>OX451737.1:1630382571-1630982571 GCA_948472305.1 Vicia faba | reverse complement strand
AATCTTCTTTTCTTAATAAATTAAAAACAACTAAAATTAGGTTTAATTGCACTTTATTCTTTTCTTTTTTTCTTCATTTAAATCATAAATACCTAAAAATACAAAAAACAATTTCCTTTTCTTTTTTTTAATTAATTAATGTCACCATTTAATTTAATTTTGCAAAAAGGGTCCAACGCCCTCGTTTAATTCTCATTTAATTCGCGCATTTATCTTATTTCGTTTAACATTTCTGTATCTCTCCCGAGGCCTTGTAATTAATTGCTCGCACTTTATTTTCTTTAATTCTTTCTTTATTTTCTGTCAAATCGGGTCCTGGTTTAATTTTGGCGATGTGGACCCGCGCCTTTTGTAATAGCTTAGAATTTACTTTTCTCGCAACTTTTTAACTGTTAATCAAAGGCATGAAAGAATGTATGGACAAAATAAAAACAAGCGCTAGATCACCAATAACATGACAAAAGACAAAAATAAATGAAAACGACACACGAATCGCACACACCACCCCTAGGGTACGCCTCACTGTTGCCTTGCCTCGAAAGGTGATCGTCGAGTAGAGGATGTCTTAGTAAGTCCTCATGATCCGGGAACCTGGCATGAGGGTAGCTTCTAAGGTGTCTTCCTATTGCTCTGGTGATCACCATGTCCCGAACCTCGAATTGACCCGAACACCTCCAACGGTGGTGCTACCTATCTCTCAATGGTGGGATGGCACTACTTTAAAGGACATTTACACAGACGAATTCCTTAGGGTAGGTAGACAACTCTAGATACTTGCTCTAAATTTCAAAACAAAAATCAAAAATACTTTTCGCACCAACACATTTTCAAAAAGCTTTCGAAAGCAAATTTTCAAACACTCTTGAGGACCGATACAAGAGTCGAACTGGAATTTTCAAAGAAACTTTTTAAAACCCACAGTTGAAAAGCAAACAAACCATTTTTGAAAACATAAATGAGCAAGTATCTAAGAGCCCATGGATAACCATGGATAGAAAGGGTGCTAACACCTTCCCTTTCTATAATCTACCTCCCGAACCGAGAGCAATCTCTTTAAGGAATTTTTCTGTGCTTTTGTCCTTTCCATTTGGAGAAAATAAAAGACGGTGGCGACTCTTGCTTCCGCGACATTTTGCGAACCAGCGTTAAACAGTCAGTTCCAGATCCACCGATCACAGAACTGGCGACTCTGCTGGGGATCCTCAACTTAAAGTGAGGTGTACCTTAGGACTAAGATCACTGTGTTTTCAATTGCTTTGACTTGTTTGCTTTATTATTGTGGGACTGTCTTGGGAGTTCTATAGATCCTAACCCGGATCTGGGGATACCTTCTTAGAAAGTAGCAACAAGGCTGTGAGGGAACTGTGTGGGGTATACCGACATGGTTGAAACAGTCTGCTACGTTTATGTGGCACTTTGGTGTGTACCGGTAACCCTTGAGTTCAGTCAAGGAGAGTACGGGGCCTCCGCGTGGTGTCGTGAAGCATCAACAGACCTTAGGAACCTTAGTTGAATTATCTTGGCCTCTTTAGGGTAGTGAGATAACTGACTTTGGTGTAGTCCGAGGTTGGTTGATACTCGATACTACACTCAATTGAGGGTTGCTTTCCTGGAATATTTCGGTCGCCAGTTCAGTGGCTAAATCGAAACGATGAACAATGAAAGCAATTCCGTGATATTGGGACCCTTAGAACCCGGTTACTTCTAATAGGACAGGTTGAACCCACCAACTTCAAGAGGGTACTACCCAGACCCCATGCTGGCCTTAAACCCTAAGGGCTTGTCTTGTGTGCCTTGTGTGCCTTACATGTTTGTCTTTGTAAATATCTGTGGTGTGTTTAATCATAACATCATGACATCATCCAGCATCATATGCATTGACTAACCATTTCAGGGGTTCGAATCTTCATCTTTGTTCTTTGTTTTGTAGGACATGGAAACTGTTCGTAGAAAGACAATCCAAGTCAGTCTTATAAGGATCCCTCCTCAGCTGAAGGAACTTATATCCAAGATTCCCGAGAACTCTTCATTCAGTGAAAGACATGGAAGCCTCATCAGCTTGGTCAATACCAACATTGAGGAAGACATGATCAAGGTCCTGTTCCAGTTCTTTGACCCTCTGCATCACTGTTTCACCTTCTTGGACTATCAGTTGGTACCTACATTGGAGGAGTTCTCCCGGCTCCTGAAGATCCCTATCCTTGATCAGCTACCCTTCAACGGTACAGAAAAGGAACCTAAGCTTGAAGAGATTGCTAAAGCCTTGCACCTACAGTCATCTGACCTCAAGGGACATTGGGAAGTTAGAAGTGGCATCAAAGGGTTCTTAGCCAGGTTTCTGTTTGAAAAGGCCCATGAATGTTGGAACTCCCTTGACCTACAAGCTTTTGAAGAAGTTGTGGCCCTCCTTGTCTATGGTTTGGTGTTGTTCCCTAACCCAGATCAGCTTATAGATATCAGTGCTGTCCAGATCTTTATGTCCAGGAATCCTATACCTACGTTGCTGGGGGACATCCTTCACTCATGTTACACTCGAACCATGAGAAAAAGAGGTGTCCTTATGTGTTGCACTCCTCTCTTGGGAAGGTGGTTTATTTCGCACCTTCCACAATCAGTTTTGAAGAATGAGCGGGGTTTGAGATGGTCACAACGGTTGATGACTCTTACACATGCAGATATACATTGGTGCCCTCGGTCCAGAGAAGATGTCACTATCATTGATCATTGCGGAGAGTACCCCAATGTTCCTTTACTTGGAATCAGAGGAGGTATTACTTACAGCCCATGCCTGGCTTAGAGACAGTTTGGTTATGCTCGGAGGGATGGTCCTCCTGACATGTTAATTCCTGACATAGTTTTTGACTTCGACAACGATACTCAAGGACTTCGCCAGAGATTTATCAGAGCCTGGAGGATGCCAAGTAGGATAGACAGCAAGACACTGGGGCACAGGAACTCCATCCCGTTGGAACCTTATCTCAAGTGGGTACGAGCCCGCTCCCAGAAATTAGTGATGCCTTATCCTCATATGCTCCCAGTAATCAAAGAACCAGTCTTGGAAGGAGAAGTGTCCTGCACTATTCAGCACCCTGATATGCCCACATCCTGGGAAGAGATGCAGAAGAGCTGGATCCAGCTTAAGGAAGAACGGAATTCTCTTGAGACCAGTCTACATGCCAGTGAAAAGAAGGTCTTGGAGCTCACCCGCCTGTTGCATGAGGAGAGGAATCTCAACACTTACATAGCTCCAAAGAGGATGCGCAGTGTGTTTTGGGATTGATTTGATTTTTGTATTATGTTGCCCATGAGGCTTTGATGTACTAAACAGTTATTTCCTTAATGATAACGTGTGTTCCTTTTTGTCTACAACAAATTTGAACTTTCGAACCCTTGAATGCATTGCATAAACACATCTCATTCATCATGTGCATAGCAGGTCTTTCCTCTTTTCAGGTTGCTTACAGTTCTTCGCTGTTTATTTCAGCATCATGAATCCCGACTCTTCATCAACTGAGACATCCATCAAGGCTCTTCAGGCGCAGAATGCGCAGTTTCAGGAATTAATCAAGGGTTTGGCTCAAGGCCAAGAAGAGTTGAAGGCTCTGCTTCTGAAAAAGGAAAAGAAGAAGAGAAGGACTGTTCTGTTCAACTCGGGCAGAAGGTTTGGCAATACCTTGCAGAATGAAGAGGCTGGTTCTTCTGTTGGCAAGGGTACTCCTCAAGAGGCAAGGGTTCCTAGTCCGGTAGTCTCCGACAACGAGACTGATTTTGATGAAGAGCAGTATCCTCCGGCGGAAGACCGTTACAAGCAGCTGGAAGATAGGCTGAATGCCATGGAAATACAACAGGTACCTGGGCTAGATTTCGCAGATTTGGGTTTGTCTACTGGTGTGATAATTCCTCGGAAGTTCAAAGCACCATCCTTCACCAAATATGACGTGGCGTCTTGTCCCAAGCTACATCTCAGGTCCTATGTTCGGAAAATCCAACGTACTCGGCGGACAAGAATTTGTGGATCCACTTCTTCCAGGAGAGTCTTTCAGGGACTCATCTCGAATGGTTCTATCAGCTGGATGGGACCAAGGTTCGTAACTGGGAGGAGTTGGCTACTGCTTTCTACAAGCAGTATCAATATAATGCCGACCTTGCCCCTACACGTACCCAACTCCAGGGTATGTCGTTAGGTTCAAGTGAAGGTTTCAAGGAGTACGCTCAGAAGTGGAGAGATCTGGCTGGCAGGGTGCAGCCACCGTTGACTGATCGGGAGTTGGTGGACATGTTCTTGGGGACCCTATCTGGGCCGTTTTTCAACCATCTTATCGGGAATTCGTCTGCAGGGTTCACTGATTTGATTCTGACTGGAGAGAGAATTGAGGCTGGGTTAAAGTCTGGAAAGATTCCGAAGGGTGCATCGTCTAGTTCTGAGAAGAAACCCTTCAAGAAGGAGGCTAGTGTTGTGTATGGCTCCCGGAAATCAGAGAGACCTGAGCGCCGCCAATCTGTCAGTGCGGTAATGATCGCTAAGCCTGTTGCCGCTCCTCGGCCGACCAATCCTCAAAGGGCTGAAAGACCCCGGAGAGAGTTCACCCGCTTAAGTATGACCTTGTCGCAGATCCTGCCACAGTTACTATCCACCAATTTAGTGACTGTCAGAGAGGCGCCGAAGTTCCCAAATACTGCATCTCCTAAGTACAACGCGAATGCTCGTTGTGCTTACCATTCAGATAGCCCGGGGCATTCTACTGATGACTGTTGGGCCTAAAGAAGCAAGTTGCAGGACCTTATTGACGCCAAGGAGGTACAGTTCGAGGCATCTGAGAAGCCTAATGTAGTGACAGCTCCCCTGCCTGCTCATGGAGTGAATGCTATTGGGGATGAAGACGAAGTGGATGAAGCTGAGTTTGATAGCTGGATTTACCCTGCAACCGACAGTGGACTTAGCAATTGGAGTGCGAAGGACAACCTATCTATTTCTCTTGTTACTGAGTAATGAATTCCTATGTTTTTGGTATTTTGTAATAAACAATAAATAAACTCTATGGCCCGGTGTCTTACCCGAGACACCGTGGTTTCATTTGTGAGGGCATATAAATTGTCATTTCATATATCATGAATGAAAATCTTGGACGTTTTCTCGCATTGCAAATCTTATGCTCCTTTTCTGTCTTTCTTTCCTTTACATATATTTCAAAACAATTGTATTTACACACACACTCACTCATACAGGTTTCAATCCACTCTGGATCTCACTGGTAACGACTCTGCTACTGCCAGTTATGACTTCGAAAATCCGATCAACTTAGCCGAAGACGAAGGTGAAGATGATTGCGAAGTGCCTGGCGAGCTTGCAAGACTGTTGCTTCAGGAAGAGAGGGCAATTCAACCCCATGAAGAGCCAGTGGAAACAATAAACTTGGGTACTGAGGCAGACAGGAAAGAGGTAAAGATTGGTGCCAACCTAGAGCTCAGCGTGAAGCAACGGTTGACTCAGATGCTGCATAATTATATGGAGATCTTCGCCTGGTCCTACGAAGACATGCCCGGGTTGGATACCGATATTGTGGTCCATCACTTGCCAACTAAGGAAGACTGCCCTCCCGTTAAGCAAAAGGTCCGCCGGATGCGTCCAGAAATGTCTGAGAAGATTAAAGCCGAGGTCATGAAACAGTTTGACGCTGGGTTCCTTGCAGTGACTTCTTACCCTCAGTGGGTTGCTAATGTGGTGCCGGTACCTAAGAAAGACGGCAAGGTCAGAATGTGTGTCGACTACAGGGATCTGAACAGGGCCAACCCCAAGGATGACTTCCCCCTACCTCACATTGATGTCCTTGTGGATAATACAGCTCAACATAAGGTGTTCTCTTTCATGGATGGCTTTTCAGGTTACAATCAGATCAAGATGGCACCTGAAGACATGGAGAAGACTATATTTGTTACTCAGTGGGGCACCTTCTGCTACAAGGTCATGCCTTTTGGACTAAAGAACGTTGGGGCAACCTACCAACGTGCCATGGTTGCTTTATTTCATGACATGATCCATCATGAGATAGAAGTATATGTTGACGAGATGATCGCAAGGTCCCAGACTGAGGAAGAGCACCTAGATCATCTGCAGAAGTTGTTTGACCGGTTGAAACTGTACAAGCTGAGGCTGAATCCGAACAAGTGCACCTTCGGGGTAAGATCGGGGAAATTGCTAGGCTTCGTGGTAAGCGACAAAGGAATTCAAGTGGACCCTACTAAGGTCAAAGCTATTCAAGAGATGCCAGTTCCCAGGACAGAGAAAGAGGTCAGAGGCTTTTTAGGACGCCTGAATTACATTGCTCGGTTCATCTCACATCTGACTGCTACCTGTGAGCCAATCTTCAAGCTGCTGAAGAAAGATCAGGTAGTACGTTGGAATGATGAGTGTCAGGCTGATTTCGACAGAATCAAAGAGTACCTCCAAGAACCACCCATCCTTATGCCACCGGTTGAAGGGAGACCTCTGATACTATACCTGACAGTACTTGACAATTCAATGGGGTGTGTGCTGGGGCAGCATGACGAGTCTGGCCGAAAAGAGCATGCCATTTATTACCTTAGCAAAAAGTTTACCGACTGTGAGACCCGATACTCACTGCTTGAGAAAACTTGCTGCGCTTTGGTATGGGCTGCTCGCCGGCTGAGACAGTATATGTTGACTCATACCACCTTGTTGATCTCAAAGATGGATCCTATAAAGTACATATTCGAAAAGCCAACTCTGTCTGGGAGAATTGCAAGATGGCAGATGATCTTGACGGAATACGACATTCAGTATACAACCCAGAAAGCCATCAAGGGAAGTGTATTGGCAGACCACTTGGCACATCAGGCTGTAGATGATTATCAATCAATGAACTTCGAGTTTCCGGACGAAAGCATCATGATAGTAACTGATTGTGAAGTACCTGGACCGGATGAAGGACCTGAACCAGGATCCCGATGGTCTATGCACTTTGACGGAGCCTCCAATGCTTTGGGTAACGGTATCGGCGCCATCATCATATCTCCTCAAGGTACTCATACTCCACTCACTGCCCGGCTGTGTTTCAACTGTACCAACAACATGGCGGAGTATGAGGCGTGCATCATGGGTCTTCAAGCTGCGATCGACTTAAGGATCAAGTTTCTGAGTGTCTTCGGAGATTCCGCTCTTGTGATCAATCAAATCAAAGGAGAGTGGGATACGAAACATCCGAACCTTATTCCTTACAGAGAATGTGTGTTGACCTTGATCCCCCACTTCACAGAGATAACCTTTGAACACTTTCCAAGAGAAGAGAATCAGTTGGCGGACGCGTTAGCTACAATGTCTTCTATGTTCAAGGTCAAATGGGACAATGAGGCTCCCCGGATCATCATCTGGAAACTGGACGAACCGGCGTACTGTTGCGATCTCGAGACTGAATTGGTGACTGAGAAGCCTTGGTACCATGAGGTGAAGAGATATCTGGAAGCTCAGGAATACCCGGAAGGTGCATCTATCAATGATAAGAAGTTCCTGAGAAGGTTCGCGGCAAAGTTCTTCCTTAGCAACGGCGTCTTGTATAAGCGAAACCATGATTCAACCCTACTGCATTGTGTGGATAAGACTGAAGCAGAAAGGATCACGGAAGAGCTACATGAAGGGACCTTTGGTACACATTCCAGTGGGCATACAATGGCTAAGAAAATCCTACGGGCAGGATATTACTGGTCCACAATGGAAGCTGACTGCTACCAACACTCCAGGACATGTCATAAGTGTTAGATTTATGCAGACAAGGTGCATGTGCCTCCAGTCCCTCTGAATGTTCTAACTGCACCTTGGCCGTTTGCAATGTGGGGCATAGACATGATCGGCGAGATTAAACCTACGGCATCTAATGGGCATCGCTTCATCCTAGTGGCGATTGATTATTTTACAAAGTGGGTCGAAGCAGCTTCCTACGCTACTGTAACCAAGACTGTTGTGGCACGGTTCATTCGACATAATCTGATCTGTCGGTACGGCGTCCCTGAGAGAATCATTACAGACAACGGTACCAATCTGAACAACAAGATGATCGCTGAGCTCTGCGAACAGTTCAAAATACAGCACCACAATTCTTCTCCTTACAGACCGAAGATGAATGGGGCTGTAGAAGCAGCAAATAAGAACATCAAGAAAATCGTGCAGAAGATGACAATAACTTATAAAGATTGGCACGAGATGTTACCGTTTGCTCTACATGGATACTGTACCTCAGCTAGGACGTCAACCGGGGCAACTCCTTTCTCTCTGGTTTATGGTATGGAGGCAGTCTTACCGATCGAAGTGCAAATACCCTCACTCCGGATAATGAAGGATGCAAATCTGAACGAAGATGATTGGATCCAGACACGACTTGATCAGCTCAACCTCATTGATGAAAAGAGACTTGCTGTTATCTGTCATGGTCAGACGTATCAGAAACGGATGATCAGGGCATTTAACAAAAAGGTCAGACCACAGGAATATCAAGTTGGGGATCTGGTAATCAAGCGAATCATCCTTCCTCAGAGTGATCCAAGGGGCAAATGGACCCCTACGTACGAAGGGCCATTTGTGGTTAAACATGTGTTCTCAGGAGGAGCAATGATATTGACCAACATGGATGGTGACGACCTTCCTCACCCCGCCAATGCAGACATAGTAAAAAAATACTACGCATAAAAAAGACCTGCTAGGCTGACATGCCTAGGCAAAAATTAGGGCTTCCCGTCGAACCAAAAGGGTTCGGGCAAAATGAAGGGATGAAATGAAAAAATCTGTACACCCGGCAAGTCGAAAACCTGAAAAGGCGGCTTGGGAAAAAATGGGTATCCCGGTGGACTGAAAACCCGAAAGGGCGGTCCAGGCAAAAATTAGGGATAAAAGCGTAATACTATGTCTCATTGATCACTTTGCATCCAGAATCCGGTATCTACATCAAGTTCAGACGGCATCTATCAGTCAGCTTCACCTTCAACCAAGGTCATCAAGTGATGAGACGCTCGGAGTTATAAAGGCAATAGCAGAGTTGAAACCCAGTGGATCATTCATATTTCACACAGCTGTTTTATTTTCTTTTGTACAAAACTTGTATAAACTCTTTTGTTCGGCGGCGTTCTCTTACTAGGACGTCAGCCTCTTGTACACAAAACGCCTATTTTCAGGCCATTCAAAATCAATACAAATATACTTTTCAGTTAAACGTGCCAAATTGTTTTTTCCTTTTCTGTTTTGTTTTGCGAAGAACGTCCAAGGTTCAATTTGTGATATATGCATTGACAATAATTTGCTAACTCATAAATATTTGCATACGAAACAAAGGATTAATTACAGGTAACACTAGAAACAGGGGCAATAAAGAGTGGTCTAAGCAATCTAATTGTTCTGTCCTCCAAGGTATCAAGGTAGGTTCAGCTAAAGAACATGACCAATACATCTTAATTCCCCAGAGAGTAAGCAGTCAATACACTCTTCCCCAAGCAAAGCTACTATCAAACTTAAGGAAGTTGGGTATCCTCCCATAAATCTCAACATTCCCCAGCAGCATACATATATATTCATAACAAGCATCCCCGGCAATCTTGGTTTAAAGATTGTTCCCCGGCGGCATATCAACATTCAAAGGAGTCACTTCCCCCGCAGCTCAAAACTTCCCCAGGAGAGTCCAATCCAGTTCCCCAGGAAAGTTGGAATCCATCTCCCCAAGCAGTAAGCTTATCCCCAGTAGATTCTGGAAGCTTATCCCTCGCATAGCACGAACGTGTCGTCCGGCTTTATTCAAAGAGTTATTTCCTTAACAGGATATAACTGGGTTATCCTCAGCCAAAAGCCACAGAAAGATCATCCTCGGCGAAGTCTTCTTATCCCCAGCGAAGTCTATTAACACTTCCAACGCAACAAGAGCATTCCCAGCAAGATATTATCAATACTCAACAAAGTATCTCTCTCCCCACAGAGTATTGCTCCCCAGCAAGATTGTTAGAGTGCTTTCCTCCCTGCAGAGTTATTCTATTCGCCAAGTTTATTCCTCAACGGAGTCGTCTCCTCCTATCGGTATTCTTGCAGTTATCATCCCCAGCGGAAGCGAAATCCACTCTTCAACGTCAGCCCAGGAGTGACTTCCCGGCACCCGTCAAGGATTTACTTTCCTAGACGAAAAACACATTCCTAAACATCACATACATCATTATAGCATGCATAGACGCATCATATCCTACAAATCTCATTTATGTTGAGAACATCATTGTTTGGTTCATATCATGCATTGCATATGACTGACCTTTACCTTTTAGGAAAGATTCAGCTAAGTTCTCAATCATATTTCAAGACCTAGACCGGTTCAGTTAATCGACTCCAAAGATTTCTTATCCAGTCCAAGGCCTTCTCTAGTCCAGCTAAATCGACTCCCGACAGATTTTTCTGATGAAGACTCAGTAGAAGTTATCCAGGTTTTTCTCAAACGTCCGCTTCTGAGATTATAATTTCCTATGGTTCTCTCCCCGACGGTGCGTGAGATGTTAATTCCATTTCAGATTATAATTTCCTATGGTTCTCTCCCCGACGGTGCGTGAGATGATAATTCCATTTCAGATTATAATTTCCTATGGTTCTCTCCCCGATGGTGCGTGAGATGTTAATTCCATTTCAGATTATAATTTCCTATGGTTTTCTCCCCGACGGTGCGTGAGATGATAATTCCATTTCAGGTTATAATTTCCTATGGTTCTCTCCCCGACGGTGCGTGAGATGATAATTCCATTTCAGATTATAATTTCCTATGGTTCTCTCCCCGACGGTGCGTGAGATGATAATTCCATTTGAGATTATAATTTCCTATGGTTCTCTCCCCAACGGTGCGTGAGATGATAATTCCATTTCAGGTTATAATTTCCTATGGTTCTCTCCCCGACGGTGCGTGAGATGATAATTCCATTTGAGATTATAATTTCCTATGGTTCTCTCCCCAACGGTGCGTGAGATGATAATTCCATTTCAGGTTATAATTTCCTATGGTTCTCTCCCCGACGGTGCGTGAGATGATAATTCCATTTCAGGTTATAATTTCCTATGGTTCTCTCCCCGACGGTGCGTGAGACGATAATTCCATTTCAGGTTATAATTTCCTATGGTTCTCTCCCCGACGGTGCGTGAGATGATAATTCCATTTCAGGTTATAATTTCCTATGGTTCTCTCCCCGACGGTGCGTGAGATGATAATTCCATCCCAGGTTTTTCTCAGACGTCTGCTTTTGAGATTATAATTTCCTATGGTTCTCTCCCTGACGGTGCGTGAGATGATAATTCCAACTCAGGTTTTTCTCAAACGTCCGCTTTTGAGATTGTAATTACCTATGGTTCTCTTCCCGATATTGCGAAGATGGTAATTCCCACCAAGATTTTCTCAACGAGCGTTGTTGAAGTTAAAATCACCCAAGGTTCTCTCACCATTCATGCTGAGGTAGTAACCACCCCTGGTTCATTCATCACCGTTTGAAGCTACAGATCCAGCTCCTGTAACCATTCAGGACATATCTATACCAAGCATCTGAAAACCAGCTCCTGCAACATGTCAGGTAATCATTTTCTGTTTTGCAGGTACGCAAGTTCTCGCTAAGGAATCTCTTACGCGATCAACATCCAGATGGCATCTATAAGCCCATCATCCTATCCATCAATCTCCAAATGGCATCTATAAGCCCATTCCCATCATCGCATTACTACTATGTGAGCGCAAATTTCTGGGCACTCTAGTGTTCAATCACCTTCTACCCTCGGATTACGAAAGGCACGTCAGCCAATCTGCATCCTCAGGTCTAAGAAGATTGAACAGGGGCAACTGTTGTACCCCAAAATTTGCCCTCCCATATTCTTCAAAGATTTGCCAAGTCATGCTTCAAAATCTCCCCAAGGGTTGCACAGTCAAGGGTCTCCTAAACAGTCAAGATTAGGGTTTTGGTTCTGATCAAGAAAATGAAGTTTCCAAGGGTCCAATCAAGTCTCATATGCCTACAAATATGGTCAAGCATCCTCATACCAAGTTTCAAGACATTCAGCTCAAAATTGCACAATCAAAACCCTAAATTGCACTACAGTCAACTGCAGGGGCAAAATGGTCATTTGACAGTCAAAAGTTCAAATTTTTGGTCAACATCTCATTTTGAAGCCTTAAACATCATTTGATCAATGCTTGATCATGATTCTCAAAGTTTGGCTCAAAAATCATCAAGATGCAAAAGTTTCCTTATTTGGACAGCTGAAAAAGTCAACTGCAAATTGACCAGGGCATAACTTTCACATGGATTATCAGAAAAATTCCATCCAAAGCTCATTTTGAAGAGAAAGACATTTCCTACAACTCATCTTCATACTTCAAGTCCAAGAAATGCTCTCACAAAAAGTTATCAATTTCAACATTATAGGTCATTTTCAAAAGTCAACAAAAAGGGACTTTAATTCAAAGGCCATAACTTGAGATTGGTAAATCAAAATGACATGGGACCAAAGACATTGGTTAGAGGACTCAAAGACCTTTCCAAAATGTCCAAGAACATGAGCAAAGCTTAAAAATTGAGCAAGTTATGCCTTGTGGAAGTTGGGAAATTTTTGGATATTTTGAAAAGTCAACATTGATTCAAATGACCTAAAATTGCTAATGGGCCTATTTTTCTTCCACAATTCATTATCCAAGGCATGTGCACGACCACTTGGCCCAAAGGGAAGTATTTATTCATTTTTAATTTATTTATTTGAATTTTTATTAATAATAATTCATTTAAATCAATTAAATACATGAAAAATATTTAACCTAAGTTTTTCAATCTTTTTGTGCATGAAATATACTCAATAATTCGGGCATAGTCAAATATGGAAAGATTTGAAGTGAATTGATCATGATTGGTACAAAATAACATGAAAAAAGATTGGAAAAAATCTTGAAAAATCAAATCTCAAAAACCATGAATGCAAAGGATTTGGATTGTTTTTCTTGACCTAATTCACTCATACTTATACAAGGAATCAAAACCTAATGCAAAGAACCACTAAGCTGCGCAAGAACCTGGAAATCAAACACACACTTTTTCTTAAAAATCTCAATTCTGAAAACACTTGTGCAGGACAATTCAAGGCGAAATTTTTATCCCATCACCTTCCTGAAGCTTCAAGGAAGGGTTTCTGATCAAAGTCATCCATCATAACTGCAAGAATTGGTAAAACGAGCAGGGCCTGTACCGAAAAAATTCATGTTCTTGCATTTCGATTCATGCACTTTTCATAACTTTTAATGCTTGGTTTATGTTCATTGCAAGATTCTGATGCTAACCCAATGATTTAATTTTGTTTTCGTGCCCTATATGAAGATTTGCCATTGATAATAATTAGGGTTTTGCAAGCTTGAAATTGGGGGTTTCCAAACGCGGTAAAATCAGACCACCATAATACCATGACTCAAATCAGCATGCTCAGACGATTATGAATCCATACTCGCGCTCAATTTATGAGCATTCAATGGCTATTCGCTATTTTCCAGAAAGTGGCCTAAAAGAACACTAACAAAACCGTGGCCATTGTTTTTTATGTTTCAGGAACGAAGAAGAAGATGACTAGGTGGCAAGACGCGAATGGCTGATTCAAATTCGCGCGGAAAAGGGAGGCACTAGCGTGTTTTGTCTTATTATGTTTATTAACTATATTCCTTACAGATGAACACAATAGCTCCATTGGCGAAGCGTTTGGCTAGTGACACCTAGGACCTGGGTTCGAGCCCCAGGTCCATACTCCTTTCATTATATTTTTCCCTTAAACATATTCGTGTGCAATTTCAATACAGGGTGTCCATCGTGCACCTACCAAATCCAGCTATCCACGCGTCCTAAGGCATTCCATCAACGGCCACAATCTGAAGAGTATGGTGCACTTGGTCAACAAAGATCCACGCTGGCGCCCAAGTCAACCAGGCCTGAAGGTCATTGGGCCTGAATTACCAAGGCTATACCTCCTATTTGGGGTCTGAACCCCCTTGGTTTGCAAATTTTCTTAACTTTCTTTATTTTTATAATTTTTATTTTCTTTTAATTATTGTTTGTTTAATTAATTTAATGTTTTCATAAAATATAAAAAAAAACACATAAAAAAATTAGAAAAAGATGAAAAAATGATAAATATTTTATTTTAAGTATTTTTGTAAATAAATTTATAAATTAATTAGTTTTAAATTAGGTTTTAATTTCAACTTTTTTTTAATAAACCTAAAAAACATAGAATTAGGGTTTAATTAATTTTCATCTTTTTTCTTTTATTCCATAATAATTAAATATTAGATATATTTTATAATTAAATTTGCATGTAAATTAATTAGGGTTAATATTAGGTTTTAATCTTCTTTTCTTAATAAATTAAAAACAACTAAAATTAGGTTTAATTGCACTTTATTCTTTTCTTTTTTTCTTCATTTAAATCATAAATACCTAAAAATACAAAAAACAATTTCCTTTTCTTTTTTTTAATTAATTAATGTCACCATTTAATTTAATTTTGCAAAAAGGGTCCAACGCCCTCGTTTAATTCTCATTTAATTCGCGCATTTATCTTATTTCGTTTAACATTTCTGTATCTCTCCCGAGGCCTTGTAATTAATTGCTCGCACTTTATTTTCTTTAATTCTTTCTTTATTTTCTGTCAAATCGGGTCCTGGTTTAATTTTGGCGATGTGGACCCGCGCCTTTTGTAATAGCTTAGAATTTACTTTTCTCGCAACTTTTTAACTGTTAATCAAAGGCATGAAAGAATGTATGGACAAAATAAAAACAAGCGCTAGATCACCAATAACATGACAAAAGACAAAAATAAATGAAAACGACACACGAATCGCACACACCACCCCTAGGGTACGCCTCACTGTTGCCTTGCCTCGAAAGGTGATCGTCGAGTAGAGGATGTCTTAGTAAGTCCTCATGATCCGGGAACCTGGCATGAGGGTAGCTTCTAAGGTGTCTTCCTATTGCTCTGGTGATCACCATGTCCCGAACCTCGAATTGACCCGAACACCTCCAACGGTGGTGCTACCTATCTCTCAATGGTGGGATGGCACTACTTTAAAGGACATTTACACAGACGAATTCCTTAGGGTAGGTAGACAACTCTAGATACTTGCTCTAAATTTCAAAACAAAAATCAAAAATACTTTTCGCACCAACACATTTTCAAAAAGCTTTCGAAAGCAAATTTTCAAACACTCTTGAGGACCGATACAAGAGTCGAACTGGAATTTTCAAAGAAACTTTTTAAAACCCACAGTTGAAAAGCAAACAAACCATTTTTGAAAACACAAATGAGCAAGTATCTAAGAGCCCATGGATAACCATGGATAGAAAGGGTGCTAACACCTTCCCTTTCTATAATCTACCTCCCGAACCGAGAGCAATCTCTTTAAGGAATTTTTCTGTGCTTTTGTCCTTTCCATTTGGAGAAAATAAAAGACGGTGGCGACTCTTGCTTCCGCGACATTTCGTGAACCAGCGTTAAACAGTCAGTTCCAGATCCACCGATCACACAATGCATGATATGGATCGAGCAATGATATTCTCAACATAAATGAGATTGTATGGTATGATGTGTATATGCATGTATCATGATGTATGAAAATGTGATGTTTTAGTTTGGGAAAATAAATCCCGGAGTTGTTGGAGAATAGAGTTGAGTTCTTCGTTTCCGCTGAGGATAATGAACGAAGATGATGATGAGAATAAACCTGCAGGAGAAAAGAACTATGTTGGGGAATAACCTTGATGAAGAGATTACTCTGAGGGGAAATACTCTGTGGGGGAGAGATGTTCTGCTGAGATTTTAACGATAACTCCGCTGGGGATTCCGTTGATAAGCTCTGTTGGGGATTTTGATGATGAACTCTGTTGGGGATAGAAAGAACTTCGCTGGGGATGATCTTTCAGTTACAACTTGCTGAGGATAACCTAGTTAGACTCTTGTGGGGGTAACCTCTGAATTTGGCTGAGGAGATGCATTTGTATTCCGCGAGAGACAAGCTTCCAGAATCTACTGGGTAAGATGATTCAATTCTCTATTGGGGAAGCCCTTTTTTAGACTGCGTTGGGGAAATGGCTCCACTGGGGGTATCTTGTATTCCGCCGGGGAACATTCTTATATTTCGTTGAGAAATATTAAGACCGTCGGGGATGCCCCTACGCTTGCTGGAGAATGTCTTTATACTCCGTTGGGGATTTTTAAGACCTTCTGGGGATATCCGACCTTTTTAGGGCTGATGGTAGACTAACTCTGCTTGGAGAGAGTATTGTTGATTCGTCCATGGTTGCAAGTCTGAGTGGGGAGAGCTTCCACTACTGTCTTACTCTGCGGGGAGTGAAGGTATCTTGGTCATACTCTTCAACTGAATCTACCTTGTACCTGGTGGACAGAGCATCTTGTACAGTTCGGACAATTCTTATTGCCCCTGTTTCTGTGGGAGAAGGTGCCTGTGGAGGTGCTTGATAACTGCCGGTTGACAAATCTTCTTCTGGTAGGCAAGTGACGAGATGACGGGACATAGTCGTACGCTTTTGATCCCTAACTTTTGCCTGGACCGCCCTTTCGGGTTTTCAGTCCATCGGGATACCCTTTTTTTGCCCAAGCCGCCTTTTTAGGTTTTCGACTTGCCGGGTGTACAGATTTTTTTATTTTTTATCCCTTATTTTTGCCCAAACCCTTTTGGTTCGCCGGGAAGCCCTTATTTTTGCCTAGGCCAGTCAACCTAGCGGGTCTTTGATTATGCGTAGTACTTTTTTGACTATGTCCATGTTCTCAGGATGTGGGGAGGTGCCACTGTTGGTAATGTTGTGTTACCATACTACCAGAAGATGTATGATCATGCAAGATTCGTTGCTGGAATTCATGTCCAATGCCCCAAGTGACTCAGACGGAGATCTGCCCCTGGCTATTTGGCATCTTGAGAGATTCCTTGAATCTTGACTTGACTGCCTCAGATGATGGACAATGGTTATATCTGCCCCTTGGTTGGAAGTGTTTTTTCCACTTGAGGTGACTCTTTTTATTGAGAAAGTTTTTGTTCACTAGATATTCGTCGTGCGAATTTCTCTGTTGTTTGAACAAATAGCCATATGCAAACAATGTTATTTTAAGAATGCAAAGCTTATGTCTGTCTTGAAGTTTTTTTTTTTTTTTAAAATGCAGTTTTCAATAAAACAAGTGAATTTTTTTTGTAAAATGTGATGTCAACTCAGGATTTTACAGCAAGCCCTACAGGAGTCAGGATACCTTTTGTAACAGTATGCTTTCGAACTAACCCATGCTTCAGCTAGGACTTTTAAGGGTTATAACGTGGCCTGGTTCATGGTTTAAGAAACAAAGGATAAAGGCTCAAAATTTATTTATACCCACCCGCTCTTCATGATGTTCTTCGATCCTAAACTCATCTAATCGTGCATTAGATATTGTTTGAGTCTTTGCCCTGATATTCCAGTGATGGTTCGGATACTGACAATTTATTTTGAACAGGCAGTCATTTTTATAAGAGTTTGCAGGACCTCTTTCTTTTTTGATTTTATTATCCCTGTCTTTTGCCTGAACTGTTTCTTTTGTAATTATAGTCAGCGGGATGCCCCGGTTTTGTAAGTCTCCTTCATAGGTTTTGACTTGTTGGGCTTTTGTTTTGAAAGATGACGACTGCCTGTCCTGACGATTATATGGAACCATCACTGTCTTTTATTTTGGAAGGACTCCTTTGATGCCATTCGTTGTGCACCTGGATCAACTGAGAGAACTACCCTGCCCCAGGTTATGATTAAGGGTTTTAATTTTTGAAAAGAAAAACTCCAACTTCTTTGGCTCAAAGGGGTTGACTAGGGATTATCTTCCTTAAAACTCCACTGTTTAGGATTTGAAACAATTTCTGTACCTCATCAACGGGGTCTATTCAAAAGAATACTGTAAAGATCGTGGTATCATTTTCGTCATCCTCCCTTAAAAGGCTTAGAAATTTTTTAATCGAGAGTTTGAACATCACAAAAAGGAAATATGAGGCAATTTTAAGCATAGTGAAAACAATTAATTCAAAACAGACACGTGTAATGCATTAATGAAATAAAAGAGTTTGACATGATAATCGTTTGAATAAGCAAAGAAAAATACAACTTCAGGATTCAAATGAACAAAAGTCTCTCAATCCTAGCCATGTTTTGGCAAGGGAGCAGTGATCACATTGGGAGTCTCAGGAGGCTCGAATTCGATCTCCTTAGCGTTAATCATATTCTGAATCTTGTATTTCAGCGCCCAACAATCGTTAGTATCGTGCCCCGGGCTACCGGAATGATAAGCATACATTGCATCTGGGTTGTAGTTAGGAGAAGAAGTCTTAGGGTTCGAATGAGGGTTTATCATCGTAATCAGATTCATCTTCAACATGTGCTGCAATGCTTGTGACAATGGCATGTTGATGTTGGTGAACTGTCTTTTAGGCGCATCTGGCCTTCGTTGATTTCCCTTTTGCTGTTGTCGGTGTGACGCAGAACCAGAGATCAGGACTGCCTCTACGTGTTGGTCACGACGACTCTTTTGACTGTACACAGCATTGGACTCTTTCTTCCCACTGTAAAGCTTTTTCTGAGCATCAGAAGGTGTAGCTTCTTGAATCTTCCCACTTTTGATGCCAACTTCAATCCTTTCACCAGTCAAGATAAGGTCTGTAAACCTGGCTGAAGAGCTTCCAATCAGATGGTTAAAGAATGGACCAGACAGGGTCCCCAGAAACATATCGACAAGTTCACAATCAACCAAAGGTGGTTGCACCCTTCCAGCAAGGTCTCTCCATTTTTTAGCATATTCTTTAAATCCTTCACCCGTCCCTATTGACATACCCTAGAGTTGGGTACACGTAGGAGCGAGGTCGGAGTTATACTGGTACTGCCTATAGAACGCAGTAGCCAAATCCTCCCAGCTGCGGATACTGGCTCCATCCAACTGATAGAACCACTCAAGCTGAGTCCCTGAAAGACTGTCTTGAAAGAAATGGATCCACAAGTTCTTATCAGCAGTGTAAGGTTGGATCCTCCTCACATATGACCGGAGGTTCAGCTTTGGACAGGAAGCTCTGTCATACTTGGCAAAGTCAGGCGCCTTGAATTTATGGGGAATCACCACCCCATATGATAGACCCAGGTCTCCGAAGTCCAGACCGGGCACTTTCTGTATCTCCATAGCGCTCAAACGGTCTTCCAGCTGTTTGTACTTATCTTTAGCAGGAGGATACTGTTCTTCATCATAGTTCGTCTCGTTATCGGAGACTATAGGGCTAGGAGCCTTCCTTTCTTGTGGGTTGTCTTTCCCTCCAGATGAGGTGGTCAGATCAACTTCATTTTGCAGCCCGTTTCCAAACCTGCGTCCGGTGTTGAACAGGACGGTCCTCTTCTTCTTCTTTTTCCTCTCTTTCAGAATCAGGGTCTTCAAGTCCTGCTGACCCTTAGCTAGGCTCATGACCAACTCTTGAAACTGGGTGTTCTGGGCCTGGAGGGCCTTAATAGCTTGCTCAGTGGAAGGTTCAGTAGACATGATGATTGCTGAAATAAACAGCGAAGAAGATAAGAGACCTGTAATGGTACCTGTAATGCAATGATATGTATGATATATGTATGCAATATTTTCAAGGATCTCGTGGGGTAAACAAAGAAACTTGTTAGAATTTGAATTTTGCAGCTTGATTGAAGGAACTTCATGTTGCTGAGAGTCCTTCTTCAAGAGTCGGGCTCACCATATCGAGTGGGTCATAGCCCCTAACCCAAGTTATCATGTTTTAATCTCTACACAACCTTGGCTAGAGGAAAATAAATCCCCTTTTCCCCTTGCTAGACATTTGGTTCATCATGACCTGCATCACAAACCCTTGAGATCCTTGAAATGGTTAAGGAAATTCTATGGTATGATGTTATGATGTGTATGTTATGCGTTTAAGCAAAAGTGTGAGGTGATGTAAGTAAGCCCTGCAATAAATCCAAATTGTTGGATAAGGACTGTAAACAAAACCTGCAAGGAACTCATGCTGTTAGATAACAAGAATGTGCAAGTAGTTCAAAGTTTGAAGGCACACAAGTCACACAAAGAGCCTTAAGTTTAGGCTGGCATGGGGTTCGTAGGTAAGTACCCTCTTGAAGTTAGTTGCCTCAAAACCTGTCCTATAAATAGTAACCGGGTTCTAAGGAGCTCAATATCATTGGATTGTTTTCTAAGTTCATTGTTTTGATTTAGCCACTTAACTGGAGACCAAAATATTCCAAGAAAACAACCCTCAATGAGTGTAGTATCGAGTATCTACCAACTTCAGACGGAACCAAAGTCGGTCATCTCACTACTCCTAAAAAGGCCAAGATGGTCAAGTAAGGTTCTAAGGTCAATTGATGCTTCACGACACCAAGCGGCGGCCCCTTACTCTCCTTGACTTGACTCAAGGGTTACCGGTACTCACCAAAGTGCCACATCAACGTAGCTACTGCTTCAACCATGTCGGTATACCCCGCACAGTTCCCTCACAGTTTGTTGCTACTTCTAAAGGGTATCCCCAGATCCGGGTTAGGATTTATAGAACTCCGATACAAACCCACAAAATTTAAAGCATACAAAGCATACAATTTGAAAACACAAGTGATCTAATCCTAAGGTACACCTCACTTATTTAGTATTTCCCCAGCAGAGTCGCCAGTTCTGTGATCGGTGGAAATAGAACTGACTATTTTGGAATGCTGGTTTGCGTTTGCGTTTGTTTTTGCAAAATGTCGCGGTAAGCAAGAGTCGCTGTAACACCCCTTCTAAATAACCCGCGAATATATTAATTAAATCAGAGTAACATGGAAAACAGGGATGTCACAATTCAAGATAAATATAAAAACCTCAAATCTACAGTTATCGTGCTTTACTGAAGGATTATCAAGATAAATATTCAAATCAATATCATGTTCTACACAGCGGAAATGACTCAAAACTGGAATAACTTCACTTCATAAGTATTCCCAACATAAATTAAACAATAGAGTATAAAATAAAACTCATCATTCAAACGTTTCCCCCAGTGTTACAACTTATCAGAGCACGACACTGACACGTGGACTTAAAGTAACATAGCTCTAGAGCCATCCTCACCAACTCCTGAGTTGCTAACTTTAATCTGAAATTGTAAAGTAAGGGTGAGATTTCTCATAATTAACATGCATTATAAGCTTCTCAATCAACATTATATCACAAGCATATTATTTCACCCATTTTAGCATAAATCCAGATTCAACACACAGTTTCAATCATATAAGTCATTATGCACAAATCAATAATCAACCAAAGAATTGTAACACTGGAAGACATCCTAACATGTTACAATTCCATGCAAACACAAATGCAGACACAATGCATGTGGTACCAATCACGTGACCAAGTCACCCAACACTGATCCATCATCAACCGGATACAGCAACCATCGATTCATCCATAAACACCGGACACGAATCCAGCTGATCCATCATCAATCGGATACAGCAATCCATCGATTCGTCCATAAACACTCGGACACGAATCCAACTGATCCATCATCAACCGGATATAACAACCATCGATTCGTCCATAAACACCGGACACGAATCCAGCCTAACCACCCATCATCACCCGGGTATCGGTTAACAGCAATACAAGTCAAATTCCACACAATGGGAATTAACTTCACCAAAACAATGCATATGCATGCACATCACCAGCATGCAACATCAAATCAGTCTATGAAATACATCAATTTATCATAACTGAACCAAAACCAAAAGAAACATGATATTATTATCTATCATACACACATCAAACAGCATAAACATGCACTTCATCCACAAGGACCTGATACAATCAATTATCATGGATACACCATTGCATATACACCAAATATGCACATAATAACAAACCGAATAATCGGAAAGTCAACATCAAATCAACGGAATATGATCACAACATAATTCCAAATAATTCCAAAACCAATATATCACATGATCACATCTCAATCATAATGGATAGCAGGCACAACACATAAGTATCAGTTCTCATTCACCAAATCAGAACAATTTACAAATAATTCTACATTGTTCTCAAAATACCAAAGTTTACAAAAATCGGGAATTCGACTCTTTTTAAAATAATTTTCATAAAATAATATTTTTCTTATTTTATAAGATAGTATTTTTAATTTAAGAAATACTGCCAAAAACGGCACTCAAATCGGACTTACGGTTTGAAAGTTATGAATTTTCAAAGTTTAGTATTTTTCAAAAAGTTACGTTTCTGGAAAATGTACTGGAATCCGGTTCCTACCTATACAGGAACCGGTTCCTGTGACCAATTTTGCAAGTTTTTGTACGTTCACACAGTGGAACCCGGTTCCTCCCCACTGGGAACCGGTTCCCACGACCTGCAGAGTCAAAATCTGCTATTTTGACAGCATTATTCATTCCAATCCCATCCAATTCATACCCATACGAATTATAACATTTGGGACACCAAAATGCAACCAATACACATCAATACAACATCATAAATCATGTTTCCATCATTCCTATTACTTATTCATCACATTAATGGTTCTAATTCCTATACTCTGACACAATTAGGGATAATCCCACAAACCTAGAATTCCAAAATCGAGATTCCTAACATGCTTAATCAATTCTATTGATCTCAAAATCTATAAGGCATATTAAATAATTGAAATCACCCCTTACCTCGCGATGATCCTTCGAATTCACGGCGTTTGGCTTTTTCCTCTCTTCTCTTCTCTTCTCTAATTTCACGTACAATGGCTTCTTTCCAAATAACCTTCTTTTTCTTTCTTTTCCTTTTTATCCTTCTTTTTATATTCCTTTTATTATTTTCCAAATAATAGAAATAAATTAGTAATTATTTAGTAGAGCTTTTTACTTCACACACCTCTAATTCAACCTTACACCCCCCGGTCTTCCTTTTTAATTCCATAATTAATTCATCCATTTAATCCAAAATATTATTAATTAAGCCTTTAATTAATTTAATAATTAAATTCCTAATTATTTAACACTTGAATAAATTTGGGGTGTCACAACTCTCCCCAACTAAAAGAATTTTCGTCCTCGAAAACATACCTTAGACGAACAGTTCGGGATACGAGTCCTTCATCTGGCTCTCCAGCTCCCAAGTGACATTTCCATCTGCTGGTCCTCCCCAAGCCACTCTTACCAATGCAATCTCCTTGCCTCGCAACTGTTTCAACTTCCTATCCTCAATTCTCGCAGGTACCGCTTCCACAGTCAAATTCTCTTGTACCTGTATATCGTCTACCCGAATCTCATGAGACGGATCAGCAATGTACTTCCTTAGCTGAGATACATGAAAAACATCATGCAAATTTGCAAGTGACGGCGGCAAAGCAATCTGATAAACAACTTTCCCAACTCTCTTGGTAATCTGAAACGGACCAATAAAACATGGAGTCAACTTCTTTGACTTCAAAGCTCGACCAATACCAGTCATCGGAGTAACTCGCATAAAAACATGTTCTCCTTCGCTAAACTCAAGATCTTTCCTCCTCTTATTGTGATAACTTTTCTGACGACTCTGAGAAGTCCTCATCTTCTCCTGAATCATCTTAATCTTTTCCGAAGTCTGTTGGACAATTTCCGGTCCAATCACAGCACTCTCTCCAGATTCATACCAACACAACAGTGTCCGACACCTCCTACCATACAATGCCTCAAACGGAGCCATACCAATGCTCGAATGAAAACTATTGTTGTAGGTAAACTCAATCAATGGTAGATAACTATCCCAAGCTCCACCTTTCTCCAACACACAAGCTCTTAACAAATCTTCCAACGACTGAATCGTTCTCTCCATCTGACCATCTGTCTGTGGATGATAAGTGGAACTCAAATGCAACTTAGTACCGAAAGCTTCTTGCAATCCCGTCCAGAATTTAGATGTAAACCTCGGATCTCGATCCGACACAATACTAGAAGGAATACCGTGCAAACTCACAATCTTCTCAACATACAATTCTGCCAACCTTTCCATCGGATAATCCATTCTTATCGGAATAAAGTGAGCAGATTTCGTCAACCGATCAACAATAACCCAGATAGAATCACAATTCTCCGATGTCCTTGGCAAACCAGACACAAAATCCATAGATATTCCATCCCATTTCCATTACGGAACAAACAACGGTTCCATCAATCCTGACGGTTTCTGATGCTCAATCTTCGACTTCTGACAAACCAAACAAGCATACACAAACTCAGCAATTTCCTTTTTCATTCCCGACCACCAAAACAACTTCTTCAAATCATGGTACATTTTAGTAGCACCAGGATGAATACTCAATCCACTACGATGTCCTTCTTCCAAAATACTCTTCCTAATCTCTGCAACATCCGGAACACACACCCTATTACCAAATCTCATAACACCATTCTCATCAATCCGGAACTCGCCTCCTTGACCTTGGTTGATCAATGTCAATTTATCAACTAACCCAACATCGGACTTCTGTCCATTCCGAAGTTCTTCCAGAATACCACTAGTCAGTTTCAACATACCCAATTTCACACTATTCGGAGTAGTTTCACATACCAAACTTAAATCTCTGAACTGCTCAACCAAATCTAACTCACGGACCATTAACATCGACATATGTAAGGACTTCCTACTCAAGGCATCCGCAACAACGTTTGCCTTACCAGGATGGTAATTCAAACCGAAATCATAATCCTTTAGAAATTCTAACCATCTCCTCTGCCTCATATTCAACTCTTTCTGATCAAAGAGATACCTCAGACTTTTGTGATCACTGAACACCTCAAACCGAGAACCATATAAATAATGCCTCCACAACTTCAAAACAAACACAACAGCTGCCAACTCCAAATCATGAGTCGGATAATTCCTTTCATGTACTTTCAATTGTCTCGAAGCATAAGCCACCACCTGCTTATCTTGCATCAACACACCACCTAATCCCATTAATGATGCGTCACAATACACAACAAAAGACTTAGTCGGATTTGGAAAAATCAAGATCGGAGCACTTGTCAACCTCCTCTTCAGCTCTTGAAATCCTTTCTCACATTCAACATCCCAAACAAACATCTGACCCTTCCTGGTCAACTTATTCAACGGTAACGCTAATTTGGAAAATCCTTCTATAAACTTCCTGTAATAACCTGCAAGACCCAGAAACTACGGATCTCAGAAGCATTCTTCGGCGCTTCCCACTGAGATACTGCTTCTACCTTCGTAGGATCCACAGCAATTCCATTCTTGGAAATTACATGGCCAAGAAAACTTACTTCACTTAACCAGAATTCACACTTGGACAACTTCGCATAAAGCTTCTTCTCTTTCAACAATTCCAACACCACTTTGAGATGTTCTGCATGCTCTTCATCGCTCTTCCAATAAATTAGAATATCATCAATGAACACCACCACAAACTTATCAGATACGGATGAAATATCTTGTTCATATACTCCATGAAAACACCAGGTGCATTAGTAACTCCAAACGGCATAACAGAATACTCGTAATGTCCATACCTCGTTCTAAATGCAGTTTTCTAAATATCTTCCGACTTCACACGAATCTGATGATATCCAGATCTCAGATCAATCTTACTAAATACACAAGCTCCAACTAGTTGATCCATCAAATCATCGATCCTCGGCAAAGGATACCGATTCTTGATTGTAACTTTATTCAGCTGTTTGTAAT
The DNA here is from genome assembly GCA_948472305.1 of Vicia faba. Classification (NCBI taxonomy): domain Eukaryota; kingdom Viridiplantae; phylum Streptophyta; class Magnoliopsida; order Fabales; family Fabaceae; genus Vicia; species Vicia faba. The sequence goes on along the minus strand of OX451737.1, from coordinate 1,630,956,773 downwards.
CAACACATAATCTCATTGAACCTTCTTTCTTCTTAACCAACAACACCGGAGCACCCCACGGCGAAACACTCGGATGAATAAACTTCTTCTCAAACAAATCCTCAAGTTGACTCTTCAACTTTCTCAATTTAGAAGCAGACCTCTTATAGGCATCCTCGAATTCGAACTAGTTCTAGTAACAAAACCATTAAGACTTCACCTTGCACTCTCACACCATTCCATTTACTTCATCACGGAACACTTCATAAAAAAAATTACATCCAATAGGTCACATGCCTTTTTCTTGCTCTCGCCGAGATCTAAATCTCTCGTTACGCAAACCATAACGCTTCTCTTCTTGTCGACTCAACTAATTTCACACACTGTAAAGCTGGCACAATAAGTACATCCCATCCAACGTGATCCCGACTACTATCAACAAGAGATTAAGGGTGATCAGTTCCTCAATTTGTCAATAGATAGTCAACAATCATGAGGTGGCATCAACCATCGTTACCAAACCACAACAGCATCTTCAATCTTACCCTTCAAGCTACTTAAACATAACCATGCTTGAAGCATCAACTGCTCGGCAATACTTACATCTTACAATCGGCGGTATACTGAACCAACCTCTTGCACAAAACTTCAGAGGAGAAACTTCTCCCCCACTTATTTCACACGTACCTCTGTAGACAACGAAAAGGAAACAATCAAGTACCGACAGTGTTTCACACACATGTCGCATACCAAAAGGGAGTAAACACATAAACAACCTGGCCGATAGACCGACCTGCTCTGATACCACTATTGTAACACCCCTTCTAAATAACCCGCGAATATATTTATTAAATCAGAGTAACATGGAAAATAGTGATGTCACAATTCAAGATAAATATAAAAACCTCAAATCTACAGTTATCGTGCTTTACTGAAGGAATTATTAAGATAAATATTCAAATCAATATCATGTTCTACACAGCGGAAATGACTCAAAACCTGAATAACTTCACTTCATAAGTATTCCCAACATAAATTAAACAATAGAGTATAAAACAAAACTCATCATTCAAACGTTTCCCCCAGTGTTACAACTTATCAGAGCACGACACTGACACGCGGACTTAAAGTAACATAGCTCTAGAGCCATCCTCACCAACTCCTGAGCTGCTAACTTTAATCTGAAATTGTAAAGTAAGGGTGAGATTTCTCATAACTAACATGCATTATAAGCTTTTCAATCAAAATTATATCACAAGCATATTATTTCACCCATTTTAGCATAAATCCAGATTCAACACACAGTTTCAATCATACAAGTCATTATGCACAAATCAATAATCAACCAAAGAATTGTAACACTGGAAGACATCCTAACATGTTACAATTCCATGCAAACACAAATGCAGACACAATGCATGTGGTACCAATCACGTGACCAAGTCACCCAACATTGATCCATCATCAACCAGATACAGCAACCATCAATTCATCCATAAACACCGGGCACGAATCCAGCTGATCCATCATCAATCGGATACAGTAATCCATCGATTCGTCCATAAACACTCGGACACGAATCCAACTGATCCATCATCAACCGGATACAGCAACCATCGATTCGTCCATAAACACCGGACACGAATCCAGCCTAACCACCCATCATCACCCGGGTATCGGTTAACGGCAATACAAGTCAAATTCCACACAATGGGAATTAACTTCACCAAAACAATGCATATGCATGCACATCACCAACATGCAACATCAAATCAGTCTATGAAATACATCAATTTATCATAACTGAACCAAAACCAAAAGAAACATGATATCATTATCTATCATACACACATCAAACAGCATAAACATGCACTTCATCCACAAGGACCTGATACAATCAATTATCATGGATACACCATTGCATATACACCAAATATGCACATAATAACAAATCGCATAATCGGAAAGTCAACATCAAATCAACGGAATATGATCACAACATAATTCCACATAATGCCAAAACCAATATATCACATGATCACATCTCAATCATAATGGATAGCAGGCACAACACATAAGTATCAGTTCTCATTCACCAAATCAGAACAATTTACAAACAATTCTACATCGTTCTCAAAATACCAAAGTTTACAAAAATCGGGAATTCGACTCTTTTTAAAATAATTTTCATAAAATAATATTTTTCTTATTTTATAAGATAGTATTTTTAATTTAAGAAATACTGCCAAAAACGGCACTCAAATCGGACTTACAGTTTGAAAGTTATGAATTTTCAAAGTTTAGTATTTTTCAAAAAGTTACGTTTCTGGAAAATGTACTGGAACCCGGTTCCTACCTATACAGGAACCAGTTCCTGCGACCAATTTTGCAAGTTTTTGTACGTTCATACAGTGGAACCCGGTTCCTCCCCACTGGGAACCGGTTCCCACGACCTGCAGAGTCAAAATCTGCTATTTTGACAGCATTATTCATTCCAATCCCATCCAATTCATACCCATACGAATTATAACATTTGGGATACCAAAATGCAACCAATACACATCAATACAACATCATAAATCATGTTTCTATCATTCCTATTACTTATTCATCACATTAATGGTTTCAATTCCTATACTCTGACACAATTAGGGATAATCCCACAAACCTAGAATTCCAAAATCGAGATTCCTAACATGCTTAATCAATTCTATTGATCTCAAAATCTATAAGGCATATTAAATAATTGAAATCACCCCTTACCTCGCGATGATCCTTCGAATTCACGGCGTTTGGCTTTTTCCTCTCTTCTCTTCTCTTCTCCAATTTCACGTACAATGGCTTCTTTCCAAATAACTTTCTTTTTCTTTCTTTTCCTTTTTATCCTTCTTTTTATATTCCTTTTATTATTTTCCAAATAATAGAAATAAATTAGTAATTATTTAGTAGAGCTTTTTACTTCACACACCTCTAATTCAACCTTACACCCCCCGGTCTTCCTTTTTAATTCCATAATTAATTCATCCATTTAATTCAAAATATTATTAATTAAGCCTTTAATTAATTTAATAATTAAATTCCTAATTATTTAACACTTGAATAAATTTGGGGTGTCACAGTCGCCACCGTCTTTTATTTTATCCAACAAGGAAAGGACAAAAGCACAGAAAAATTCCTTTTCGAGATGTTTCTCGGGTTCGGGAGGTAGATTATAGAAAGGGAAGGTGTTAGCACCCTTTCTATCTGTGGTTATCCACGGGCTCTTAGGTACTTGCTCAATATGTTTTCAAAAAGTTTTGCTTTTCTTGTGTTCGTGGGTTTTGAAAAGAGTTTTGTTTGAAAACTTCGATTTAACTCTTGTTTCTGTCCTCAAGAGTGTATAAAGTGTTGTTGAAAACCTTGTTTGAAAAGTGCGAAAATTTTGTTTTGTTTTGAAAGAGCAAGTACCTAAGAACCTCTACCTACTCAAAAGGGAATTAAACTGTGCAAATGTCCTTTAGACAGTGGTATCCCACTATTGAGGAGTAGGTAGCACCGTCGTTGGAGTTTTCGGGTCAATTCGATTAAGGGACGTGTGGTCACTAAAGCAATGTTAGGACGCCTTAGCGGTAACCCTAATGTCTTAGATCATTTTTTATCGAGGCAACCGTTTCGAGGCAACTTTGATCTTTAGACAGGATGGCGACCTCTAAAACTTTCTATACTCAATGACTATGTTCGAGGCAACCAAGTGAGGCGTACCCTAAGAGTGGTATGTGCAAATGTGTCAATTTTCAGTTATGTTATCTTTGTACATGTTATGGTGAGCTACGATTGATTTTTTGTTAAGATAGATCTGGTCATGCATAGCCTATTAGCATACATCTAGCAGCTTAATGGTTGCGGAAAATAAAACTAAGCTATTACAAGGCGTCGGGTATTTACATCGCCAAAAACAAACCCTTGAAAAAGTAAATGCGGAAAGATAAATAAAAGCGGTAAAAAGTCCTAAGTCCAAAACTATTACATCCTCAGAGCAATTACAATATTGAAATATGAATCAAAAATCATACGCGCGAGAAAAATTGAATCGGAGAGTTTTTAGGGTTTTGACCCTTTTTATTAAAGAAGGAGGTTTTTTGTTATCTTACATTTAATTAAATTAAACCTAAACTAATTAATTAATTAAATAAAAAAAGAAATATATTTTTTTGGGTTTTTGAATGTTTAAGGAAAAATAAAAATAAAAGGATTAAATATATTAAAAACCTAATTCTACATCAATTTTAATTTATTGCAAAAATATTAATATTACGCCTAATTAAAACTAAGCAAATTATGTTAATATTTATTTACAAAATAAATTAATGAAATTAAATTTAATAAATAAAAATATTATATTTTTTGTTTTCTGATTTTTTGTTATGAAAAAAAAAGTTAATTAGTTAGTTAATTGGTTAAAAAATAATAAAATAAATTAGGTAAAAGAAATATAGAAAGAAAAAAGAAAAAAGAAAGCAAACCAAAAGGGGTCTGGGCCTAGAAAGGGGGTTTGATTTATCAGAATTCCAGGCCCAAACGCATTGGCCTGATTGACTTCTCCACTTACATGTGTGTGCGTTGACTGTAGAGTATGGTGAATACTCAGCTTTGGCCATTGGATTTGATTTGCTGGCCATCTGGCGCTTGGAAATTGGGTGCACACGGTGGACCACCTCCTGTGCGTTGCATGGGAATACCTGAAGAAAAAATCAAATAAACATTTTGGGGGACCTGGGATTCGAACCCAGGTCCCATTGGTTTTGGACGTTCGCCCCTGCCACTACACCAATGCTTGATTGTTATTAATATAATAAACACATAATAATATATTTGGAACCAACGATTATGCCTGAAAAATAAAAAAGGTGGCGCGCTGATTTGAATCAGCCAATAAGGAGAAGACGCGTGGTCGTCTTCTTCCCTAAACCCTGTGTTTTTTCCTGCGGATCTGATTCCGCGTCAAAATCCGTGGCTTATTTCTAAAATCCACCCTAGGCTATGAAAATCGATTCTAAGACCAAGGTTGGCTTCGTCTCCTTCCAGTGAACACCAATATAGCCATGGTTTGCCTTGATTGTACCTGTACCGAAAACGCCTAAAAACAAAACTTTGAAACCCTAGGTTCGGGCATCAACGTATAGGGCATAAGAATGAAATTAAATGTTGTAGTCATGTTAGAAATTTGACATTAAGCATAATTATTCAAAGGTTTTGTCAAAAGGATGAGATGATTGATTCACGATCTCAGTTACAGGGCCAATTTCGTGACGACTTACAGTGTGTTTCAGGGGGTCTTAAGGTCCGGTTTTGGTTGCTATGGCTTCAGGAGATTGCAAGCAAGAACACTACATTGAGATTTTTGATTGAAACAAGCTCTAACCAAGAATTCGATCTCTCTCTTTTTCCAAGCTTTTTCAGTTTTTGGTTTGGCCGTTTTAGCAGTTCTTAGGTCGTGAATTAGCTTTGTGTGCCTTGTGTGAATATCATAGAATGATTTTAGGTCAAGAGTTGGGCCAATATCCATGTACATTCAAAGTTTGGAGATTTGATCTTATCACCATTAACAAGCTCTCCAAATATGGCCAAATCTGAGATTTTGTGCACAAAAAGCCAAGACACAAATTTGATTAGGTGTCATATGATATATGAAAGCTGTACCAATCACAAAGATACCATTTCATTAATTTTTGGATTTTATTTGAATTAATATAGATTTAAATTGAATTAAATCAATAAAAATTAAATAAAAATAGAAAAATAAATGTTTGGTCATGAAATTAAATATGGGACACGTGTGTGGCATGGCAAGACCAAATCAAGTGGAAAAAAGTGGGCCCTTTTGTCAAAAATTGGAGTTTTGAGGATAGTTGACTTTTGGCAATTTTGGAAAAATGCCCAACTTCAACAATGCATAACTTCTTCAATTTTGAACTTTTGGAGGTGTTCTTGGACTTTTTAGAAACCTTGAGATGTCCTCTAATCAAACCTTTTGGTCTCATCTCATATTGATCTTCCATTCGCAAGTTATAAGCTTTGGTAAAAAAGGTGTTTTTGTTGACTTTCAAAAATGACCTATAATGTCCAAATTTGTAACTTTTTGTGAGAGAATTTCTTGATCTTAGGGTGTGAAGGTGGATTGTAGGAAATTTCATCCTCTTCAAAATGAGCTTTGGATGGGTAATTTTTCATAAAGTATGAGAAAGTTATGCTTGGTCAAAGTTGAGTTGACTTTTCCTGCAAAACCCTAATTTAGCAACTTTTGAATCTTGATAAATTTTGAGCAATCCTTGATGAATCATGATCAACCCTTGATCAAATGATGAATTATCCTTCAAAATGAGAATGTTGACAATAAATCTTGAGGTTTGACTATATGTAGGCCATAGTTGACTTTTGACCCAGCACAGTCGATTTTTGGGCCTCTTGAGCAATTGGCTGACCAAAGTTTCTCTGCAAGGCTTGAAATTTGTCATGGATGAACTTAAGAACATATTAAGACATTGGGAAGCACTTGAGGCCATTTTGATATGAGGACCTTAATGCAACACAAAACCCTAATTTTGAATTGACTGCCTTAGGAGGTGATTTGATTGTACAACTCTTGAGCCATCTTGAACCATTTGAAGATCATTCTTGACAAATATTGAGGAATATGGGAGGGCAAATTTTGGGGTACAACAATGCCATTAATGTTTGTTGAATTGTAAGTTGTAAGTCAAAAGAAAAAGTACCAGAATGGTATCCATATTTGGAACGTATCTGAACTGTATCTGGAGACTTGAAATCTGAATGAGAAACAGAATAGCATCAGTGTCTGGAGCATATATGAATTGTATCTGAAAGCTGAATTTGAATAAGTATCATAATGGCATCTGTATCTGGAGCGTATCTGAACTGTATCTGATAGTTGAAATCTGAATAAGTATCAGGATGACATTCGTATCTGGAGCGTATCTGAACTGTATCTGAATGTTGAAGTCCGAATGAGTAACAAAATGGCATTCGCGTCTGGAACGTATCTGTACTGTATCATGAAAGCTGAATTTGAATAAGTATCAGGATGGCATCCGTATCTGGAGCATATTTGTACTGTATCATGAAAGCTGAATCTGAATGAGTAACAGAATGACTTCCGTGTCTAGAGTGTATCTGAACTGTATCATGATTGCATATTGTTAAACGGTAGTTGTTAATCTTATCCTGAAAAGGGTAAAATGTTAGCTGAAACACAAAGTTATGATGCGTGAATTGCATGATGCAATATATGTGTTTTATCAATGTTTATGATATGTGGTTGTAATGTATGCGCGTGTAAGCTGATTTCCTGTATTGCTGAGGAAAATAAATCCTTGATTGTTGAGGATCTGTGGATTCTTCATGTCTTGAAGTTGGAGTATTGACAAAAATTCTGTTGCAAGCAATGCCATATACTGCTTGAGTAATCTGCTTGGGGAATCCAGAGAATTTTGATGACTTCTACTGGGAACTAACAAAAACTCGTTGGGGAAGAAAACTTATTCCTGTTTGGAAAAAGTTCAGGAATTTCAGTCTTCTGCCACTCTATTGGGGAGTTATCCTAGGTTGGGGAGAAACAAAAGTTAACTGTTATCTGGTTGCTTTTCAGGCTTCAAGACAACTTGCTGGGGGATTTGGAGAAACTGGATGATTTCCAACGGGGGTTAATAGCTTGAAATTTCAGCTCTGCTGGGGATCTTGATGATGTACTGTAGGGATTGCTCATGGAATAGCCTAAAGACGTTTTCCTATTCTTTCAACCTGTCGGTAATTGTTCTTTTCCATTTTGTTTATTTGTAAACAGTAATTATGTTCAAATGCATATGTTCATTAATGAATCATTGGACGTTTTTGCAAATAAAAACACAAGTGTATAGAAAAAGGCAAATAGTTTTATGTACTTTGAAAGAGATATCTTTGTATTTACTTTGAATAAGTATTTTGTACAAAGGAGACAGACATCCTAGTAAGAGGGTGGTGTCATAAAAGTAAGAAAAATTTATACAAAGAAAGATAGATATATGTGATAATCCCATGGGGTTCCCATTCTGCTATAGCCTTCGTATCTCTGAATATCTTGTCCATTTGTTGCTTCGTCTGAAGATGATTGAATTGATCAGAAGCTCCGAGTTTGTTAGTGAAGAGATTGTTCTTAAAGTGATCCGACGAGACATAGTCATACGCTTTAATTCCCTAAATTTTTCCTGGACTGCCCTTTCGGGTTTTCAATCCACCAGGAAACCCTTTTTTGCCCAAGTCTCCCTTTTGAGTTTTCAACTTGCCGGGTGTACAATTTTTTTTTTATCCCTAATTTTTGCCCGAACCTTTTGGTTCGCCGGGATGCCCTTGTTTTTCCTAGGTGTGTCAACCTAGCGGGTCTTATATGTAGTATCTTTTGACTATATCTGCGTTCACAGGGTGTGGCAAATCGTCGTTGTCCATGGTGGTTAAGATCATTGCCCCACCAGAAAAGATGTTCTTGATTACAAATGGTCCTTCATTGGTAGGAGTCCATTTGCCCCCGGGATCACTTTGTGGCAAGATGATGTGCTTGATCACTAGATCTCCAACTTGATATACTTGTGGTCTGACTTTCTTGTTGAAGGCCTTGATCATCCGCTTTTGATACATATGACCATGGGAAACAGCAGTAAGTCTCTTTTCATCGATCAAGTTTAGTTGATCAAGTCGAATCTGGATCCAATCGTCCTCACTCAAACCTGCATCTTTCATGATTCTTAAAGAGGGGATCTGAACCTCAATAGGCAAGACAACCTCCATGCCATAAACCAAAGAATAGGGTGTTGCCCCAGTTGATGTGCGAGTTGTGGTACGGTACCCGTGGAGAGCAAACGGTAACATTTCATGCCAGTCCTTGTAGGTGACTGTCATCTTATGTATGATCTTTTTAATGCTTTTATTAGCAGCTTCGACTGCACCATTCATCTTTGGCTGATAGGGGGATGAATTGTAATGTTGAATCTTGAACTGCTCGCACAAGGCGGTGATCATAGTATTGTTAAGGTTCATACCGTTATTAGTGATGATCCTTGCTGGGATACCGTACCGGTAAATAAGATTCTACTTGATGAAGCGGGCAACAACATTCTTAGTAATGAATGCGAAGGAAGCTGCTTCGACCCACTATGTGAAATAATCAATGGCTACTAGAATGAAGCGGTGTCCATTGGAGGCAGTAGGCTTGATCTCCCCAATCATATCGATTCCCCACATAGCGAAGGGCCAAGGAGTTGTTAAGACATTTAGAGGAACCAGAGGCACGTGCACCTTGTCTGCATAGATTTGACACTTAAGACAAAAGACAAATCAGAAAAAAAGAAGCCTCATGTTTATCTTATTGCAACAAAAAATGGGTCAGAATTCAATCACAGGCCTAGGGTATCCTACTGCAAAATCTCAAAACAATATTTTGATTGGTTCACAGTAAAGAGAAGGAAAACTCAAAAAATGTTCATCACAACACAAGAGCTGTCAAACTCAGTTGTAAAAAGCATCATGGGAAATAAAAATTATCAAAGCCACAAGCAATTAATATTTTGTTCACAGCAGAGCCAGCAAAGTCAGAAAAGTATAACAACAAGTACAGAAAACTGTAAAAGGAAAAGACAGTACAACAGACACTGTACCAGCAGCCAACAAGCAAAGTCAACTAGCAAAGTTGATTTATCAAAAACCAGTACAAGCAACAAAGCCAACAATATTTTATCACTATTTCAATCAATATAAAAGAACAACAATGTTGTGCAAGAAAGAGAGTTTTTTGGATCCAGCAAGAAGAATACACAGAAAAGATCAAAATCCAGCCACTGTTTTCATCATACTCAAGGACCCTTAAGGATCACTGTCAGCAAGCCACAAGATACCAAATACAGCAACCAAGTAAAGAGGTAATTTCTCAAACTATTTCCAAATCCTTTTCATAGAAATATACAAACTTTGTGCAACTTTTTCTTATCATTCTTTTACAAAACATTAGTTTAAGGTCAATAAATTGTAGAACCCATCCCACAGTCCATCTAAATATCCATAAGAAAACAGAAACACAAAGCCATCATCATTCATCTTTTAAAAAAGGGATCAGCAATAACATCATCTTCTTTTTAGTTTTACAGAAAAATACATACAGAGATTCCAAACCCCAAACAATCAGTAAACCTCATTATTTTAAAAGGCCAAAACATCATTTTTTCCAAATATACAGAATAAACAATTTCTTTTGATATCAAAGAAAAAAACACAGTGCCATAACCCTTTCCAATTTTTCCAGAAAAAGAACATACACAAACCATGCCCTAACCCTCTTTCAATTCTTTTTCCAACAAACTGAGTCAAGACATAATCAACAAAAACCAAACTTTGTTCAATACAAAAAGAAACTGAGCCATCACACAAACAAAACCCTCAAGTCAGTTCTCCCACCGTATCACACCTTCATTGTTATTCGATATGATTGTAATATTTAAGTTCCCATTTCATCCCCATTTGTAAATTCCACCCCATCCCCTAAACAATGTAATAGCGTAACACTTTATTTTCCGTAATTTAACGCTTTCAAATACAAATGTTAGTAATTATGGCATTTATGGAAAGATAAAAACAATAAATAGACAACCCAAAAATCAAAGACTAAATGCATGCAATCAAATACACTATTCACACATGCACCCTTAGGGTAATCTCACATTTTGTCTATCGGAAAACAGTCATGTCCCTCGAACATGGGCGTTCTAGCAAAGACCCTCGATAAAAGATTGTAGTCCTTTGATGACCCACAATGTTGCTTTCGGTAAACGATCTAGTCCCTAAAAGACATTGCTAAAACATTCAATAGGTTGCCTTCTATGACTATACAAATGTCCCGTGCTCGTCCCTTTACGTCCAAAGATAGGGTTACTTACCAAATCAATGGTAAGATGACAATGTCAAAGGAAAAAAGAAATAAACATGAAAGACTTCTGAGTAGGTAGATTGTTCCTAGTTGCTTGCTCAATTTCAAACCAAAAAACATCCTTGCTATTTTTAAAACAAACACCAACACTTTCAAAAAACATCTTTCAAACTTGAAAACATTTTCAAAAGATCAACGCTTTGTATACATTCTTACGAACGAGAATCATTACAAAGTTTTTCTAAACGATGGCATCTTTACAAAATACTTTTAAAAACCACACAAAGCACATTTTAAAACAAAAGCAAGTGATCTAGCAAGTAATTAAGAGCCCATGGAAAACCATGGATGAAAAGGGTGCTAATACCTTCCCTTTTCATAATCTACCCCCCCCCCCCCCCCGAACTCAAGAAAATATCTCAAAGGTCTTTCCTATTCTTTTCAGCATTTCCTTTTGGATAAAAGAAAAGTCAGTGGTGACTCTTACTAACCGCAACATTTGCGATCAAACACAAAACAACCAAGTCAGTTCTCTCACCGTGTTACAATGTTTTATTACGTGAATGATGTGTTATGTTGTGAAGTGTTGTGTGATGTATGAATTGTATGATTAGTACTCCTTAGCATGTGATATTCACCGTATATTTATTGAATGAAATTCTCACCCATTTTGTGTTGTTGTGTATGTGCTCCCCTGGGAGTACAAATAATCAGGTACCTGAGTAGTGCTTGGAGTGAGTGTTACCTGATCGATTCCTAGGAGTCGCTCTAATACGTAACACAGGAATTTAGAATATTTTTATGTTTTGCTTTATTTAATTTGTTACATATCTTCCATTTAACTTATGTTGGACCACACAATTGTGGGGTTTTATTTGTTGTTGAAGCTATAATGACATGGAATTGAACTGATTTTATTATTCCGCTGTCGAATTGATTATATTTGAATAAAAGAAGTAATAAAGTGACTTTAAACTTTATGAATATTTGAAGTATCTGACATCCTGCTTATGTACTCTGACATATGTTAAATTAATTGCTATTGTGGGAAAGTGGGGTGTTACAATTGGTATCAGAGCAGATCGGTTCGTCCGGCCAGGTTATTGAGTCGTTAGTGTAGTGTGACAGTGGAACATTGTCAATGTTTTTCTATCTAAACATTGTTTGATGTTTTGATATGAAGTAGAGTAATGGCTGGAAGAGGCAATGGTTCACTTGCTAATGCGTTGCAGGATTTGGCTCAGGCAATGCAGAATCAGCCTAATGCTTGTGGGAACGATGAGATGTCTTGAGCTAACCAAACCCTAATCCAGTCTTGAGTCTAAGAGATCTTGTGAGAAAAGTCTTGATAAATGAGAGGGCAAATTTTGGGGTACAACACCTACAACTAGGGTTTGGATTTTCTCAAGGAAATTTGGATTACAAAGGTCTAAAGTGTCTTCCTTGGTCCTTCATAGATCCTCAACAAGGTCCATGTCAAGTTTCAAGCCATACATCAAAAGTTTGCTCAATCAATGGCTCAGATGATTGAAAATTAACTATATTAGTCAAAAAGTCAACTATGGTCAACATGCAGTCAAACTCCAAGATTTTTGGTCAACGTCAACATTTTGAAATTATATTCATAATTTGATCAAGGGTTTATCATGATTCCTCAAGTAAAACCCTTAGATCATTAAAAGTCAAGAATTGCCAAATTAGGGTTTCCTTAGGAGAAGTCAACTAAATTTTGACCAGGCATAACTTTCACATGCTTCATCAACTTTTCCCCAACCAACACCCATTTTGAATAAAATTCAATTCTATGCAACTTTTCTTTCATTCTCAAGTCCAAAAGATGCTTCATTTAGAAGATATGAGCTCATACATTATAGGTCATTTTCAAAAGTCAACAAAAGACACTTTTTGTCAAGGCAGCTTACATCAAAATAATGTCTTCAAAAGAAAAAATGATGAACATAGAGACTGTAGAGGACATCTTGGGCTTTCCAAAAAATCCAAGATCATCTTCAAAAAAATGAGAATTGGGCAAGTTATGAGTTGCACAAGTTGGGAAATTTTCAAGAAATGCATGAGATCTTAATTGAGCAAATTTGTGATGATAGGTTATTGGGCCTAAATTTTTTGAGTTCAAACATACTCATGACATATCCAAGAGCCTCTAAATCTATCCATGCATTATTTTTATTTTTATTTTTATTTCTATTTATTTGAATTTTTATTCATTTAAATATAAAAGAAATCAAGTGAAATATCAAATAAATGGATCAATGCTCAAGTGGGTTTCATTTAGATCATTCAAGGGCCCAATAACTCTTGCAAGATACATACAAGATGTCCAGGTTCATGTAGAAAACAAAAATGGGCAAAAATGCAACAATTTTGGAAATATTCCAAATAATGATTTTCCTTTTAAACCATGGCTTAATGTGTTGATAATTCCATGTTTGTCCACCTCACTCACTCCTCTATATAAGACATAACAACTCAGAAGCAAAGGACCATGACATAACTGTACAAGCAAGCTCTACTAAATTCTTACAAATTGCTCAAAGTTACAAAGTTTGTAATTACATTTCCAGGCCCCGTCAATCTAAACAAGTGATCAAATCACATCCCCGAGGCATCTGGGAATCGAATAAAGCTCATAATCAAGCTCTTTCATGTCCAGAACTAACACATCTGATCATACCGGTTTGGTAAAGTTTTGATTCTTCAAACTCTCAAATCATGTGATTTAAAGTAACTTTATGCATACATCCATGTTGTTATCAATATTTATAATGGATCTAACATGTCACATGTAAGGTTTGGTGCAGAAACACTAAAACACCATTGCTAGGACAGCTTACGACATTTCGAGTCATATCTCCCTATACATGACGATTCAACCCAAACTAATGCCAGATTCATATTCAGGGGGAATTTTAAGGGGAGTAGGGTGCTTTATACGTGTTAATCATTGCGTTTTTGCAGGTTTGAATTTTGTTTGGTCGGAGAAAACGATCAGAGTTTGACTCTGGCATCTATGATTTCCTTTGACTTCGGCCAAGGAACACATGGAGGAAAACAAAATTTTTGATTGGTTTATTTAAAATTCCATGGGTCTACTGAACGTGTGCATGTTTTGATGACCTTGAACTAGTTTTTGTTTGACATTATAATGTTATTGTTTAATCATACTAACGGAGGAAACACGCTACCCCAGTGGCAACACACACGCACTTAAGGCATACCCCCTCTAGGTCATGGGTTCGATCCAAGCGCGAGGGAGTTTTTTTCTTCACATTGTCTACTTGTAGATCCAGTGCATACGAAGGCTAGAGTACGCATCATACAACTCAGGGCTGAACCATCAGATATCAAGGTTTCAAATCTAACGCCTCTAGATCAGCATGCATACCACGAGGCGCGTGGATCCAGCTACACTGAATCACGTGTATCTCCTGGGCTCATTCCTTTTTGGGCCTAAGGATTCCAACCACTTCACCTCCTAATTACTTGTGCTGCAACGATGCCCATTGCTTTTTTTTGTCTTGCTTAACTTATATTTTCTTTTTTTTTTAATTATTTTCCTTTAATCAATAAAAATAAAAAAATCACAAAAAAATATTAGACTTAAGTTTTTTCTAATTAATTTAATTATTGTAAATTTTAATTAATTATTTAATCATCTTTTTCTTAATTAATTAAACTAACTAGAATTAGGTTTCCATTAATTTAATTATTATTTTTCCTAATACAAAAACAACAAAATATTTCTTTTTATCACTTAGAAATTTCTAGGGCTTTATCTTCTCTGTGCGTTTATTTATTTTGCTCGCGTTTATTTTCACAAATATAATGTAATTGTACATGGGATGTAATCATTTAATTAGGACCATTTACTTCCTTATTTCCCCGTTTTTGGTTTATAATCCCCACCCTGAAGCATTGTAATAGTGTAGCTTAAATTCTCGCACTTTTATTTTCTATACTTATAAATATTTAACTTCTAGATGTATGCTTAATAGGATTACATGATAAGATATGAAAACAAACGGTAGAAACCCTAAATGTTTAAAGATAAATAATTGAAACACAACATACTCGCACACGTGCACCTCTAAGGTACCTCCACTTCTTGCCTTCGGAATAAAACAGTCGCGTCTCTCGAATGTAAGAGATTTTAGCAGAAACCCTTTGTTTTAAAGATCATAAGTCCCTCGATGACTCTTTCGACGTTGCCTCGGTAAATGATCTTAAAACCTTACGGTAGTTGTTAAAGTATCTTACGAGTTGCTTTCGTGGTTGTACGATGACCCTCGTCTGTCCCTCAAACATACAACGATAGGGATACCTACTGACTAATAGTATGATAGCACTGTCTAAAGGTAAAGAGGAAAAGAACAAATATTGTTTGAGTATGTAGACCGCTTATAGTTGCTTGCTCACAAAAAACAAACAAAATAATTTTTCACACATACACAAAACTTTTCTCTAAAATATTTTCAAAGACAAAACACTTTGTATATGTTCTCAAAGATACGAGAAACATTACAAAGTTCTCCGCACTAAGGCATCTTTTCAAAAAAAAATCAAATGCACTTACACCAAAAAGCATTTTCAAAAAGTGAGCTAGTAACTAAGAGCCCATGTATAACTACAAATGGAAAGGGTGTTAACACCTCCCCCTTTCCATAACCTACCCCCCGAACTCAAAATCTTTAAAAAGGTCTTTCCTGTTCTTTTCACCCTTTCCTTTGTTGGATAAAAGAAAAGTCAGTGGCGACTCTTGCTAACCACAACATTTGTGATAAAAACACAAAACCAATAAAGTCAGTTCTTCCACCGTATTACACTTATGTTCTGAGATCAAGAAGGCAATTGGGTATCAGTGAATCCTTAAATTTTCTGATTTGGTGAATAACTACAAATTTTATGAAGAGGACAATAAGGCTCACTACAAAGTTGTAACTGAGAAAAGAGGTAGACAACAACAGAATCGTGGGAAGCCTTACAATACTCCAAATGACAAAGGCAGATAGAGGGTTACTGATGGTAGAAGAACCAGTGGGGAAGGTGCTCCTGCTGACGTTGTGTGTTACAGATGTGGGAAGCCAGCTCACCAAAGTAATGCATGTATTGGAGAAGTGAATATGTGTTTTCATTGTGGTAGGGTTGAGCATGAGGTAGCTGACTGTAAACACAAGGAAGCGATATGTTTCAACTGTGGTGAGGAAGGAAACATTAGTACTCATTGCCAGAAACCGAAGAAAGCTCAAAATGGTGGGAAAGTTTTTGCTTTAGCTAGAACTCATACATCTAGTGGAGGTCATTTGATTAAAGGTATTTGCTTCATTGATAATACTTATTTAATTGTTATTATTGATGCTGGTGTTACACATTGTTTTATTGCTGCTAATTATGCTAAAAAGTTGGGCCTCAAGTTATCCTCTATGAATGGAGAAATGGTTATTGACACTCTAGCTAAGGGATTGGTGACTACTTCTCTAGTATGCTTGAAGTGTCCTTTGTCCATCTATGACAGAGACTTCCTTGTTGATCTAGTTTGTTTATCGTTGAGTGGTCCTGATGTAATTTTGGGTATGAACTGGTTGGAATATAATTATGTTCATATTAACTGTTACAACAAACATGTGCGGTTTTCTACTCTTGATGAGGAAGAGAAAGTGATATTCTTATCTACTAGACAATTGAAGGAATTGATGCAAGATGAAACTCTGGTATTTTCATTAATGGTGTCCTTATCCGTTGAAAATCATGCTTCTATAGATAAGTTGCAAGTAGTGCGTGAATTTCCGGAAGTTTTCCCAGATGACATTACAAACGTGCCTCCAGAAAGGGAAGTAGAATTTTTTATTGATCTTATTTCGGGTACCAAACCTGTTTCTATGGAACCCTATCGAATGTCAGCATTTGAATTAGCAGAGTTGAAGAAACAACTGGAAGAATTGCTTGAAAAGAAATTTATTAGACCAAGTGTATCACCTTGGGGAGCTCCGATGTGCTGGTGAAAAAGAAGGATGATAGTATGAGAATCTGTATGGACTACCGGCAATTGAACAAAGTGATGATCAAAAACAAGTATCCACTTTTGAGAATAGGTGATTTGATGGATCAATTGGTAGATGCATGCGTGTTTAGCAAGATTGACTTGTGGTCGGGATATCACCAAATTCGAGTAAAGGGTGAAGATATTTAGAATACAACTTTCCGAACTCGATATGGACACTATGAATATTCAATGATGCCTTTTGGTGTTACTAACGCACCAGGTGTGTTTATAGAGCATGTGAATTGTATCTTTCATACTTACTTGTATCGGTTTATGGTAGTATTCATCGACGATATCTTAATATATTTTAAATCAGAAGAAGAACATGATGAGCATTTGTGAATTATGCTGCAAGTGTTAAAGGAAAAGAAGTTATGTGAAAAGTTATCCAAGTGTGAGTTTTGGTTAGAGAAAGTAAATTTTCTTGGTCATGTTATTTCAGGTGGTGGAATCGCGGTAGACCCGTCTGTGATCGGTGGATCTGGAACTGACTGTTTAAAGCTGGTTCGTGAAATGTCGCGGAAGCAAGAGTCGCCACCATCTTTTATTTTCTCCAAATGGAAAGGACAAAAGCACAGAAAAATTCCTTATAGAGATTGCTCTCGGTTCGGGAGGTAGATTATAGAAAGGGAAGGTATTAGCACCCTTTCTATCCATGGTTATCCATGGGCTCTTAGATACTTGCTCATTGTGTTTTCAAAAATGGTTTGTTTGCTTTTCAACTGTGGGTTTTAAAAAAGTTTCTTTGAAAATTTCAGTTCGACTCTTGTATCTGTCCTCAAGAGTGTTTGAAAAATTGCTTTCGAAAGCTTTTTGAAAAGGTGTCGGTGTGAAAAGTATTTTTGATTTTTGTTTTGAAATTAAAGCAAGTATCTAGAGCCGTCTACCTACCCTAAGGAATTCGTCTGTGTAAATGTCCTTTAAAGTAGTGCCATCCCACCATTGAGAGGTAGGTAGCACCACCGTTGGAGGTGTTCGGGTCAATTCGAAGTTCGGGACATGGTGATCACCGGAGCAATAGGAAGACACCTTAGAAGCTACCCTCATGCCAGGTTCCCGGATCATGAGGACTTACTAAGACATCCTCTACTCGACGATCACCCTTCGAAGGGCAAGGCAACTGTGAGGCGTACCCTAGGGGTGGTGTGTGATTTGTGTGTCAGATTCATTTATTTTTGTCTTGTCAGGTTATGGGTGATCTATGCGTTTGTTTTTATTTTTTTGTCATTCATTCTTGCATGCTTTGATTTAACAGTTAAAATATTGCGGAAAGAGTAAATTCTAAGCTATTACAAATGGCGCGGGTCCACATCGCCAAAAGTTTCTCGAACCCGATTTGACAGAAAATAAATAAAGTAAAAGAAAATAAGGAATTAAAAGTGCGAGCAATTATTTACACGGCTTCGGGAGAGATACATAAATATTTAATCGAAATAAAATAAAAACGCGAATTAATAAGAAGTTAAGAACGAGGGCGTTGGACCCTTTTGCAAAATTAAATTACATGGAATTAATTAAAAAGAAAGAAAAGGAATTGTTTTTTTGGTATTTTTAGTATTTTAGGATTTAATATGAAAAAGAGAATTAATTAAAATTAAAATAAGATGCAAACCCTAATTCTAGTGGCTTTTAATTTATAAAAAAATATTGACTTTTAACCTAAAATTAGCCCTAATTTTTATATGCAAATTTAATTATAAAAAATAAATATTTAATTATTTAATTATTTAATTATTTAATTATTTATGAAAAGAAATAAAAAAGGAGGAAAAATAATTAATTAAACCTATTTCTACATTTTTTAGATTTTTGTTAAAAGTATTAAAATTAAAACCCTAATTTAAAACTAATTAATTTACATGCATTTATTTACGAAAATACTAGAAACAAAAATATTTATTATTTTTCTCTCTTTTTTCTGATTTTTAGGTGTTTTTTATATTTTGTGAAAATAATAAATTAATTACACACAATAATTAAAATAAAAAATAGAAATATTGCAAAAGAAAATATTTTAAAAAAAGCAAACCTAGGAGGGTGTCAGTCCCCAATATGGAGGTATGGCCTTTAGCAATCTGGCCCATTTATATCAAGCCTGTTGGACCTTGGCAAGACACGTGCATGTGCGTTGACTCAACCTTATGGTGTTCCCCCAATCTGCGCCTTTGGATTGCTCTAAATGTACGCGTGGCCGGCTTGATGAGGAGGTGTATCATGGGCTTCAGTAAGCGAAACTGCACGTGAAGACTAATTGAAAAATAATATTGAGAATATTGAAGACCTGGGGCTCGAACCCAGGTCATGTACTTTACCAATCCTTATGCTTGCCAGCTGAACCAATTTGCTTTTCTGTAATTAATATAATAAACAAACATAACAAAAAAAACATGCGTTAGTGTTTCGTTCTTCGCGCGAAAATTTAAAAGAACCAATCATGGCTGGCCACGCATCTTCTTCTTCCTCGTCCCTGAAACACAAATAGAATGAGCAACGGTTTTAATGGTGTTCTCTTAGGCCAGTTATGGGAAAATAACGATTAGCCCAGGAACACTCATAAATTGAGCGCGAGCATGGCTTCTTCTTCGTCCAGACACGCTGATTCTAATGGTATGGGTCTGGAAGGCCAATTTTTCTTTGTTTCAAAAGCCCTAATTCCAAGGTCCTGTAAACCCTAGAAATTGACAATGGCGAAATCGTATACAAGGCGTAAAAACACAATTAAACGCATGGGTTAGCTTCAGAATAGCATGAGGAATGTAAATCAATAATTAAAACTTGCAATAAACGCATGAATGAAGATGCACGATTATGAATTTTATTTGAAACTGTTTTCCTCCATTGTACCAATTCCGGGTGTTTTGATGAGCGTTTGTGATTGGAAAACGTTCAGTAATGCTTGAGGAAGCTAATGAGATGGAAATCTTGGCCTGAAACCTCCTGCAAGTTAGTTTTCAGAATTGAGTTTCTTGCCAAATTTTTCAAGTTTGTCAATTGATTTTGCGCAGCTTCAAGGGTTCTTAGGACTAGGTTTTCGTTTTGGCTTATGTACTGAATGAATTAGGTTAAGAATATTGATCCAAATCTCTTGCAATGATGGTTTTGAAGATTTGATTTTCCATCATTATTTTTTCAATCTTTCCATGTGCTTTTTGATACAAACGAACTCCAATCTCTCCAAATCTTTCCCTATTTGCATATGCACGAAATCTTGAGGATAAAACATGTACAAAAAGATTGGAAAACTTAGGTTAGCATTTTTCATGTATTTAATTTGATTTAAATGAATTATTATTAATAAAAATTCAAATAAATAAATAAAAAATGAATAAAACTTCCCTTTGGGACAAGTGGTCGTGCACATGTCATGGATGATGAATTATGGAAGAAAAATGGGCCCATTAGCATTTTTAGGTCATTTGAACCAATGTTGACTTTTCAAAATATCCAAAAATTTCCCAACTTCCACAAGGCATAACTTGCTCAATTTTTAAGCTTTTCTCATGTTCTTGGACATTTTGGAAAGGTCTTTGAGTCCTCTAACCAATGTCTTTGGTCCCATGTCATTTTAATTTACCAATCTCAAGTTATGTCCTTTGACTTAAAGTCCCTTTTTGTTGACTTTTGAAAATGACCTATAATGTTGAAATTGATAACTTTTTGTGAGAGCATTTATTGGACTTGAAGTATGAAGATGAGTTGTAGGAAATATCTTTCTCTTCAAAATGAGCTTTGGATGGAATTTTTCTGATAATCCATGTGAAAGTTATGCCCTGGTCAATTTCAGTTGACTTTTTCAGCTGTCCAAATAAGGAAACTTTTGCATCTTGATGATTTCTGAGCCAAATTTTGAGAATCATGATCAGGCATTGATCAAATGATGTTTGTGGCTTCAAAATGATATGTTGACCAAAAATTTGAACTTTTGACTGTCAAATGACCATTTTGCCCCTACAGTTGACTGTAGTGCAATTAGGGTTTTGACTGTGCAATTTTGAGCTGAATATCTTGAAACTTGGTATGAGGATACTTGACCATATTTGTAGGCATGTGGGACTTGCTTGGACCTTTGAAAGCTTCCTTTTCTTGATCAGAAGCAAAACCCTAATTTTGACTGTTTAGGAGACCTTTGCACTGTGCAACCCTTGGGGAACTTTGCAGTTTGACTTGGCAATTTCTTGAAGAATATGGGAGGGCAAATTTTGGGGTACAACAGTTGCCCATGTTCAATCTTCTTAGACCTGAGGATGCAGATTGGCTGACGTGCCTTTCGTAATCCGAGGGTAGAAGATGATTGAACACTAGAGTGCCCAGAAATTTGCGCTCACATAGTTGCAGTGTGATGATGGAATGGGCTTATAGATGCCATTTGGAGATTGATGAATAGGGTGATGGGCTTATAGATGCCATCTGGATGTTGATCGCGTAAGAGATTCCTTAGCGAGAACCTGCATACCTGCAAAAGAAAAAATGAGTACCTGACCCGTTGCAGGAGCTGGTTTTCAGATGCTTGGTATAGATGTGTCCTGACTGGTTACAGGAGTTGGGTATGGAGCTTCAAAGGATGATGAATGAACCAGGGATGGTTACTACCTCAGCACGAACAGTGAGAGAACCTTGTGTGACTTTAACCTCAACAATTGTTGTAAAATCTTGGTGGGAATTATCATCTTCGCAGTATCGGGAAGAGAACCAAAGGAACTTATAATCTGAAAGGGAATTACATCTCACGCACCGTCGGGGAGAGGACCAAAGGAAATTATAATCTGAAAGAAAAACCTAAAATGGAATTATCATCTCATGCACCGTCGGAGAGAGAACCAATAGGAAATTATAATCTCAAAGAAAACCCTAAAATGGAAATCTCATGCACCGTCGGAGAGAGAACCAATAGGAAATTATAATCTCAAAGAAAAACCTAAAATGGAAATCTCATGCACCGTCGGAGAGAGAACCAATAGGAAATTATAATCTCAAAGAAAAACCTAAAATGGAAATCTCATGCACCGTCGGAGAGAGAACCAATAGGAAATTATAATCTCAAAGAAAACCCTAAAATGGAAATCTCATGCACCGTCGGAGAGAGAACCAATAGGAAATTATAATCTCAAAGAAAACCCTAAAATGGAAATCTCATGCACCGTCGGAGAGAGAACCAATAGGAAATTATAATCTCAAAGAAAACCCTAAAATGGAAATCTCATGCACCGTCGGAGAGAGAACCAATAGGAAATTATAATCTCAAAGAAAACCCTAAAATGGAAATCTCATGCACCGTCGGAGAGAGAACCAATAGGAAATTATAATCTCAAAGAAAACCCTAAAATGGAATTATCATCTCATGCACCGTCGGAGAGAGAACCAATAGGAAATTATAATCTCAAAGAAAACCCTAAAATGGAAATCTCATGCACCGTCAGAGAGAGAACCAATAGGAAATTATAATCTCAAAGAAAACCCTAAAATGGAAATCTCATGCACCGTCGGAGAGAGAACCAATAGGAAATTATAATCTCAAAGAAAAACCTAAAATGGAAATCTCATGCACCGTCGGAGAGAGAACCAATAGGAAATTATAATCTCAAAGAAAAACCTAAAATGGAAATCTCATGCACCGTCGGAGAGAGAACCAATAGGAAATTATAATCTCAAAGAAAACCCTAAAATGGAAATCTCATGCACCGTCGGAGAGAGAACCAATAGGAAATTATAATCTCAAAGAAAACCCTAAAATTGAAATCTCATGCACCGTCGGAGAGAGAACCAATAGGAAATTATAATCTCAAAGAAAAACCTAAAATGGAAATCTCATGCACCGTCGGAGAGAGAACCAATAGGAAATTATAATCTCAAAGAAAAACCTAAAATGGAAATCTCATGCACCGTCGGAGAGAGAACCAATAGGAAATTATAATCTCAAAGAAAACCCTAAAATGGAATTATCATCTCATGCACCGTCGGAGAGAGAACCAATAGGAAATTATAATCTCAAAGAAAACCCTAAAATGGAAATCTCATGCACCGTCGGAGAGAGAACCAATAGGAAATTATAATCTCAAAGAAAACCCTAAAATGGAAATCTCATGCACCGTCGGAGAGAGAACCAATAGGAAATTATAATCTCAAAGAAAAACCTAAAATGGAAATCTCATGCACCGTCGGAGAGAGAACCAATAGGAAATTATAATCTCAAAGAAAAACCTAAAATGGAATTATCATCTCATGCACCGTCGGAGAGAGAACCAATAGGAAATTATATTCTCAAAGAAAAACCTAAAATAACTTCTACTGAGTCTTCATCAGAAAAATCTGTTTGGAGTCGATTTAGCTGGACTAGAGAAGGCCTTGGACTGGATAAGGAATCTTTGGAGTTGATTAACTGAATCGGTCTAGGTCTTGAAATATGACTGAGAATTTTAACTGCATCTTTCCTGAAAGGTGAAGGTCAGTCATATGCAATGCATGATATGGATCAGACAATGATGTTCTCAACATAAATGAGATTTGTATGATATGATGCGTACATGCATGCTGTAATGATGTATGTGATGTTTATGTATGTGTTTTTCGTCTAGGAAAGTAAATCCTTGACGGGTGCCGGGAAGTCATATCCTGGGCTGATATTTGAAGAATAAGCTTTCGCTTCCGCTAGGGATGATAACTGCAAGAATACCGGTAGGAGAAGATGGCTCCGTTGAGGAATAAACTTGGCAAATGGAAGATTCTGCGGAGAGAAAAATACTCTAGCGACCATGCTGGGAAGCAATACTCTGTGGGGAGAGGAATGCTTTAGCTGAATTGTTGATGGTAACTTGCTGAGGATACTTTGCTGTATTGGGAGTGTTAATAGACTTCGCTGGGGATAAGAAGATTCTGTCGACGACGATCTTTCCGTGGCTTTTGGCTGAGGATAACCCAGTTATATCCTGGTAAGGAAATAACTCTTTAAATAAAGCCGGACGACGCGTTCGTATTCTGCGAGTATAAGCTTCCGTAATCTACTGGGGATAAGCTTGCTGCTTGGGGAGATGGATTCCAACTTTTCCTAGGGAAACTGGATTAGACCCTCTGGGGGGGAAGTTTTGAGACGTATTGGAAGTAACTCCACTGAATGTTTGATATACCACCGGGGAACAATCTTTAGACCAAGACTACCGGGGATGCTTGTTTAAGAGTGATGTGCTGGGGAATGTTGAGATCTGCTGGAGGACACCCAACTTCCTTAAGTTTGACTGTATGACTGCTTGAGGAGAGTATACTGTCTTGTTGGCTCACTCTCTGGGGAATTAAGATATTTGGTTATGTTCTTTAGCTGAACTCACCTTGATACCTTGGTGGACAGAGCGATTAGATTGTTTGGACAACTCATCATTGCCCCTGTTTCTGAGGTGGGAGAGGGAGACCTGTGAGGTGCTGATAGTTGTCGAGGGTCAAACCTTCTTCCGGTAGGCAGGTGACAAGATGACAGGACATAGTCATACGCTTTGATCCCTAACTTTTGCCTGGACTGCCCTTCCGGGTTTTCAGTCCACCGGGATACCCATTTTTGCCCAAGCCGCCTTTTCAGGTTTTCGACTTGCCGGGTGTACAGATTTTTTCATTTCATCCCTCATTTTGCCCAAACCCTTTTGGTTCGCCAGGAAGCCCTTACTTTTGCCTAGGTGTGTCAACCTAGCGGGTCTTTGATTGTGCGTAGTATTTTTCGACTATGTCCACGCTCTCAGAATGTAGGGAGTTGCCCCTGTTGGAAGTATTTTGTCGTACCACCAGAAGGTGTTTGATCAGGTAAGATTCGTTGCTAGAATTCCTGTCCAATGCCCCAAGTGACTTAGGCGGAGATTTGCCCCAGGCTGGTTGGCATCTTGAGAGATTCCTTGAATCTTGATTGGATTGCCCCAGATAATGGACACTAGTCATGTCATGCCCCTTGATTGGAAGCGCTTTTGTTCACTAGGTATTCATCGTGTGAAGTTCCATGCTGTTCAAACAAAAAGTCATATGCAAACAAAGTTATGTTAAAAATGCAAAGCTTATGTCTGTCTTGAGGATTTTGAAAATGCGTTTTTTCATAAAACATGTGAATGTTTGTAAAACATGATGTCAACTCCGTATTTACCGTAGGCCTTAAGGAGTCAGGATACCTTTCGTAACAGTATGCTTTCGAACTAACCCATGCTTCAGCTA
The DNA here is from genome assembly GCA_948472305.1 of Vicia faba. Taxonomy (NCBI): domain Eukaryota; kingdom Viridiplantae; phylum Streptophyta; class Magnoliopsida; order Fabales; family Fabaceae; genus Vicia; species Vicia faba. The sequence goes on along the minus strand of OX451737.1, from coordinate 1,630,931,610 downwards.
GGACTTTTAAGGGTTATAACGTGGCTTGGTTCACGGTTTAAGAAATAAAGGATAAAGGCTCAAATTATTTGTACCCACCCGCTCTTCGTGGTGTTCTCCAAACCTAAACTCAGTTGATCATACGTTAGACCTTGTTTGAGTCTTTGCTCTGATGTTCCAATGATGATTCAGATATTGATAGTATATTTTGATTAGGCAGTCATTTCCTTTTTTGTTGAAGGTTTGTAGGACCTCTTTCTTTTTGATTTCGTTATCCCTATTTTTTTTTTGCCTGAACTGTTTCCTTTTTGGAATTACAGTCAGCGGGATGCCCCAGTTTCATAAGTCCCTTTTTATAGGTTTTGACTTCTTGGGCTTTTCGTTTATGATTTTTTTTGATAATGACTGCCTGTCCTTTTGATTGTTCTGAACCATCACTGTCTTTCTTTTTTCGTAAGGATCTCTTTGATGCCATTCGTTATGCACTTGGGTCAACTGAGAGACTACCCTGCCCCAGGTTATAATTAAGGGTTTTAAATTTCGAAAAGAAAAACTCCTACTTCTTTGGCTCAGAGGGGTTAACGAGGGATTATCATCCTTATAACTCCAGTGTTTAGGGATTAAAACAATGCCTGTACCTCATCAGCGGGGTCTGTTCAAAAGTATACTGTAGATTATGGTATCGTTTTCGTCATCCTCCCTCAAGAGGCTTAGAATTAATGAGAGTTGACATCAGAAAAAATATGGAAACAGTTTGCATATAGTGAATGCGAATATATTGATTCAAAATAGACATAAGCGATGCATTAATGAACTAACAACGTTTAATCATGAATAAATGTTTGAACAGTTAAAAGAAAGTTACAACTTGAAAATTCTAATAAACACAAGTCTTCCAATCTCAGGGCTTATTACTTCGACTGGTGCATCTTGTAGGGATGGCAGGAGCATTCAGCCTGGCCCATCTGGGTGAAATCCACAGCTCTTTCATTAATCAGATCTTGAATCTTATTCTTCAAAGCCCAGCAGTCGTCGGTGTCATGTCCTGGACTGTTAGAATGGTATGCACATCTTTCCTCAGGATTATACTTTAGGGAGGTTGTATTGAGACGCCTAGGAGGGTCCCTTAACGTCACCAGATTTAACCTCAACAATTGTTGTAAAGCTTGAGACGGTGACACATTGAGCTTGGTGAACTGCCTTTTAGGCTTGTCCGGCTTGCTCTGATCAGCCCGTTGTTCATGGCGAGGTCGTTGTTGGACCTGTGAAGTAGTAGCAGCTCGGAGAGGCCCATTCATTAAACCAAACCTTTGACTTCTTTGAGGTTGATTAATGACTTGGTCCCTGACTTGGACTGGTTGCTTCATGTTAGATCTGTCTTGGTGGAGTTGACTGATCATGGTCCTCAACTCTTCCTGCTCCCGAGCTAAACCTTGAATGAGGGCCCTTTGCCCCAGCATCTGGGTTTTCAATGTGTCTACCTCAGCTTGTAGACGTTTCAGCTGTTCGTCCTTGTCATCTTCAGGATTCTTTCTGACCCGATTCCCCATGAGGAGTGTCCTCAACTCTTCCTGCCCCTTTGATAGGCTTAGAAAGATCTCCTTAAACTGAGCCTCTTGAGCAAGAAGGTCCTGGTTATCTTGTTGGGAAGCCATTGCTGAAATAAACAGCGAGAAAGGTAAGTGACCTGCAACAAGGATACCTGTTATGCAACGATATGTATGATATGCATGCGATGTTTTCAAGGACCTCGCGGGGTAAACAAGAAATTTGTTAAGATTTGAAACCGGTAGCTTGATTGAAGGCACTGCATATTGTTGAGAGTCCTTCTTCAAGGGTCAAAGGCTCGCCATATCCAGTGGGTCATAGCCCCGGACCACCTTGGCTTAGGGAACTTTCTTCAAGTGTCAAAGCTCACCATATCAAGTGGGTCATAGCCTCTGACAACTTTGGCTAGAGGAAGATAAATCCTCTTTGCCCCTTGCTAGATGTTTGATCTATCATGACCTGCAACACAAGCCCTTGAGATCCTTGAAATGGGTTAGTATGTATGCAATGGTATGATGTTATGGTATGCATGGGGTGATGTAAGTAACCCTGTTTTGAGTCCCCAATAAGGACTATAGGCAAAACCTGCAAGAAACTCAGTACACCCTGTTATAAGTCCCAATTAAGGACCACAAATAAAACCTGCAAGAATTTAGTAACCCTGTTATGAGTCCCAATTAAGGATTATAAACAAAACCTGCAAGGAAACTCAAGTGTCAGATAACAAGCATGCAAGTAGTCAAGTTGGAAGGCACACAAGTCACACAAGAGAAACCCTTAGAGTTTAGGCCAGCATGGGGTCTGGGTATTACCCTCTTTCAGTTTGTTGGTTCATACCTGTCCTATCAAAGTAACTGGGTTCTTAGAGGATCCCAATATCATTGACTACCCTCAATCGGTCATAACTCCAGCATCACAATCTTTTCTTGCAGCCAGAACCATCACGAGAGTTTAGCCTCAATGGGCGTAGCATACTGCTACCGTTCTATTGGCCAAGTTGGGTCATTTAAGGTTCTAAGGTCGGTTGGTGCTTAACGACTCCTCAGAAGACCCATATTCTCCTCGTTGTAACACAAGGGATATCGGTACAGACCAAGGTGTCACACCAACGTAGCCACTGCTTCACCCGTGTCGGTCTACGCCGGACGGGTCCCTCACAGCTTATGCTACCTAACAGGGTATCCCCAGATCCGGGTTAGGATCTATGTAACTCCGATGCAACCCACAATAATAAAGCAAACAAGCACAACAATTGAAAACACAAGTGATCTTAGTCCTAAGGTACACCTCACTTTAAAAGTTCCCCATCAGAGTCGCCAGTTCTGTGATCGGTGGATCTGGAACTGACTGTTTAAAGTTGGTTCGCGAAATGTCGCGGAAGCAAGAGTCGCCACCGTCTTTTATTTTCTCCAAATGGAAAGGACAAAAGCACAGAAAAATTCCTTATAGAGATTGCTCTCGGTTCGGGAGGTAGATTATAGAAAGGGAAGGTATTAGCACCCTTTCTATCCATGGTTATCCATGGGCTCTTAGATACTTGCTCATTGTGTTTTCAAAAATGGTTTGTTTGCTTTTCAACTGTGGGTTTTAAAAAAGTTTCTTTGAAAATTTCAGTTCGACTCTTGTATCTGTCCTCAAGAGTGTTTGAAAAATTGCTTTCGAAAGCTTTTTGAAAAGGTGTCGGTGTGAAAAGTATTTTTGATTTTTGTTTTGAAATTAAAGCAAGTATCTAGAGTCGTCTACCTACCCTAAGGAATTCGTCTGTGTAAATGTCCTTTAAAGTAGTGCCATCCCACCATTGAGAGGTAGGTAGCACCACCGTTGGAGGTGTTCGGGTCAATTCGAAGTTCGGGACATGGTGATCACCGGAGCAATAGGAAGACACCTTAGAAGCTACCCTCATGCCAGGTTCCCGGATCATGAGGACTTACTAAGACATCCTCTACTCGACGATCACCCTTCGAAGGGCAAGGCAACAGTGAGGCGTACCCTAGGGGTGGTGTGTGATTTGTGTGTCAGATTCATTTATTTTTGTCTTGTCAAGTTATGGGTGATCTATGCGTTTGTTTTTATTTTTTTGTCATTCATTCTTGCATGCTTTGATTTAACAGTTAAAATATTGCGGAAAGAGTAAATTCTAAGCTATTACAAATGGCGCGGGTCCACATCGCCAAAAGTTTCTCGAACCCGATTTGACAGAAAATAAATAAAGTAAAAGAAAATAAGGAATTAAAAGTGCGAGCAATTATTTACACGGCTTCGGGAGAGATACATAAATATTTAATCGAAATAAAATAAAAACGCGAATTAATAAGAAGTTAAGAACGAGGGCGTTGGACCCTTTTGCAAAATTAAATTACATGGAATTAATTAAAAAGAAAGAAAAGGAATTGTTTTTTTGGTATTTTTAGTATTTTAGGATTTAATATGAAAAAGAGAATTAATTAAAATTAAAATAAGATGCAAACCCTAATTCTAGTGGCTTTTAATTTATAAAAAAATATTGACTTTTAACCTAAAATTAGCCCTAATTTTTATATGCAAATTTAATTATAAAAAATAAATATTTAATTATTTAATTATTTAATTATTTAATTATTTATGAAAAGAAATAAAAAAGGAGGAAAAATAATTAATTAAACCTATTTCTACATTTTTTAGATTTTTGTTAAAAGTATTAAAATTAAAACCCTAATTTAAAACTAATTAATTTACATGCATTTATTTACGAAAATACTAGAAACAAAAATATTTATTATTTTTCTCTCTTTTTTCTGATTTTTAGGTGTTTTTTATATTTTGTGAAAATAATAAATTAATTACACACAATAATTAAAATAAAAAATAGAAATATTGCAAAAGAAAATATTTTAAAAAAAGCAAACCTAGGGGGGTGTCAGTCCCCAATATGGAGGTATGGCCTTTAGCAATCTGGCCCATTTATATCAAGCCTGTTGGACCTTGGCAAGACACGTGCATGTGCGTTGACTCAACCTTATGGTGTTCCCCCAATCTGCGCCCTTGGATTGCTCTAAATGTACGCGTGGTCGGCTTGATGAGGAGGTGTATCATGGGCTTCAGTAAGCGAAACTGCACGTGAAGACTAATTGAAAAATAATATTGAGAATATTGAAGACCTGGGGCTCGAACCCAGGTCATGTACTTTACCAATCCTTATGCTTGCCAGCTGAACCAATTTGCTTTTCTGTAATTAATATAATAAACAAACATAATAAAAAAACATGCGTTAGTGTTTCGTTCTTCGCGCGAAAATTTAAAAGAACCAATCATGGCTGGCCACGCATCTTCTTCTTCCTCGTCCCTGAAACACAAATAGAATGAGCAACGGTTTTAATGGCGTTCTCTTAGGCCAGTTATGGGAAAATAACTATTAGCCCAGGAACACTCATAAATTGAGCGCGAGCATGGCTTCTTCTTCGTCCAGACACGCTGATTCTAATGGTATGGGTCTGGAAGGCCAATTTTTCTTTGTTTCAAAAGCCCTAATTCCAAGGTCCTGTAAACCCTAGAAATTGACAATGGCGAAATCGTATACAAGGCGTAAAAACACAATTAAACGCATGGGTTAGCTTCAGAATAGCATGAGGAATGTAAATCAATAATTAAAACTTGCAATAAACGCATGAATGAAGATGCACGATTATGAATTTTATTTGAAATTGTTTTCCTCCATTGTACCAATTCCGGGTGTTTTGATGAGCGTTTGTGATTGGAAAACGTTCAGTAATGCTTGAGGAAGCTAATGAGATGGAAATCTTGGCTTGAAACCTCCTGCAAGTTAGTTTTCAGAATTGAGTTTCTTGCCAAAATTTTCAAGTTTGTCAATTGATTTCTGCGCAGCTTCAAGGGTTCTTAGGACTAGGTTTTCGTTTTGGCTTATGTACTGAATGAATTAGGTTAAGAATATTGATCCAAATCTCTTGCAATGATGGTTTTGAAGATTTGATTTTCCATCATTATTTTTTCAATCTTTCCATGTGCTTTTTGATACAAATCAACTCCAATCTCTCCAAATCTTTCCCTATTTGCATATGCACGAAATCTTGAGGATAAAACATGTACAAAAAGATTGGAAAACTTAGGTTAGCATTTTTCATGTATTTAATTTGATTTAAATGAATTATTATTAATAAAAATTCAAATAAATAAATAAAAAATGAATAAAACTTCCCTTTGGGCCAAGTGGTCGTGCACATGTCATGGATGATGAATTATGGAAGAAAAATGGGCCCATTAGCATTTTTAGGTCATTTGAACCAATGTTGACTTTTCAAAATATCCAAAAATTTCCCAACTTCCACAAGGCATAACTTGCTCAATTTTTAAGCTTTTCTCATGTTCTTGGATATTTTGGAAAGGTCTTTGAGTCCTCTAACCAATGTCTTTGGTCCCATGTCATCTTGATTTACCAATCTCAAGTTATGGCCTTTGACTTAAAGTCCCTTTTTGTTGACTTTTGAAAATGACCTATAATGTTGAAATTGATAACTTTTTGTGAGAGCATTTCTTGGACTTGAAGTATGAAGATGAGTTGTAGGAAATGTCTTTCTATTCAAAATGAGATTTGGATGGAATTTTTCTGATAATCCATGTGAAAGTTATGCCCTGGTCAATTTCAGTTAACTTTTTCAGCTGTCCAAATAAGGAAACTTTTGCATCTTGATGATTTCTGAGCCAAATTTTGAGAATCATGATCAGGCATTGATCAAATGATGTTTGTGGCTTCAAAATGATATGTTGACCAAAATTTTGAACTTTTGACTGTCAAATGACCATTTTGCCCCTACAGTTGACTGTAGTGCAATTAGGGTTTTGACTGTGCAATTTTGAGCTGAATGTCTTGAAACTTGGTATGAGGATACTTGACCATATTTGTAGGCATGTGGGACTTGCTTGGACCTTTGAAAGCTTCCTTTTCTTGATCAGAAGCAAAACCCTAATTTTGACTGTTTAGGAGACCTTTGCACTGTGCAACCCTTGGGGAACTTTGCAGTTTGACTTGGCAATTTCTTGAAGAATATGGGAGGGCAAATTTTGGGGTACAACAGTTGCCCCTGTTCAATCTTCTTAGACCTGAGGATGCAGATTGGCTGACGTGCCTTTCGTAATCCGAGGGTAGAAGATGATTGAACACTAGAGTGCCCAGAAATTTGCGCTCACATAGTTGCAGTGTGATGATGGAATGGGCTTATAGATGCCATTTGGAGATTGATGAATAGGGTGATGGGCTTATAGATGCCATCTGGATGTTGATCGCGTAAGAGATTCCTTAGCGAGAACCTGCATACCTGCAAAAGAAAAAATGAGTACCTGACCCGTTGCAGGAGCTGGTTTTCAGATGCTTGGTATAGATGTGTCCTGACTGGTTACAGGAGTTGGGTATGGATCTTCAAAGGATGATGAATGAACCAGGGATGGTTACTACCTCAGCACGAACAGTGAGAGAACCTTGTGTGACTTTAACCTCAACAATTGTTGTAAAATCTTGGTGGGAATTATCATCTTCGCAGTATCGGGAAGAGAACCAAAGGAACTTATAATCTGAAAGGGAATTACATCTCACGCACCGTCGGGGAGAGGACCAAAGGAATTTATAATCTGAAAGAAAAACCTAAAATGGAATTATCATCTCATGCACCGTCGGAGAGAGAACCAATAGGAAATTATAATCTCAAAGAAAACCCTAAAATGGAAATCTCATGCACCGTCGGAGAGAGAACCAATAGGAAATTATAATCTCAAAGAAAAACCTAAAATGGAAATCTCATGCACCGTCGGAGAGAGAACCAATAGGAAATTATAATCTCAAAGAAAAACCTAAAATGGAAATCTCATGCACCGTCGGAGAGAGAACCAATAGGAAATTATAATCTCAAAGAAAACCCTAAAATGGAAATCTCATGCACCGTCGGAGAGAGAACCAATAGGAAATTATAATCTCAAAGAAAACCCTAAAATGGAAATCTCATGCACCATCGGAGAGAGAACCAATAGGAAATTATAATCTCAAAGAAAACCCTAAAATGGAAATCTCATGCACCGTCAGAGAGAGAACCAATAGGAAATTATAATCTCAAAGAAAACCCTAAAATGGAATTATCATCTCATGCACCGTCGGAGAGAGAACCAATAGGAAATTATAATCTCAAAGAAAACCCTAAAATGGAAATCTCATGCACCGTCGGAGAGAGAACCAATAGGAAATTATAATCTCAAAGAAAACCCTAAAATGGAAATCTCATGCACCGTCGGAGAGAGAACCAATAGGAAATTATAATCTCAAAGAAAAACCTAAAATGGAAATCTCATGCACCGTCGGAGAGAGAACCAATAGGAAATTATAATCTCAAAGAAAAACCTAAAATGGAAATCTCATGCACCGTCGGAGAGAGAACCAATAGGAAATTATAATCTCAAAGAAAACCCTAAAATGGAAATCTCATGCACCGTCGGAGAGAGAACCAATAGGAAATTATAATCTCAAAGAAAAACCTAAAATGGAAATCTCATGCACCTTCGGAGAGAGAACCAATAGGAAATTATAATCTCAAAGAAAAACCTAAAATGGAAATCTCATGCACCGTCGGAGAGAGAACCAATAGGAAATTATAATCTCAAAGAAAACCCTAAAATGGAATTATCATCTCATGCACCGTCGGAGAGAGAACCAATAGGAAATTATAATCTCAAAGAAAACCCTAAAATGGAAATCTCATGCACCGTCGGAGAGAGAACCAATAGGAAATTATAATCTCAAAGAAAACCCTAAAATGGAAATCTCATGCACCGTCGGAGAGAGAACCAATAGGAAATTATAATCTCAAAGAAAAACCTAAAATGGAAATCTCATGCACCGTCGGAGAGAGAACCAATAGGAAATTATAATCTCAAAGAAAAACCTAAAATGGAATTATCATCTCATGCACCGTCGGAGAGAGAACCAATAGGAAATTATATTCTCAAAGAAAAACCTAAAATAACTTCTACTGAGTCTTCATCAGAAAAATCTGTTTGGAGTCGATTTAGCTGGACTAGAGAAGGCCTTGGACTGGATAAGGAATCTTTGGAGTTGATTAACTGAATCGGTCTAGGTCTTGAAATATGACTGAGAATTTTAACTGCATCTTTCCTGAAAGGTGAAGGTCAGTCATATGCAATGCATGATATGGATCAGACAATGATGTTCTCAACATAAATGAGATTTGTATGATATGATGCGTACATGCATGCTGTAATGATGTATGTGATGTTTATGTATGTGTTTTTCGTCTAGGAAAGTAAATCCTTGACGGGTGCCGGGAAGTCATATCCTGGGCTGATATTTGAAGAATAAGCTTTCGCTTCCGCTAGGGATGATAACTGCAAGAATACCGGTAGGAGAAGATGGCTCCGTTGAGGAATAAACTTGGCAAATGGAAGATTCTGCAGAGAGAAAAATACTCTAGCGACCATGCTGGGAAGCAATACTCTGTGGGGAGAGGAATGCTTTAGCTGAATTGTTGATGGTAACTTGCTGAGGATACTTTGCTGTATTGGGAGTGTTAATAGACTTCGCTGGGGATAAGAAGATTCTGTCGACGACGATCTTTCCGTGGCTTTTGGCTGAGGATAACCCAGTTATATCCTGGTAAGGAAATAACTCTTTGAATAAAGCCGGACGACGCGTTCGTGTTCTGCGAGTATAAGCTTCCGGAATCTACTGGGGATAAGCTTGCTGCTTGGGGAGATGGATTCCAACTTTTCCTAGGGAAACTGGATTGGACCCTCTGGGGGGAAGTTTTGAGACGTATTGGAAGTAACTCCACTGAATGTTTGATATACCGCCGGGGAACAATCTTTAGACCAAGACTACCGGGGATGCTTGTTTAAGAGTGATGTGCTGGGGAATGTTGAGATCTGCTGGAGGACACCCAACTTCCTTAAGTTTGACTGTATGACTGCTTGAGGAGAGTATACTGTCTTGTTGGCTCACTCTCTGGGGAATTAAGATATTTGGTTATGTTCTTTAGCTGAACTCACCTTGATACCTTGGTGGACAGAGCGATTAGATTGTTTGGACAACTCATCATTGCCCCTGTTTCTGAGGTGGGAGAGGGAGACCTGTGAGGTGCTGATAGTTGTCGAGGGTCAAACCTTCTTCCGGTAGGCAGGTGACAAGATGACAGGACATAGTCATACGCTTTGATCCCTAACTTTTGCCTGGACTGCCCTTCCGGGTTTTCAGTCCACCGGGATACCCATTTTTGCCCAAGCCGCCTTTTCAGGTTTTCGACTTGCCGGGTGTACAAATTTTTTCATTTCATCCCTCATTTTGCCCAAACCCTTTTGGTTCGCCGGGAAGCCCTTACTTTTGCCTAGGTGTGTCAACCTAGCGGGTCTTTGATTGTGCGTAGTATTTTTCGACTATGTCCACGCTCTCAGAATGTAGGGAGTTGCCCCTGTTGGAAGTATTTTGTCGTACCACCAGAAGGTGTTTGATCAGGTAAGATTCGTTGCTAGAATTCATGTCCAATGCCCCAAGTGACTTAGGCGGAGATTTGCCCCAGGCTGGTTGGCATCTTGAGAGATTCCTTGAATCTTGATTGGATTGCCCCAGATAATGGACACTAGTCATGTCATGCCCCTTGATTGGAAGCGCTTTTGTTCACTAGGTATTCATCGTGCGAAGTTCCCTGCTGTTCAAACAAAAAGTCATATGCAAACAAAGTTATGTTAAAAATGCAAAGCTTATGTCTGTCTTGAGGATTTTGAAAATGCGTTTTTTCATAAAACATGTGAATGTTTATAAAACGTGATGTCAACTCCGTATTTACCGTAGGCCTTAAGGAGTCAGGATACCTTTCGTAACAGTATGCTTTCGAACTAACCCATGCTTCAGCTAGGACTTTTAAGGGTTATAACGTGGCTTGGTTCACGGTTTAAGAAATAAAGGATAAAGGCTCAAATTATTTGTACCCACCCGCTCTTCGTGGTGTTCTCCAAACCTAAACTCAGTTGATCATACGTTAGACCTTGTTTGAGTCTTTGCTCTGATGTTCCAATGATGATTCAGATATTGACAGTATATTTTGATTAGGCAGTCATTTCCTTTTTTGTTGAAGGTTTGTAGGACCTCTTTCTTTTTGATTTCGTTATCCCTATTTTTTTTGCCTGAACTGTTTCCTTTTTGGAATTACAGTCAGCGGGATGCCCCAGTTTCATAAGTCCCTTTTTATAGGTTTTGACTTCTTGGGCTTTTCGTTTATGATTTTTTTTGATAATGACTGCCTGTCCTTTTGATTGTTCTGAACCATCACTGTCTTTCTTTTTTCGTAAGGATCTCTTTGATGCCATTCGTTATGCACTTGGGTCAACTGAGAGACTACCCTGCCCCAGGTTATAATTAAGGGTTTTAAATTTCGAAAAGAAAAACTCCTACTTCTTTGGCTCAGAGGGGTTAACGAGGGATTATCATCCTTATAACTCCAGTGTTTAGGGATTGAAACAATGCCTGTACCTCATCAGCGGGGTCTGTTCAAAAGTATACTGTAGATTATGGTATCGTTTTCGTCATCCTCCCTCAAGAGGCTTAGAATTAATGAGAGTTGACATCAGAAAAAATATGGAAACAGTTTGCATATAGTGAATGCGAATATATTGATTCAAAATAGACATAAGCGATGCATTAATGAACTAACAACGTTTAATCATGAATAAATGTTTGAACAGTTAAAAGAAAGTTACAACTTGAAAATTCTAATAAACACAAGTCTTCCAATCTCAGGGCTTATTACTTCGACTGGTGCATCTTGTAGGGATGGCAGGAGCATTCAGCCTGGCCCATCTGGGTGAAATCCACAGCTCTTTCATTAATCAGATCTTGAATCTTATTCTTCAAAGCCCAGCAGTCGTCGATGTCATGTCCTGGACTGTTAGAATGGTATGCACATCTTTCCTCAGGATTATACTTTAGGGAGGTTGTATTGAGACGCCTAGGAGGGTCCCTTAACGTCACCAGATTTAACTCAACAATTGTTGTAAAGCTTGAGACGGTGACACATTGAGCTTGGTGAACTGCCTTTTAGGCTTGTCCGGCTTGCTCTGATCAGCCTGTTGTTCATGGCGAGGTCGTTGTTGGACCTGTGAAGTAGTAGCAGCTCGGAGAGGCCCATTCATTAAACCAAACCTTTGACTTCTTTGAGGTTGATTAATGACTTGGTCCCTGACTTGGACTGGTTGCTTCATGTTGGATCTGTCTTGGTGGAGTTGACTGATCATGGTCCTCAACTCTTCCTGCTCCCGAGCTAAACCTTGAATGAGGGCCCTTTGCCCCAGCATCTGGGTTTTCAATGTGTCTACCTCAGCTTGTAGACGTTTCAGCTGTTCGTCCTTGTCATCTTCAGGATTCTTTCTAACCCGATTCCCCATGAGGAGTGTCCTTAACTCTTCCTGCCCCTTGGATAGGCTTAGAAAGATCTCCTTGAACTGAGCCTCTTGAGCAAGAAGGTTCTGGTTATCTTGTTGGGAAGCCATTGCTGAAATAAACAGCGAGAAAGGTAAGTGACCTGCAACAAGGATACCTGTTATGCAACGATATGTATGATATGCATGCGATGTTTTCAAGGACCTCGCGGGGTAAACAAGAAATTTGTTAAGATTTGAAACCGGTAGCTTGATTGAAGGCACTACATATTGTTGAGAGTCCTTCTTCAAGGGTCAAAGGCTCACCATATCCAGTGGGTCATAGCCCCGGACCACCTTGGCTTAGGGAACTTTCTTCAAGTGTCAAAGCTCACCATATCAAGTGGGTCATAGCCTCTGACAACTTTGGCTAGAGGAAGATAAATCCTCTTTTCCCCTTGCTAGATGTTTGATCTATCATGACCTGCAACACAAGCCCTTGAGATCCTTGAAATGGGTTAGTATGTATGCAATGGTATGATGTTATGGTATGCATGGGGTGATGTAAGTAACCCTGTTTTGAGTCCCCACTAAGGACTATAGGCAAAACCTGCAAGAAACTCAGTACACCCTGTTATAAGTCCCAATTAAGGACCACAAATAAAACCTGCAAGAATTTAGTAACCCTGTTATGAGTCCCAATTAAGGATTATAAACAAAACCTGCAAGGAAACTCAAGTGTCAGATAACAAGCATGCAAGTAGTCAAGTTGGAAGGCACACAAGTCACACAAGAGAAACCCTTAGAGTTTAGGCCAGCATGGGGTCTGGGTATTACCCTCTTTCAGTTTGTTGGTTCATACCTGTCCTATCAAAGTAACCGGGTTCTTAGAGGATCCCAATATCATTGACTACCCTCAATCGGTCATAACTCCAGCATCGCAATCTTTTCTTGCATCCAGAACCATCACGAGAGTTTAGCCTCAATGGGCATAGCATACTGCTACCGTTCTATTGGCCAAGTTGGGTCATTTAAGGTTCTAAGGTTGGTTGGTGCTTAACGACTCCTCAGAAGACCCATATTCTCCTCGTTGTAACACAAGGGATATCGGTACAGACCAAGGTGTCACACCAACGTAGCCACTGCTTCACCCGTGTCGGTCTACGCCGGACGGGTCCCTCACAGCTTATGCTACCTAACAGGGTATCCCCAGATCCGGGTTAGGATCTATGTAACTCCGATGCAACCCACAATAATAAAGCAAACAAGCACAACAATTGAAAACACAAGTGATCTTAGTCCTAAGGTACACCTCACTTTAAAAGTTCCCCAACAGAGTCGCCAGTTCTGTGATCGGTGGATCTGGAACTGACTGTTTAAAGCTGGTTCGCGAAATGTCGCGGAAGCAAGAGTCGCCACCGTCTTTTATTTTTTTGTCATTCATTCTTGCATGCTTTGATTTAACAGTTAAAATATTGCGGAAAGAGTAAATTCTAAGCTATTACAAATGGCGCGGGTCCACATCGCCAAAAGTTTCTCGAACCCGATTTGACAGAAAATAAATAAAGTAAAAGAAAATAAGGAATTAAAAGTGCGAGCAATTATTTACACGGCTTCGGGAGAGATACATAAATATTTAATCGAAATAAAATAAAAACGCGAATTAATAAGAAGTTAAGAACGAGGGCGTTGGACCCTTTTGCAAAATTAAATTACATGGAATTAATTAAAAAGAAAGAAAAGGAATTGTTTTTTTGGTATTTTTAGTATTTTAGGATTTAATATGAAAAAGAGAATTAACTAAAATTAAAATAAGATGCAAACCCTAATTCTAGTGGCTTTTAATTTATAAAAAAATATTGACTTTTAACCTAAAATTAGCCCTAATTTTTATATGCAAATTTAATTATAAAAAATAAATATTTAATTATTTAATTATTTAATTATTTATGAAAAGAAATAAAAAAGGAGGAAAAATAATTAATTAAACCTATTTCTACATTTTTTAGATTTTTGTTAAAAGTATTAAAATTAAAACCCTAATTTAAAACTAATTAATTTACATGCATTTATTTACGAAAATACTAGAAACAAAAATATTTATTATTTTTCTCTCTTTTTTCTGATTTTTAGGTGTTTTTTATATTTTGTGAAAATAATAAATTAATTACACACAATAATTAAAATAAAAAATAGAAATATTGCAAAAGAAAATATTTTAAAAAAAGCAAACCTAGGGGGGTGTCAGTCCCCAATATGGAGGTATGGCCTTTAGCAATCTGGCCCATTTATATCAAGCCTGTTGGACCTTGGCAAGACACGTGCATGTGCGTTGACTCAACCTTATGGTGTTCCCCCAATCTGCGCCCTTGGATTGCTCTAAATGTACGCGTGGCCGGCTTGATGAGGAGGTGTATCATGGGCTTCAGTAAGTGAAACTGCACGTGAAGACTAATTGAAAAATAATATTGAGAATATTGAAGACCTGGGGCTCGAACCCAGGTCATGTACTTTACCAATCCTTATGCTTGCCAGCTGAACCAATTTGCTTTTTTGTAATTAATATAATAAACAAACATAATAAAAAAAACATGCGTTGGTGTTTCGTTCTTCGCGCGAAAATTTAAAAGAACCAATCATGGCTAGCCACGCATCTTCTTCTTCCTCGTCCCTGAAACACAAATAGAATGAGCAACGGTTTTAATGGCGTTCTCTTAGGCCAGTTATGGGAAAATAACGATTAGCCCAGGAACACTCATAAATTGAGCGCGAGCATGGCTTCTTCTTCGTCCAGACACGCTGATTCTAATGGTATGGGTCTGGAAGGCCAATTTTTCTTTGTTTCAAAAGCCCTAATTCCAAGGTCCTGTAAACCCTAGAAATTGACAATGGCGAAATCGTATACAAGGCGTAAAAACACAATTAAACGCATGGGTTAGCTTCAGAATAGCATGAGGAATGTAAATCAATAATTAAAACTTGCAATAAACGCATGAATGAAGATGCACGATTATGAATTTTATTTGAAACTGTTTTCCTCCATTGTACCAATTCCGGGTGTTTTGATGAGCGTTTGTGATTGGAAAACGTTCAGTAATGCTTGAGGGCTAATGAGATGGAAATCTTGGCTTGAAACCTCCTGCAAGTTAGTTTTCAGAATTGAGTTTCTTGCCAAATTTTTCAAGTTTGTCAATTGATTTCTGCGCAGCTTCAAGGATTCTTAGGACTAGGTTTTCATTTTGGCTTATGTACTGAATGAATTAGGTTAAGAATATTGATCCAAATCTCTTGCAATGATGGTTTTGAAGATTTGATTTTCCATCATTATTTTTTCAATCTTTCCATGTGCTTTTTGATACAAATCAACTCCAATCTCTCCAAATCTTTCCCTATTTGCATATGCACGAAATCTTGAGGATAAAACATGTACAAAAAGATTGGAAAACTTAGGTTAGCATTTTTCATGTATTTAATTTGATTTAAATGAATTATTATTAATAAAAATTCAAATAAATAAATAAAAAATGAATAAAACTTCCCTTTGGGCCAAGTGGTCGTGCACATGTCATGGATGATGAATTATGGAAGAAAAATGGGGCCATTAGCATTTTTAGGTCATTTGAACCAATGTTGACTTTTCAAAATATCCAAAAATTTCCCAACTTCCACAAGGCATAACTTGCTCAATGTTTAAGCTTTTATCATGTTCTTTGACATTTTGGAAAGTTCTTTGAGTCCTCTAACCAATGTCTTTGGTCCCATGTCATTTTGATTTACCAATATCAAGTTATGGCCTTTGACTTAAAGTCCCTTTTTGTTGACTTTTGAAAATGACCTATAATGTTGAAATTGATAACTTTTTGTGAGAGCATTTCTTGGACTTGAAGTATGAATATGAGTTGTAGGAAATGTCTTTCTCTTCAAAATGAGATTTGGATGGAATTTTTCTGATAATCCATGTGAAAGTTATGCCCTGGTCAATTTCAGTTGACTTTTTCAGCTGTCCAAATAAGGAAACTTTTGCATCTTGATGATTTCTGAGCCAAATTTTGAGAATCATGATCAGGCATTGATCAAATGATGTTTGTGGCTTCAAAATGATATGTTGACCAAAAATTTGAACTTTTGACTGTCAAATGACCATTTTGCCCCTACAGTTGACTGTAGTGCAATTAGGGTTTTGACTGTGCAATTTTGAGCTGAATGTCTTGAAACTTGGTATGAGGATACTTGACCATATTTGTAGGCATGTGGGACTTGCTTGGACCTTTGAAAGCTTCCTTTTCTTGATCAGAAGCAAAACCCTAATTTTGACTGTTTAGGAGACCTTTGCACTGTGCAACCCTTGGGGAACTTTGCAGTTTGACTTGGCAATTTCTTGAAGAATATGGGAGGGCAAATTTTGGGGTACAACAGTTGCCCCTGTTCAATCTTCTTAGACCTGAGGATCCAGAATAACTGACGTGCCTTTCGTAATCCGAGGGTAGAAGATGATTGAACACTAGAGTGCCCAGAAATTTGCACTCACATAGTTGCAGTGTGATGATGGAATGGGCTTATAGATGCCATTTGGAGATTGATGAATAGGGTGATGGGCTTATAGATGCCATCTGGATGTTGATCGCGTAAGAGATTCCTTAGCGAGAACCTGCATACCTGCAAAAGAAAAAATGAGTACCTGACCCGTTGCAGGAGCTGGTTTTCAGATGCTTGGTATAGATGTGTCCTGACTGGTTACAGGAGTTGGGTATGGAGCTTCAAAGGATGATGAATGAACCAGGGATGGTTACTACCTCAGCACGAACAGTGAGAGAACCTTGTGTGACTTTAACCTCAACAATTGTTGTAAAATCTTGGTGGGAATTATCATCTTCGCAGTATCGGGAAGAGAACCAAAGGAACTTATAATCTGAAAGGGAATTACATCTCACGCACCGTCGGGGAGAGGACCAAAGGAAATTATAATCTGAAAGAAAAACCTAAAATGGAATTATCATCTCATGCACCGTCGGAGAGAGAACCAATAGGAAATTATAATCTCAAAGAAAACCCTAAAATGGAATTATCATCTCATGCACCGTCGGAGATAGAACCAATAGGAAATTATAATCTCAAAGAAAACCCTAAAATGGAAATCTCATGCACCGTCGGAGAGAGAACCAATAGGAAATTATAATCTCAAAGAAAACCCTAAAATGGAAATCTCATGCACCGTCGGAGAGAGAACCAATAGGAAATTATAATCTCAAAGAAAAACCTAAAATGGAAATCTCATGCACCGTCGGAGAGAGAACCAATAGGAAATTATAATCTCAAAGAAAAACCTAAAATGGAATTATCATCTCATGCACCGTCAGAGAGAGAACCAATAGGAAATTATATTCTCAAAGAAAAACCTAAAATAACTTCTACTGAGTCTTCATCAGAAAAATCTGTTTGGAGTCGATTTAGCTGGACTAGAGAAGGCCTTGGACTGGATAAGGAATCTTTGGAGTTGATTAACTGAATCGGTCTAGGTCTTGAAATATGACTGAGAATTTTAACTGCATCTTTCCTGAAAGGTGAAGGTCAGTCATATGCAATGCATGATATGGATCAGACAATGATGTTCTCAACATAAATGAGATTTGTATGATATGATGCGTACATGCATGCTGTAATGATGTATGTGATGTTTATGTATGTGTTTTTCGTCTAGGAAAGTAAATCCTTGACGGGTGCCGGGAAGTCATATCCTGGGCTGATATTTGAAGAATAAGCTTTCGCTTCCGCTAGGGATGATAACTGCAAGAATACCGGTAGGAGAAGATGGCTCCGTTGAGGAATAAACTTGGCAAATTGAAGATTCTGCGGAGAGAAAAATACTCTAGCGACCATGCTGGGAAGCAATACTCTGTGGGGAGAGGAATGCTTTAGCTGAATTGTTGATGGTAACTTGCTGAGGATACTTTGCTGTATTGGGAGTGTTAATAGACTTCGCTGGGGATAAGAAGATTCTGTCGACGACGATCTTTCCGTGGCTTTTGGCTGAGGATAACCCAGTTATATCCTGGTAAGGAAATAACTCTTTGAATAAAGCCGAACGACGCGTTCGTGTTCTGCGAGTATAAGCTTCCGGAATCTACTGGGGATAAGCTTGCTGCTTGGGGAGATGGATTCCAACTTTTCCTAGGGAAACTGGATTGGACCCTCTGGGGGGAAGTTTTGAGACGTATTGGAAGTAACTCCACTGAATGTTTGATATACCGCCGGGGAACAATCTTTAGACCAAGACTACCGGGGATGCTTGTTTAAGAGTGATGTGCTGGGGAATGTTGAGATCTGCTGGAGGACACCCAACTTCCTTAAGTTTGACTGTATGACTGCTTGAGGAGAGTATACTGTCTTGTTGGCTCACTCTCTGGGGAATTAAGATATTTGGTTATGTTCTTTAGCTGAACTCACCTTGATACCTTGGTGGACAGAGCGATTAGATTGTTTGGATAACTCATCATTGCCCCTGTTTCTGAGGTGGGAGAGGGAGACCTGTGAGGTGCTGATAGTTGTCGAGGGTCAAACCTTCTTCCGGTAGGCAGGTGACAAGATGACAGGACATAGTCATACGCTTTGATCCCTAACTTTTTCCTGGACTGCCCTTCCGGGTTTTCAGTCCACCGGGATACCCATTTTTGCCCAAGCCGCCTTTTCAGGTTTTCGACTTGCCGGGTGTACAGATTTTTTCATTTCATCCCTCATTTTGCCCAAACCCTTTTGGTTCGTCGGGAAGCCCTTACTTTTGCCTAGGTGTGTCAACCTAGCGGGTCTTTGATTGTGCGTAGTATTTTTCGACTATGTCCATGCTCTCAGAATGTAGGGAGTTGCCCCTGTTGGAAGTATTTTGTCGTACCACCAGAAGGTGTTTGATCAGGTAAGATTCGTTGCTAGAATTCCTGTCCAATGCCCCAAGTGACTTAGGCGGAGATTTGCCCCAGGCTGGTTGGCATCTTGAGAGATTCCTTGAATCTTGATTGGATTGCCCCAGATAATGGACACTAGTCATGTCATGCCCCTTGATTGGAAGCGCTTTTGTTCACTAGGTATTCATCGTGCGAAGTTCCCTGCTGTTCAAACAAAAAGTCATATGCAAACAAAGTTATGTTAAAAATGCAAAGCTTATGTCTGTCTTGAGGATTTTGAAAATGCGTTTTTTCATAAAACATGTGAATGTTTGTAAAACGTGATGTCAACTCCGTATTTACCGTAGGCCTTAAGGAGTCAGGATACCTTTCGTAACAGTATGCTTTCGAACTAACCCATGCTTCAGCTAGGACTTTTAAGGGTTATAACGTGGCTTGGTTCACGGTTTAAGAAATAAAGGATAAAGGCTCAAATTATTTGTACCCACCCGCTCTTCGTGGTGTTCTCCAAACCTAAACTCAGTTGATCATACGTTAGACCTTGTTTGAGTCTTTGCTCTGATGTTCCAATGATGATTCAGATATTGACAGTATATTTTGATTAGGCAGTCATTTCCTTTTTTGTTGAAGGTTTGTAGGACCTCTTTCTTTTTGATTTCGTTATCCCTATTTTTTTTTGCCTGAACTGTTTCCTTTTTGGAATTACAGTCAGCGGGATGCCCCAGTTTCATAAGTCCCTTTTTATAGGTTTTGACTTCTTGGGCTTTTCGTTTATGATTTTTTTTGATAATGACTGCCTGTCCTTTTGATTGTTCTGAACCATCACTGTCTTTCTTTTTTCGTAAGGATCTCTTTGATGCCATTCGTTATGCACTTGGGTCAACTGAGAGACTACCCTGCCCCAGGTTATAATTAAGGGTTTTAAATTTCGAAAAGAAAAACTCCTACTTCTTTGGCTCAGAGGGGTTAACGAGGGATTATCATCCTTATAACTCCAGTGTTTAGGGATTAAAACAATGCCTGTACCTCATCAGCGGGGTCTGTTCAAAAGTATACTGTAGATTATGGTATCGTTTTCGTCATCCTCCCTCAAGAGGCTTAGAATTAATGAGAGTTGACATCAGAAAAAATATGGAAACAGTTTGCATATAGTGAATGCGAATATATTGATTCAAAATAGACATAAGCGATGCATTAATGAACTAACAACGTTTAATCATGAATAAATGTTTGAACAGTTAAAAGAAAGTTACAACTTGAAAATTCTAATAAACACAAGTCTTCCAATCTCAGGGCTTATTACTTCGACTGGTGCATCTTGTAGGGATGGCAGGAGCATTCAGCCTGGCCCATCTGGGTGAAATCCACAGCTCTTTCATTAATCAGATCTTGAATCTTATTCTTCAAAGCCCAGCAGTCGTCGGTGTCATGTCCTGGACTGTTAGAATGGTATGCACATCTTTCCTCAGGATTATACTTTAGGGAGGTTGTATTGAGACGCCTAGGAGGGTCCCTTAACGTCACCAGATTTAACCTCAACAATTGTTGTAAAGCTTGAGACGGTGACACATTGAGCTTGGTGAACTGCCTTTTAGGCTTGTCCGGCTTGCTCTGATCAGCCCGTTGTTCATGGCGAGGTCGTTGTTGGACCTGTGAAGTAGTAGCAGCTCGGAGAGGCCCATTCATTAAACCAAACCTTTGACTTCTTTGAGGTTGATTAATGACTTGGTCCCTGACTTGGACTGGTTGCTTCATGTTGGATCTGTCTTGGTGGAGTTGACTGATCATGGTCCTCAACTCTTCCTGCTCCCGAGCTAAACCTTGAATGAGGGCCCTTTGCCCCAGCATCTGGGTTTTCAATGTGTCTACCTCAGCTTGTAGACGTTTCAGTTGTTCGTCCTTGTCATCTTCAGGATTCTTTCTGACCCGATTCCCCATGAGGAGTGTCCTCAACTCTTCCTGCCCCTTGGATAGGCTTAGAAAGATCTCCTTGAACTGAGCCTCTTGAGCAAGAAGGTCCTGGTTATCTTGTTGGGAAGCCATTGCTGAAATAAATAGCGAGAAAGGTAAGTGACCTGCAACAAGGATACCTGTTATGCAACGATATGTATGATATGCATGCGATGTTTTCAAGGACCTCGCGGGGTAAACAAGAAATTTGTTAAGATTTGAAACCGGTAGCTTGATTGAAGGCACTGCATATTGTTGAGAGTCCTTCTTCAAGGGTCAAAGGCTCACCATATCCAGTGGGTCATAGCCCCGGACCACCTTGGCTTAGGGAACTTTCTTCAAGTGTCAAAGCTCACCATATCAAGTGGGTCATAGCCTCTGACAACTTTGGCTAGAGGAAGATAAATCCTCTTTGCCCCTTGCTAGATGTTTTTTATCTATCATTACCTGCAATACAAACCCTTGAGATCCTTGAAATGGGTTAGTATGTATGCAATGGTATGATGTTATGGTATGCATGGGGTGATGTAAGTAACCCTGTTTTGAGTCCCCACTAAGGACTATAGGCAAAACCTGCAAGAAACTCAGTACACCCTGTTATAAGTCCCAATTAAGGACCACAAATAAAACCTGCAAGAATTTAGTAACCCTGTTATGAGTCCCAATTAAGGATTATAAACAAAACCTGCAAGGAAACTCAAGTGTCAGATAACAAGCATGCAAGTAGTCAAGTTGGAAGGCACACAAGTCACACAAGAGAAACCCTTAGAGTTTAGGCCAGCATGGGGTCTGGGTATTACCCTCTTTCAGTTTGTTGGTTCATACCTGTCCTATCAAAGTAACCGGGTTCTTAGAGGATCCCAATATCATTGACTACCCTCAATCGGTCATAACTCCAGCATCGCAATCTTTTCTTGCAGCCAGAACCATCACGAGAGTTTAGCCTCAATGGGCATAGCATACTGCTACCGTTCTATTGGCCAAGTTGGGTCATTTAAGGTTCTAAGGTCGGTTGGTGCTTGACGACTCCTCAGAAGACCCATATTCTCCTCGTTGTAACACAAGGGATATCGGTACAGACCAAGGTGTCACACCAACGTAGCCACTGCTTCACCCGTGTCGGTCTACGCCGGACGGGTCCCTCACAGCTTATGCTACCTAACAGGGTATCCCCAGATCCGGGTTAGGATCTATGTAACTCCGATGCAACCCACAATAATAAAGCAAACAAGCACAACAATTGAAAACACAAGTGATCTTAGTCCTAAGGTACACCTCACTTTAAAAGTTCCCCAACAGAGTCGCCAGTTCTGTGATCGGTGGATCTGGAACTGACTGTTTAAAGCTGGTTCGCGAAATGTCGCGGAAGCAAGAGTCGCCACCGTCTTTTATTTTTTTGTCATTCATTCTTGCATGCTTTGATTTAACAGTTAAAATATTGCGGAAAGAGTAAATTCTAAGCTATTACAAATGGTGCGGGTCCACATCGCCAAAAGTTTCTCGAACCCGATTTGACAGAAAATAAATAAAGTAAAAGAAAATAAGGAATTAAAAGTGCGAGCAATTATTTACACGGCTTAAGGAGAGATACATAAATATTTAATCGAAATAAAATAAAAACGCGAATTAATAAGAAGTTAAGAACGAGGGCGTTGGACCCTTTTGCAAAATTAAATTACATGGAATTAATTAAAAAGAAAGAAAAGGAATTGTTTTTTTGGTATTTTTAGTATTTTAGGATTTAATATGAAAAAGAGAATTAACTAAAATTAAAATAAGATGCAAACCCTAATTCTAGTGGCTTTTAATTTATAAAAAAATATTGACTTTTAACCTAAAATTAGCCCTAATTTCTATATGCAAATTTAATTATAAAAAATAAATATTTAATTATTTAATTATTTAATTATTTAATTATTTATGAAAAGAAATAAAAAAGGAGGAAAAATAATTAATTAAACCTATTTCTACATTTTTTAGATTTTTGTTAAAAGTATTAAAATTAAAACCCTAATTTAAAACTAATTAATTTACATGCATTTATTTACGAAAATACTAGAAACAAAAATATTTATTATTTTTCTCTCTTTTTTCTGATTTTTAGGTGTTTTTTATATTTTGTGAAAATAATAAATTAATTACACACAATAATTAAAATAAAAAATAGAAATATTGCAAAAGAAAATATTTTAAAAAAAGCAAACCTAGGGGGGTGTCAGTCCCCAATATGGAGGTATGGCCTTTAGCAATCTGGCCCATTTATATCAAGCCTGTTGGACCTTGGCAAGACACGTGCATGTGCGTTGACTCAACCTTATGGTGTTCCCCCAATCTGCGCCCTTGGATTGCTCTAAATGTACGCGTGGCCGGCTTGATGAGGAGGTGTATCATGGGCTTCAGTAAGCGAAACTGCACGTGAAGACTAATTGAAAAATAATATTGAGAATATTGAAGACCTGGGGCTCGAACCCAGGTCATGTACTTTACCAATCCTTATGCTTGCCAGCTGAACCAATTTGCTTTTCTGTAATTAATATAATAAACAAACATAATAAAAAAAACATGCGTTAGTGTTTCGTTCTTCGCGCGAAAATTTAAAAGAACCAATCGTGGCTAGCCACGCATCTTCTTCTTCCTCGTCCCTGAAACACAAATAGAATGAGCAACGGTTTTAATGGCGTTCTCTTAGGCCAGTTATGGGAAAATAACGATTAGCCCAGGAACACTCATAAATTGAGCGCGAGCATGGCTTCTTCTTCGTCCAGACACGCTGATTCTAATGGTATGGGTCTGGAAGGCCAATTTTTCTTTGTTTCAAAAGCCCTAATTCCAAGGTCCTGTAAACCCTAGAAATTGACAATGGCGAAATCGTATACAAGGCGTAAAAACACAATTAAACGCATGGGTTAGCTTCAGAATAGCATGAGGAATGTAAATCAATAATTAAAACTTGCAATAAACGCATGAATGAAGATGCACGATTATGAATTTTATTTGAAACTGTTTTCCTCCATTGTACCAATTCCGGGTGTTTTGATGAGCGTTTGTGATTGGAAAACGTTCAGTAATGCTTGAGGAAGCTAATGAGATGGAAATCTTGGCTTGAAACCTCCTGCAAGTTAGTTTTCAGAATTGAGTTTCTTGCCAAATTTTTCAAGTTTGTCAATTGATTTCTGCGCAGCTTCAAGGGTTCTTAGGACTAGGTTTTCATTTTGGCTTATGTACTGAATGAATTAGGTTAAGAATATTGATCCAAATCTCTTGCAATGATGGTTTTGAAGATTTGATTTTCCATCATTATTTTTTCAATCTTTCCATGTGCTTTTTGATACAAATCAACTCCAATCTCTCCAAATCTTTCCCTATTTGCATATGCACGAAATCTTGAGGATAAAACATGTACAAAAAGATTGGAAAACTTAGGTTAGCATTTTTCATGTATTTAATTTGATTTAAATGAATTATTATTAATAAAAATTCAAATAAATAAATAAAAAATGAATAAAACTTCCCTTTGGGCCAAGTGGTCGTGCACATGTCATGGATGATGAATTATGGAAGAAAAATGGGCCCATTAGCATTTTTAGGTCATTTGAACCAATGTTGACTTTTCAAAATATCCAAAAATTTCCCAACTTCCACAAGGCATAACTTGCTCAATTTTTAAGCTTTTATCATGTTCTTGGACATTTTGGAAAGGTCTTTGAGTCCTCTAACCAATGGCTTTGGTCCCATGTCATTTTGATTTACCAATATCAAGTTATGGCCTTTGACTTAAAGTCCCTTTTTGTTGACTTTTGAAAATGACCTATAATGTTGAAATTGATAACTTTTTGTGAGAGCATTTCTTGGACTTGAAGTATGAATATGAGTTGTAGGAAATGTCTTTCTCTTCAAAATGAGCTTTGGATGGAATTTTTCTGATAATCCATGTGAAAGTTATGCCCTGGTCAATTTCAGTTGACTTTTTCAGCTGTCCAAATAAGGAAACTTTTGCATCTTGATGATTTCTGAGCCAAATTTTGAGAATCATGATCAGGCATTGATCAAATGATGTTTGTGGCTTCAAAATGATATGTTGACCAAAAATTTGAACTTTTGACTGTCAAATGACCATTTTGCCCCTACAGTTGACTGTAGTGCAATTAGGGTTTTGACTGTGCAATTTTGAGCTGAATGTCTTGAAACTTGGTATGAGGATACTTGACCATATTTGTAGGCATGTGGGACTTTCTTGGACCTTTGAAAGCTTCCTTTTCTTGATCAGAAGCAAAAACCTAATTTTGACTGTTCAGGAGACCTTTGCACTGTGCAACCCTTGGGGAACTTTGCAGTTTGACTTGGAAATTTCTTGAAGAATATGGGAGGGCAAATTTTGGGGTACAACACCGTCCAAGGTAGACGCAGTATTACAGTGGGAAACTCCAAAGTCAGTTACAGAGATCATAAGCTTTTTGGGATTAACTGGCTATTATAGGAGGTTTATTGAAGGTTTTTCTAAGTTAGCACTTCGTTAATTCATTTGTCTTGTAAAGGAAAGGCATTTATATGGGACATCCAATGCGAAGAAAGTTTGTTGAGTTGAATAAAAGATTGACGATGGCTCCGATTTTAATATTACCTAACCCTAAAGGGTCGTTTGTTGTATATTGTGATGCTTCTAAATTGGGTTTAGGTGGTGTGCTCATGCAGAATGATAAATTAGTGGCATATGTGTCAAGACAATTGAGGATTCACGAAAGGAATTATGCTACTCACAATTTGGAATTAACTGCAGTAGTATTTTTACTAAAGACTTGGAGGCATTATCTTTATGGTTTTCGATTTGAAGTGTTTAGTGATCATAAAAGCTTAAAATATTTGTTTGATCAAAAGGAATTGAATATGAGACAGCGCAGGTGGTTAGAAATGTTGAAAGATTACGACTTTGGTTTAAACTATCACCCTGGTAAACCTAATGTTATGGCCGATGCTTTAAGTCGGAAGTCATTACATATGTCTGCCATGATGGTTAGAGAATTAGAGTTGATCGAACAATTTAGAGACATGATCTTAGTGTTGTACCCCAAAATTTTCCCTCCCATATTCTTCAAGATTTATCAAGCATCATCCTCAAATGGCTCAAGATCTCTCAAGGGTTGCCCAGTCAAGCATGCCTCCTAAGCCAGTCAAATTAGGGTTTTGGTTCTTGCAAGGAAGTTGAGGTTTTCAAGGGCTCAATCAAGTCGCATATGCCTATACACATTGTCAAGCACCTACGTGTCAAGTTTCAAGGCTCACAAAGGTCAAGTTGCACAGTCAAAAACCCTAATTGCTTCACAGTCAACTGCAGGGGCAAAATGGTCATTTGGAAGTCAAAAGTCAAAACTTTTGGTCAACATCTTATTTTTAAGCTACAATCATCATTTGATCAAGTCTTGATCATGATTCCACAAGAATGGCTCAAAAATCATCAAGATGCAAAAGTTTCTATTTTTGGACAACTGAAAAGTCAACTGTAACTTGACCAAAGCATAACTTTTTCATGGTTCATCAGAAAAATCCCATCCAATGCTCATTTTGAAGTGGGGGACATTTCCTACAACTCATCTTCACATTCCATGTCCAAGAAATGCTCTCACAAAAAGTTATCAATTTCAACATTATAGGTCATTTTCAAAAGTCAACAAAAAGGCACTTTAAGTCAAAGACCATAACTTGAGATTGGTAAATCAAAATGACATGGGACAAAAGGCATTGGTTAGAGGACTTCAAGACCTTTCCAAAATGTCCAAGAACATGTTTATATGATCAAAATTGAGCAAGATATGCATTGGAGAAGTTGGGAAATTTTTATGAAATGGCCAAAGTCAACTATCCTTGAAACTTCAATTTTTGACAAAAGGGCCCACTTTTTTCCACTTGGTTCAGCCTTGTCATGCCACCCACGTGTCCCATGATTAATTTCAAGATTAAACATTAATTTTTCTATTTTTTATTTAATTTTATTGATTTAATTCATTTTAAATCCATAAAATTCAAATAAAAATCAAAAAAATCAATTCAATGATATCTTGTGGTTTGAATGACCTTGATGAAGCATAATGCACCTACCAAATTCGTGTAAGGTCCATTTTAAGCATAAAATTCAAATTTTGAACAAAATTGGCAAGTTGCTTTAATGGTGGTTATGGAGAAATCCAAAGTTTAATTGCAATGGTTAAGAGCTCATAATGGTGACTGATTCTCACTCATTACTATATATACAAGCCTTGCAAGCCTCATTCACAACCTAGAAAAAGTGCACAAACGGCCAGAGAAAAGTTCAAAATTTGTCAAAAAAAGTGTGAGATCAAAAGGAGTTTTTGCAAGCATTTCCAGGCCAAGAGGAGAACGTGACTCTCTTCTTTGCCATACCCTAAAGCTAAAGCAACCCTTGCCACGTCCTAAGGTCCATTATCAAGCACTGTAAGTATTCCCAGGTCCCTCAATTTCCTTGTTTCCATTTTTCTCAATGTATTCCTGTGCAGGTTTCTAAAAGTGGTACACCATGTGCCCTGACGCTTCAGTATGCCAAGTGTCTACAAACAATAATCCAAGAATTTTTTTTTTAATAACCATGTATTAAAAAAATATTTCATAAATAACCGGGTTTCGGAAAAAATTACGCAAATAACCATGTTTGAGATGGCTCCACAAAGGAGGAGCCATCTCAATTGGCGCATGCACCTCCTTTTTTAAGGGAGGCGCCATCTCACTTGGCGCCTAAGTGCTTAGGGCATGCCCTAAGCCAAGTGAGATGGCGCCTATGTACAAAATTAGGGCAAAAAAATTTTTTTTTTATTTTCTTTCCTGTGCGTTGCCTACTAGACAGAGATCAACAAAATGGATTTTTTATTTTAAAAAAAATAATTACATTCAACTGTTTTACATTAAAAGAACAGTAAAAAAATGGATACAAAAAATACTGGGAAAAAAAAAGATACATCAGTGATCCCCCGGAACCCGGTAATGACCCCCGGTTCCGCATCCCCGTCCTCGCCTTTCTCTTGCTGGGTGCCGTCGTGTTTCCTGCTGCGGCAAGGTCGATGGCCCAGCGAAGTCAATGCGATCCGAATCCATAAAATCAGTAAGATCTCCATATCTCGAAGATCCGCTCTGGTACAGTCGGTTACCCATACCCTCAAAGTTTGGTCGTGTTGGCGGTGGGTGGGGTTCCATGGTTGGTCGGTAGCATTGGTCGTCTGAGTATGAGGGGTAGAAAGGAAATGGATCTTGGGGTGTTTGGTATTGTGGATGTTGGGTTGTTTGGTGATATGGTGGTTGATGGTAGGTTTGGTCGGCTTGGTCATAATCTTCTGACATTCCCATATCAGGACTAAGGCTGGATGTTGAGGGCGCCATATTGGGATATGTGGAAGACTGAAATTGTGTCTGGGGTATGTGGGTGTGCTGGTATTGGGGTTGGTATTATGGTTGGGTTTGAGGCATATCCGGGTATTGGTAGTTTGGCAGTGATTGTGGTTGGTAGTACGGCATTTGATTGTAGTTGTGGTGTGGTGGGGAATGTGGTTGTGTGTTTGTTGGTCTGTTTCTTCTTGGGGGTTGGTTTGAGGTTGATGGATTTTGGGTTTGTTGATGGGGAATCGAGGGTTGTGCCCATTGTGTGCGTGGGTCAACCAAGTACCTCGGATGAGACACGTGCATTTCTGGGTTACTAACCGACCTGTACAACGACATATATTGATCAGTGTGTCGCATGTTACCTTGAGTAAGGAAAACCGGGGATTGCAAGATATAGCGGTGACGCCTTTGCCACATTTTACACCATTCCGGAGCAAAGTCTTTCCAGTTGGTAAGACCCCACTGGGCGAAAGAGTACAAAAATGAATGGTGTCGCCACCCCATTTGGCGAATAAGAGGTGTCACTTCTTACAGCATTGGCTCAGGCTACGTGACAGCCTTTGGGATTCCTTTCTTTGTTGCATGCAGAATAGGGCCAGGATAGGTGGCAGGCTATGGGGTTTCATTATTGCATGTAATATTATTGGCAGCCTTGGGGGGTTGCATCCCTTACTTAATTGAAATTTTTTGCCTTACGTTGAACATAACATTCATTCACATAATCTGTAAAATCTTCCAACCTTCGAATCAGTCATCAAACCTTCAAACATTCCAACATTCATACCTTCATACAATCAATAAACCTCAAACATTCCAACCTTCAAACCTTAAAACAATTCTACACAATGGCCTCTTCACCACAATTTATTGTCAAAGCACATTTCAACGGTGAGACATACATGTGTCCCACAGTTGGGTTTTTGTTTAGAAACACCGGCAATGTTCGATTTCTCTTAAACGGGAAAGCAAATTTCTCGTACTTCAAGAAAAGATTGGAGGCCAAACTTGAACGAGGCCCGGTATCCCAGATTTTTTATCAGAGTCCAGTTTTTTTTGGAAACAACCAAGTAATTTTTTATAAGGTTGAAGTTCAAGATGACGAGGATCTCCAGAACATGATTTCCAGCCATGTCTATTCTGAAAACGACTCTATTGAGTTGTACGTTTTGCTTCAAGAGCCTCCGGTGACACAGGAGGTAGAGCCTCCGGTGACACAGGAGGTTGATCCTTTGGAGAATGAACAAGATGAGGTAGATGCAGTTGACGATGAAGAAGAAGATAACGAGTTAGAGTTTGATGAAATGGTGAACGACGATTCTGACGATGATGGCATCCCAAGTATTCCTACTGACAAAATCTACACACCACCTACGCACATGACAAACTTCAACATGGGCGGAGATGAACCTTCTACTGACTTGTTTTTCCAACCGTATATGCAGTCGGATGAAAATTTAAAAGAGAAGGACAAGTTTCGTAACAGAGAGGAATGCATCAGGGCCATCAAAAAATTTCACATGCTCAACTCGGTTGATTATAAGGTGGATCGTGTAAACCCAGAAAGGTACAAGATCAAGTGTGTCCACCCTTACTGTATGTTCAAGCTGACCGCATCATACAGATTAAGGGGTGACTGCTGGGTCATAGGTTCCATGACTACCCATACTTGTGTAAGTTCCACTCAATCACAAGACCACCGAAAACTCAACCATGATCTAATCTGTCAAGAAATCCCACCCCTGGTCAGCAACGACCCTTCTTTGAAGGTGAAAACAATCATCTCCCACATCACCACGGTTTTTAACTACACTCCGTCTTACCGTAAGGCGTGGTTAGCAAAGACTAAGGCGATTGAAAGGGTGTACGGAAACTGGGAGGAGTCATACCGAGAACTTCCCCGCTACCTAAATGCACTGAAGACATATTCTCCAGGTAGTGTTTATGTTTTGGAAACATTTCCAGCGTACGCCCAAGATGGTAGTCTACTGCATGGCAACGGAATATTCAGTCGCCTGTTTTGGGCATTTCAACCATGCATCACAGGGTTTTCATCATGCAAACCAATTCTACAAATTGACGGGACTTGGTTGTATGGGAAGTACAAAGGCACGCTATTGATGGCAGTTGCACAAGATGGCAACAATAACATTTTCCCCGTTGCGTTTGCCCTTGTCGAGGGGGAGACCGGTGGTGCTTGGAGCTTTTTCCTGAAAAATCTTCGTACACACGTGGCTCCTCAACCAGATCTCTGTTTGATCTCGGACAAACATGCCTCCATTGAAAGCGCCTATAATAATCCAGCAAATGGTTGGCATGACCCTCCTTCTACGCATGTCTATTGCGTCAGGCATATCGTCCAGAATTTCTCGAGGGAGGTCAAGGACAAAACATTGAGGAAAGCGGTGATGAATGCGGGATACGCACTGACACAACCCACATTCAAATATTACCGCAACGAGATCCGTTTGTCTAACCCAGAAGCCGGTACGTGGATCGACAATATACCGGTCGAAAAGTGGACTAGGTCATACGACAATGGCCAAAGATGGGGGCATATGACAACAAATCTTATTAAATCAATGAATGGGGTATTCAAGGGCATATGAAACCTCCCAATCACTGCCTTGGTGAAATCCACGTATTTTAGGATGGCTGCGTTATTTGCCAAAAGAGGTGAAATGTGGTATGCGGTCTTGCAATCAGGACAACTATGGAGTGAAAGCTGTATGAAATACATTAAGGCTGAAAGTGCTAAAGCCAACACTCACATGGTTACACGGTTTGACCGACACAACCACAACTTCATTGTGAAAGAGACAATCGACCACAATGAAGGCCTGGCAAGACAAGAATACAGGGTCATTTTACCTTCTCAATGGTGCGATTGTGGCAGGTTTCAAGCATTTCGTATGCCTTGCTCTCATGTCATTGCCGCTTGTGCTCATACCCATCAAGACGCGCTTCAACTGCTCTCAAACGTTTATAAATCTGAAACGTTGCTCACTGTTTACAACAACAACTTTCCTTTGGTGGCAAAACTGGACTATTGGCCTGAATACAACGGCGATATAGTTTGGCACAATGACCAAATGCGAAGGAACAAGAAGGGTCGTCCCAAAAGCAGGCGCATCACAACAGAAATGGACGATCTTGACAGGTTGGAAAGAAAGTGTGGTTTATGCCGTCAGGTCGGACACAATCGCAAAAACTGTCCGAATCGGGCGTCTGGCTCGACCACATAAATTTTGTAATACAATAAATCTTTTCAATATTTGTGTTGTAAACATTAGGGTTTTCCATTAATAAAACTGTTAACACAATTTAAGAAATTCAATATAGGAAATTACATTAGGGTTTTCGCGTACAATAATGATTAACGATATTCAATCTAGGAAATTAAAACTGTTAACACAATTTCATCTGACCCATGCATCATCAGCATTACATCACTGTCTGTTTTGACTTCCTCCAACCACACATTAGGTCTTCCTGTCGCATGCGAGGTTGTTGTTCGTTTTCGCTGGATCCTTCTAATTTTTTCCCCCTCCGCGATGTCTCCATCTAGCCACCGCATCAACTCCCGCTTCAGACGCTCCATGGAGTGAATGTGCCAGAATTTCATTTTCATCGCAGGTTTCGTGGCGGAGAATATAACGTAATCATCTCTGCTAAAAATCATAGGCGACGTCATTATGCAAATAACGGAGTACAAAATAAAAATACAGTGCGAGAAAGTGTGAGAAATTTCAAAGAAACTGACGAATTATTTATAAAACAGCATTTTGCCCTAGTTTTGCCCTAGGCGCCAAGTGAGATGGCGCCTCCTCTCATTTTTAAGGAGCATGCGCCATCTCACTTGGCTAAAAGACAAGGGAGGCGCCAAGTGAGATGGCGCCTAGGGCAAAACCCTAGGTGCATGCGCCAATTGAGATGGCTCCTCCTTTGTGGAGCCATCTGAAACATGGTTATTTGCGTAATTTTTTCTGAAACCCGGTTATTTGCGAAATATTTTTTTAATACATGGTTATTAATAAAAAAAATTCACAATCCAATGGCCAGGAAATGATGAGCACCATGCTTTTCAGTCAACCATACGCACATGATTCCAGGAGTCAACGTGACTTTGTGCAAATGGGCCACAGCAATGCTAAACAAACCCTCAATTCTGGCCCAACACCCCTATGGTTCTATTTTATTTTCTTTTGTTTTCTTTTCCTTTTTTATTTTCTTTTAACTAATTTTTTAATTATTATCATTATTGTTAACTAACCTAACATAATTAATATTTTCATAAAAAATCCAAAAAAAGAACTAATATTATTATTATTATTAATTTCATGTTATTTTTGTAAATAAATACTAATAAATTGAATTAGTTTTAATTAGGCAACTTTAACTTTTTTTTTCTTAATAACTAAAATAAATTTAGAATTAGTTTTTTATTAACTTTTAATTTTATTTCCTTTTATTTTATTTCATTAAAAACATAAAAATACAAAAACACTTTTTTTCTTTTAATAAATTAATTAATTAGTTTAATCATTAGTTTTAATTTCATTTAATCACAAAAAAGACAAAAAATTCATTTCTTTTCTTAAAAGGGTCAAAACCCTTAAGGCGTTCCCGATTTAATTTCTTTTCGTGCGTTATTATATTTTGATTATTATGTAACTGCTTCCAAGAATGTAATAGTAATTAGGTTTACCGCTTTCTTTACTTTCCGCACTTTATCAAAACGGGTCTTTGTTTTTTGGCGATGTATAGACCCGCGCCTTGTAATAGCGTAGCTTTACATTCCCGCACTTTAATTTTCCACACTCCTAACTGCTAAAATGCATGGAAGAATGTATGTAAATAAAATTAATCTGTAGCTCACAAATAACATGTACAAAGACAATTAACTGAAAAACAACACACAAAGCACATGCCACTCTTAGGGTACGCCTCACTGGTTGCCTCGAAACGTGGTCATCAAGTATAGGACGTCTTAGAGGTCGCCCTTTGTCTAAAGATCCAGTTGCCTCGAAACGGTTGCCTCGGATAAAAGGATCTAGGACATTAGGGTTACTTCTAAAGTGTCCTACCATTGCTTCGGTGACCACACTGTCCCGATAATCGAATTGACCCGAACACCTCCAATGATGGTGATACCTACCTCTCAATGGTGGGATAGAACTATCTAAAGGATACTTACACAACTTAATTCCTTAGAGTAGGTAGATTCTCTTAAGTACTTGCTCTTTTCAAAACAAACAAAACAACTTTTCGCACTCACACTTTCAAAAAGTTTTCAAACAATACTTCATACACTCTTGAGGACTGATACAAGAGTTACTTAGAAACTTTTCAAACGAACTTTTTCAAAACCCACACACACTTGAAAAGCAAACATTTTTGAAAACATAAGAGCAAGTACCTAAGAGCCCATGGATAACCATGGATAGAAAGGGTGCTAATACCTTCCCTTTCTATAAATCTACCTCCCGAACCGAGAAACATTCTCGAATAAGGAATTTTACTGTGCTTTTGTCCTTTCCATGTTGGAGAACATAAAAGACGGTGGCGACTCTTGCTTACCGCGACATTTCGCGAAACCAGCTAAAAACAGTCAGTTCTATTTCCACCGATCACAGAACTGGCGACTCTGTTGGGGAAAATAAAAGTGAGGTGTACCTTAGGATTAGATCATACTTATGTTTTCAATTGCTTTGCTTTGATTACTTTTATATTTGTGGGCTCTGCATCGGAGTTTCATAGATCCTAACCCGGATCTGGGGATACCCTTTTAGGTAGCATAAGTTGTGAGGGACCTGTCCGGTGTAGACCGACACGGGTGAAGCAGTGGCTACGTTGGTGTGGCGCCTTGGTCTGTACCGATATCCCTTGTGTTGCAACGAGGAGAATATGGGTCTTCTGAGGAGTCATTAAGCACCAACCGACCTTAGAACCCTAATGTGACCCAACTTGGCCATAGGACAGTAGCAGTATGCTACACCCATTAAGGCTAAACTCTCGCGATGGTTCTGGCTGCAAGAAAAGATTGTGACGCTGGAGTTATGACCGATTGAGGGTAGTCAGTGATATTGGGATCCTCTAGAACCCGGTTACTTTTGATAGGACAGGTCTTAACCAACGAACTGAAAGAGGGTAGTACCTGAACTTCATGCTGGCCTAAACCCTAAGGGTTGTCTTGTGTGACTTGTGTGCCTTATCATGTTTGCCTTTGTGAATACTTGTGGTGTGCTTTATCATAACATCATACCATCATACCATTGCATGCATCCTGCATAAGGACTAACCCATTTCAAGGATCTCAAGGGCTTGTGATGCAGGTCATGAGGAACCAACTGTCTAGCAAGGGGCAAAGGGGATTTATTTTCCTCTAGCCAAGTCTGTTTGGAGATCAAAACATAACAGCTTGAGTCAGGGGCTATGACCCACTCGATATGGTGAGCTTTGACTCTTGAAGAAGGACTCTCAATAAAATGAAGTTCCTTCAATCAAGCTACAAAATTCAAAATCTAACAATTTTCTTGTTTGCCCCACGAGATCCTTGAAAACATTGTATGTATATCATACATATCATTGCATTACAGGTACACCTTTTACAGGTCACTTACCTTCTTCGCTGTTTATTTCAGCAGTCATCATGAATCCTGAATCATCCAATGGACAAGCTATCAAGGCCCTCCAGGCCCAGAACGTCCAGTTCCAGGAGTTGGTCATGAGCTTAGCCCAAGGACAACAGGAATTAAAGACTCTGCTTTTGAAGAAAAAGAAGAAGAGGACTGTTTTGTTCAACCCTAGACGCAGATCTGGGAATGCACTGCAGAATGAAGCTGAGCGGACTACTCCATTTGTTGGGGAAGGCAGTCACCAAGAGGGAAGGGTTCCTAGTCCCGTAGTCTCTGACACCGAGACAGATTTCAATGATGAACAGTACCCTCCTGCTGAGGACAGGTACAAACAGCTGGAGGACCGGTTAAACGCTACGGAGATTCAACGTGTGCTTGGGTTGGACTTTGGAGACCTAGGCTTATCTTCTGGGGTGGTGATCCCTCACAAGTTCAAGGCACATGCCTTTGCAAAATACGACGGGGCATCTTGTCCTAAGCTGCATCTCAGATCATACATAAGGAGGATCCAGCCCTACACGGCTGACAAGAATTTGTGGATTCACTTCTTTCAGGATAGTCTGTCAGGGACTCAACTCGAGTGGTTCTATCAGCTGGATGGAGCCAGTATCCGAAACTGGGAGGACCTTGCTGCTGCCTTTTACAAGAAATACCAGTATAATGCTGCCCTCGCTCCTACGCGTACCCAACTCCAGGGTATGTCACTAGGGACGGGCGAAGGATTCAAAGATTATGCGCAAAAGTGGAGAGACCTTGCTGGAAGGGTGCAACCACCTCTGACTGACCGTGAACTCGTTGATATGTTCTTGGGGACCCTGTCTGGTCCGTTCTTCAACCATCTGATTGGAAATTCCTCTGTTGGGTTTACAGATCTGATCTTGACTGGTGAAAAGATAGAAGCTGGTATCAAGTCTGGAAAGATACAAACTGGTGACTCCTCGAACACTGAGAAGAGACCATCCAAGAAAGAATCTAGTGTTGTCAACGCGGTGGTTATTTCAAAACCGGCTGGTGCTCCTCAACATCGCAACCAACAAAGGGAAGAGAGACCTAAAAGGCAATTCACTCCCCTCGGCATGACCTTGTCCCAGATATTGCCACAGCTGCTGGAGACCAAGTTGGTAACTCTAAGGGACCCTCCTAAGAATCCCAACAGGACACCTTCAAGGTATAACCCCAACGTTCGCTGCGCTTATCATTCTGACAGCCCGGGGCATGCTACAGATGATTGTTGGACTTTGAGAAATAAGGTTCAGGATCTGATCGATGCAAAGGAAGTCCAGTTCGACTCTCCAGAGACTCCCAATGTGATCACTGCTCCCTTGCCAAAACATGGCTAGGATTAGAAATTTTTTGTTCATTCGAATGTTCAAGTTGTATTTTTCTTTGATTGTTCAAACATTGTATTCATGTCAAACGATGTTATTTCATTAATGCATTACACATGTCTGTTTTGAAGTAATTATTTTGTATTCACTATATGCAAACTGTTTTCATATTTTTGTGATGATCAACTCTTGATTGAAGAATTCTAAGCCTCTCGAGGGAGGATGACGAAAATGATACCACGACATTTACAATATGCTTTTGAACAAACTCCGCTGATGAGGTACAGGCATTGTTTCAATTCCTAAACACTGGAGTTATAAGGAAGATAATCCCTCGTCAACCCCTCTGAGCCAAAGAAGTAGGAGTTTTTCTTTTCGAAAATTAAAACCCTTAATCATAACCTGGGGCAGGGTAGTTCTCTCAGTTGATCCGAGTGCACAACGAATGGCACCAAAAAGTCCTTATAAAACAAAAGAAAATGATGGTTCCGAATAATCATAAAGATAGGCAGTCATCATTTCTCAAAATAAAAGCCCAATAAGTCAAAACCTATGAAGGAGACTTACGAAAACTGGGGCATCCCGCTGACTGTCATCACAAAAGAAACAGTTCAGGCAAAAACAGGGATAACGAAATCAAAAAGAAAGAGGTCCTATAAACCCTCAACCAAAAAAAGGAATGACTGCCTATTCAAAATAAATCGTCAATGTCCGAACCATCACTGATATATCAAAGCAAAGATTCAACAAGGTCTAACGCACGATTGGCTGAGTTTAGGATTGAAGAACATCACGAATAGCGGGTGGGTACAGATACTTTGAGCCTTTATCTTTTGTTTCTTAAGCCGTGAACCAAGCCACGCTACAACCCTCAAAAGTCCTAGCTGAAGCATGGGTTAGTTCGAAAGTATACTGTTACGAAAGGTATCCTGACTCCTTAAGGCTCACTGTAAACTCTTGAGTTGACGTCACACTTTACAAAATTTGCTTGTTTTACTGAAAAATGCATTTTCCAAAAAATAAACTTCAAGACAGACGTAAGCTTTGCATTTTTGATATAACATTGCTTGCATATGACTATTTGTTCAAACAGTAGAGAAATTCGCACGAAGAATATCTAATGAACAAAAGCACCTCCAATCAAGGGACATGGCATGATCATTGTCCATTATCTGGGGCAGTTAAGTCAAGATTCGGGGAATCTCTCAAAAGGCCAACCAGCTTGGGGCAAATCTCCGTCCGAATCACTTGGGGCATGGGACATGAATTCCAGCAACGAATCTTGTCTGATCAAACGAAGATCTTCTTGTCACATGGCAAACACAACAACAAGGGCACGTCCCTACATCCTGAGGGCGTGGACATAGTCAAAAAAATACTACGCATAATCAAAGACCCGCTAGGTTGACACACCTAGGCAAAAATAAGGGCTTCCCGGCGAACCAAAAAGGTTCGGGCAAGAATAAGGGATAAAAATGAAAAAAATTTGTACACCCGGCAAGTCGAAAACCTGCAAAGGCGGCTTGGGCAAAAATGGGTATCCCGGTGGACTGAAAACCCGAAAGGCGGTCCAGGCAAAAGTTAGGGATCAAAAACATATGGCTATGTCTCGTCATCTCGTCACTTGCCTACAAGAAGAAGATTTGTCAGTCGGTAGTCATCAAGCACCTCCACGGGTATCTTCTCCCGCAGAAACTAAGGCAATAAGAATTGTCTAAGTGATCTGGTTGCTCTGTCCACCGAGGTACCAAGGCAAGTTCAGCTGAAGAACATGACCAAGTTACCTCCACTCCCCGTAGAGTAAGACAGGAGTCAGCAATACTCTTCCCCGAACAGAGTTTGGTCTCCCAATCAGCCCTGAAAAGGCACAACATTCTCCAGCAAGTCAGCAACACTCTCCCCAAGAAGAGTTAATATACTGTCAGCCATAAGGAAGATGGGTATTCCCAGAAGATCTCAACATTCCCCAATGGAGTATACAGATGTTCCTAAGCAAGCATCCCCGGCAGTCTTAATATAAGATTGTTCCCCGGTGGAATACAGACATCCTAGTAGAGCCATTTCCCAATGCAGTCTCAAGTCTCCCAGGAGAGTTGAATCATCCTCCCCAGTAGATTCTGGAAGCTTATCCCCTGCAGAGCACGAACGCGTCTCCCCGGCTTTATCCAAAGGTTATTCCCCACCAGGGCTTATAACTGGGTTATCCTCAGCTAATTACCACGGAAAGACCGTCCTCGGCGAAGTCCTTCCTATCCCCCAGCGGAGTTCATCAAGTTCCCCGACATAACTTATCAATGGAATCCCCAACGAAGTTCTCATTAAAATCTCAGCGAAGCATCTCTTCCCCGTAGAGTAATTCCCCGCAGAGTAATCTCTCCAACAAGTTTATTCCCCAACTGAGTCATCTTCTCCTACCGGTTTATTCTTGCAACCATCATCCCCAGCGGAAACGAAGAACTCTACTCTTCAAACATCAAGCCCAGGATTCAATAAGCTCCCGGCATCCGTCAAGGATTTATTTTCCTAGACGAGAATACATTCATAAACATCGCATCATCATGATACATGCATATACACATCATACAATCTCATTTTATATTGAGAACATCATCGCTTGATCCATGTCATGCATTGCATGTGACTGACCTTACCTTTCAGGAAGGATACAGTTAAATGATCAGTTATGTCAAAGAAGACAGATACAGTCAAAAGAGGCCAATCCAGTCAAAGAAGACAGATTCAGTCAAAAAAGACAAGTCCAATTAAATCCCAAAGGTTTTTCTGGTGCTCATCCAGTCAAAAAAGACAAGTCCAGTTAAATCCCAAAGGTTTTTCTGGTGCTCATCCAGTCAAAGAAGACAAGTCCAGTTAAAATTAATTCCTAAAGTCATTGAAGACAGCCTGTCGTCATAGACACCCGTCGTCATAGACACCCGTCGTCATAGACACCCGTCGTTATAGACACCCGTCGTCATAGACACCTGTCGTTATAGACACCCGTCGTCATAGACACCCGTCGTCATAGACACCCGTCATTATAGACACCCGTCGTTATAGACACTCGTCGTCATAGACACCTGTCGTCGTAGACACCCGTCGTCATAGACACCCGTCGTCATAGACACCCGTCGTCACAGACACCCGTCGTCATAGACACCCGTCGTCATAGACACCCGTCGTCATAGACACCCGTCATTATAGACACCCGTCGTTATAGACACCCGTGGTTATAGACACCCGTCGTTATAGACACCCGTCGTTATAGACACCCGTCGTTATAGACACCCGTCGTTATAGACACCCGTCGTTATAGACACCCGTCGTTATAGACACCCGTCATTATAGACACCCATCGTCATAGACACCCGTCATTATAGACACCCGTCGTCATAGACACCCGTCATCATAGACACCCGTCGTCATAGACACCCGTCGTCATAGACATCTGTCGTCATAGACACTCGTCGTTATAGACACCCGTCGTCATAGACACTCGTCGTTATAGACACTTGTTGTCATGGACACTCACACTCGTCATTATAAACACCAGTCGTTATAGACACCCGTCAATAAAGACCACCTGTCCATGAAGACAACCCGTCCATGAAGATAATCCGTCCAAAAGAGACAACTCGTCAAAGAAGACAAAACCTCCCTTGGTTCAGTTAAATCGATCCTTAAAGATTTTATGAGATAGCCTGTCAGTAGAGACAACTCATCAACCTTCTGAAATTCCAGATTCGATTCTTGTATCCAGCCAGGGCACGTCTGAAGAGTTTGAAGATTCGATACCTGTATCTAGCCAGGGCATGTCTGTGAGCGACTGAGTGAGGATCAACACCTGTAACAGGCCAGGAAATTATCTTTCTCAGGTACGCAAGTTCTCGCTAAGGAATCTCTTACGCGATCACCTCCCGATGGCATCTATAAGCTCATCTCCACAACTATCCATCACATTTCCAAATGGCATCTATAAGCTAATTCCCGACAAGGCCCTGTCACATCTCCAGATGGCATCTATAAGCCCATCCTCCTATCTCCCATCTCTCCAAATGGCATCTGTAAGCCCATTCCCGACATCACACTGCTGATATTCTACTATGTGAGTGCAAATTTCTGGGCACTTTAGTGTTCAATCATCTTCCACCTTCGGATCACGAAAGGCACGCACGCCAATCTACATCCTCAGGTCTAAGAAGATTGAACAGGGGCAACTGTTGTACCCCAAAATTTGCCCTCCCATATTCTTCAAGATTTATCAAGCATCATCCTCAAATGGCTCAAGATCTCTCAAGGGTTGCCCAGTCAAGCATGCCTCCTAAGCCAGTCAAATTAGGGTTTTGGTTCTTGCAAGGAAGTTGAGGTTTTCAAGGGCTCAATCAAATCGCATATGCCTATACACATTGTCAAACACCTAAATGTCAAGTTTCAAGGCTCACAAAGGTCAAGTTGCACAGTCAAAAACCCTAATTGCTTCACAGTCAACTGCAGGGGCAAAATGGTCATTTGGAAGTCAAAAGTCAAAACTTTTGGTCAACATATTATTTTTAAGCTACAATCATCATTTGATCAAGTCTTGATCATGATTCCACAAGAATGGCTCAAAAATCATCAAGATGCAAAAGTTTCTATTTTTGGACAACTGAAAAGTCAACTGTAACTTGACCAAAGCATAACTTTTTCATGGTTCATCAGAAAAATCCCATCCAATGCTCATTTTGAAGGGGAGTACATTTCCTGCAACTCATATTCACATTCCAAGTCCAAGAAATGCTCTCACAAAAAGTTATCAATTTCAACATTATAGGTCATTTTCAAAAGTCAACAAAAAGGCACTTTAAGTCAAAGACCATAACTTGAGTCTGGTAAATCAAAATGACATGGGACAAAAGGCATTGGTTAGAGGACTTCAAGACCTTTCCAAAATGTCCAAGAACATGTTCATATGATCAAAATTGAGCAAGATATGCATTGGAGAAGTTGGTAAATTTTTGTGAAATGGCCAAAGTCAACTATCCTTGAAACTTCAATTTTTGACAAAAGGGCCCACTTTTTCCCACTTGGTTCAGCCTTGTCATGCCACCCACGTGTCCCATGATTAATTTCAAGATTAAACATTAATTTTTCTATTTTTTATTTAATTTTATTGATTTAATTCATTTTAAATCCATAAAATTCAAATAAAAATCAAAAAAATCAATTCAATGATATCTTGTGGTTTGAATGACCTTGATGAAGCATAATGCACCTACCAAATTCGTGTAAGGTCCATTTTAAGCATAAAATTCAAATTTTGAACAAAATTGGCAAGTTGCTTTAATGGTGGTTATGGAGAAATCCAAAGTTTAATTGCAATGGTTAAGAGCTCATAATGGTGACTGATTCTCACTCATTACTATATATACAAGTCTTGCAAGCCTCATTCACAACCTAGAAAAAATGCACAAACGGCCAAAGAAAAGTTCAAAATTTGTCAAAAAAAGTGTGAGATCAAAAGGAGTTTTTGCAAGCATTTTCAGGCCAAGAGGAGAACGTGACTCTCTTCTTTGCCATACCCTGAAGCTAAAGCAACCCTTGCCACGTCCTAAGGTCCATTATCAAGCACTGTAAGTATTCCCAGGTCCCTCAATTTCCTTGTTTCCATTTTTTCTCAATGTATTCCTGTGCAGGTTTCTAAAAGTGGTACACCATGTGCCCTGACGCTTCAGTATGCCAAGTGTCTACAAACAACAATCCAGTGGCCATGAAATGATGAGCACCATGCTTTTCAGTCAACCATACGCACATGATTCCAGGAGTCAACGTGACTTTGTGCAAATGGGCCACAGCAATGCTAAACAAACCCTCAATTCTGGCCCAACACCCCTATGGTTCTATTTTATTTTCTTTTGTTTTCTTTTCCTTTTTTATTTTCTTTTAACTAATTTTTTAATTATTATCATTATTGTTAATTAACCTAACATAATTAATATTTTAATAAAAAATCCAAAAAAAGAACTAATATTATTATTATTATTAATTTCATGTTATTTTTGTAAATAAATACTAATAAATTGAATTAGTTTTAATTAGGCAACTTTAACTTTTTTTTCTTAATAACTAAAATAAATTTAGAATTAGTTTTTTATTAACTTTTAATTTTATTTCCTTTTATTTTATTTCATTAAAAACATAAAAATACAAGAACATTTTTTTTCTTTTAATAAATTAATTAATTAGTTTAATCATTAGTTTTAATTTCATTTAATCACAAAAAAGACAAAAAATTCATTTCTTTTCTTAAAAGGGTCAAAACCCTTAAGGCGTTCCCGATTTAATTTCTTTTCGCGCGTTATTATATTTTGATTATTATGTAACTGCTTCTAAGAATGTAATAGTAATTAGGTTTACCGCTTTCTTTACTTTCCGCACTTTATCAAAACGGGTCTTTGTTTTTTGGCGATGTATAGACCTGCGCCTTGTAATAGCGTAGCTTTACATTCCCGCACTTTAATTTTCCACACTCCTAACTGCTAAAATGCATGAAAGAATGTATGTAAATAAAATTAATCCGTAGCTCACAAATAACATGTACAAATACAATTAACTGAAAAACAACACACAAAGCACATGCCACTCTTAGGGTACGCCTCACTGGTTGCCTCGAAACGTGGTCATCAAGTATAGGACGTCTTAGAGGTCGCCCTTTGTCTAAAGATCCAGTTGCCTCGAAACGGTTGCCTCGGATAAAAGGATCTAGGATATTAGGGTTACTTCTAAAGTATCCTACCATTGCTTCGGTGACCACACTGTCCCGATAATCGAATTGACCCGAACACCTCCAACGATGGTGCTACCTACCTCTCAATGGTGGGATAGCACTATCTAAAGGACTCTTACACAGCTTAATTCCTTAGGGTAGGTAGATTTCTCCTGGGTACTTGCTCTTTCAAAAAAAAAAAAAACTTTTCTCACCTACACTTTCAAAAAGTTTTCAAACAAATACTTCATACACTCTTGAGGACAGATACAAGAGTTACCTAGAAGTTTTCAGACTAAACTTTTTCAAAACCCACAAACACTTGAAAAGCAAACAAATTTTGAAAACATAAGAGCAAGTACCTAAGAGCCCGTGGGTAACCACGGATATAAAGGGTGCTAACACCTTCCCTTTCTATAAATCTACCTCCCGAACCGAGAACATTCTCGAATAAGGAATTTTGCTGTGCTTTTATCCTTTCCATGTTGGAGAACATAAAAGACGGTGGCGACTCTTGCTTACCGCGACATTTCGCGAAACCAGCTAAAAACAGTCAGTTCTATTTCCACCGATCACACTTAGTATGTGAAGTGACACCATAAAGTGTGATGTTGGGAATATTGAAGATCAACAATGACTTCATGAATGATATTAAAGAAGCTCAGAAGTTAGATGTTAAATTGGTAGATTTGATGGTTGGAAGTAATCAGTCTGAAGACAGTGATTTAAAGGTAGACGCACAATATGTGTTGAGGTTCCGAGATAGAATTTGTATTCCCGATGACTCTGAGATGACAAGGATGATCCTAGAAGAAATTCATAGAAGTAGATTGAGTATCCATCCAGGTGTGACTAAGATGTATCGAGACTTGAAGGAGTTATTTTGGTGGCCAGTATTGAAATGTGATGTGGCGCGGTTTGTGTATGCGTGTTTGTCTTACCAAAAGTCAAAAGTCGAACATCATAAACTTGAAGGGTTATTGGAACCGTTAGATATTCCAGAATGGAAATAGGACAATATATCCATGGACTTTGTGACGGGATTGTCGAGCACTCTAAGAGGACATGATGTGATTTAGGTGATTGTGGATAGGCTAACGAAGTCAGCTTATTTTATTACAATCGGTATCAGTTTCCTGGTGCCAAGGTTAGCATAAATTTACATTCGTGTGATTGTGAAGCTACACAATGTTCCATCAAGTGTTGTATCGGATAGA
This sequence comes from Vicia faba, assembly GCA_948472305.1. NCBI lineage: Eukaryota > Viridiplantae > Streptophyta > Magnoliopsida > Fabales > Fabaceae > Vicia > Vicia faba. The sequence goes on along the minus strand of OX451737.1, from coordinate 1,630,887,534 downwards.
GACCCAAGGGTTACTTCTTATTTTTGGAAGAGTCTGCAGGATGCGTTGGGTTCTAAATTAAGATTGAGTTCTGCATATCACCCGCAAACAGATGGTCACACAGAGGGGACTATTTAGACGTTGGAGGATTTGTTGAGAGCTTGTGTTCTTGAGAAAGGAGGTACATGGGATAGTTACCTTCTACTGATTGAGTTCACTTATGATAATAGTTTTTATTCCAGTATTGGTATGGCACCTTTTGAGGAATTGTATGATCAGAGGTGCAGAACGCCTTTGTGTTGGTGCGAATCTGGTGAAAGTGTGATGCTTGGACCTGAAATTGTACGAGAGACTACGGAAAAGTGAAGTTAATTCGAGAAAAGATGAAAGCTTCACAGAGTATACAAAGAGTTATCATGACAAGCGAAGGAAGGACCTTGAATTTCAAGAAGGAGATCATGTCTTTTTTAGAGTCAACCCAGTGACCGGTGTTGGGAGAGCATTGAAATTGAAGAAGCTTACTCCTCGGTTTATTGGCCCGTATCAAATTTCAGATAAAGTGGGAAATGTTGTGTATAGGGTGGCCTTACCACCTAATCTTTCGAATTTGCATGATGTGTACCATGTTTCGCAACTTTGGAAGTATATTACGGATCCATCTCATGTAATTCTGATGGATGACATACAAGCAAGGGATAATCTTAAGATAAAAACCATACCAATGAGGATCGAATACCGTGAAATGAAGAATCTGAGAGGCAAGGAAATGCCTCTAGTGAAAGTAGTTTGGGGAGGAGCAGCTGGGGAAAGTATGACATGGGAGTTAGAGAGCAAGATGCGAGAGTGTTATCCAGAATTGTTCATATAAGGTAATATTCGAGGACAAAAATATTCTAAGTGGGGGAGAATTGTAACACCATATTTAAATACTTAGTCATTGTTTGTTGAATTTGAATTTGCTTTAGAATTTTATGGTGAAACTTAGTTTTGAGGGATAATACTATTTAATAATATTATAGTTATTATTAAGATTATTAATATTGTTATTAATATTATCATTAACATTAATATTATTTTTATTATTATTATTATTATTAGTTAAGTGTTTGTAATAATAAAATACAATAAAACAAGGTTAGACCAATTGGGAGAAAAACTATTGTCACATGGAAATAGAGAAGAGAAGAGAAGAGAGAACTAGGGCAAAAGGAAAATTCTCCAATGTTGAAGCATCAAAGTTGCGAATTAAGGTAAGGGGTGAATGAGTTCTCTAAATTGGTGATATTAACATGAGAGGATAGTGAGGGTTCCTTTTCCTATTTAGGGGTTTCAAGAATGAATTGATGAATGTCTTCTTGGTTTGAATTATGTTGTTTTATATGATTGTTGTGTGAAATTCGTGAACCCCATTATGTTATTAATGTGTTGCTGTTGTGATTCAGCTGTTGTTGTGTTGTTCATAAAAATCTCAAACCTAGAAAATTGTAGATCTAGGGATGTGACGAAAATTGGAGAAATTGATGTAAAAATTGGTATAGAATGGTAGAATAATGAAGTAGAATTAAATCCCTAAGTTAATATGTTAAAGAATGTTGTTTTGGACGAAAATTTGGAGGTTGAAAGTGCTCAAAATGAGTGGAAATTATTCTGATGTGAAAACAAAGTTTTTTTGGTCACAGACTGCCGTTACGCGTAAGGCAGACAATGTTACGCGTAATGCAGGCAACATTACATGTAAGAAAGGAGCATTACGCGTAAGGCATGGCAAGACATAAGGCATTACTCATAATGCATGCAACATTACGCGTATGGCAGGGCAGGAAACAGGGCAATACGCATAACACAAGCAACAATACGCGTATGGAAGGGCATGACATAAGGCATTACTCGTAATGCAGGCAGTATTATCTGTATGGCAGGGCAGGCAACAAGGCAATACGCGTAACGCATGCAGTAGTACCCGTATGGGCGGGAGAAGGTGCAAAAATTCATGTTTTCGCGATTTCTTCCCGTTTTTGCGTGTGAAGTGTATTCTCTCGATTCATAATGACCAATCAGGCTTAGGTGGACATAAGAAGGCTAGTGATGATAATAATAAATTAAGTTTAAAACATGGTATTTTGTGTGAGATTTATGTTGTATAATAATGATGATGATGGTGGTATGTATTGACGCATGTTGAAGGCTTATGCCTTGTGGTTGCATAATTATGTTGTTGCATATGATGTCGCATGTTGCATATTGATGGGGGCTTATGCCCTGTTGTTGGCCTGTAATGGCGTTGAGATGAGGGCTTGTGCCCTATTATTTCCCAAATTGGCATATGTGATAAGGGCTTATGCCCTGGTGGTACCACATGCATTGAGTTGATGTCAGTCTCATTGCATTGCTTTGTTTTGAGTTAATATTGCATTACGTGAATGATGTTGTGATACGGTGGGAAGAACTGACTGTTTTTGGAATGCTGGTTTACGTTTTGCGTTTATTTTCGCAAAATGTCATGGTAAGCAAAAGTCGCCACCGACTTTTATTTTATCTAATAAGGAAAGGAAAAAAGCACAGAAAAATTCCTTTTTCGAGATATTTCTCGGGTTCGGGGGGTAGATTATAGAAAGGGAAGGTGTTAGCACCCTTTCTATCCATAGTTATCCACGGGCTCTTAGGTACTTGCTCAATTGTTTTCAAAATTATTTTCTTTGTGCTTGTGGGTTTGAAAAAGTTTTTTATTTGAAACTTCGATTTAACTCTTGCTTCTGTCCTCAAGAGCGTATGAAGTGTTTTTGAAAACTTTGTTCGAAAAGGAGTGTAAGTGTGAAAAAGTTTTTTTTGAAAGAGCAAGTATCTAATAACCATCTACCTACTCGAAAAAGGAATCGTTCTATGCTAATATCTTTTAGACAATGCTATCCCACTATTAATGAGTAGGTAGCACCGTCGCTGGAGTTTGAGGGTCAATTCGAATAAGGGACAGACGGCCACTAAAGCAATGTTAGGACGCCTTAGCGGTAACCCTAATGTCTTAGATCATTTGTTTGAGGCAACAATATCCGAGGCAACTATTTAGAGGCGGCTATGATCTTTTAGACAAGAGGACGACCTCTAAAGTGACCTATACTCAATAATCGCGTACGAAGGCAACCAAGTGGGGTGTACCCTAAGAGTGCGCATGTGCGAGTGTGTCGTTTTCAGTTATTTTTATCTTTGTACATGTTAGGGGTGATCTAAGTTGATTTTAAGATTAACATTTAGTCTTATCATGCAAACCCTATTATCAAACATCTAGCAGTTATAATTTGCGGAAAATAAAATGCAGAATTTAAATTACAAGGCGTCGGGTATTTACATCGCCAAAGACAAACCCTTTGAAAATAAACAAAATGATAAAAATAAATAAAAGTCCTATTTACTATTACAATCCGGAAGCAGGTACATTATTGGATAAAAGAAAGTAAATTGCGGCGCAAAAATTAAATCGGACGCGTGATTAGCGTTTTGACCCTTTTGATTAAAGAAAATATCTTTTTTGTTGTTTTTGAATTAAGAAAGAACTAAATCCTAAATTAATTACTAAATTAAATTAATAAATTAATTAAATGAAAAATTAATTATTACATATTTTTTGATTTTGTTATTTTAAGAAAGAAAACTGAAATTAATTAAATTAAAGGTTAGTACCTAATTAAATCTAATTAATTATTTATTTACAAAATAAATTAGAATTATTCTAGAATTAAAACCTAAATTAATTAATTAGTATTTATTAAAAAAATGAAAGTTAAAATTTGATTGAATAAATTTTTTTTTTTTGTGATTTTATTTTATGAAAAGAAATTTGTGATTGGTTTAGAAGTTAAATAAAAATAATAAAAATAATTAAAACAAAAATGAAATAAATAAAAGAGAGAAGGGAGTATGGGCCTGAATAGGTGGTGTGATTAGCAACTGAGAGGCCCAAAAAACACTGGCCTTTGTTGACTCTTGGTGATCTGGTGCCTATGCATTGACCAATGCCTTGGTAGACCTTCAGATCCTGGCCACCAGATCTGGCCAATGGCCATTTGGCTACTGAATGGACGAGGGAGCATGGTATACTGTAAGCTTGAGTACACACGCAATCACCTGAAAGAAAAAACATTGAGAAAGTGGGGGACCTGGGATTCGAACCCAGGTCCTGAAGGATAACGCGTTGCTCGCTTGCCACTACACCGCTTTGATATGTTTGTTAATATATTACACAATAATGATAATATAACAAAACAAAATTAATCGGTCAGAAAAGAATAAAACGCGCACCATTTTTGAATGGCCCAATGAGTGAGTGTCAGCTCTTCGTCCTTGTCCTCCCACTACTGTAATATTACCTGCGGATTTGAATCTGCAGCTAAAAACGCAGGTCATTCTAAAAATCGTTTCCAGACAATAAGAATTACTTTCAAGGGCATGGTTGTGTTCGTCTCATCCTCTCGGATGTAACCATGCCCATTACATGGACCAATTTTACCTGAAATAAGAATCCCTAAAAACAAAAACACAACCCTAGTTATGGTGTTTCGGGGTTACAGCGCCTATAAATCAAATTAATTATTACCAATGGTTTGCAAATAACATGAGGGTTATGAATATGCAATTATTTCATTCAAATGATGCCAGAATAGACCAAATCGAATCCAAGAACAGATCTAGGTAGCGTGGGACTTACAGCGTGTTTGGGTGTCTGAACAAGCTTGCTTTGGATTGGTTTGGCTTGAGTGAATGCCCAGGAAGCGATTGGGACAGGTCTCAGCCCTTGAAAACACCTCTAAACACGATTTTGATTTCAAGCTTTTTGTGACTTTTTTCAAATCTTGTTCTGCCTCTCTCTGTAATTGCCAACCCTTGTTTCGTTTTCTTTGGCTTGCTTATGTAGTGTGTAGTGTATTAGGGTAACAAATATGGACTCAATCTTCCCATATCAATGCATACATATTTGATTTGATCTCTTCTTTAAAACCTTCCAAATTTGTCCAATTTCAATCTTTTTGCACATGATTTGGTTTGATTCGAGTTTGATTATGATAATGATGATAATCAAAACCTGAAACAGCCAAAAAATCTTATGTTATCAAAGTTTTGGATTTTATATGATTTTATTTGATTTAAAATGAATAAATTCAATAAAAAATCAAATTAAATAATAAAAATGGAATATGGGCTCATGGATGAAGCTAGGACACGTGGGCAACTATGCAAGCTCAAATCAAGTGGAAAAGAATGGGCCCATTTGACAAAATTTGAAGTTTTGGGGATAATTGACTTTTGGCAGTTTTGCAAAAAAGTCCAACTTCAACAATGCATAACTTCTTCAATTTTGAACTTTTGGAAGTGTTCTTGGACTTTTTAGAAATCTTGATATGTTCTATAACCAACTGTGATCGGTGGATCTGGAACTGACTGTTTAACGCTGGTTCGCGAAATGTCGCGGAAGCAAGAGTCGCCACCGTCTTTTATTTTCTCCAAATGGAAAGGACAAAAGCACAGAAAAATTCCTTAAAGAGATTGCTCTCGGTTCGGGAGGTAGATTATAGAAAGGGAAGGTGTTAGCACCCTTTCTATCCATGGTTATCCATGGGCTCTTAGATACTTGCTCACTTGTGTTTTCAAAAAATGTTTGTTTGCTTTTCAATGTGGGTTTTAAAAAAGTTTCTTTGAAAATTCCAGTTCGACTCTTGTATCGGTCCTCAAGAGTGTTTGAAAAATTGCTTTTTGAAAGCTTTTGAAAATGTGTCGGTGTGAAAAGTATTTTTGATTTGTTTTGAAATTTAGAGCAAGTATCTAGAGTCGTCTACCTACCCTAAGGAATTCGTCTGTGTAAATGTCCTTTAAAGTAGTGCCATCCCACCATTGAGAGGTAGGTAGCACCACCGTTGGAGGTGTTCGGGTCAATTCGAAGTTCGGGACATGGTGATCACCAGAGCAATGGGAAGACACCTTAGAAGCTACCCTCATGCCAGGTTCCCGGATCATGAGGACTTACTAAGACATCCTCTACTCGACGATCACCTTTCGAGGCAAGGCAACAGTGAGGCGTACCCTAGGGGTGGTGTGTGTGATTCGTGTGTCGTTTTCATTTGCATTTATCTTGTCATGTTATTGGTGTTCTACGCTTGTTTTTATTTTGTCCATACATTCTTTCATGCCATTTGTTAACAGTTAAAAATATTGCGGGAAAGTAAAAATTCTAAGCTATTACAAAAGGCGCGGGTCCACATCGCCAAAATTTCTCGAACCCGATTTGACAGAAAATAAATAAAGAAAAGAAAAGTGCGAGAAAATTAAAAGGTTACATGGCTTTGGGAGATATACATAAATATTTAAAGAAATAAAATAAATATGCGAATAAGAATTAAATCGAAACAAGGGCGTTGGACCCTTTTTGCAAAATTAAAATTACATGGAATTAATTAAAATTAAAAGAAAGAAAGAACTTGTTTTTTTGGTATTTTTTAGTATTTTAGGATTTAATATGAAAAAAGAATTAATTGAAATTAATACTAACCCTAATTCTAGTGGCTTTTAATTTATTAAGAAAACATTGAATTTTAACCTAAATTAACCCTAATTTTTATATACAAATTTAATTATAAAAATAAATGTATAATGTTTAATTATTATGAAATAAAAAAAGATAAAAATTAATTAAACCCTAATTCTATGTTTTTTAGATTTTTATTAAAAGAATTAAAATTAAACCTAATTTAACTAATTAATCATATGCAAATTTATAAAAATACTTAAAATAAAATATCCATCATATTTTTTATCTTTTCTGATTTTTTTTTGTGTTTTATGTTTTTATGAAAATAATAATTAAATTAACAGAATTAATTAAAAATAATAATAATTGAAAATAAAGAAATAAAGAAAAATAAAAAATAATGAAAAGGGTTTGTAAACCTGGGGGGTTCAGGCCCCAAATAGGAGGTGAAATTGTGATAATCTGGCCCATTAACCTTGGTCCGTTTGACTTTTCCAGGTAGCGTGCTGGCATGTTGACTGGGTCTTATCATGTTCCTCACATCTGTGCCTTTGAATTTATGAAACTGAACGCGTGGAATGCTTGATGGTGTGGGTGCACGGTGCGTCTTCAGCCTTGAACTGCATATGAATGTTAATTGAAAAAAAATATATGGAAAGGGTGGGGACCTGGGATCGAACCCAGGTCCTGAATGTCATCCGTTTACTTCCTTGCCAGCTGCGCCACTGAATCAATTTGTTAATTAAATAAACCACAAACATTATAAAATAAAATAAAAGCCAACACGTATTTCCGCGCGAATTTTCAAATTAACCAATCAGCTTATGCCACGATATCATCTTCTTCTTTGTTCCTGAAACACAAACAGAATAAGCCACGGTTTTCATGTGTTCTTTTAGGCCATCTATGGAAAAATAGCGAATGGCCCTATGATGCTCAGAAATTGAGCGCGAGGGTAGCTTCTTCTTCGTCCAGACATGCTCGATTCAATGGTGTAAGTCACGTGTCCTAATTTTACCCTATTACAAAACCCCTAATTTGAAGCTTGCAAAACCCTAATATTCTCCCATGGCGAAATCGTGTATAGCACATAAAAATTCAATTAAAATATGCAGTTAGTTTCAGAATCCATCGATTAGTAAGAATCCATGAACAAAATGTCATGAGGATGCCTGCAAATCAAAACACGAATATGCATTTTTCATGAAATATTTTGAGTTCTGTATACCGATTCTTGAGGTTAGATGATGTGATCTTGACTGGGAAAGCTTCCTGGATATGTCAGGGACGTAATGGAATGATTCTTTGGCCTGGAAAAATGCTTTTGATGTGAAAACAGTTTCAAGCTTTTTAGCAAAAAAATTCAATGTGGTTCTGAGTTTGAGGCGCAACTGAGTGGTTCTCCTGATTAGGGTTGTGTTCTATGCTTATGTAGGAATGAATTAGGTTAAAGAAATCAAACAAAAGCTTGACATTCATGACTTTGAAAGATTTGATTTTCAAGATCTTTTTTCAAATATTTTCCATGTGTTTTTGTACAAATCATGATCAATTCTCTCCAAATCTTTCCCTATTTAATTATACACGAATTATTGAGTAGATTTCATGCACAAAAAGATTGTAAAACCTAGGTTAAATATTTTTCATGTATTTAATTTGATTTAAATGAATTATTATTAATAAAAATTCAAATAAATAAATAAAAAATGAAGAAATACTTCCCTTTGGGCCAAGTGGTCGTGCACATGCCTTGGATAGTGAATTGTGGAAGAAAAATGGGCCCATTAGCAATTTTAGGTCATTTGAATCAATGTTGACTTTTCAAAATATCCAAAAATTTCCCAACTTCCACAAGGCATAACTTGCTCAATTTTTAAGCTTTGCTCATGTTCTTGGACATTTTGGAAAGGTATTTGAGTCCTCTAACCAATGCCTTTGGTCCCATGTCATTTTTATTTACCAATCTCAAGTTATGGCCTTTGACTTAAAGTCCCTTTTTGTTGACTTTTGAAAATGACCTATAATGTTGAAATTGATAACTTTTTGTGAGAGCATTTATTGGACTTGAAGTATGAAGATGAGTTGTAGGAAATGTCTTTCTCTTCAAAATGAGCTTTGGATGGAATTTTTCTGATAATCCATGTGAAAGTTATGCCCTGGTCAATTTACAGTTGACTTTTTCAACTGTCCAAATAAGGAAACTTTTGCATCTTGATGATTTTTGAGCCAAGCTTTGAGAATCATGATCAAGCATTTATCAAATGATGTTTGTGGCTTCAAAATGATATGTTGACCAAAAATTTGAACTTTTGACTGTCAAATGACCATTTTGCCCCTGCAGTTGACTGTAGTGCAATTAGGGTTTTGACTGTGCAATTTTGTGCTGAAAGTCTTGAAACTTGATATGAGGATGCTTGACCATATTTGTAGACATGTGGGACTTGATTGGACCTTTGGAAACTTCATTTTCTTGATCAGAACACAAACCCTAATTTTGACTGCTTAAGAGGCTCTTGCACTGTGCAACCCTTGGGGAACTTTTGAAGCTCTGACTTGGCAATTTCTTGGAGAATATGGGAGGGCAAATTTTGGGGTACAACACCAACCCTTTTTGTCTCATCTCATTTTGATATTCCATGCTCAAGTTATAAGCTTTGGCAAAAAAGGTGTTTTTGTTGACTTTCAAAAATGACCTATAATATCCAAATTTATAACTTCTTGTGAGTGCATTTTTTGATCTTGGGGGTATGAAGATAGATTTTAGGAAATTTCATCCTCTTAAAAATGAGATTTGGATGGGTCATTTCTCATAAAGTATGAGAAAGTTATGCTTGGTCAAAGTTGAGTTGACTTTTCCTACAAAACCCTAATTTAGCAACTTTTGAGTCTTGATGAGTTTTGAGCAATCCTTGATGAATCATGATCAACCCTGAATCAAATGATGAAATGTCCTTAAAAATGATAATGTTGACAAAAAATCTTGAAGTTTGACTGTATGTAGGTCACAATTGACTTTTGCCCTAACATAGTCGATTTTTGGACCCTTTGAGCAATTGGCTGAGCAAACTTTCTCTGCAAGGCTTGAAATTGGACATGGATGATCTTCAGAACATATTAGGACATTGAGAAGAACTTGAGGTCATTTTGATTCAAAGATCTTGATGCAACACAAAACCCTAATTTGGGGTTGACTGCCTTAGGAGATAGCCTGTCTGACCAACTCTTGAGCAACCTTGGGCAACTTGGAGATTTTCTTTGCAGTGTTTTGAGAAATATGGGAGGGCAAATTTTGGGGTACAACAAATGTGTTATGTTATGAAGTGTTGTGTGATGTGTGAATTGTATGATTATTACTCCTTAGCATGTGATATTCACCGTATATTTATTGAATGAAATTCTCACCCCTTTTGTGTTGTTGTGTCTGTGCTCCCGTGGGAGTACAGATGATCAGGTACCCGAGTAGTGCTTGGAGTGAGTGTTACCTGATCGAGTCCTAGGAGTCTCTCTAATACGTAACACGAGAATTGGGAATCTTTTTATGTTTTGCTTTATTTCATTTGTTACGTATCTTCCATTTGACTTATGTTAGACCATACATTTGTGGAGTTTTATTTGTTGTTGAAGCTGTAGTGACATGGAATTGAACTGATTTTATTATTCCACTGTCGAATTGATTATATTTGAATAAAATAAGTAATAGAGTGACTTTAAACTTTATGAATATTTGAAGTATGTGACATCCTGATTATGTACTCTGACATATGTTAAAGTAATTGTTATTGTGGGAAAGTGGGGTGTTACAGGATTCGCTTAACCAAAAGTACAAGATGAATATGAAAAATAAACCTAATACTAGAGTTGTAATAGTCTCCCGATGTAGAAGGCTATCACTTTCAATGGTGAGTTTTTCTGCTTAAAAATCTAACAACGATAATACTCTGCTTTAGAACGAAAAAATGGTGGAACCCCTAAACTATGAATAACTGCTCCTTTTATAACCTCTCAGCTAAATTCTCATAACTTCCATGGAGAAGAATCAAGAACTAGTGGTAACATGGGAGAATTTCTCATGAGACTAAGCTTGCGAAGAAATATTAGGGGACTAGGCTTCAAAGCACTAACGTGGGGAAGGCCACGTACGTGGCTCACATAATTGAGCTGTGGCGAGGGTCACATATATTGTGGCGAGGGCCACCCTATTTGGACATGCATGGCGAGGGCCACAGGCCAAAAACATATTTTTATTCCTTTTTTTACTTTGTTCTTCTTATTTTTTGCATGTTTCTCGTTCTTTTGTGCATGGAGGCTTGCTGTTAGAAAATACATGAAATGAAACAGAAATACCGGCATAGCATGACAAAAATAAACAAAAATGGTAATAGAATTCATGCGAGTCTAGACAAATATATAGTGTAATTTCGAGTTATCAATACCTAAGAATAAAACATGCATAAGCTCTCCCTAATTTACCCTTTCTTGCAAAATTATTTTTAACTAAATTATGCCCTTTTCTGTAATTGACTAAATCAAATTGTTTTGTCCACTCAATTACCTTATCTGCCCATGTGGCATGTCTCAAAGGGTTCCATTTCTCCCTTAAACCAAATACACATTTCCCCATATATTTCAATTAAACTTTCACTCTATGGTTTCTTTCTCTCGACATTCTTTCTCAAAAAATAAACAAGCTCATACATAAAAGAACCAAAAGACTCTGAATCTGAATCAATCATTGTCGAAGCTTTAGCTGGTAAGAGGAAACTCCAAGTCATAAGTCAAATATTTTTGTTTTTCATCCTCTTGAGTAAAGAGAACAACAAAAGTGTCGTTTTGGTCACTTAGACTATGAATATGAATTGGACGATGACTCTCGATAACAAAGATACAAGCATTTGGACCTAATTTCAAGGTTTTACAAAGATATTTGTGACAACCTGAGTTGATTAAAACGAAATAGATGTGACCGTCGTTTTGGGTTGAAGTTGCGTAAGTGTGAATCTCGCGGAAGGAAGAAACTGGGTAAGAAGTGTATTGAATGGAATCGGGTTCGAGGATTCGGAAAATGATTTTGAATGCACAGAGGAAAAAACTTATTAAGAAGCGTAAGAAGTGTGTATACTTGATTATTTTCTTATTTAGTATGCTTGCTTATATTACCATTTCTATGTTCTATTTCTATGTGCTATTATTAGAGATTTGGAATGAAATTGATTGCATTAACTATTGCAAGATTGGTATAGAACTAGTAAACATCTTGAGGAGATAAAATACAAAGCACCTAATCAGGTTTAACAAAGAAAAATAAGATATAAACTACTCGGGGATAATTTAAAACTCAAAATTAAGGTCTCAGCATAATAGGTACTAAAATTGATCATGCATAGTTAGGGGGTCTAGGGTGTCAAAACAATATCATTTTTGTTGAATTTTTCTCAGTCCGTTCTAACATATCCTAAGTGCAAACAACCTATACTCTTAAAGTGTTTCATGTCATGCATCAAACTAAATAATTTTTCGTTATTGCTCGAGAAAATGGGGGAATCAATTAATAGCGGAAAACACGCATAAATACTCGACGACACATGAATTTGACTCGACTTAACACTAAATGATTAACAAATGAGATGAATAATAATTTAAAACTACCTAGAAAACAATAAATAAAAGCAGTAAAGCTTCCTCCCCCATAATTTAATCAAACATTGTCCCTAATGTTTCAAAATAAGGTGAAAAAGGAAGATAGAATCAGACATGTCTGCTACTGGTGGCCTCGGCCACGTGTTTGTGCTTATGTTCGTCCAGGACCATTGTGTTGGTGTAAGCCCTAGAGGCTGATACTTTTGGTACTTGTATCGAATAATTTATTAATAATAAAAGGATTTTCTTTATTATGTTTTTTTTTTCAAAATAATAAAGTCCCTATAATAGTTCGTCTGTTTAATGAAATGTTAAGTGTGACTTAATCATGAGACCCATTAAACATAAGGGCAATATTCTTAAAGTATCTGTAGTCGAGCTTTATTGTAAAATGGGATAACATTAAAGCATTGAGATTATTATGAAGATAGACTGATGATCACACATCATGGATCATGGATAAGGAGTTATCAAGTCTTGACATAGGTATGAATATTAGAAGTAATATTTATATTGGATTGACCCACTATGAGAATACTACATAGAATGTTATGCAAGGTATCATAAGTTATTCTCATGGTGATAATGGTGTATACCACCCTTCGACCTGAAACCACTATGGATCCTAGATGTAGAGTTAAGTACTTTATTGTTGATAAAACGTTATCCGTAACTAGGTGACCATAAAGATGGTTGATGGGTACTTCACAAAGCATGATGAGGGACATGAGTGACCTAGATGGAATTTTCCCCATCCTGCATAACAGGATAAATGTCAAAGGGCCCAATATTGAATTGGACAAGGGTGACACGGTCTATGCCTTGTGTTCAATATAGACATAAAGGCAAAAGGGTAATTATACACACAAATATTATCACGGAAAGGTTTTGTCAGATCACATGACATTTTCGTGACTTGGGTAGCAGTGATGTGTTGCTAGATACCGCTCATTGTTTATTATGTTAAATGTGTGATTTAATATAATTGTCAATGTCACAAAAACCTACATGGTCACACACATAAGGACAGGTTGATGAGAGGTAGAGTAAATAAGGAACACTGTAAGGTACAATGCACTTAAGTGAATTGTAGAACACCATAAGGTATGATACACTTAAGTGAAATATGGAATATGGTAAGGTACCACGCGCTTAAGTGATATGCGGTATATCGTAAGGTATGATACCCGTAGGCTTAATTGAGCTTTTAGCTTGTAACCTTAATTGGGATTTTAGCTTGCAGCCCACATAAGTGGTTCTATAAATAGAACCCTTGTGCTGAAGCATTTCACTTGATGAAATTTCGTTCTTGAAATCTTAGCCATATTTTGTCTCACTCTCTCACTCAAAGTTTTCGTTCATAAGCAGCTAGCACTATAACCAAAAGTGATTTGTTCGTGTGGACTGAGTAGAGACGTTGCTATTCATCAACGTTCATGATCACAACATCAAATGTCTGAATCACCACAAGAGGTAATGATTTCTATCACTGACCATGCCCATTCGTAAGGATCACTAAAGGAAAATTTTAATTTTTTGCTGCATTTTGGATCATAATTTTCCTTCATATTGTTACCAGGTTGATGGGGTGGCACACCCTCATGCCGAATGTGTTCCTGCAAGCTATCCACACGTACTGCCAAAGTCGTCATCTCGTTGATCATGCATGACATTCTTTGTTTATTCCTGTCACCATAGTCACACAAATCTTGTTGAATTTGTTTAATGATTCACATCATCTCAGTTTGCTGATTTTGTATATATTGAAGCCTCTAGTCGCACTGAGCATCTAATTCATTATGTCGCACCATTTCAGCAAGAATGTCATTAGAGGTGGCAAATGTGCTTTCGTTCCTTCTTCGGTGTCTGGATGATGTACCTGCAACATTTTCAGAAATAACTTGTGTGGTGTGTGGGTGTTGATTAGTTTCAGGTGCAACCTGCTTCAGCTCATCTAACTCATCGTCAGTCTAACCACCTTTTTCAGCTTATGTATGAAGGTTAGGCTCAGGGGCGGTTAGATCATAAATCCAATTTGCCATATTTTGCACATTAGTACGATCACGATAAGGTAAAATGACACTCTTAACCTCACTGTTTCTAACCATCAAATTATATTTGCCATCATCTCTAGCCTTTATCACGTGCGCGGATCGATAAAGATCAATATCAAGGAATAGCACCGACAATGATTGCAATGCTGAAAGTTTATCACTCAGGCCTAATGCAAGTGTTATGGAAGTGATTATTCCCCCAATACAAAAAGGATTAGACCCCCTTGCACAAATAGACTATATGTGTGCCAAGAAAAATGGAGTTGCATTAACTCGTGTCGACAAAAAGATAGAGTGCATAAAGAACAACTCCTTGGAATTCACTTTGTGGTTATTTATCCTGACAAAAATTTTACTTGCTAAAACGCGGTGAAAATAGTGTATGGCCGGATTATGGACATGTGAGGCATTAAGTCCCTCCCAATTAAGAGTTCTCTCACCTGTTAATTTCTCCCATTGGCCGAAGGCTACTCCATGCCACTCTATCTTTAAAGGAGTTTTATATGCAATACCTTAGTCTCTCAAGGAATTTAACCAAGGTTATAATACAAAGATTGCGTGTTTACAATAATGCTTCTAAACAAGCAAATACACAATGCGAATTTCATAATTTACACTGAATAAAATATACAAGAATTAGCTATAAGTGCACCGAGTGTTGTTTCTCTCGTTGTTGTGCTTCTTTTTCTCGTTGTTAATGTTCTTACCATCTTGGTTCTACTACTTCTTCAAAATTTTGTGTCCTATTTAAATAGATGAATAATAGTACAGTTGGAGAATGGAATTTTAAACTTCTTCAATTTTACAGTTGTAATAATGGTACAAGGTTGAGTTGTGAATTATGGAGATCTATTGGTAGTTCATTTCTTATGAATTCCAACATATTTTTAATTTTAAAGGAACAATTGATTTTGCTGCTTGAATGTACTATCTCCAAGAATATTCTTTCAATTATTATTCTCTAAATTCACTAGCTTCACATTTGAGATGACTTGAAGCTTGATTAGACTTCAAAGCCTTAAAGATTAGACTTCAAAGTCTAGTGAAAATAAGGCTTCAGTTATTAGAGTAAACCTGGATTGTTTGTTGTAGAGGTGTTATCTTGGTTATCCAAATGATTGACTATCAAATGAACAATTTTCATATTTAAACTTTATTTTAGAATACGTCGAAGTCCAAAGTCTCTTGTCCAGAGTCCAGAGTCTGCATTGTCCAGAGTTTAGAATTTGTTTTGTTCAGAGTCCAAAGTCTGCTTTCATTATCTCAAGATTTTGCATACTTAATGAAACTCTTAGTGTACAAAATTATTCTATATAATTTGTTATCATCAAAAGTTAAGGATTGTAGATGTAGAACCAAACTTGTTCCAACAACCTCCCCCTTTTTGATGATGAGAAACATAATTATTTTGATGAATAATTTTTTCTTAATAAATAATCAACTAAAAATAAGAGTTATGTTTGTAAGCTCCCCTGAATTTTAGGCCTTCAAAATTTTCTTAGCTTAAGTATACAAAGGGAGCATTGCAAGCCCCCCCCCCCCCCCCCCCCCCCCCCCCCCCCCCCCCTCCGACTTGGGAAAAAATTTGATTTATCAGAAAATTCAGTAAGCACATTAATCTCATAAATTAATCTATAGAATTGTTAAATTTTTGGGATGTATCCTAATATAAAAATTAATCAAAATCCTATATGGTTATTCATTTCTCCCCCTTTGTCATCAATCAAAAAAATAAATAGATAATAATTGAAAATTTCTAATATTGATTTAGAATGAAAAGAAACACTCCATTAATTAGTCAAAATTACAAGGTGTGTAATGAAAAGGATAAAATAATATGAGAAAAAATAGTTTATAGGAGAAATTAGTGGGGACAAGAAGGGAAAACCTCCTAGAGGAGAAATCAGTGGTGGCAAGAAGAACAAAGGCTAATAAGCATAAGTTCCAACTCCATAATCAATCTTTATGTACTTCCACCTTTGACCATCATAGATTTCAGTGTTGTCAAGCTTCAAACCCCAAAAGGTCACAAGAGCATCATTTAAGCCTTCTTTTTCTACCTTCTTAACTATTCATTTCTGAGTGAAAAGTTATGAAAGAACTCGTTCATAAGGAATGAAAAAAGACATTTCATTGCGAAAGGCCATGATCTTTGATTTCGTGAAGTTGAAGATGGTGAGAGGTAGACTAACTTTAACCATTGTTAGTAAGAAGTACATGAGATGATTGTCATCCAAAGTGAGCAAGTCACTTTCTCTTGGCAGGAAATTTTCCGTAAACAACTGATGTCAGATTTTTTCCATGTGAGTAAGAGTAGCGGCACTTACATGTTTCTCATGGCTGGTATAAATACGATGAAGAATGTTGGAGATGAGGGGTATGTTTATTTTGAACTATTAAACTCAAACACCATTATCTTCACACTTTATTGCTTTAGCAATAAGTGGTGGAGTAATGATGATTGGGAATCCAAAGACCTTGGATTGGATTTAAGAATCATCATAACCGATTTGCTTAATGGATGCATTCACCTATAATTCTTTGACAATAATGGGGTAAATAGGTCCATAGAGCATGTCAAAGTAGTTGTCCCACCATTTATAAGAGACATTTCTTTATATATTAAACCCTTGTTCCTTCAGATTTTCAAAGACAACAAATTTTTCATTAAGCGTGAACAAGAGGTTTAATCACCTTTAAAAGTTCTGAAAGCAATCTTTGTGGTTTAGGGTTAACTAAATTGAAGGAGAAAATAAGGATTTTCAAAGAAGGTTTAAAAAAACAAAAGAGTAGGTTACGAGGAGTGGGTAGTGGATATGGTGTTTAAATAGAGTGGATAAGAGGAAGTGTAGGAGATTTCAAACGAATCAAGGTTCGTAGTTGAAAGAGAACTAAATTGTCACCTTGAAAACCTACGAAAATAACTTTAATAACATGAAACATTTGATAGAAGCGATTATTGCTATTATAGAAAATATAATTAATGACATAGGGGGCGCCAAAACATGATTTTATTTTACCCAAAAAAATAACTCCAAAAGGTTATTAAAGCGTTTCTGACGACTAATAGAAATTGTAGGACATCTGTCCCACTTCTTAGCTACAATGATGGCTCTTGATTTTAACCATTAATATAACTCCGAGTCCCATAGACAAAAAGTTCCATAGGGATTCTGACTTAGGATCTTATAACCCATAGAACCTTTTAACTTTAGAGGGCTAACTAGTTCAGAGTCAAGTTTCCCAGAATCACATTTTAACTATGAAAAGGCTAGAGATAATGAGATTTATCAATTAATTAGGATATTTTCCATTTTAAAATTTCTCAATATAAAAACAAATTTATCTCCAACAAAGGGTTTTGAAAAGATGTCAGGCCATTAATGGTCTGTATCAATTAATTTTAAGTCTAAAATACCCTTTGAGCATAGTCTCTAATAAAATGATGTTTCATCTCAATGTGCTAAGCTCTAGAGTGTAAGATGAGATTCCTAGATAATCAGATAGTAGATGTATCATCACAGAAGATACAAATATACTCACTCTTCATTGATAATATTCTAGTTGACTCTTCATCCAAAAAAATTGAGTGCTATAACCAACTGTTGCAATGTACTCAACTTCTGATGTTGATAATGCAATGGTTGATTGTCTTTTGTTGGACCATGAGATTAGATTGTCTCCCAGAAACTGATAGCTTATATTAGTGCTTTTTCTTTCAAGTCTATCTCTAACATTATCAGCATCACAAAAACCTACTAACTTGTAATATTTTTTATTTCTTTTAAACCAAACTGAGGTTAGTAGTACCTTTCAGATGTTTAAAGATCCTCTTAACAGTTGTTAAGTGGAATTCTCTAGAATCTGATTGGAATGCAGCACACAAATATACACTTAATAAGATATCAGGTCTATAAGCAATTAAGTATAGGAGAGAACCAATCATACCCTTGCATACCTTTTGTTATACCTTTTTAATTTCCTCATCTTCTACCATAATGCAAGTTGGATGCATTAGAGTCTTGACTAGTGTGCTATCAGCCATATCAAACTTCTCGAGACGTTATTTTGTATACTTGCTCTGATGAATATAGGTTCCTTATGGACCTTGATTGATTTGACTTCCTATAAATAATTTCAATTCTCTCATCATACTTATTTCAAATTCAACCTGCATAAATGTAGAGAATTCTAGGCACAAAGTAGTATTAACAAAACCAAATATAATATCATCAACATAAATCTGGACCATCACAATATCATTTTTGTATGACTTACAAAATAGAGTTGTGTCAACCTTCCCTCTCTAAAGTCATTTTTCAAAAGAAATTTGCTAAGTCTTTTATACCAAGCTCTATGAGCTTGTTTTAGACCATACAATGATTTCTTAAGTTTGTAATCAAAATCATGATTTTTATGACTTTCAAACCCAAAAGGTTGATGAACATACACTTCTTTTATTATGTATCAATTCAGAAATGTACTTTTAATATCCATTTGATATAACACAATATCATAGTTTACTAAAAAAGATATAAGAGATAAATGGATTCTAACCTAGCCACTGGTGCAAAAGTTTATGTATAGTCAGTTGACTATAGCCTTGTGCAACCAATTTGGTTTTGTTTCTTACGACGTCTCTTTGCTCGTTTAATTTGTTTATGAAAATCCACTTGGTTCCACTGACATGTTTTCCTTTAGGTCTTGGCACTAGATCTCACACATCATCTCTGGTGAACTGATTTAGCTCTTCTTGTATAACAAATATCCATAATGTATTTAGAAGAGCTCCAATAAGATTGTTCTGGATCTATGATGACTCTTATTTTCCTTCTTTTGCTGATCATCCATCTAGTTTCTTTAAAGCTCTACACAATTTGAATCCACAAGATGTGTGTAATCATCAATTACCATATCCCATAAATCTGCATCACACATGCGGAAGAAAATTTTGATTCTATCTTTTCGGTAGTCAAACTTTTTTCCATCGAAGATTATTTTTTATCATTGTTGTTGGTAATGCCATACTATGTTAAAAAAAACTGATATTTATCTAACATGATTAAGTGTTTGACACAATACAGTCAATACTATAACCAGAGCTATGATGCCAATTGAAGGTTCAAGAAACAAAAGAAATGAGGGATTTGAATTGAGTTTTGAGGGGTTTGAATCGAGTTTTTGATATGACAACTTTTTGTAAACCAAAATAAGAACAACAATGATAAAAACACACAATGATTTTTATACTAGTTCACTGTTAACTAAGCTAATCTTGTACACTCGTCAGAGTGATTTGCCTTTTCAAAGGGACTTAATCCACTAATCAATCAAATTACAAACTCAAAGACGAACTATAATGACTTATCAAAGCTGCAGACTAAACTTAGTCCCTCAAGAAACTTAACCAAAGTTAAAATACAAAGATTGTATATTTACGAGAATGTTTATAAACAAGCACATACACAAAGTGAATTTAAGAATTTACACCTAATAAAATATACAAGAATTAACTCTAAGTGTTATGAGTGTTATTTCTCTCGTTGTACTACTTTTTTCTCGTTCTTGTTGTTTTTATCGTTGTGGTTCTACTACTTCTTCTAAACTCCTTGTCCTCTTTATATATATGAAGAATAGTAACATCAGAGGATGTAATTGGAAACTTCTTCAATTTTATAGTTGTAATGATGGTATGAGGTTGAGACGTGAATTATGGAGATCCGTTGGTAGTACATTCCTTAAGAATTATAACATATTTGTCATTTTAAAGGAACATTTGGTTTTGCCGCTTGAATGTACAAACTCCAAGATTATTCTTTCAATTATTATTCTCTAAATTCAATAACTTAGTGTTTAAGATGATTAGAAGTTTTACTTGAGCGTTGAAGTGCTAACTTGCAAGTTTATCCTCACCCCATCGTACCGAAAACTCACTCCACCGCATCAAAACTTTGTTTCATTTGATTTTCACATATTTTTAATTCCAGTACAGAACAATTAATAATGGAAAAATTTATTCAATCTAATATATGGAGAGAATTTACTACACTTCAAAGTCCCCCACGTCAATAAGATGCTTGGGCCACAATCTTAATAAACTATATCTTAATGCTTTAAAGATTGTCTTTATTTTGAAAAAGACTCATAAACATTCTAAAAGTAAAATTAATGTTATTTATACAATGCTAACATAAGTTTTGACTTTAACAGAAGATATAAATTGAATATAAAATTGAAACAAAATATTCATATACGAACAAATCATATGCAATTTAATTTGAATGCACCGATAATATAAATAAATTTTACACTGGCAATTAACCGTAGTTTTTAAATTTTTACTAATGTCTCACTTTCATTCTAATGATTTATAAAGTAACAACTTTGAATGGTTGTGATGTAATGACTGTGTAAAGAAAATTACACTAATAGTTCATAACAATTAATCACTATGCAAATTACAAACCAATAAGAAATATTACAAATAAGACTAGGATCTTTATTTAGAGAAGTGAGACAAATCAATTAACTGCTCAAAAAATGAATGAATATGAAGAGGTAAAAAAACAACACATAAATTTCGACTCAGGAATACAACAACACTTTAGTGCAATTGAGTATCATAGTAAGATGTGTCACTCTCTAATTTAGAAACCTAGGGCCACATGCCAAAGAAATAATGTGAAACGTCTCAATGATGAGACTCAACTTTAATGGATATGTTCCCTAGGATATCCACACCGACTGCCAAACCTATTCCACTTCTCCAAACAAACGACCATGACGCAGGGAATCCGATCCAATGCTCTAAAATGATTTCTCGTTACCATGTCACAAAAAGCCTTGGAGGAAACTAGTTTGGATCAGACAAAGGCCTAATAATAGAAAACCTACATATGATCTAAATCTAGAATGCCCAACCAACTCTCATACATAAGGATTGAAGTTGAAGAGAAAGGTATTGATTTAATTCATCTTTTATCCACACATTACTTATTATTCTCTAATTGACTTAGTAGTTTGAGTGATAATCTCGCATATCATTCCTCTCTATACCGCATCAAAAGCTCAACTACACTGTCGTCTCACCGTTCATCTCTAGTTCTAATCTAGAAAGATCTTAAATAATTAATAACACTTTATTTAAAATTTGAATTATTTGAAACAATCTAAATTTAATTTAAGATAAATTAATTCTCGTAAAATTTTATTTTCTTTGCGAGTAAATTCCATATTAACAAGATTCTTTTCCACTAGAAACCCTAGGATTATTTTTTTCTTTTTTCTAGTTCTCATTTGGTAAATAAACAAGAGTGGGTACATCTTTTATTTCTAAACCAAGTCGGTGTTCAGAAAGAAACATTTTCAATAAAAAAAAAATTGGGCCCAAACCCGGCCCAAAAAATATAAAAATGAACCGAAAACCCATTTGATTCATATAAATTCTCTGTCGTCTTAACGCAGCTTCTCTGATTAGGGTTTGCGACTTCTTCTGCTAAAATGGTATTCAAATCTCTCTCTTTCACTCTTTCCATGGATCCAAAACCTAATTTCCTTTCATTATTCTGTTTATGAGCTTCGATTATTCAGTTTATTGAACTTTATCACTCTAACTTTCTCTATGGATCCGAAACCTGATTTCGATTTCATTGCAAAGCTTGTTTTCTGAACTTTGATTGTTGAATGATTGCAGGGTAAGGGAACAGGTAGTTTTGGTAAGAGAAGGAACAAGACCCACACACTCTGTGTTAGGTGTGGCCGTCGCAGTTTCCATCTCCAGAAGAGTCGTTGCTCAGCATGTGCTTACCCAGCTGCACGTGTCAGGAAATGTAAGTTTTTTTTTCGATTATTAAATTTTCATGCTAGATATAGGTTTTTAGCTTTTCTGTTGTATGATTTCAGATGAGATTGATTTTATCTCGAAGTTATGATTTTTATACTAGATATAGATTTATAACTTTTTGTGCAATGGTTTCAGATAATTGGAGTGTTAAGGCTATTAGGAGAAAGACTACCGGGACTGGTAGGATGAGGTACTTGCGTAACGTTCCTCGCAGATTCAAGAGTGGATTCAGAGAAGGTATTTCTTTCGTATAATTACTTTATTTTTGCATCTGGGTATACTTTAATATTGTTTGTGTTAATACTGTTTTAGTGGAATAGTATAAGTTATGAATAACTTAATTAGTAGTCGATTCACAATGGTGCATAGTGAGGGAAATGTTAAATTTGGAGTGTTGATTCTCATTGTTTTAAGTGTAGTTAGTCTGTTAGATTATGTGCTTGTTCTTGTAGTTTGTCATTTTAGATTGCAGTCTCTGTTTTCAGTTATGTATTTGTCATGATGGGTATAATATGTTGAACTGTTGTGACATTTGTTATTGATAAAACTCTTTTGGTATTTGTTTCTGTTTTCTTTCTATTGTTTGTTAATTTGATTATTTGTTCTAGCTGATTAAGTTTGTTGGTGTATGTGTTTGTTCTTTTATAGGTTTTATTTTAGACAGCTATCTATGTTTTTTATGTATTTATTTGTTATAATGATTATAGTATATGAAAGTGTTACATTTATTCTTGTTAACTTTGTTTTCATCTAGTGTCGGCTAATATTCTGGTAATCTTTATGGTTTTATGTTAATTTTTTCTTCTTTTGACAAGACTCATTTTAGGACTTATTCTCTTTTTGAGATGAATTGTAAGGAATGTAGTATGTGTTTTTTTTCTAAACAATGTTCTTTTTGAAACAGGTACTGAAGCTGCACCCAGGAAGAAGGGAGCAGCTGCTTCTGCCTAAGGCTTTAATTATAGTAGTGGAGCTATTTTTGTGTTGGATCATTGATCTTTGGAAACATCACTCTATTTTTAGTTTTCTACTCCCTCCCTCTTTTAATATATAACTGTTTTATGTTTTAAAATGAGATTGTTTGACATTTTGTTGTTCAATTGGAATTTTTGACTCAAGCAATTGTGATTTACTGTTTCTGTATGATGACTCTTTAGAAAATTCTACTTTGCCTGTTTGTCAACTTTTAGAAGATAATTGTACTACACTGTGTTTATTAATTGTCAACTTTTAGAAGATAATTGTACTACACTGTGTTTATTAATTGATGCTAGTTTTATGCGTTTTAGGCTTTTGAAATGATAGCTTATTTTAAACATATATTCCACATTAGGCAGCACACATTTTCTAATATTATGACAACCCTTTTACAAGAGAAATTTAATTTACATACATTTACTATATTTTTACATACATTTACTATATTTGCTACTAGGTGGAAGATATGATGTAATTTATAAAAAAAAGTAATTTTGCCTTAATCTATTTTGAAAAAATTGTTTAATATCCATCTTTTCAATTGTGTTAAGAAGTTGGATTTCTCATTAATATTAAGAAATGTTTATGGAGAAATACTTATGCAAGAAGTTGGTGTTTATTTATTAAGCCTGTGTACGTTTATGTTCTGTGCACACCATCTCTCTCTTGCACTCGACTCACCTCCTATTTTCGGCCCACACCATCCCTTGCTCTACTAGCCACGTAATATCGTCTACTCGTTGTCCTGCTTTCTTTGTGTTGCTCTTTCTTGCTTCTTTGACTCATTTCATGATATTTTGCTGTGACTGACTCAGATTTTTTTCTTCCATTTCTTATGTTGTTCTTCTGTTTGTCTCATGGTCTTCAAGCAAGAGACAGCAATGTATTGTAACTGATTTTTTTAAAAAAATGTTATAGACATTAAATTATATTTTTGCCCACCTATGGTACATCTCTGCAATGAACAAAATTAAATGGAATATACACTAAATGGAGCAGTTTGTCAAAATGTAGTCTATATGATTTATTTCCACTTTAAAAGAATTGAAAGCCACAATGGAAATGATCCATTTCCTTATTATACAATGCAAGGTGGTGATGGTAATTTTAAAAATACCGTAGTGAAGAAATCTTTTTTGCCCACCATAAATAGCAGACATTACTTTGGTGGCTTTGTTGATTTGGTTAATGCCATAGCAATCTGCAATGATTCTGAGGCGTTCAGTTGATCTAGCACTAGTTAGAAAGTTTGGATTCAGGTGAGAAAAGGTTGCATAGTGGAAGATGAAAGTAGAACATAAAGTAACACAAATTAGCAAATTAAATATATATCAACAATCTTCTTTTTTCTGGACGGGGTATCAACAAACTTCTGAGAAGCACAATATTCAACTTTTTTTTTTTAAAATATTAAATTATTCAATGATAAATTTATATTTTTAAATTTCATAACTTATACCGTTAAGAATAATGAATTGTATTGCATCCCAAGCTAAACAAAATTGTATTATTCATTGGTCTCATTTGTTGATTTGAACTGACATCCATAGGAAGAAGCTATTTGCGAATTCTATCTATATCCATCGAAAACAACTTACATATGAACTGTTTATATAAAATATATAAGTCTAAATTATTTCTTTGGAACATTGTATTAAGTGTGTTAAATGAAGATTTGGCTACCAAAGTAAATTTATGGCACTCTGATTTTCTTTTTGAAAAGAAACAATCACCGATCTCACTAATTTTCCCAACCAAAGTAAATCAATGCAAAACCAGCAGTTGGTGTATGAGCAACCCTGACAAGCAAGCACATTTGCCTCTAGACTAGAAACAAAGCTGTTGGCTTGAAAAAAATTTGGCAAATGATCTTCAAATGATTTAATTAATCTCAAAATTTACAAATGCCAGCCAGCCTTAAAGCCGTAGATTGTAAAATGGAATCGCCTTCTATTCATTGTCGGATGGAAATTGAAGGAGGCTGGTTGCAGAGACAAATTGGGCACTCAGGAACAATTGCACAACAAAAATATAATTTGGAAGACTGCATTAACACCTTCGTTTCTCCATACTTCGGCCGAAAACGACTATATTTACTTTACGAGTTCACCAAATTTATGCTTTTCATCATGCAGCTGCTTGAATACATCGTCAAGTTCTGGAAATGCTGACAAAAGCAGCATCTCCAGGAGGTCAAAAGCCAGCAGTTTCAAGCAAACAGATGACTGCAAGAAGGAAAAGAAGAAAAGTCTTAATAACCATACTCAATTAAGGCCGAACAGTAATTTATTTAATCCAGTCACTGCAACATGGGATTGCTAAATGATCATTGTGACAACAACACAATGTTGTAAAAGTTTCAAACTATAATCAAACAATATTGAGTTAGATTAAGGAATAGCTCGATATCGTGATCATAGTAGTGAGGTTTTCATTTTTCAACAAGGTATTTTTATTTCAACCAAAAAAAAAAAACAAACAAGGTATTTTAATGAAATTAATACAGACAAATTTATCGGTGAGAATCCTATAGTGAAACGAAGTTAACATGAAACATTGATAAATGATGATGCTAACCATTAGAAGCACCAGCAGAGTGGAAGTGAAACCCACTAAGTTTCAAATTGGGATCCAATGTTGGTTTTCTTATAACTAACAACACAAATAGATCCGGGACAACATTTACCTGAAGGAAAAAATAAAGATCCCTGGCACATTGTTCATATTCCTTCTTTCCAACAAGACCTACAATTGCCGGTGGTGCTTGATCTACACAGAGGGGATTGTTTGTTTAAGTATAATATATTTTATTTCAATAGAATTGAGTATTTGATATTGCCGTCACAATTACGAAGATGAATGAGAACAATGTAAGGTATTACCAATCATTAGCTCGTATACAAACTTTGCGCGGCGATCTGCCTCTGCTTGCTCATCTTCCATCCTTGGAGAAGATACTGGTGAAGGTTGATGGCCATTGGGTGAATTCTGAGATGGACTGGTAGGCGGTGGTCGTCTATTTGGATGCTTGGTTAAGAAAATTCCATCAGGCCAGAGTATCTATTAAAATTGCAGTCACAACACCTCATAAGTACACTACGTCTATATCTAAGAAATATACGGAGTATATTCTGGACCATCATACTAATTAAAACTGCATTGTTGCATCCAAAGATTATCAGGAATGTATATATAAATTGAAACACATGATTTCATCAAAGTGAGAAATTTAAATGATGAAGACATTTTCAAAACATATTATAAGAACTGGATCAGATGATAGAAAAAAAGGTGTTCATTATAGGAAAACACTGTTACACTTGGAATCTGTTTGGGAGGAGAGGGTTTTAGAAAAAAGAAAAGAGGAAATGGGAGGAATGAAGAGCTTTGGGGAGTATTTTGCTTCATAATGTAAGAACTCTCTATTTTTGAGGATTTTTGAGAGTTTCGATAAATTCTTCAAATCTAATCTATGTTATTATAATACTCTAGAAGTTAAAAATATATTAATCATAAACATTTATTTATCATTCATTACAAAATCATTCATTCAAATAAGGTATAAGATTACATTCTATTTCCTCTCCTCCCCTCCCCCAAAAGCCCTCTCTTCCAAACTCCCAAACAAAACCTTACAGTCCAAGTTTTTGAGAGACATGGTACCTAGTACTCTCTAAATCTCTTTTCATAACCTGGTAAAGAAGATATCCTCTTTAATGTCTCCTTTCTATTATTTATAGCCTCTCATCACACTCCTAACAAACTAACTTCGCCCTCTTATCATTCACCTTGCCCTAAAGGTGAAAGGTTAAGTAAAATGCCATGGAAGAGTAGACTCCAAAGAACTCCTACAATACAATCTCGTTGCCATTGCCATTTGATCACTGCTGTGTTGGATAATTGCCTTGAACTATTGCAACAGCTTTTGCTAAAAAAGTAACTTGGTTAATTTGTTAATTCCTTTGAACAGCTTAACAGAGCCCACGTCAAAGGGGATTGAAGCCAATATCATTGTGTTGGATTTGGATAATTTGACAGAAGTTCCCACACTCTTTTTGCATCAAGTCAGCCTCAGTTTTCCTTTTCAATTCTTTCCCGTACCTTCCCAGCACTAACAATCTTCCTTTGATAGATTTTCAATATATGGGATAGGTGATTGATACGATAAATGGATAGTACTTGTAATATTATCAACAACACTCTAAGGATAACTTTCTGCAGAGTTGGTTACATAAACATAGAGAAAAACAAACTGCTGCAAACAAAGGAAATAACTGCTAAAACTAACATAGCCTTTAGGAGTTAGATAGCCTAGTCTCTCTCAATCAACCAAACATGAAAAAACCTGAATAGCAGCCACATTGCCAGCCTTTTTTCTATTTAAACATGCAATTAAATTAAATTGGGCCTTGTACTTAACATACACCTTTGTAATAGGAGGTCTACTAACAATCTCCTTGCCCCCCGTGCTGTACTACTTATCTGGGTTTCATATGTTCTGGTCACTGTATCTAGTCTAGCCCAACGTTACCAATCCCAAAATCAGATAGTGGAGTGGAGTGCAACAATCACTATTTCAGCTGCTACAGCCAGAACGCTAAACAGCTTATTATGTAGTGAGCAGGGGCCTTCCTGCAACGCTGCTATAGCACTATTGACTCCTCTAATCTAAGGTCCGTTCTTGTCGATACAAGGGATCTTGCTCTTAACCTCTTCCCACAACTACTCGATGGAAATCTCTGATACCAATCTGATGAGAACCGAACCCAATTATAGAAGAAAATAGTGTTAGTTGATAGTAAATCACTACTACAGTCCATGTATTTGAGAGAACTGGCTCCCTCCCACACTTTATCCCTTCCCATAAACAAGAATACCTGCTCTAATCTCTCATTTCCATTATTTATAGCCTTTCATCTCACTGTTGTAGCTTTAGTTAATTGATAGACCTGGTTCTCTCCTACTCTAAATCCCTCACCAAAACCACTCTCCTTAATCTCTTTTCTATCACTTATAGCTTCTCATTTCATACCCTAACTAACTACTTAACTAACTCATTAAAGGATGATTACCTATCAACATCATAAAATTTATTTTAAAAAAGGGATCTTTAGATTACTTGCTCAACTCGTGTGACTCCTGAAGCAATCACTGATCCCTTTCGGAGAAGCAGAATTTTCTCTAACAACCAATCATCTAAGGCATCGCCCATCCCTAGTTGTAAGACTTGTTTTGCAACCCAGAAAGCTTGCCTCCTGTAACGTACACAATGCAAGCATTTTAAGATCAGATCTTACTGGTGAAACTTAACTCCAAACAGCATGTTTATAATGAAATGAACAAGATTTTTCAAATTACCTAATCCATCCACCGTCTTGCAGCTGGAAGATAACATCAACGAGATCCAATATGGGTACACTTAAATTTGGTGGCACCCACTGCATAGAAATTATATTAATCAGAACCAAGAAGCCATCATGCATATAATTATATAAGAACAACATTGAAAACCAAATATCACCATTTTTCTGTTTGATAGAGCAATGAACCAAAGAATAATACTAAAGAACAATGAATTTAGTGTTTTCATAACCTCTGTTGGAAAAGTGTCAGCAGTATCACGGTTCACATCAGAGACCTCATCTGACCTATCTCTTCCTTTCACTAACTTCTGCGGGTTATTGGGAGAAGGTGCACTCTTCCGAGCTAGAATATCTGCATTGCTTCCAGAATTGTCAAATGACTGTCTAGATTCTTGTGTATTCTTTTTTGTCGGTAGAGAAAGAGGCATGTTATTTAATTTTGGCCTTAATCCATTATCCACAGCATTATTTCTTCTTCGCAAAACAGCCTCTTTACTTTCAGAACTATGGTTTTCCCTCTGAAAGGCAAAAGGGCCACTTCCGGATGCAGAAACAGTGGAACTGATTTTAGTCTTCTCAGGTGACTTAGAGTCCAGGCCAACTAGAATAATTTTTAATTAAGACATAATGTAAGACATGTCAAAAGATGGAAGTAGAAGGTTAATAAAACTCTATGATCAATATTCTTCATCAATAATGAGTCACCTGGTAATGTTTCCATGATAGAAAAAGAATTTGAGAATATGTAGGTCTGCAATAAATAAAATAAAATAATAAGAGGTAATCCAAATAATTTTAAAAAGACTTTTGACAACAGAAGCGAGGAAACTGGTGCACAATAAATCAGACCTGAGAATCAACACTCAGGAAGTCCCATAATTCAATTGATTCTGAAACTTTAGGTAGCTGCATAAGTTTCTGAGGGCCAATAAACCATGTGTCAACAAAATATTTTAAGAACCACTAAAAATTAAAAGTAAAGACAAAAACATGCTGTACAATAGATACAAAAGGAGGTATCAACTCAATAAAGGTGCACTCATATTTAACATCTATCCTGCTGTTAACACGGTGTTGATCATTCTCAATTATGTCATAGTACAAAAATCAGACAATATTTTCCTCCACACAAAAGAAAAAAACACGAAGAATGAAAGTTGACCAATGGGCTAAAGGAACCAGTTCATTAATAATGCAAGCCTACCAATTAGCCAAAGAAACAATTAGGTGCCAGAAAGTGACTTCTTCTAAAGCAATAATGCAGACAGAAACAGAAATTCCAAGAGTGTGTTATAATGCCACAGATTGGGTAGTGGGAGGTACCCAAGAAATGTGATCTATTAACCTAAAAAGTCTGAGTTAAGTTGACCTTCAAATATTTATCAAGCAATTCACACCGCTCTTGAATGACTGCTACATCTAAACCAGTTGACAGAAAATGTTTTGGTGGCAAATGAAGATTATACTCAGGGAACTCTTTCAGGCGCCGATGCAGCTCTTCAAAATGACGAAACCTTAGAAAATATGCAATATTGTGAGCTAAATTAGAAATAGAAAGGAAACAAGCAACACAAGAAGATATTATCTGATGAAATTTTATTAGAAATATGAGCAAAAGCCTCCACACCTTCTTTTAATTGACCAACTGTTATTATTTACATCTGTAACGGATATGGAGTAAACGGCAAATGTTCTTGAACCACTCTTCACAATGTTTGCACCCAAGACCTGCAGCAATGAATTAATTTACACTTTTTCATATACAAACATATTAGTACTCATTATTGATTAAAGAAGCTATCGAGCACCATCACTAGTACCTCACATCTCAACTTGTAAAAGGAATCTACGGAAGAAGAACTTATCAGAGGATTAACAGCCAAACTACAAGATTCTGGTTTGGATATAGAGGATGAAGAAGAGGCGGCTGCTCCACTATAAATTCTACCCAAACTTTCAAAATCGACCTCATCGGAGGACTCGTCAGAATTCACAAGTGATTTTGAAGAGCCGAGTATGTCTTGACCATCACCAGATAAAAAACTTGATCTCTCAACTTCCTGCCACATCTGTGTCTTTTGATCGCTTGATCTAGACCTTTTACTGCCAGACTGACTTCTGAATGATCTCGGGTAGCGGGAACGGTTCTTATTCCTTTTCTTTGTACTGTGGTTATCAAAACTTTCAAGTGGGTGATGAACATAAGAAACAGCCTGGTTTCTGATACTTCTTCCATCCCAAACCTTAGTTCCAGGGGAATCAAGACCTGTAACATTACTAGTTTCATCATCTTCAGAAGTGTAAGACGTATTGCTCTCTGATTCAGTCGTATGCATATTAATGTGGTTGTGCTCATCATCTTTATACGAGGTAACTGAAGAACGAGTTGATCCATTTTTGTCTGTATGAAAGGTTGCATTTTCAACAGTGAATTGACTGCTATGTCCAGAATTAGTGTGGGATCCCGTAGAGGAATTGAGCTTCAAACTAGTACCTTTTTCTTTTGGTCCAGATATTGCCTTAATATGATTTACCTTGGGTGATTTTCCTATTGGGGGATGTTGTGGGACTCGTTCATTCGATTGGTTCTCCCCATCCTTTTTCTTGTAATTTTTTCCCTTTGCCCACACATTCTCAAAATGTTCTGGAGCAAGAGTTTGGGTCTTTCTACGAGAGACGACATCTAAAATATCTCCCCACTCTCCTCCAGAGTGATATCGTTGAATACCTTGGTCACCATTACTTTGAGAGTTTCCAGGTAAAGAGTTCCATGAACGGGAAGATCGAGTATCAATTGAAAGCAACGGGTCCCTAGCAAGGTTATCAGAAGCATTCCTTTCAGCAGGTGTCTCTGCATTTCTGGATTGACTGTTCTTTAGCTGTGTAAGCTCAACACCAGTAACGGAAGGATCTAAACACTTGGAAAAATGGTCAGATGAAGTTTGTGGCTCATCTGCTTTAGTGTGGGATACCCCTTGAGCTGCATCAACCCCCTTGTTAGTCTTGGTCTTATTAATTACCACAGACTCAATTCTTTCATTAATAAATCTGCAAAAAATAGAAAAATGAGAACATATATCAAGAATGAAGCAAAATGGAAGAAAACAACTACCTTGGATTGGCTAAATTTAGAACAGGTCGTATTACAGTACATGCAAGAAGCTCCCTGACAGTATATCGAAAGAAAGAACACTGCAAATCCTCCGACTTGAAAGTGGCGGACATAAGACCACTCATCAGATGCTGCAAAACCTGAAAAATAAAGATACACACAGCATGATAATCCAAAATTAGGAAATATGAGAAAAGGAAGCTTGACCCATGGGTGAAAACAAAATTCCCCATTACGCCCTGAATGCATGTCAAACAAGAAAGTGAAACCACCTTGTGCTCAGCTTCAGAAGAGAATAAAGCAGGATGTAATTTGTTTTCTGCAGCCAACACAATTTTTAGTTCCGTATCTCGACTTTCAATTGTTAATGAACCTGACTGTTGTTTTTCAATCTTGGAGATAGAAGCACGGAACAGCTCCAAATGAGTGCAAATGAGATTAACAAGATCCCTGAACCGAAGAAAGTAAATTCCAGAATCAAATAAACTGAACTCAAGATAAAGAAAAATCATGGACAAAAAGTGTAACAATGAACCTTATCAAAAAATCAATCAGATTTATATTTCTCATGCGTCCTGAAATTTCACCAAGTACACCATTAATTAGTTGCACCAACTCCTCAGGAGCCTCTTTGTCCGGTGTTAAGCGAGAGTACCAAAGATCTGTTACCCACTCAGAAACCAGATGTCTAGTGAAGTGATCAATTGCATCCTCAACAACAGGTGAATTCACTTTTGCTCGCCACTCAAATTTTGCAACTGCTTTAGGATTTTCGGTAGGCTTCTTCGAAGACTGAATACTGGTGGAGCTTGCTTTATTGTTGTATGCTGCAGCTTTTCTCTTCATTTCATAATCCAGTGATAAATAACGGAAAATGACAATTAAGGAAGCTGCAGCAGGTAAGTTGACCCAAACTGAGGAGCTTGTCACTGAAAAAAAATGCAAAAGAAATTATACCAAACACCTGGATCTAAAAAACTAGCATGAAACTGTAAATTAGCAAGTGAAGTGACAACTCTAAATATACACGGTTTTCTAAGTGTTAGAATGAGGCGTTTATCTTGGTCTATGAAGCACGGACACCCCGAATTTGAGTCCGACACTGACACGGCGACACCGCTAATAATTTGAAAAAAATGAATAAATTAAACGTAATCACAAGTGTCGGATACCGACACGGACACGGGCACGCGTTTTTTAGAGGTGTAGGTGCTACATAGATCTTGGTTAAATGAGTTAGTAGGTAGTTACCAAACGAACACAAAAGTAGGTCTGATCAACGAGCAAATCTAAGTTTATGAAAGTTATGAAAATGAACCAAATTGTAGTGCAGAATTGGTTTCGTTGAAAGACCGAGTGGTTTGATTATGATAAGATGAATAATCTGAACGATTTAACTAGACAACTATATATACAGGGTAGACATAATTGAAATCTCTCAAAGTTAGGAGCAAAAGTAGGAATAACTATCAAACTATCTATATCTAAACTATATCAAATAATAAAGGAAGTAATAGATTATAATTATAGTTGAAATCAACAGTCCAAGTCCCCCAACCTGATACATATATATCACATGCATCTATGGTATCTTCCATACTTTTTGTTTTATTACTTCATCTCATAATATAATAAGTGTCTTGTTTGATTGAGTTATGCACAATTCTTAAGAAAATGATTAGATGTGTTGATTCTAATATAATTAGTATCATTTATTCAATGCCCTTATTAATTATAGTTAGTAGAGTAGTTGAATATAGTGAAAGTTAATAAATAAGGGTATTGTAGTGGAAAAAAATACTAATAAATATTGTATTGGTATTGTAAAGAGACATTTATTTTGAGACAGAAAAAGTGCAAATGAGACACTTTTTATAAGACCGAGGGAGTAGTTTTTATTTAGCTTTTATCGCTTGATCCATGTTTTATTTCACAAGAAATGATCATTTAATTTCTAGTCTTGGAACTCTTTTATTTGTTTCTATTTTTTTTTTGTTTGTTGAAAACTAGTTATTTGTTTCTACTTGAACCACCAAAGATTAAAATAAAAGCAGCAAAAACATTACAATAAATATCTGAGATAGTGGAAACAGGATATTGGTGAAAATTAAGGCAGAGGGGACTACATCAGTAGGGATGCCAACACCCAACTGGGACCAATAATAATAAGGCTAATCCAATAATTACCCTTTTGTTTCATTGACATTCTAGTTCAACATGGGGATATTATAATTAAAATTGACTGAAAGCAAAATAGAAACTGCATCTTGATTTTATTCAGAATTAATCTTTTATTTATAAATATTCATTCATTTATATGATAGTATGATAACAATCAATATTTTTTTACAATATTCATCAAATAGCTTTTAACTTTTAGAAATAGTTTTAAAACTAAAAACTATACCCACCATAATCTATCCGAGGTCCTAATAAGCATTCAGTGAAGATATCAACTAGCAGGTCCTTGGAGATCAAATAAGTCTTGATGATTCAGGAGAGAATCTTTTATGATTAAATGATAGTCAGCTTCTATGTATTTAGTCCTCTAGTGAAAA
Source organism: Vicia faba (assembly GCA_948472305.1). NCBI lineage: Eukaryota > Viridiplantae > Streptophyta > Magnoliopsida > Fabales > Fabaceae > Vicia > Vicia faba. Next base: position 1,630,853,496 of record OX451737.1, on the reverse strand, counting down.
ATAGGGTGCAATAAAGCACGGATACACTAAAATCTCTGCCAAATCGCACTCGAAACGTTGAATCATTGTGATACATATCAAAGGAGTATCCAAAAATTTTATTTTAAAAAAACAAACAAAAAATTCCGATACGCCGCGATATGCCATCGACACGTCGCTAATGCGCCACAGATACGCCCAGTTTATCTCAATAGTGTTCATTTTTCTAATACATGGATCAAGTTTTCCCTTCATTAATTACTCTTCTCTCCATTTTAATTACCACTCCTCTCTCCTTTAATTACCTCTTCTCTCTTTCTCTATCCTGAGAATCAAACTTTCCCCTCAGGTACTACTCTCTCAACTTTAATTACTAGGTTTAGTATTAGTAATGTGTTAGGCATTGATTTAACTAACATCTAATTTTTGTTAGATAGTGATTTAACTAATATAGTAATATCTAATTTTAATTTTTATATACGAATCTTAAACATATCGTATCTTAAACTTTTCGATGAATGATCGTATCTGATAACCGTATCGTGTTCGTGATTCGTTGATAGGGTGTGAAAAAAGACAGTGTAGATTGATTATCACAGACAAGCTCATAGCATAACTCCCTGCCTTCATACTTAACCTTGACACACTAACTTGCTTCTTGCTCTTCAATGAGGTTAAGTCTCCAATAAGAGCATAATAACATGGAATAAACTATCACTTGCATCACCTACCCAATTAGCATCCGTGTACCGAATAATGTTGAATTGGCTCGTGTCTGTATAAACAAACTTTATGATTAAAACAACTACATTCAATGACTATCGAAGGGTGAATGAAAGCAAAATACTTGACACTGTTAGATAACAAAACCTTCCCATCTTATATATTTCCAGGTTAGGATTTGGCTCCCAATGAAGGTCACTAGGAGTCCAGTGTTTACGATCAAGCATCTTTGTATTTTTCAAGATGCCGAGCATATATCTTTTGTTAAATAACAAATCCTGCCTATGATGGGATAGCTTCAATTCCAAAAGTTAAGGCAACCGACCTAAATTTTTGGTTTATAAAATCTTAAATAAATGTTGCTTTAAGTTCTTAATGGATTCTTGGTCATCGCTTCCAATGACAAAGCCATCTACATACATCACAAGACAAACAGATTTATTCAAAGCAAGCATTTATGGAATACAAGATGGTCCGTCTTGCAAAGAATTATGAAAAACTACTATATGAACTTGTTAAGCTTCATAAACCAAACTCTAGGTGATTGTTTTTGTTTAAGACCATACAAGGTTTTCCGTAACCTCTAATTAAGGCGTAACTTCCCTTAAGCCACAAACTAGAGCGGTTGCTCTATAAAGACCTCCTCCTTCAAGTGACCATATGACAAACATTTCTAATATCTAGCTATTCTAATATCTCGCTATTACAGAGCATAATGTCTCATGGAAGTTGTAAACGCGAACACGCGAAATAGACACCATCTTAGAAACTGTTTTTTGTTTCTATAACATTGAACTTACTTTCTTATTGGCTTTTCATGACTCAGTCTCATAAAACATTGCAAGTTTTATAGTTGTTTACCAAAACTTTTCTTTAAACTTGAAGTAGTACTTTTTCACAAATTAAACTAGAAACATATTTCCCTTTCGTCCTCCCTAACCTAACATCCTCAATTCTCCCATTGTCCTACACGATGTACCTAAAATACTTACACAATGATATTTGTGTATCCTTCGATACGGACACTAGGACATGGAACAGACACTCTGGCACTAATAATGTAAAAAATATTAATAGGATTCGAGCTGAACACGTTCCAACAAAAACCTTCCAACAACCGTCCTATAGACGTTTCCGAACCATATCATAATGTCTTAATTTCAACAACATCAGTAAACTAATTGTTTTCAGAACCATATCATCATTTCTTATAACTGACATCGAAACAATCATATGTCTTAATTTCAACAACATCACTAAACTAATTGTCCGAAATTAAGACGCATTAAACGCTAATCGCCATAATACTTCAATCCTACCAATCTTTGCAGAGCTAACAATGCAATAATAACTATAACGCTTTCAATAAACTTGAGCAAGTGATAAGCAACCAATTGAAACCAAATAAACAACATAGAGCAAGAGATTGCATAATAAACACTCTAAATTGAAGTAAAACGAAACCGAAAACAAAAATTGACAAGAGTTTAACTCACATGACATGAGATAGGAGAGTCCAACAACGCAAACGATGAGAATCACAATCCGTTTCTTCGCTTCCTCAACGAGGTCTCTAACTGCTACTTGATTAGGTTTCGGCATGCTCATCTTGAAATTCTCAGAATCAAATCACCGATTAAGAATAAACCTAATCGCGATTGAAATCAATCAAAAACACGATTCGAATTAATAGAAACGATAATCATCGATCGCGATTGAGAATTGAGATGAACGAAAATTGAAGAAACGATAACGAAATTGAAGTTAGGTATTTTTGGTGGTGATGGGGAATGAATGAGAGTTGATTTTTCTGAGTTTTATGTGCGTCTCAGTTTTCTCTTGAACCCGTATTGACGCGGAATGAATTATGAATCAGATTTCATTTTTCTACTATGGTTATTAAATTTCTATCTGTGTATGTATGTATACTATACATGCATTCGTGTATCTGATGCTGCTACTGAGAAAAAAATGTATATGATGCCGATGCTATTGACATTTGCTGATATATTTCAACCAGTAATGGTTGATATGGTAAAATAATTTTATATTATTAATCAATCAAAATCTTTTATTCAATTAAATTATATTTTTCTTAATAAGATGACATAATATTTATTTTTATACTCTTGGTGTATAAATATTAAACTCATCTTTGGATATATAAAATTATAATTTTTTTAGTTTAATTGTTATGTATTATCAATGTAAATATTTTTATACGATTAATGTATCATGACCATTCAAATTTATTACTTAAAAAAAAACTAAAATTAAAGTCAAATATTTTAAATAATTCAACAGTCGTGATTCACTGACGGTGTAAAACTGCTTTACACCGTCAATGTATTTCAATTAAATCTTTTTTTTCTTTGTAAATAATATTTTTAGAAACTTGTTAACAATTTTTTAAAATTAATAATATGATTTAGACACTTAAATTCTTTTAAGTTTTTACTCATTTGTTTCTGTTTTTTTTTAATGATTTTTTATAATTATAATTTTGATCAAATACAAGTTTTAAATAAAAAATTAATTTTAATAATTTAAAAAGAATACTATTTTAGGTATTTTATCTACATACTATAAAAAAAATTGGATATCAAAATTTTAACTACTACTTAAATTTGAAACTATTTAAATAGTTATTCATAAAATTATTTTTGCAATATATATTTTTAAAAAAATTATAATTTTGACAATATTTAAATCTTCAATAATAATGTGTATTTATGTTATTTGAGATGAAAACTAGTGTTTTAATTTATAAAAAATAAATTTGATTTTTTTAATATTTTAACAAATATTTTTATAAATATTATTATAAAAAATATTTAAAAAATTATGATCTTAATCCTCTGTCTATAATTATAAGGCATTTCATTGGAATTTTCATTTTTTTCTTGACTTTGAAAAAACATCACAATTTTTTAATATATAAAAATATCAATTATTTATTTATTTATTTATTTATTTAATTCATATATCAAATAGTGATATGTATAAAATAAAATTAAATGAGTAATATTTTAAAGTATTTTATTTAAAAAAATATATCCAAGACATAAAAATAACAAAAATTTGAATACACCACCTCAATTATTTATTTTGTATTGTCTAAAAAAATACATGTGTATACGTGTTCCACTTGCAATGGCAGGGAATTTCAGAAGTCTTAATAGGTATATTATGAATGGGATGAGGGTTATCTCATGGCGGCAAGTAGTCTTGTATGGTGGTTTTTTAGGGTGTTTAAGAGACCAAGCTCACATGAGGTGAGATGCTCTGTTGGTGGTCGGTGATGTTGGATCGCAGACAAGCAGTTGGAGTGATGTTATTAAGGTTACTCGTAGTAGAGTGTTGTATGAGTGGTATTTTGATGTGTCAAAATATGTGTTACTTGAGAGCCACATCTATCCCATCAAGGGATAGTCTATTTATAGGGATTCTCCCATAGATAGGGTTTACGGTATCTTGGGTGTGGTCTTAACTGCTACCTTTTATAAAGGAGATAATGGTCTGACTATATTTTCGGAGTAAACAAATACTTCTTTTTATTTAGCTACCACGTTGGGCGATCTGCGTGGGCTCCCATATTGAGTTTTTCCCAGGCGGCCCACTTGTTAGGCAATGGGCGCCCTAACCTAGGACTTTTCCAAATAGAACACTACACAGTCCCTCAAGCACCAGAGCCTTTTCGAAAAAAGGGGCAAAGTATTTTAGAACCATTTCTCTCTCCTGGAGGCGCTCTTCTCCCTGCCGACGATTCCCCTGCCTAAGGATGGCATTGTATGGCGATACCTTTTTATGACAAGTCCCTCGGTGTAGGGCTATTAAAGTAGCAGCCAATTTCTTTAGCTAAAGGTGTGTACAAGGTAGACAAGGTTGTTGGTTATATTTCCCATGCCCGATAAGTCAGCTCTTCTTCATCCTGACATGCTGTGATACGGTGGGAGAACTGACTATGGTTTTGCGTTTGTTTTCGCAAATGTTTCGGTTGAGCAAAAGTCGCCACCGACTTTTTATTTTATCCTAAGGAAAGGTTAAAAAGCACAGCAAAAACCTTTGAGATGTTTTCTTGGGTTCGGGGAGTAGATTATAGAAAGGGAAGGTATTAGCACCCTTTCTATCCATGGTTATCCATGGGCTCTTAGTTACTTGCTTAGATCAACTTGCCTTGATTTTCAATTGTTTGAAATGGTGCTTTGTGTGTGTGAGTTTGAAAAATGTTTTGAAAAGAAGCCAATGTGGTGGCAACCTTTGTAATGATCCATGTTGGGATGTATACAAAGGTGTATGTCTTTTGAAAAGGTTTTCATTTGTTTTTGAAAGTTTTTTTTGAAAGTGTAGTGATGTGTGGTTTGAAAATAGGCAAGTGTTTTGTTTTGCAAGTTTGATTCAAGTAACTAAGAGGTTGTCTACTCCTAAATTTCTCAAAGATTTCTTCTATGTTTTTAACCCTTTTAACAATTTTGTTCCACCATTGCATTTGGTGGACAATCTTGTGTTAGGATATGAAAGGGACGGGCGCGGGTCGTCGTTTAGACCATAATTGCAATGGTGCCAAGTATCTTTGGGCAATCTTTTCTTTAAGGGACTTGATCATTTTTTAGGCAACTTTCGAAAGCGTCATCGAGGGACTATGATCATTTGATTGTTTTGTTTTGCCCAAAGAGACCTAACATGCAATATGGTCCATTTTTGAAGGCAACAAGTGGAATACCCTAGGGGTGCAAGTGTGATTAGTGTTGTCCATTTTCATGCTTGTTTATCTTGAGTTTAGGTCAAACTATTTTTGTTACTTTTGATTCGCATACAAACCCTAATTCTAGCATGGTATAATTAGAAATCATTAAAGTGCGAAAAATAAAGTTCCTAAGTTATTACAACACAATATGGGAAGGGGGGTACAAATGTTCAAATGGGGGGTATTTTGACAAGGAATTTAAACCTAGACTATTACATCAAATTGAGAATTTACAAGATATTTAATATACAACAATTAAATAAAATGGAATAAATATGCAAGATGCAAAAAATGTTTTTTTTATGTGTATGAAAAAAAGTATTTTTTATGTGTCAAATAAACAAAATAAAAAGTATTAATTTTTGAATTTTTATGTATTTAGGGCAAAACCCTAATTTTATTAAGTAAAATGTATTAATTATTTAATATGTACAAATATTTATCAATTATGTACAAAAATAAAATAAAAATGAAGTATATTTGTAAAAAGGTATTTTTAATATTAAATATTAATAAAAATGAAATTGTGTATATTTTGTATTTTTTAACCTAAATATACTAATAAATATATATGTACTTATATTATTTACAAAATATATTGAATATGTACAAAATAATAATATTTAATATTTATTAAAAAAAGTATATTTTATATAAAATGTTTTTAGAAGATAAAATGAAATAAAAAAGGGAAATAAAATTTGTTTGCACTATTTTAGTATTTTTTAAATAAAAGTATGTAAGTATTTATTTATGTACAAACATTATTTTAAACAAATAAATGTCTAATAAATATAAAAATGGTGTAAAAATATTTTTTTATATTTTTAATATTGTGAGGAAAAATAAATAAGTCAGAACAAAAAAGAAAAGGTCAAAAAATCATGAAAATAAGCATAATGGGCCAAGGGGGTTTAAAAGTAACAAAAGGGTGCAAAAAGAAAGTCAACTCAGGCCCAGCCCAAGAAGACTTCATCTTCAACCTCAGAACATGTTTGAACAACCATCCACGCGCGTTTTCTATCTCCCAATTCCTGGACTTTCAAGCAAAACTCACAACATGAAAAATGTAGAGCATTAAAAGACGAATCCAGACATATAAAGAACTTGACTTAACTCTCTAAGATGAGAGAGAATTTCTTCTCCCCCAATTCCTGACCTAGTTTTTGTTCCATGTTCAGACATTAAATTCTCACAGCACACATAATATAAATGAAAACTAATTACATGGGCATGTTCAGGGCTATGAATGTGACATATTTTCTTCACAAACCTAAAGCTAACAATGCCTGGATAGAGAGATACGAGTTCATGAACTTACCTGTTCAGTTGGAGTTGTATCTGGTGATGGAGGTACTTTCAGTGCAAGGTGATGATTGGTACAGCTTCCTTGATGTCCAGGGATGCTATTCCAAGTTTTACTTTGCTTTGAAACTAGCTGAATCGAGTTATAGAACTCCACCTGCAAAACAGAAAAATGAAAATGGTGATGTTGAATGGGTGTTACAGGTCGTGTTTGAGGTTTGGAATAGCTTCAAGGGGATGTTGAGGGATGTGTTTGAGGTGATTTTAGCAAGAATGCATGAAAGGATTGAGCTATGGAACTCAATCTGCAGCAGGTCCTCTGTTTTGGCAGTTTGAGGGTGATTCTATGTTTGAGAGGGTGTTGGAGATGGTTGGCTCGTGTTCTAGCTCAGGTTTGATGATTAGAAAATGTTTGACAAGTTTGCTTAAGCTTGTGTTAGCTGAGATGAGAGTTGTGTTATGTTATGCTAGCTTTCTTCAACTTTAAGCAACAAATGTCCACTTGAGTTTTTAGACTGATAGAGGCCCCCCCTAATGTGATGCATACCTTGGCCTTGATCAGTGTAATTAGCTCATAAACTTGTGCCAAAGAGATTTGCACTGTACTTGCTTGGATTGCTAATTGACATAAAGTGCAACTTTTCTAAAATGGATATAATGCTTTATCTAAAAATGGCTTAGTTTAACATGTAATGCTTAAACACATAAAACAAGGCCTTGGCACAATGAGTTAGCATTAAATTATTGAGTGCAAATGGGATATAGGACCTGTAATCAAGGAAAGCAAGCTGAATTCAAAATGGCACAAATGTATGAACATGTAACTTGGCCAAATCAAAAGTGAGTTTTTCCCATCTTGCCAAATTCGATTCTCCCTAACCATGAGGTTGTTTGATGAGTTCTTGGACATTTTGGAAAGCTTGGAATGTGTACTACAATCCATCTTTGAAATGCAAATTGAAATTCCAAGTGGAAGTATGTGAAAAATGGTCTTGAAGTTAGGTAAAAACCTTGCCTAAAATAGGTCAAATTTTCTCTAAGTTAAGAATGGTTTGGTACCCTTGTTCCAAAAATTGTAACTTGAGCTACAAGCTTCTTTTGGGAAAACTTTGTGAATAAAAGTTGTAGATTTTGCAATAGGCTACAACTTTCATGTTTTTACTTTTGCTTGAATCCAAATGAATCTTGGTGAGAAAGTGGGACAAAGTTAGAAAAAAATTAGGGTTTTTCATAACTTAGAAAAATTCTAAGTTATGAAAAATCTTCATTTCAAACCCTAATTTGCAATTCTTGATTTCTTGATGAACAAGTTTCATGATTTGACATGTTTCGATGAAAAATGAATCTTGACACTTGATTTTGACCAAAAAGTCAAAGTTTGACTTTTCAGTATACAGTCAAAATTGATCAATTGACTGGGAAATTCAACTGTCAATCTTGTGTATTTGGGATCTTTTGAACTTGTTGAGCATGTCAAGACAATTCCATGGGGTCCTTGAGTCCATATGTGAGCTTGGTTTGCCATTGGCTAGGTCAAACAGTCAAAAATTGCCTTTGTGCAGTCAAAACCCTAAAAATGACCATTTTGCCCTTTTGGTGATCTGATCAAATTTCTTGTGGAATTGTGATCCATACTTGATCAAATGGTCCATGTGAGTTCATAATGTCGATGTGGGTCAATTTTCATGAGATTTGACTGTCAATTGGCCACAGTTGACTTTTTCCCCAATACAGTTGATTTCTAGGTCAACTGTCCAATTGACTGGGCAAAATTTGGAATCAAGACTTGAAACTTGGTATGGATAAACTTGGGAGTCCAACATGAAGCATGAAAGTCATCTTAGGCATTTTAGGTCAAAATATCTTTGTGCAAACACAAACCCTAATTTGGGTCAACAGTGCAAGGAGAAGTCTTGAGCAGAGGAAACCCTAACTGGATCTTGAGCTCCAAGGGTCTTGTGATGAGAAAATGTTGAGGAAATGGGAGGGAAAATTTTGGGGTACAACAGTTGCCCCTGTTCAATCTTCTTGAACCTGAAGAGTTAGATTGGCAAGTTTGCCTTTCGTGACTCGAAGGTAAAAGGAGATTGGACACTAGAGTGCCCGAAAATTTGCACTCACATGTTGGAGTATCAGTAATGTGATGTCGGGAATGGGCTTATAGATGCCATTTGGAGAGATGGTGGATAGGGAGATGGGATTATAGATGCCATCTAGAGATGTGACAGAACTTTGTCGGGAATGGGCTTATAGATGCCACTTGGAAATGTTGATCGCATAAGAGATTCCTTAGCGAGAACTTGTGTATTTTGAGAAAGACAGATGTTTTCCTGGCTTGTTACAGGTGTTTGATCTTTAATCTCCTCATGCAGACATGCCCTGGCTAGATACAGGTGTCGAGTCTACAATCAGTTGCTCACAGATGTGCCCTGGCTGGATACAGGTATCGAATCTGGAAATAGTCGTCAACAGATATGCCCTGGCTGGATACAGGAATCGAATCTGGAATTGTTGTCAACAGATATGCCCTGGCTGGATACAGGAATCGAATCTTCGAACTCTTCAGACATGCCCTGGCTAGATACAGGAATCGAGTCCGGAATTGTGACAATTGATAGATATGCCCTGGCTGGATACAGGAATCGAATCTTCAAACTCTTGAGACGTGCCCTGGCTAGATACAGGAATCAACTCTGGAAATAGTCGTCAACAGATATGCCCTGGCTGGATACAGGAATCGAATCTGGAAATAGTCGTCAACAGATATGCCCTGGCTGGATACAAGAATCGAATCCGGAAACTGATCACTGACAGATGTGCCCTGGCTAGATACAGGAATTGAATCTGGAAACTGTGACAGTTGAAGGTAGTTGTCTTTGGGGTTGTCTTTTTCCCTGAAAAGGCAAAACATCAGTTGTATGCAATGTCATGATGTATGAAATGCATGATGTCATGATGTTCAACATGAGATAGTGTTGTATGCACTTTATCATGTATGTAAACAAGATGTATGAAATGCGAAATGTTTATGAATGTATTTTCGTCTAGGAAAATAAATCCTTGACGATCGGCCGGGGAATTAAATCCTGGGCTGACGTTGAAGAGTAGAGTTCTTCCCTTCCACTGGGGATGATGGTTGCAAGCATACACCGGTAGGAGAAGATAACTCCATTGGGGAACAAACTTGTTGGGGAGATTACTCTGAGGGGAAATACTCTGAGGAAGAGATACTCCGCTGAAGTTTGACGAGAGCTTCACTGAGGATTTCAATGATGGATTCCGTTGGGGATAACAATGATAAACTCCCCTGGGGATGACAATGATAAACTCCGCTGGGGATGATAGTGATGAACTCCGCTGGGGATTGCGTTGATAAGTTATGTTGGGGAATTTTGATGAACTCCGTTGGGGATAGGAAGAACTTTGCCGAGGGCGATCTTCCGTGGTAATTAGCTGAGGATAACCCAGTTATAAGCCCTTGTGGGGAATAACTTTGAATAAAGCTCGGGAGAGACGTCCGTACTTTGCAGGGGATAAGCTTCCAGAATCTACTGGGGATAAGCTTCAAGACCTGCTGGGGATATGAATTCCATTTTCCTAGGGAAACCTTCAGACTGTACTGGTAAATGGTATTCCGCCGGGGAACAATCTTAGGTCAAGACTACCGGGGATGCTTGCTGATGAAATGCCTATACTCCGCTGGGGAATGTTGATATCTTCTGGGGATACACAACTTCCTTCAGGCTGACCGTAGACTAACTCTGTTGGAGGAGAGTATTGCTGACTTGCTAGGGGAACAGGGTGCCTATTGTAGGGCTGATGATAGACTACTCTTCCTGGGGAGAGTATTGCTGAATCTTGTCTTACTCTGCGGGGAGTTGAGATAATTTGGTCACATTCTTCAGTCGAACCTATCTTAGTACTTTGGCGGATAAAGCAACTAGACTGCATCAGACAACTTTATATTGCCCCTGTTTCTGATGTCACCTGTAATTAGTTTTTTGTTTCATATGCAAGTATTTGTGAATTAGCAATTTAATGTCAAATGCATATACCAAAAATGAACATTGGACGTTCTTCGCAAGACAAAACAGAAAAAGGAAGAACAATTGGTAATTTGTTTGAAAAAGTGAATTTGTATTGATTTTGAAATTTGCTTGTAAATAGGCGTTTTTTGTACAAGAGGCTGACGTCCTAGTAAGAGAACACCGCCAAACAACATAAAGTTTATACAATTTTGAAAAGGAAACAAAACAGCTATGTGCATAATATTCCCACTGGGTTCCAACTCTGCTATCGCCTTTATGTCTTCAAGCGTCTCATCACTTCGCTGCTTAGTTGAAGATGAAGCTGATTGATCGATGCCGAAGTCTGAGCCAGATAGTTGATGCCGAATTCTGGATGCAAGGTGATCCAATGAGACATAGTGTTACGCTTTATCCCTAACTTTTGCCTGGACCGCCCTTTCGGGTTTTCAGTCCACCGGGATACCCATTTTTGCCCAAGCCGCCTTTTCAGGTTTTCGACTTGCTGGGTGTACAGATTTTTTTTCATTTCATCCCTTATTTTTGCCCGAACCCTTTTGGTTCGCCGGGAAGCCCTTATTTTTGCCTAGGTATGTCAACCTAGCGGGTCTTTTATTCATGCGTAGTATCTTTTTACTATGTCTGCATTAGCGGGGTGAGGAAGGTCGTCACCATCCATGGTGGTTAGAATCATGGCTCCTTCTGAGAACACATGTTTAACCACAAATGGCCCTTCGTATGTAGGGGTCCATTTGCCCCGGGGATCACTTTGAGGAAGGATGATGCGCTTGATTACCAGGTCCCCAACTTGATACTCTTGTGGCCTGACTTTCTTGTTAAATGCCCTGATCATCCGTTTTTGATACGTCTGACCATGACAGATAGCAGTGAGTCTCTTTTCGTCAATTAGGTTTAATTGATCAAGTCGAGTCTGAATCCAATCATCTTCATTCAAGTCTGCATCCTTCATTATCCGGAGAGAGGGTATCTGGACTTCAATCGGCAAGACTGCCTCCATGCCATAGACCAAGGAAAAAGGAGTTGCCCCGGTTGACGTCCTTGCTGAGGTACGGTACCCATGAAGAGCAAATGGTAACATTTCGTGCCAATCTTTATAGGTCACTGTCATTTTCTGCACAATTTTCTTGATATTCTTATTGGCTGCTTCTACAGCCCCATTCATCTTCGGCCGGTAAGGAGAAGAGTTGTGGTGCTGTATCTTAAATTGCTCGCAGAGCTCAGTGATCATCTTGTTGTTAAGATTGGTACCATTGTCCGTAATGATCCTTTCCGGGATGCCGTACCGACATATCAGGTTATGCCGAATGAAACGTGCCACAACGCTCTTGGTTACCGTGGCGTAGGAAGCTGCCTCAACCCACTTCGTGAAGTAATCAATCGCTACCAAGATGAAGCGATGCCCGTTGGATGCCGTCGGTCGGATCTCGCCGATCATATCGATGCCCCACATTGCAAAAGGCCATGGTGCCGTCAGGATGTTCAGAGGAACTGGGGGGATGTGCACCTTATCAGCATAGATCTGGCATTTATGACAAGTTCGAGAATGTTGGTAACAGTCAGCTTCCATTGTGGACCAGAAATATCCTGCCCGAAGGATTTTCTTTGCCATGGTGTGTCCACTGGAATGTGTTCCGAATGTACCTTCGTGTAGTTCTGCCATGATCTTTTCTGCTTCAGTTTTATCCACGCAACGCAGTAAAGTTGAATCATGATTTCGTTTGTAGAGAATGCCGTTGCTGAGGAAGAATTTTACCGCGAACCTTCTCATGAACTTCTTGTCGTTGACAGATGCACCTTCAGGGTATTCCTGAGCTTCCAAGTATCTCTTCACCTCATGATGCCAGGGTTTTTCAGTCACCTTTTCGGCCTCAAGATCGCAGCAGTATGCAGGTTCGTCCAACTTCCAGATAATGATCCGGGGAGCCTCATTGTCCCATTTGACTTTGAACATTGAAGACATCGTAGCTAGTGCGTCCGCTAACTGGTTCTCCTCTCTTGGGAAGTGTTCAAAAGTTATCTCTTCAAAGTGGGGAAGCAAAGTCAACACATACTCCTTGTAAGGAATAAGGTTTGGGTGTTTCGTATCCCACTCGCCTTTGATCTGATTGATCACGAGAGCGGAATCTCCGAAGACACTCAGAAACTTGATCCTTAAGTCGATTGCAGCTTGAAGACCCATGATACATGCCTCATATTCTGCCATGTTGTTGGTGCAGTTGAAGCACAGTCGGGCGGTGAGTGGAGTATGAGTACCTTTGGGGGATATGATTACAGCGCCGATTCCATTACCCAAAGCGTTGGAGGCTCCGTCAAAATGCATAGACCATCGAGATCCTTCCTCAGGTCCTTCATCCGGTCCAGGTACTTCACAATCAGTTACGACCATGATATCTTCGTCCGGAAATTCAAAGTTCAATGATTGGTAATCGTCCACAGGTTGGTGTGCCAAATGATCTGCCAATACACTTCCCTTGATTGCTTTTTGAGTGGTGTACTGGATATCATATTCTGTCAAGATCATTTGCCATCTTTCTATTCTTCCGGACAGAGCAAGCTTTTCGAATATGTACTTGATGGGATCCATCTTTGAAATCAACAAAGTGGTATGAGTCAACATATACTGTCTCAGCCGGCGAGCAGCCCATACCAGAGCGCAGCAAGTTTTCTCGAGCAGTGAGTACCGAGACTCACAGTCGGTGAACTTTTTGCTCAGGTAATAAATAGCGTGCTCTTTTCGGGAAGACTCGTCATGCTGCCCCAGCACATACCCCATTGAATTGTCAAGCACTGTCAAGTATAGTATCAGAGGTCTCCCTTCCACTGGTGGCATAAGAATGGGTGGCTCTTGGAGATACTCCTTTATCTTTTCGAAAGCGGCCTGACATTCATCGTTCCAACGTACTACTTGATCTTTCTTCAGCAATTTGAAGATCGGCTCATAGGTAGCAGTTAGATGTGAGATGAATCGGGCAATGTAATTCAATCGTCCCAGAAAGCCTCTGACTTCTTTCTTTGTCTTGGGAGTCGGCATCTCTTGTATGGCTTTTACCTTGGCAGGGTCCACCTGAATACCTTTGTCGCTTACAATGAAACCTAGCAATTTTCCAGACCTCACCCCAAAGGTATATTTGTTTGGATTCAACCTCAGCTTGTATAACTTCAGTCGGTCAAACAGCTTCCGCAGATGGTCAAGGTGTTCCTCCTTAGTTTGGGACCTTGCAATCATGTCGTCAACGTATACCTCAATCTCATGATGGATCATATCATGAAATAAAGCAACCATGGCACGTTGGTAGGTTGCCCCAGCATTTTTCAACCCGAATGGCATGACCTTGTAGCAGAAGGTGCCCCACTGAGTCACAAAGGTAGTCTTTTCCATATCTTCCGGAGCCATCTTGATCTGATTATACCCTGAAAAGCCATCCATGAAGGAGAACACCTTGTGTTGAGCAGTATTGTCAACAAGAACATCGATGTGAGGCAGAGGGAAATCATCTTTAGGGCTAGCCCTGTTCAAATCCCTGTAATCGACACATTCTGACCTTACCGTCCTTCTTCGGCACTGGCACCACGTTGGCAACCCACTGAGGGTAAGAGGTTACTGCTAGAAACCCGGCATCGAATTGCTTCATAACCTCGGCTTTGATCTTTTCGGACATCTCTGGACGCATACGACGAACCTTTTGCTTTACCGGAGGGCAGTCTTCCTTGGTAGGCAAGTGATGAACCACAATGTCGGCATCCAAACCAGGCATGTCTTCGTAAGACCAAGCAAAGATCTCCATGTAGTCATGCAGCATCTGGATCAATCGTTGCTTCACGCTGAGCTCTAGATTGGCACCAATCTTGACTTCTTTTCTATCTGTCTCAGTACCCAGGTTCACTGTCTCCACCGGCTCTTCATGTGGCTGAATGGCCCTCTCTTCCTGGAGTAGCAGTCTTGCGAGTTCACCAGGCACTTCGCAATCATCTTCACCTTCGTCCTCGGCCAAGTTGATCGGATTTTCGAAGTCATAACTGGCAGTAGCAGAGCTGTTACCAGTGAGATCCAGAGTGGATTGAAACCTGTATAAGTGAGTGTGTGTAAATATAGCTGTTTTGCAATATATAACACAGAAAGAAAAAGCGCACAAGATTTGAAATGCAACAAACGTCCAATGTTTTGATTAATGATATATGGAAATGTCATACAAAAAGCCCTCACAAATGGAGCTACGATGCCCCGGGTAGGACACCGAGCCAATAAAAGTTTCAACATATTGTTTGTTACAAATTGAAAGTCAAAAGAGTTCATTACTGCGTGACAAATAAAATAGGTGTAAAATCCTTTGCCGTCCAGTTGCTTGGTCCGTTGTTGGTGGTTGGATAGATCCAACTGCCAAATTCTGCTTCCTCTACGTCCTCTTCGATAGCATTCACCCTTGGGTTGGAGATGAACACCGGAGCCTTTCTGATCTTTTCCTTGCGAACAACCCTCTGAGCCTCTGCAGTGAAGCCCAACCCAAACTTGTCGGTCTTTTGAGTGAAGTCAGGAAGCTGACCCCAGTTTGCACATTTGCTTTTCTCGATTACAGCCCGGGCATCCTTCAGGGAAGCCATCTTCAGAGGAAAGTCTTCTTCAACCACTGCCTCAGCTGACGCCAACGTTGGAGGTACCTCTTCAAAATGTTGAAAGGGGGTTTCAATAAACTCCCCGTCCATCTCGATATACCGGAATGAATTCAAGTGACTTACCATGTATTCCTCCTCACCCTGCACAGTAACAATCTTCCCTTTGACAGGGTATTTGAGCTTTTGGTGTAGAGTGGATGTTACTGCCCCAGCCTTGTGAATCCAGGGTCGACCCAACAAGCAGGAATAAGATGGACGAATATCCATTACATAGAACGTTGAGTCGAAGACTTGGGAACCCACACGAATAGGAATGTCTACCTCACCGTGCACCATCCTCTTAGAACCGTCGAAGGCTCTAACAATGATGTTACTAGGTTTCAATTCCAGGCCCTCACAATCCAAGCGATCCAATGCCTTTTTGGGCAAAACATTCAGGGAAGAACCGGTATCCACCAACACGTGTGCGAGAGTAGTGCCCCTGCATTCTATAGAGACATGCAGGGCATCATTGTGATTTTTCCCTTTGGCGGTAAGGTCAGCATCCGAGAACCCCAAGCCATTGTCAGCTGTCAAATTAGCCACACAGTCAGTGAATTGATCTGCAGATGTCTCTTGCGGCACATGGGCCGTTTTCAGAAATGAAATCAGGGCTTTTGCGTGGGCCTCTGAGCACAGCAGCAATGATAGCATAGAGATTTTGGAGGGGGTATGCCCCAGCTGTTCAACAACATTGAAGTCACTCTTTTTAATGATTTTAAGGATTTCCTCCATCTCTTGTTAGGAGGCTTCAACAGCAGTCTTTTTTGGTGCCTCCGTCCTGGCAGGCAAATCGGTAACAACTTCTTTGCCCCGAGCATCAGAGGACTCGGCGGCAGTAGTAGACACAGGAACTTGATTTGGAACATGCACACTTGCGGGTGTGATGATAAGAGGTTTTCGGATAACTGGCGGTGCAATGTTAGGCGAGAAGAGCCTGCCACTGCGAGTAATCTTGGCGGGACCAGTGATGTTACTGATACTGGTACCGGTGTTGAACTCCTGCTTCACTCCAAGCACATACACGTCTGCCCCATAGTGCCATGGGACAACCTTGTCAGATTCATAGGGGAGAGGCCCCGGAACAGTAATGGTAATGGGTGCAACAGACATAATTTGGACTGGCTTCCTCGGGGGAGCTTTGGTAGGATTGTTGAAAATTGTGACGACAAATACTTCTTCGGCGGAAACAAACGGAACAGCAGTTTTCTTGAACATAATTTCTTTGCTATCCATCAGGCTTTGGATGCCTGATTTCAGCAGCGGACAACCGGTAGGGATAACAGCACACAGGAGGCAACCCTTGCTACAACCCGGAAATAAACCGACTAGTAGTAAGTTCCTCTTAACAGTCAAAAGAGGGGTAGCAACATCATCTACCGAAACAGCATACAAATCTTCCTCGACGGCATTTACTCTATGCTGGGGCATAGGAGCAGTTACAACATTTGGCCTCTCAGGAGCCTCAAACTGAATTTCCTTCGCGTCGATAAGGTCTTGCACCTTATTTCTCAGGGCCTAGTAATCATTAGTAGTATGCCCGGGGCTATCAGAATGATAAGCATAACGGGCATTTGGGTTATACTTAGGAGATGCAGTATTCACGACCTTCGGAGCCTCTTTGATGGTCACCAAGTTGGTTGATAACAATTGCGGTAAGATTTGTGACAAGGTCATACTCAGCCGAGTATACTGCCTCTTGGGCCTTTCACCTCTTTGTTGATTGTACTGCTGAGGAGCAGCAACAGGCTTTGAAATGACCAAGGCATTGACGGCTTGACGGCTCTCTGGCTTGACTTGTCTTCTAGGACCATAGACTGCACTTGCTTCCTTCTTGAAAGGCCTCTTCTCAGTACTTGCGGAGGCAGCTTTCTGTATCTTTCCTGACCTGATGCCGGCTTCTATCCTTTCACCCGTCAGAATCAAATCTGTAAACCCAGCTGAGGAATTGCCAACCAGATGATTGAAAAATGGACCAGACAAGGTCCCTAGAAACATATCAACCAGCTCACGATCAGTCAATGGAGGCTGCACCCTGCCAGCCAAATCTCTCCATTTTTGTGAATATTCTTTGAACCCTTCGCCCGTTCCCAGAGACATACCCTGAAGTTGGGTACGCGTAGGAGCGAGGTCAGAATTGTATTGATATTGCCTATAAAATGCGGTTGCCAAATCTTCCCAATGTCGGATACTAGTTCCATCTAGTTGATAAAACCACTCAAGTTGTGACCCCGGAAGGCTATCTTGGAAGAAGTGGATCCAAAGATTTTTGTCTGCCGTGTAAGGTTGGATCTTCCTTACGTACGACCTGAGATGCAGCTTTGGACAGGAAGCCCCGCCGTATTTGGCAAAGGCAGGCGCCTTAAACTTGTGTGGGATTACCACCCCAGAAGATAACCCCAAATCTCCGAAATCCAGCCCCGACACATTTTGAATTTCCATGGCACTCAAGCGGTCTTCTAATTGCTTGTATCTGTCAGCAGCGGGTGGGTATTGTTCGTCATTGTAATCCGTCTCGTTGTCAGAGACTGCAGGACTAGGAGCTCCTCCCCCTTGGGGACTGTCTTTCTCTGCAGAGGAAGTAGTTGGATCAGCCTCATTATGGAGTGTGTTCCCAAACCTGCGTCCAGTATTGAACAACGCAGTCCTCTTCTTCTTCTTCTTCTTTAGGAGCAGAGCCTTCAACTCTTGCTGACCTTGGGCCAGGCTTAGGACCATCTCTTGAAACTGGGCACTTTGGGCCTGAAGGGCCTTGATTGCTTGCTCACTAGATGGTTCTGGATTCATGATGACTGTTCCAAATAAACAGCGAAGAAGATTAAGCAACCTGTAGAAAAAGGGGTACCTGTTATGCACATGATGCATGAGATGCTATCTATGCAATGCATTCAAGGGTTTTGGAAATTCACAATTATTGTAGACAAAAAGAACGCACGTCATATTAATAAGAAGAATTTTGTTAGTACATAAGTGCCCCATGGGCCAAATATTACAAAATCAACTTCTCAAGGTAAAAAGACGTTGCGCATCCTCTTTGGCACAATGTAGGTGTTGAGGGCCTCTTGCTCATGGAGTCGGCGGGTTAACTCTAAAACCTTCTTCTCGCTGGCGTAGAAGCTGGCTTCAAAAGTGTTCCGCTCCTCCTTGAGTTGGATCCAACTCTTCTGCATCTCCTCCCACGATGTAGGCATGTCAGGATGTAGGATGGTGTAGGGAACCTCTCCTTCCTTGACGGGTTCTTTAATCACAGGGAGAACATGAGGATAAGGCATCATTAGACTCTGGGCTCGGGCTCGTACCCACTTGAGATAAGGTTCAAGAGGGATGGAGTTCTTGTGTCCCAGTGTCTTGCTATCAACCTTGTTGGGCCTCCCCCAAGCTCTGATGAATCTTTGGCGAAGTCCTTGCGCATCGTTGTCGAAGTCAAAAACTAGGTCAGGAATCAACATGTCGTGAGGGCCATCTCTTCGTGCATATCCAAATTGCCTCAAAGCTAGGCAAGGGTTGTAGGTGATGCCTCCTCTGATTACAAGTAAAGGAACATTAGGAAACTCTCCACAACGATCGACGATGATGACATTTTCTCTGGACCGAGAACACCAATGTACATCAGAGTGAGTAAGAGTCATCAACCGTTGGGACCACCTTGAGCCTTGGTCATTCTTCAAGACAGATTGTGGAAGGTGCGAAATAAACCACCTTGCAAGGAGAGGAGTACAACACATGAGAACACCCCTCTTTCTCATTGTTCGTGTGTAAAATGAGTGAAGAATGTCCCCAAGCAATGTTGGTATTGGATTTCTGGACAAGAAGATTTTGACGGTGTTGACATCTACCAATTGGTCAGAATTTGGGAACAAGACCAACCCATAGATAAGGAGTGCCACAATCTCTTCAAAGGCTTGTAGGTCCAATGAATTCCAACACTCTTGTGCCTTCTCAAACAAGAATTTTGCTAAGAAGCCTTTGACGCCGCTTCTAGTTTCCCAGTGCCCTTTGATGTCGGAAGGCTGTAGATGTAATGCTCGAGCAACATCTTCAGGCTTTGGTTCCTTTTCCGTACCGTTGAAAGGTAGTTGATTAAGGATGGGAATTCTCAGGAGTTGAGAAAATTCCTCCAAAGTGGGCACCAACTGGTAGTCGGGGAAAGTGAAACAGTGGTGAAGAGGGTCAAAGAACTGGAATAGCACTTTCATCATGTCTTCTTCAATGTTGGTGTTGACTAAGCTGAGCAGTCTACCATGTCTTTCACTGAAGGATGAGCTTTCCGGAATTCTTGAGGTGAGCTCCTTGAGTTGAGGAGAAATTCTCACAAGGTTGACTTGGATGGTTTTTCTGCGAGGAATTTCCATGACCTACAAAACAAGAACAAAGATGAAGATCTAAACCCTTGAAGTGGTTAGTAAATGCATATGATGCTTTATGATGTTCATGATGTATGTGCAAACATAAATACAAGCAATTCACACCAAACCCTAGTTTCAGGCTTGCATGGGGTTTCATAGGTAAGTACCCTCTTGAGTGTAGTTGGCTTAAAAACCTGTCCTATAAATAGTAACCGGGTTCTAAGGAGCTCAATATCACTGGATTGTTTTCATTGTTCATTGTTTTGGTTTAGCCACTTAACTAGAGACCAAAATATTCCAAGAAAACAACCCTCAATGAGTGTAGTATCGAGTATCTACCAACTTCGGACTGCACCAAAGCCGGTCATCTCACTACCCCTAATGAAAGGCCAAGATGGTCAAGTAAGGTTCTAGGTCATTAGTGCTTAGTGACATCACTCAGCGGCCCCGTACTCTCCTTGATTGAACTCAAGGGTTACCGGTACTCACAAATATGTCGCACTAATATAGCTATTGCTTCGACCGTGTCGGTATACCCCGCACAGTTTCCACAACGTATTGCTATCTATGAATGTTTCCCAAAATCCGGGTGTAGGATTGCAAACCCAAACAAGAGAGCCAAGATATAAAGCAATCAAGACAAACAATTAGTCATGCAAGAGGGTGATCTAAGCCCTAAGGTTACTCCACTTTTAAATTATTCCCCAGCAGAGTCGCCAGTTCTGTGATACGGTGGGAGAACTGACTATGGTTTTGCGTTTGTTTTCGCAAATGTTTCGGTTGAGTAAGAGTCGCCACCGACTTTTTATTTTATCCTAAGAAAAGGTTAAAAAGCACAGCAAAAACCTTTGAGATGTTTTCTTGGGTTCGGGGAGTAGATTATAGAAAGGGAAGGTATTAGCACCCTTTCTATCCATGGTTATCCATGGGCTCTTAGTTACTTGCTTAGATCAACTTGCCTTGATTTTCAATTGTTTGAAATGGTGCTTTGTGTGTGTGAGTTTGAAAAATGTTTTGAAAAGAAGCCAATGTGGTGGCAACCTTTGTAATGATCCATGTTGGGATGTATACAAAGGTGTATGTCTTTTGAAAAGGTTTTCATTTGTTTTTGAAAGTTGTTTTTGAAAGTGTAGCGATGTGTGGTTTGAAAATAGGCAAGTGTTTTGTTTTGCAAGTTTGATTCAAGTAACTAAGAGGTTGTCTACTCCTAAATTTCTCAAAGATTTCTTCTATGTTTTTAACCCTTTTAACAATTTTGTTCCACCATTGCATTTGGTGGACAATCTTGTGTTAGGATATGAAAGGGACGGGCGCGGGTCGTCGTTTAGACCATAATTGCAATGGTGCCAAGTATCTTTGGGCAATCTTTTCTTTAAGGGACTTGATCATTTTTTAGGCAACTTTCGAAAGCGTCATCGAGGGACTATGATCATTTGATTGTTTTGTTTTGCCCAAAGAGACCTAACATGCAATATGGCCCATTTTTGAAGGCAACAAGTGGAATACCCTAGGGGTGCAAGTGTGATTAGTGTTGTCCATTTTCATGCTTGTTTATCTTGAGTTTAGGTCAAACTATTTTTGTTACTTTTGATTCGCATACAAACCCTAATTCTAGCATGGTATAATTAGAAATCATTAAAGTGCGAAAAATAAAGTTCCTAAGTTATTACAACACAATATGGGAAGGGGGTACAAATGTTCAAATGGGGGGTATTTTGACAAGGAATTTAAACCTAGACTATTACATCAAATTGAGAATTTACAAGATATTTAATATACAACAATTAAATAAAATGGAATAAATATGCAAGATGCAAAAAATGTTTTTTTTATGTGTATGAAAAAAAGTATTTTTTATGTGTCAAATAAATAAAATAAAAAATATTAATTTTTGGATTTTTTTTATGTATTTAGGGCAAAACCCTAATTTTATTAAGTAAAATGTATTAATTATTTAATATGTACAAATATTTATCAATTATGTACAAAAATAAAATAAAAATGAAGTATATTTGTAAAAAGGTATTTTTAATATTAAATATTAATAAAAATGAAAATGTGTATATTTTGTATTTTTTAACCTAAATATACTAATAAATATATATGTACTTATATTATTTACAAAATATATTGAATATGTACAAAATAATAATATTTAATATTTATGAAAAAAAGTATATTTTATATAAAATGTTTTTAGAAGATAAAATGAAATAAAAATGGGAAATAAAATGTGTTTGCACTATTTTAGTATTTTTTAAATAAAAGTATGTAAGTATTTATTTATGTACAAACATTATTTTAAACAAATAAATGCCTAATAAATATAAAAATGGTGTAAAAATATTTTTTTTATATTTTTAATATTGTGAGGAAAAATAAATAAGTCAGAACAAAAAAGAAAATGTCAAAAAATCATGAAAATAAGCATAATGGGCCAAGGGGGTTTAAAAGTAACAAAAGGGTGCAAAAAGAAAGTCAACTCAGGCCCAGCCCAAGAAGACTTCATCTTCAACCTCAGAACATGTTTGAACAACCATCCACGCGCGTTTTCTATCTCCCAATTCCTGGACTTTCAAGCAAAACTCACAACATGAAAAATGTAGAGCATTAAAAGACGAATCCAGACATATAAAGAACTTGACTTAACTCTCTAAGATGAGAGAGAATTTCTTCTCCCCCAATTCCTGACCTAGTTTTTGTTCCATGTTCAGACATTAAATTCTCACAGCATACATAATATAAATGAAAACTAATTACATGGGCATGTTCAGGGCTATGAATGTGACATATTTTCTTCACAAACCTAAAACTAACAATGCCTGGATAGAGAGATACGAGTTCATGAACTTACCTGTTCAGTTGGAGTTGTATCTGGTGATGGAGGTACTTTCAGTGCAAGGTGATGATTGGTACAGCTTCCTTGATGTCCAGGGATGCTATTCCAAGTTTTACTTTGCTTTGAAACTAGCTGAATCGAGTTATAGAACTCCACCTGCAAAACAGAAAAATGAAAATGGTGATGTTGAATGGGAGTGTTACAGGTCGTGTTTGAGGTTTGGAATAGCTTCAAGGGATGTTGAGGGATGTGTTTGAGGTGATTTTAGCAAGAATGCATGAAAGGATTGAGCTATGGAACTCAATCTGCAGCAGGTCCCCTATTTTGGCAGTTTGAGGGTGATTCTATGTTTGAGAGGGTGTTGGAGATGGTTGGCTCGTGTTCTAGCTCAGGTTTGATGATTAGAAAGTGTTTGACAAGTTTGCTTAAGCTTGTGTTAGCTGAGATGAGAGTTGTGTTATGTTATGCTAGCTTTCTTTAACTTTAAGCAACAAATGTCCACTTGAGTTTTTAGATTGATAGAGGCCCCCCTAATGTGCTGCATACCTTGGCCTTGATCAGTGTAATTAGCTCATAAACTTGTGCCAAAGAGATTTGCACTGTACTTGCTTGGATTGCTAATTGACATAAAGTGCAACTTTTCTAAAATGGATATAATGCTTTATCTAAAAATGGCTTAGTTTAACATGTAATGCTTAAACACATAAAACAAGGCCTTGGCACAATGAGTTAGCATTAAATTATTGAGTGCAAATGGGATATAGGACCTGTAATCAAGGAAAGCAAGCTGAATTCAAAATGGCACAAATGTATGAACATGTAACTTGGCCAAATCAAAAGTGAGTTTTTCCCATCTTGCCAAATTCAATTCTCCCTAACCATGAGGTTGTTTGATGAGTTCTTGGACATTTTGGAAAGCTTGGAATGTGTACTACAATCCATCTTTGAAATGCAAATTGAAATTCCAAGTGTAAGTATGTGAAAAATGGTCTTGAAGTTAGGTAAAAACCTTGCCTAAAATAGGTCAAATTTTCTCTAAGTTAAGAATAGTTTGGTACCCTTGTTCCAAAAATTGTAACTTGAGCTACAAGCTTCTTTTGGGAAAACTTTGTGAATCAAAGTTGTAGATTTTGCAATAGGCTACAACTTTCATGTTTTTACTTTTTCTTGAATCCAAATGAATCTTGGTGAGAAAGTGGGACAAAGTTAGAAAAAAATTAGGGTTTTTCATAACTTAGAAAAATTCTAAGTTATGAAAAATCTTCATTTCAAACCTTAATTTGCAATTCTTGATTTCTTGATGAACAAGTTTCATGATTTGGCATGTTTTGATTAAAAATGAATCTTGACACTTGATTTTGACCAAAAAGTCAAAGTTTGACTTTTCAGTATACAATCAAAATTGATCAATTGACTGGGAAATTCAACTGTCAATCTTGTGTATTTGGGATATTTTGAACTTGTTGAGCATGTCAATACAATTCCATGGGGTCCTTGAGTCCATATGTGAGCTTGGTTTTCCATTGGCTAGATCAAACAGTCAAAAATTGCCTTTGTGTAGTCAAAATCCTAAAAATGACCATTTTGCCCTTTTGGTGATCTGATCAAATTTCTTGTGGAATTGTGATCCAAACTTGATCAAATGGTCCATGTGAGTTCATAATGTTGATGTGGGTCAATTTTCATGAGATTTGACTGTCAATTGGCCACAGTTGACTTTTTCCCCAATACAGTTGATTTCTAGGTCAACTGTCCAATTGACTGGGCAAAATTTGGAATCAAGACTTGAAACTTGGTATGGATAAACTTGGGAGTCCAACATGAAGCATGAAAGTCATCTTAGGCATTTTAGGTCAAAATATCTTTGTGCAAACACAAACCCTAATTTGGGTCAACAGTGCAAGTAGAAGTCTTGAGCAGAGGAAACCCTAACTGGATCTTGAGCTCCAAGGGTCTTGTGATGAGAAAATGTTGAGGAAATGGGAGGGCAAATTTGGGGTACAACACATGCCTACTAACTTCAAGGAATTGCAAAGATCATGGATTCAACTCAAAGGGGAACGAGATACATTTGAAGCACAATTCTACGCAAGCGATACAAAGGTTCTGGAGCTCACGAGGCAACTTCATGAAGAGCAAAGCCTGAATGCTTACATTGCACCAAAGAGGATGCGTCCATGGGAAACTTGAGCCTTTCTTTTTTTGTTTTAGGAGTTTATTTTGTAACCTTTGTAAGCCCAAGAGGCATTTGTAATTTATGAACTTATTAATGCGATTAATGTTTGTTGTCTTCTCTTTGTCTAACAAATTTAAATTCCATAAAATCCTTGAAAACATTGCATTTGCATAACATCCATCATATCATAAGCAGGTTTTCTGACACAAGTTTCCTCATCTTTTTACTGTTTATTTCAGTATAAGATGGATCTCTAGAAAACTGTCAAGGACTTACAGACTCAACACTCTCAATTCCAAGAAACTCTTCTCAACTTAGCAAAGGGGCAGCAAGAAATGATGGCTCTTCTTGTTATGAAGAAGAAGACAAAGAAGAAAGTTGTAATCAACATGGGGAAAAGATTCAAAGGCCCCATCCAACAAGTTCAAGTTGAAGAAGACTCCTCCGAGGAGGACGAGAATCAAGATGAAGATGCTAGGAGCACCCATGCTGGGGGTGGAAACAATCAAATCTCTGAAGACGAGGATTATTTTGACGAATAATATCCACCGGCCAACGATAAGTATAAGCAACTTGAAGATAGATTGAAGGCTGTAGAAATCCAAGTTGTTCCTGGCTTAGACTTTGATGACTTGGGTTTGGTTCCTAGGGTAATCACTCCCTGCAAATTCAAGATCCCTGTTTTGCCAAGTACGATGGTGTCTCATGTTTGAAGCTTCACCTAAGATCTTACATCCATAAAATTTAACCACATACCGCTGATAAGAAACTGCGGGTGCACTTCTTTAAGAAAGTCTATCTGGGACGCAATTGGAGTGGTTTTACCAATTGGAAGGGACTAACATTCATACTTGGGAGGATTTGGCTAATTCTTTTTACCTCCAATATTAATATAACGTTGATCTTGCGCCAACTAGGGTGCAACTACAAGGAATGACCATGGGTTCCAACGAGGGTTTCAAAGAATATGCTAAAAAATGGAGAGACCTGGCTGGCAGAGTGCAGCCACCTTTGACTGATAGGGAGTTGGAAGATATGTTTATGGGAACATTGACTGAACCATTTTTCAACTTACTAATTGGAAGTTCATTATCCGGATTCGCTGAATAGATCTTGACTGGTGAGAGGGTTGAAAGCATGATTAAAAGTGGGAAGATATCGAGGGCCTCCACCTCTGATGTTGTGAAAAAACCATTTGCTGGCAAAAAAGAGACTAATGTTGTATATGGATCGAGAAGCCGTACTAAGAATGACTGTCATTATTCAGTAGGGGCAGTATTAATTTCCAATCCTACACCTACTCAACAACAACAAGGGAATAGACGTATAATGAAGTTTCAAGAAAGACAATATACTAAGATCAATATGTCACTGTCTCAAGCTTTACAACACTTACTAAAAGCGGAGATGGTTACATTGAGGGGTCCTCCCCAAAACCCTGATACCTCCTCTCCTAAATACAATCCCAATGCAAAATGTGCTTAGCATTCAAACAGTCCCGGACACGATACCAATGACTGTTGGTCTCCAAAGAACAAAATTCAAGACCTGATTGATAACAAGACTATTAAATTTGATCCTCCACCAACTCCAAATGTGATCACCGCACCCATGCCAAATCATGGTGAGGGTGTCAATGTTGTTGAGGATGCCTCTTTTGTTTCTTCCATCAAAGATCTAACCACCCCTTTGAAGATTGTTAAAAAGAATTTGTTGAAACCCGAGGTATTCCCTGGTTGCCTTGAAGACTGTTGCTTCTATGTTGTACAAATTAATGGTTGTGAGTGGCTGAAGAAAGGTGTCCAACACCTGATGGATAGCTATGAGATTCTATTTGGAAGAACCCCATATGTGAAAAGTTTGGCCCGAAATGTATCTCAAGAATTTGAAGACGTGTGCATCATTACTATCACAAACAAACCTATCAGGATCACCTTCAAAGGTTCTATTAGGATTCCCGTCGAACCAAGAATAGCTCCACTAATTATCACCACACTGGGGCCAGTTCCCTACTCTTATGATAAGGTTGTGCCCTGGAATTATGGGGCAAAAGTGTATTATCATGGTATCAAACAAGATTCATGGATTGATGAAGATGAAATTGCCGACATTACAAACATTGTTGGATCAAGTAAAGTTACTAGGACGGGGAGGATCTTCTCTCCAGAGATTTCACCTCCGATAACCACAACTACACCTATTCACATTACTGCTGATAAACCTAGTACTGATGTTAGAGGAAAGGAAAAAATGACTGAGCCCGTCGGGATGGAGGCGCCCACAAAAGATATTAACTTTGAGGACCCATCTACCCAAGATATGGAGGAGATTCTTAAAATTATCAGAAAAAGCTATTACAAGATAGTGGAACAGTTGGGGAAAACACCCTCAAATATTTATATGTTGTCTTTGTTGCTATGCTCCGAGGCACATGCTCAAGCACTGATAAAATTCTTAAAAAATGCACATGTCCCTCAAGAAACTACGACCGACCAATTTGAAAATTGTGTAGCAAGTTTGACTGCTGACAATGGTTTGGAATTTTCGGATGCAGATATGACTCCAATCGGGAAAAACCATAACAAAGCTCTGCACGTTCCCATCGAGTGTAAAGGAACCACTTTAGCCCATGTATTGGTGGATACTTGGTCCTATCTGAATGTCTTACCCAAAAGTTCTCTAGATCGGTTGGACTGTGAAGGTTTGGTACTGAAGCCTTGTGTCATTGTAGTAAGAGCTTTTGACGGATCAAAGAGGATGGTCCATGGAGAGGTTGATCTCCCTATAAAAGTTAGGTCTCAAGTATTCAACTTAACATTCTATGTGATGGATATCCATCTTGCTTATTCTTGCCTTCTTGGACGCCCATGGATACATGGGGAAGGTGCGGTGACTTCCACACTACATCAAAAGTTGAAATATCTGGTCAAGGGGAAAATTGTTACCGTTTGTGGTGAAGAAGAGTTTATGATTAGTCATCTAAATTCATTCAAATATGTTGAAATGGATGGAGAGTTCATTGAAACTCCTTGTCAAGCCTCTTAAGTGGTCTCTCCCATGGTCGATGTTGCCAAGGCCACTTCTGACACTCCCGAAGCTGCTAAAGATACACCAAGGATGGCTTCTCTCAAAGATGCTCGTGCTGTTATTAAAGAAGGAGGTTGCACCATTTTGGGACAAATTCCTGATTTCCTTTTCAATTCAGACAAATTTGGATTAGGATTCACTTCCAAAGCTCAAAAGGAGGTTTGACGTGCTCGCGTAGGGAAACCATATATCCGCATTAGTAACCGTGAGATCAATGCCCTTGAAGACTGTGATGCTGTTTGTGACTTTGATGATTGGATCTACCCGACTGCTAACAGAGGGCTCAACAACTGAAAGACCAAGGACTTCATCCTAATCTCCTTCAGCCAGGAGTAATTGCCATTTACTATTTTTATTACTTTGAGAACTTTGTCTGTAATTTCCATTAAAACAATGACTTTAAGCCATGTGCCTTGTCCAGGGCACAATGGTCCATTTGTTAAGGGTTTATCATTTTCATATGTCATATGCTTATTTTAATGAAAAACATTGGACTATTTTGCATTCAAATTTTGTGCTCTTTTCCTTTCTTTACTTTATTACATTTTCAAAATAGCCATGTGACCTTACATGCACACACACACACACACATTTGCAGATCCATATCTACTCCGGATATCATTGACAACGATTTTGCTATTGCCATCTATGATTTTGAACATCCAATCTATCAAGCCAAACACAAAGGCGAGGAAGATTTTGAAATACCTGGGGAACTTTCCAGACTTCTGATACAAGAGGAAAAGGCCATTCAACCGCATGAAGAACCATTTGAAGTGATCAACCTATGTACTAAGGCAGACAAGAGGGAAGTCAAGATCGACACCAACTTGGAAGATGGTGTCAAGAGAAGATTGGTCCAAATATTGCACGACTATGTTGAAGTATTCGCTTGTTCATATGAAGATATGTCAGGGCTCGATACTAATATTATAGTTTATCGTCTGCCAATGAAGGAAGGTTGTCCTCCATTCAAGCAAAAGGTTCGTCGCATGCGGCCTGATATGTCTAAGAAAATAAAAGCTGAGGTAATGAAGCAATTTGATGCAAGTTTCCTGGAAGTGACGTCATATCTCCAATGGGTTGCAAATGTGGTCCCGGTGCCGAAGAAAGATGGAAAAGTTCGTATGTGCATAGACTACAAGGATTTGAATAGGGCAAGCCCTAAAGACAATTTCCTGCTACCACATATTGATGTCTTGGTTGTCAACACGGCTCAACACAAAGTTTTCTCCTTCATGGATGGCTTCTCCGGATACAATCAAATCAAAATGGCACCTGAAGACATAGAGAAAACCACTTTTGTTACATAGTGGGGAACCTTCTGTTATAAGGTCATGCGTTTCAGTTTGAAGAATGCAGGCACAACCTATCAACGGGCTCTGGTAGCTCTATTTCATGACATGATCCATCATGAGATAGAAGTGTACGTTGATGACATGATTGTGAGGTCGCAAACTGAGAAAGAACGCCTTGATCATTTACACAAGCTATTTGAAAGGTTGAAGAAATACAAGCTGAGCCTGAATCCCAACAAATGCACCTTCGGGTGAGGTATGGAAAACTTCTAGGGTTTGTTGTCAATGGAAAAGATATTGAGGTTGATCCAGCAAAATTCAAAGCCATACAAGAGATGTCGGCTCCCTGTACTGAGAAGGGGGTCAGGGGTTTCTTAGGTCGACTCAATTGCATCGCTCGATTCATCTCTCATTTAACTGCTACCTATGATCCGATTTTCAAACTATTGATAAAATATCAAGTAGTCAGATGGAATGATGACTGCCAATCAGCTTTTGACAAGATCTAAAGAGTACTTACAAGAACCTCCAATCCCGATGCCTCCAATTGAGGGAAGACCTATGATTATGTACTTAATTGTATTAGATAATTTAATGGGGTGTGTGTTGGGTCAACATGACGAGGCTGGCCAAAAAGAGCATGCAATATACTACCTTAGAAAAAAGTTTACCGACTGTGAAACCAGATATTCACTGCTCGAGAAAACTTGTTGCACTTTGGCATGGGCTGCTCGCCGGCTAAGACAATATATGTTGACTCATACCATTCTATTGATTTCTAAGATGGATCCCTTAAAGTACATCTTCGAGAAGCCAGCTCTCTCCAGATGAATAGCTAGATGGCAAATGATCTTGATTGAATATGATATCCAGTATACTACACAAAAAGAAATCAAGGGAAGTGTGTTGGAGGATCATTTGGCCCATCAAGTTGTTAATGACTACCAATCCATGAACTTTGAATTCCAGGACGAGAATATTATACTGATAACCAATTGTGAAAAGCCTAGCCGTATAAAGGACCAAAACGAGGATCTCGATGGACTATGGTTTTTGATGGAGCTTTCAATGCTTTGGGTAATGTAATTGGTGTTGTGATCATTTCTCCTGAAGGTTGCCATACACCGTTCACTGCTAGATTGTGCTTTGACTGTACCAACAACATGGCTGAGTATGAAGCATGCATCCTGGGTCTAAAGACTGCTATCAACCTAAGAATCAAGTTCTTGGACGTATGCGGAGATTCGGCCCTGGTAATCAATCAAGTTAAAAGAGAGTGAGACACCAAACATCCAAATTTGATTCCTTACAAAGAGCTTGTGCTAACTTTGATCCCATAATTTGAGAAGGTCACTTTTAAACACTTCTCAAAAGAAGAAAATCAGTTGGCAGATGCCCTAGAAACAATGTCATCCATGTTCAAGGTCAACTAGGACAACGAGGCTCCCAGAATCACCATCGGAAGATTTGATGAACCAGTACACTATTGTGAGATTGACACTGATGAGGAGAAGCCTTGATACTATGGAAAAAAAATATATCTTGAAGCACAAGAGTATCCTGAAGGAGCTTTGGTCAATGATAAGAAATTCATGCGAAGATTCTCAACCAAATTCTTCTTAAGCAATAGGATACTGTATAAGTGCAACCATGATTCTACTTTGCTCCGTTGTATGGACAAGAAGGAAGCAGAAAAGATCATGGAGAACATGCATGAGGGTATCTGTTGTACCCCAAAATTTTCCCTCCCATATTCTTCAAAGTTTTGAAAGCATCATCTCAATTTGCTCAAGTCTACTCAAGGGTTGCACAGTTCAAACCATCCTCCTAAAGCCAGTCAAAATTAGGGTTTTGGTTCTTGCAAGGAAGTTGAGGTTTTAAAGGGATCAATCAAGTCACATATGCCTATACACATTTTCAAGCATCTACATGCCAAGTTTCAAGACTTACAACATCAAGTTGCACAGTCAAAAGCCCTAATTGCTTCACAATCAACTGTAGGGGTAAAATGGTCATTTGACAGTCAAAAGTCGAAATTTTTGGTCAACATCTTATTTTGAATCCACAATCATCATTTGATCAAGTCTTGATCATGATTCCACAAGAATGGCTCAAAAATCATCAAGATGCAAAAGTTTCCATTTTTGGACAGCTGAAAAGTCAACTGCAACTTGACCAAGGCATAACTTTTTCATGGTTCATTATAAAAATCCCATCCAATTCTCATTTTTAAGGGGAGGACATTTCATACAAATCATCTTCACATTCCAAGTCCAAGAAATGCTCTCACAAAAAGTTATCAATTTCAACATTATAGGTCATTTTCAAAAGTCAACAAAAAGGCATTTTAAGTCAAAGACCATAACTTGAGATTGGTAAATCAAAATGACATGGGACCAAAGTCATTGGTTAGAGGACTTCAAGACCTTTCCAAAATGTCCAAGAACGTGTCCATATGATCAAAATTGAGCAAGATATGCATTGGAGAAGTTGGGAAATTTTTGTGAAATGGCAAAAGTCAACTATCCTTGAAACTTCAATTTTTGACAAAAGGGCCCACTTTCTTCCACTTGATTCAGCCTTGTCATGCCATACACGTGTCCCATGATTAATTTCAAGATTAAACATTAATTTTTCTATTTTATTTAATTTTTATTGATTTAATTCATTTTAAATCCATAAAGTTCAAATAAAATCAAAAAAATTAATTAAATAACATCTTTTGATTTGAATGACTTTTATGTGTCATATGCTAGCTGCCAAAATCGTGCCAAGCTTATTTATGCATAGAATTCAAAATTTGAACCAAGTTTGGAATGTTCTTTAATGGTGGTAAACCAAAATCTCAAGGCTTAATTGCACAAGATACAAGCTCATAATGTGACCTAATTTCATTCACACCTACATATGCAAGCCTTCCCAACCTCATTCACGACCTGAACATTGCACAAGCGGCCAAACCACATTCAAAAAAATCAAGTAAAAAGTGAAATTTGTTTTCTCACTTCCAGGCCATTCCCAAACTTTTAATTGATTATAATACATTGCATAAGTCCCCAGGAATCTTTTGAGATCAAAATCACACGCCAACGCTCAAGGAATCCTAAGAAACAGTCATACGGTTTGCATATTTATCTCACAATCATAATTCATTATTCATGCATCATTGATGAAATTTTTTGTGTGCTTTATATTGCTAGAACCTCCATGAAGCTTTTGGTACTGGTTAATTGCTTTGTAACGCCCTGAAACGAAAACCACCATTAACGAATTCTAGGTTTTCGAAGCTTGCAATTTGGGGATTTCCAGCACAGGAAAAATCAGGCTTCATAAAACCTATGGTTGAACTCAGGGGATTGAGACGAACATGTTGATACCCTCGCGCCCAATTTATATAGCCTGTAGGTCTATTCGTTATTTTTTCTCATGTTATTTTGTGGGGGTTAAAAACCCTCGCTAATCATTTGTTTTTTTGCAGGCACGAAGAAGAAGATGATTACGTGTTCACATATGGCTGGATAGTTCAAATGGCGCGCGTTTTTTTTGTTTTCTCTCTCCAGCATATGATTGTTTCTTATATTATTTTCAATTGTTAATATTATAACAGATACACGCGCGTGGCCTAGTGGTTGGTGAGGTGTTTGTTCATCATTGGGACCTGGGTTCGATTCCCAGGTCCCCCAATTTCCTTGTTTCTATTTTTCCCCATATAATCATGTGTAGGCGCTGAAGAGCATTCCACCATGGACTCTCACAAATCAGGGCGCCAAGTGTCTCAAAAGTCAGATCTGAAGGCCAAGAGAGGATAACCACCATGATCCTCAGTCAAAGCTTGTGCATCTGATTACAAAAGTCAAACGTGGCTGAAAGATTGGTGGGCCTGAAATTGCTGCCTAACACCTCCAATCTGGCCCAAACCCCCCTTGGTTCATTCTTTTTCTTTTTGTTGTATATTTTCTAATTTAGTTATTAATTATTTTTTTAATTATCATTATTACCACCAAAATTAACATAATTAATATTTTTCATAAAAAATAAAAAAAAAACTAATCTTATTATTATTTATTAATTTCATATTATTTTTTGTAAATAAATTATAATTAATTAATTAGTTTAAATATGCAACTTTAATCTTTTTCTTAATAACTAAAATAAATTTAGAACTAGGTTTTTTCTTCTTTTAATTTTAATTCCTTTTGTTTTATTTTCATTAAAAACATAAAAATACAAAAATATTTTTTTAATTAATTAATTAGTAATTAGGTTTAAATTTCACTAATTGCAAAAAAGGACAAAAATTCAATTCTTTCTCAAAAAAGGGTCAAAGCCCTAAGACATTCCCGATTCAATCTTCTTTCGCGCTTTAATTTCTTTTGATTATATTTATGTATCTGTACAGAGTATGTAATAGTTAATTAGGATTTTATCGCCTTATTTAAATTCTCGCACTTTATTTTCCAAAACGGGTCTTTGTTTTTTGCAATGTATAGACCCGCGCCTTGTAATAGTTAGATTTACCTTCCCGCAATTTATTTTCCGCACTCCTAACTGTTAATTATGCATGAAAGAATGCATGAAAAATAAAATCAATCCGTAGCTCACAAATAACATGCAAAGACAAACATTAACTGAAAAACAACACACATGCACATGCTACTCCTAGGGTACGCCTCACTGGTTGCCTCGAACGTGGTCATCAAGTATAGGGTGTCTTAGAGGTCGTCCTCCTGTCTAAAGATCCCGTTGCCTCGAAACGGTTGCCTCGGATAAAAAGGATCTAGGACGTTAGGGTTACTTCTAAGGTGTCCTACTATTGCTTCAGTGACCACACTGTCCCTAATCATCGAATTGACCTGAATACCTCCAACGACGGTGCTACCTACTTCTCAATAGTGGGATAGCATTATCTAAAGGACTCTTACACAGCCTAATTCCTTAGAGTAGGTAGATCTCATGGGTACTTGCTCTTTTCAAAACAAACAAAACAAACTTTTCACACTCACACTTTCTAAAAGTTTTTCAAACAAATTTTTCATACACTCTTGAGGACAAATACAAGAGTTACTTAGAAATTTTTCAAACGAAACTTTTTCTAAACCTACACACACTTGAAAAGCAAACAAATTTTTGAAAACATAAGAGCAAGTACCTAAGAGCCCATGGATAACCACGGATAGAAAGGGTGCTAACACCTTCCCTTTCTATAAATGTACCTCCCAAACCGAGAAACATTCTCAAAGAAGGAATTTTGCTGTGCTTTTGTCCTTTCCATGTTGGAGAACATAAAAGACGATGGCGACTCTTGCTTACCGCGACATTTCGCGAATCAGCTTAAAAAAATAGTCAGTTCTATTTCCACCAATCACAGAACTGGCGACTCTGCTGGGGACTTAATAAATGGGGTGTACCTTAGGAATAGTTCATCATCATGTTTTCAATTGCTTGATCTGTTTGCTTTAAAATTGTGGGCCTGTTTTGGGAGTTTCATAGATCCTAACCCGGATCTGGGGGATACCTCTTAGAAAGTAGCAACACACTGTGAGGGAACTGTACGGGGTATACCGACATGGTTGAAGCAGTTTGCTACGTTGATGTGGCACTTTGGTGAGTACCGGTAACCCTTGAGTCAAGTCAAGGAGAGTACGGGGCCGCCGCGTGGTGTCGTGAAGCATCAACTGACCTTAGGAACCTTACTTGACCATCCTGGCCTCTTTAGGGGTAGTGAGATGACCGACTTTGGTGCAGTCCGAAGTTGGTAGATACTCGATACTACACTCATTGAGGGTTGTTTTCTTGGAATATTTTGATCACCAGTTCAGTGGCTAAATCAAAACAATGAACACAGAAAACAACCCAATGATATTGAGCTCCTTAGAACCCGATTACTTTTGATAGGACAGGTTTTTGAGCCCACCAACTTCAAGAGGGTAGTACCTAGACCCCATACTGGCCTAAACTCTAAGGGCTGTCTGGTGTGACTTGTGTGCCTTATCATGTTTTCTTTTTGTGGATACTTGTGGTGTGCTCTTATCATAACATCATAGCATCATACAACATCATATGCATCCACTAACCACTTCAAGGGTTAGAATCTTCATCTTTGTTCTTGTTTTGTAGGACATGGAAACTATCCGCAGAAAGACAATTTAAATCAACCTTGTAAGGATCCCTCCTCAGCTTAAGGAGCTTACATCCAGGATTCCCGAGAACTCTTCCTTCAGTGAAAGGCATGGTAGACTCATCAGCTTGGTCAACACCAACATTGAAGAAGATATGATAAAGGTTCTCTTCCAATTCTTTGACCCCTTACGCCACTGTTTTACTTTCCCAGATTATCAACTGGTGCCTACTTTGGAAGAGTTTTCTCAACTTCTGAAGGTTCCTATTCTTAATCAACTACCCTACAACGGTACGGAAAGGGAACCAAAACTTGAAGAGGTTGCTAAAGCATTATGCCTACAACCATCTGACATTAAGGGACATTGGGAAACCAGAAGTGGTATCAAAGGATTCTTAGCAAAGTTCCTGTTTGAGAAGGCCCAAGAATGTTGGAATTCCCTTGACCTACAAGCTTTTGAAGAAGTTGTGGCACTCCTTGTCTATGGGTTGGTATTGTTCCCGAATCCAGATCAGCTTATAGATATCAATGCTGTCAAGGTCTTCATGTCCAGGAATCCTATACCTACATTGCTTGGGGACATCCTTCACTCATGTTACACTCGAACCATGAGAAAAAGAGGTGTTATCATATGCTGCACTCCTCTCCTGGCAAGGTGGTTTATTTCGCACCTTCCACAATCAGTTTTGAAGAACGAGCGGGGTTTGAGATGGTCATAACGATTGATGACCCTTACACATGCTGATATACATTGGTGTTCTCGGTCCAGAGAAAATATCACTATCATTGATCGTTGCGGAGAGTTTCCTAATGTTCCTTTACTTGGAATTAGGGGGGGCATTACTTACAACCCATGTTTGGCTTTGAGACAGTTTGGATATGCTCAGAGGGATGGCCCTCATGACATGTTGATTCCTGACATAGTTTTTGACTTCGACGACGATGCACCAGGACTTCGCCAGAGATTTATTAGAGCTTGGAGGATGCCCAACAGGGTAGATAGCAAGACACTGGGGCACAAGAACTCCATCCCCCTGGAGCCTTATCTCAAGTGGGTACGAGCCCGCTCCCAGAAGCTGGTGATGCCATATCCTCATGTTCTCCATGTGATCAAAGAGCCAGTCTTGGAAGGAGAGGTGCCCTACACCATTTAACATCCTGACATGCCAACGTCTTGGGAAGAAATGCAAAAGAGCTGGATCCAACTCAAGGAAGAACGAAATTCTCTTGAAACCAGTCTACATGCCAGTGAGAAGAAGGTCTTGGAGCTCACCCGCCTACTGCACGAGGAAAAGACTCTCAACACCTACATCGCTCCAAAGAGGACGCGCAGTGTCTTTTGGGATTAATTATTTTTGTAATGTTTTGCCCATGAGGCCCTAATGTACTGAACAAATTATTTCTTAATACAATGTGTGTTCCTTTTTTGTCTACGACGAATTTGAACTTTCGAACCCTTGAATGCATTGCATAAATATCATATCATGCATTATGTGCATAACAGGTACCCTTTTTCTACAGGTTGCTTAATCTTCTTCGCTGTTTATTTCAGCACTCAGTCATCATGAATCTTGAACCTACTACCGAGCAAGCTATCAAGGCCCTCCAGGCCCAGAACGCCCAGTTTCAAGAGCTGGTCATGAGCTTAGCCCAAGGACAACAGGAGTTGAAGGCTTTGCTCCTGAAGAAGAAGAAGAAGAAGAGGATTGTGCTGTTCAACACTGGACACAGACTCAGGAATACACTGCAGAATGAAGCTGAGCTGACTACTCCATCAGTTGGGGAAGGCAGTCACCAGGAGGGAGGGGTCCCTAGTCCCGTGGTCTCTGACACCGAGACAGATTTCAATGATGAACAGTACCCTCCTGCCGAGGACCGGTACAAACAGCTGGAGGACCAGTTAAGTGCTATGGAGATTCAACGTGTGCCTGGGTTGGATTTTGGAGACTTAGGGTTATCTTCTGGGGTGGTGATCCCACACAAGTTCAAGGCACATGCCTTTGTGAAGTACGACGGGGCTTCTTGTCCTAAGATGCACCTCATATCTTATGTAAGGAAGATCCAGCCTTACACTGCAGACAAGAACTTATGGATCCATTTCTTCCAGGAGAGTCTTTCAGGGACTCAACTCGAATGGTTCTATCAGCTGGATGGAACCAATATTCGTAACTGGGAGGACTTGGCTACTGCTTTTTATAAGCAGTATCAGTACAATTCCGACCTCGCTCCTACGCGTACCCAACTCCAGGGTATGTCACTAGGAACGGGTGAAGGTTTTAAGGAGTACGCGCATAAGTGGAGAGACCTGGCTGGCAGGGTGCAACCACCGTTGACTGATCGTGAACTTGTCGACATGTTCTTGGGGACCCTGTCTGGTCCGTTCTTCAATTATTTGATTGGTAATTCCTCTGCTGGGTTTACAGACCTGATCCTAACTAGTGAGAGGATCGAAGCTGGTATCAAATCGGGGAAGATACAGAAAGGTGCCTCCTCGAGTACTGAAAAGAAGCCCTTCAAGAAGGAAGCTAGTGCTGTTTATGGTCCAAGGAGACAAAATAAACCAGAACGCCGCCAAGCTGTCAACGCGGTGGTAATTTCAAAGCCTGCTGCTGCTCCTCAGCAGTACAACCAGCCAAGAGTTGAGAGGCCCAAAAGACAGTATACTCGGCTCAGCATGACCCTGTCTCAGATTTTTCCGCAACTGCTGTCAACCAATCTGGTAACTGTCAAGGAAGCTCCGAAGGTTGTAAACACAACCTCTCCAAAGTACAACCCCAATGCCTGCTGCGCTTATCACTCTGATAGCCCGGGGCATTCTACTGATGACTGTTGGGCTCTGAGGAATAAGGTTCAGGACCTTATTGATGCCAAAGAAATACAGTTCGAGGCGCCCGAAAGGCCAAATGTTGTGACTGCTCCCATGCCCCAACATGGAGTGAATGCTGTGGAAGAGGATCTGTATGTAGCCTCTGTGGAGGAGATTGTTACTCCGTTATTAACTGTCAAAAGGAACCTGTTGATAGCCGGTTTATTTCCGGGATGTAGTAAAGGTTGCCTTCTATGTGCTGTTTCACCTGCTGGTTGTCCTTTGCTGAAGTCAGGCGTCCAAAACCTGATGGATAGCAAAGAAATCTTGTTCAAGAAGATTGTTGTTCCTGCTGTCCGTACCGAAGAAGTTTCTATTGTCACTATTTTCAACAACCCCCCTAAGGCTCCCTCAAAGAAGCCTGTCAAAATCATGCTTGTTCACAAGATTGCACCTATCATCATCACTGTTCCGGGGCCCATCCCCTATAAGTCTGACAAAGCTGTCCCTTGGCACTATGGGACAGATGTTTATGTGCTCGGAATAAAACAAGAGTTTGATACTAGTACCAGTGTCAGCAACATCACCGGGCCTGCCAAAGTCACTCGTAGTGGTAGGCTCTTCTCACCTGATATTGCGCCGCCAGCTATTCAAAGACCTCTTGTCATCACACCTGCCAGTGTGCCTGCTTCCCTTCCTGACCAAGTTCCTGTTTCTACCCCTGCTGCTGAGTCATCTGACGCTCGAGGCAAAGGGATTGCTACTGATGTGCCTGCCCGGACGGAGGTACCAAAGACAACCACTGTTGAAGCTTCCAAGCAAGAGATGGAAGAGATCCTCAAAATTATCAAGAAGAGTGATTTCAATGTAGTTGAGCAGCTGGGGCATACCCCCTCTAAGATCTCTATGCTATCACTTTTGTTGTGTTCAGAGGCCCATGCCAAGGCCTTGATTTCCTTCCTGAAGACGGCTCATGTGCCACAAGAAACATTTGCTGATCAATTTACCGATTGTATGGCCAACTTGACTGCTGATAATGGGTTGGGTTTCTCTGACGCCGATCTGACTGCCAAGGGAAAGAACCATAACGACGCCCTGCATGTCTCCATTGAATGCATGGGCACTACTCTCGCCCATGTGTTGGTTGACACTGGTTCTTCATTAAATGTATTACCCAAGAAAGCTCTAGACAGGCTGGATTGTGAAGGTTTAGAGCTCAAGCCAAGTAACATTGTTGTTCGGGCCTTCGACGAGTCCAAAAGGATGGTGCATGGTGAAGTTGACATTCCGATCAGGGTTGGTTCTCAAGTTTTTGATTCTACTTTCTATGTGATGGACATCTGACCATCCTATTCTTGTTTGCTGGGTCGTCCATGGATCTACAAGGCTGGAGCCGTGACCTCCACATTACATCAGAAGCTTAAGTACCCGGTCAGAGGGAAAATTGTTACAGTGCA
This sequence comes from Vicia faba, assembly GCA_948472305.1. Lineage (NCBI taxonomy): Eukaryota > Viridiplantae > Streptophyta > Magnoliopsida > Fabales > Fabaceae > Vicia > Vicia faba. The sequence goes on along the minus strand of OX451737.1, from coordinate 1,630,813,919 downwards.
AGGGGAGGAGGAATATATGGTCAGCCATCTTAACTCGTTCCAGTACGTAGAAATGGATGGGGAGTTCATTGAGACCCCCTTTCAACACTTTGAAGAGGTGCCTCAGACATTGGCAGCAGCAGAAACAGTGATTGAAGACCCTCCTTTGAAGATGGCTTTCTTAAAGGATGCCCGAGCTGTGATTGAGAAGGGTGAGTGTGCAAACTGGGGCCAACTTCCTGATTTCACTCCAAAGACTGACAAGTTTGGTTTGGGTTTCACTGCAGAAGCTCAGAGGGATGTCCGTAAAGCAAGGATTAGAAGACCTCATGTATTCATCACCAACCCGGGAGTAAATGCTATTGAGGACGAAGCGGAGGAATCCGAATTTGACAGCTGGATCTACCCAACAACCGACGGTGGACCAAGCAACTGGACTGCCAAAGATTTCATACCTATTACTTTTGTCACTCAGTAATGAACTCTTTTGTTTTGAAGTTGTAACAAACAATATTACTAAACTTTATGGCCCGATGTCTTACCCGGGGCACCGTGGCTTCATTTGTGAGGGCTTTTGTGTGTCACTTTCATATATCATGAATAAAAGCATTGGACGTTTTTTACATTTCAAATCTTGCGCTCCTTGTCTTTCTTATTTATATATTGCAAAACAACTATATTTACACACACTCACTTATACAGGTCCCAATCCACTCTGGATCTCACTGGTAACGACTCTGCTACTGCCAGTTATGACTTCGAAAATCCAATCAACTTAGCCTAAGACGAAGGTGAAGATGATTGCGAAGTGCCTGGTGAGCTTGCAAGACTGCTACTCCAGGAAGAGAGGGCAATTCAGCCACATGAAGAGCCAGTGGAAACGGTAAATCTGGGTACTGAGACAAACAGAAAGGAAGTCAAGATTGGTGCCAATCTGGAGCTTAGTGTGAAACAACGGTTGATTCAGATGCTGCATGATTATGTGGAAATCTTTGCCTGGTCTTACGAAGACATGCCTGGGTTGGATACCGACATTGTGGTCCATCATTTGCCTACCAAGGAAGACTGTCCTCCGGTTAAACAAAAGGTTCGCCGTATGCGTCCAGAGATGTCCAAGAAAATCAAAGCTGAGGTTATGAAACAATTCGACGCCGGGTTTTTAGCAGTGACTTCTTACCCTCAGTGGATTGCCAATGTGGTTCCAGTGCCGAAGAAAGATGGTAAGGTCCGAATGTGTGTTGATTACAGGGATTTGAACAGGGCCAGCCCCAAGGATGATTTCCCTCTGCCTCACATCGACGTTCTGGTTGACAATACTGCTCAGCACAAGGTGTTCTCCTTCATGGACGGATTCTCCGGTTATAATCAGATAAAGATGGCTCTTGAAGATATGGAAAATACCACCTTTGTTACTCAGTGGGGCACCTTTTGCTACAAGGTCATGCCTTTTGGGTTGAAAAATGCTGGGGCAACCTACCAACGTGCCATGGTTGCTTTGTTTCATGATATGATCCATCACGAGATCGAAGTATATGTCGACGATATGATTGCAAGGTCCCAAACTGAAGAGGAACACCTTGACCATCTACAGAAACTGTTTGACCGTTTGAAATTGTACAAGCTAAGGTTGAACCCAAACAAGTGCACCTTTGGTGTAAGGTCTGGAAAACTACTAGGTTTCGTCGTGAGCGACAAAGGTATTCAAGTAGACCCTGCCAAGGTGAAAGCCATACAAGAGATGCCAGCTCCCAAGAGAGAGAAAGAAGTCAGAGGATTTCTAGGACGACTGAACTACATTGCCCGATTCATCTCACATCTAACTGCTACCTGTGAACCAATCTTCAAGCTACTGAAGAAAGATCAAGTAGTACGTTGGAACGATGAATGTCAGGCCGCTTTCGAAAGAATCAAAGAGTATCTCCAAGAGCCACCCATTCTTATGCCACCGGTTGAAGGGAGACCTCTAATCTTATACTTGACAGTACTGGACAACTCAATGGGGTGTGTGCTGGGGCAGCATGACGAGTCTGGCCGAAAAGAGCACGCTATTTATTACCTTAGCAAAAAGTTTACCGACTGTGAGACCCGATACTCACTGCTCGAGAAAACTTGCTGCGCTTTGGTATGGGCTGCTCGCCGGCTGAGACAGTATATGTTGACTCACACTACTCTGTTGATTTCAAAAATGGATCCAATCGAGTATATCTTCGAAAAGCCCGCCTTGTCCGGAAGAATAGCAAGATGGCAGATGATCTTGACAGAATACGACATCCAGTACACAACTCAGAAAGCAATCAAAGGAAGTGTATTGGCAGACCATTTGGCACACCAGGCAGTGGACGACTACCAATCTATGAACTTTGAATTTCCAGACGAGGATATCATGGTAGTGACTGATTGTGAAGTACCTGGACCGGATGAAGGACCTGAGGAAGGATCCCGATGGTCTATGCACTTTGATGGAGCCTCAAACGCTTTGAGTAATGGTATTGGCGCTGTGATCATATCCCCAAAAGGCACTCATACTCCACTCACTGCCCGGTTATGTTTCAACTGCACCAACAACATGGCGGAGTATGAAGCATGTATCATGGGTCTTCAAGCTGCAATTGACTTAAGGATCAAGTTTCTGAGTGTCTTCGGAGATTCCGCTCTCGTGATCAATCAGATCAAAGGCGAGTGGGATACGAAACACCCAAATCTTATCCCTTATAAAGAGTGTGTGTTGACGTTGATCCCCCATTTCACGGAGATAACTTTTGAACACTTCCCAAGAGAGGAGAATCAGTTGGCGGACGCGCTGGCTACAATGTCTTCTATGTTCAAAGTCAAATGGGATAACGAGGCTCCCCGGATCATTATCTGGAAGTTGGACGAACCTGCACATTGCTGCGATCTTGAGACTGAAGAGGTAACTGAAAAACCTTGGTATCATGAAGTGAAGAGGTACTTGGAAACTCAAGAATACCCCGAGGGTGCATCTGTTAACGACAAGAAGTTTCTGAGAAGGTTCGCAGCAAAGTTCTTCCTCAGCAACGGCATTCTGTACAAACGAAACCATGACTCAATCTTACTGCGTTGTGTGGATAAGACTGAAGCAGAAAAGATCATGGCAGAGCTGCATGAGGATACCTTCGGAACACACTCCAGTGGACACACCATGGCAAAGAAAATCCTTCGGGCAGGATATTTCTAGTCCACAATGGAAGCTAATTGTTACCAATATTCTCGGACGTGTCACAAATGCCAGATTTATGCTGATAAGGTGCATGTTCCTCCAGTTCCTCCGAACGTCTTGACATCACCTTGGCCTTTTGCAATGTGGGACATTGATATGATCAGCGAGATCAGACCTACGACATCCAACGGGCATCGCTTCATCCTGATAGCGATTGATTACTTCACAAAGTGGGTCGAAGCAGCTTCCTACGCTACGGTAACCAAGAACGTCGTGGCACGGTTTATTCGGCACAACCTGATCTGTCGATACGGCGTCCCGGAAAGGATCATTACGGATAATGGTACCAATCTTAACAACAAGATGATCACTGAGCTCTGCGAGCAATTCAAGATACAGCACCACAACTCTTCTCCCTATCGACCGAAGATGAATGGGGCTGTCGAAGCAGCAAATAAGAATATCAATAAAATTGTGCAGAAGATGACAGTGACTTACAAAGATTGGCACGAGATGTTACCGTTCGCTCTTCATGGGTACCGTACCTCAGCAAGGACGTCAACCGGGGCAACTCCCTTTTCCTTGGTCTATGGCATGGAGGCAGTCTTGCCTATTGAAGTCCAGATACCCTCTCTCCGGATAATGAAGGATGCAGGTTTGAACGAAGATGACTGGATCCAGACTCGACTTGATCAATTAAACCTAATCGATGAAAATAGACTCACCGCTGTTTGTCATGGTCAGACGTACCAAAAACAGATGATCAGGGCATTTAACAAGAAAGTCAGACGACAAGAGTATCAAGTCGGAGACCTGGTAATCAAGCGCATCATTCTTCCTCAAAGTGATCCCAGGGGCAAATGGACCCCTACGTACGAAGGGTCATTTGTGGTTAAGCATATCTTCTCAGGAGGAGCTATGATTCTAACCACTATGGATGGTGACGACCTCCCTCACCCCGCCAATGCAGACATAGTAAAAAGATACTACGCATGATTAAAGACCCTCTAGGTTGACACACCTAGGCAAAAATAAGGGCTTCCCGGCGAACCAAAAGGGTTCGGGCAAAAATAAGGGATGAAATGAAAAAAATCTCTGTACACCCGGCAAGTCGAAAACCTGAAAAGGCGGCTTGGGCAAAAATGGGTATCCCGATTGTGATCGGTGGATCTGGAACTGACTGTTTAACGCTGGTTCGCGAAATGTCGCGAAAGCAAGAGTCGCCACTGTCTTTTATTTTCTCCAACATGGACAGGACAAAAGCACAGCAAAATTCCTTATGAGATTGTCTCTCGGTTCGGGAGGTAGATTTATAGAAAGGGAAGGTGTTAGCACCCTTTCTATCCATGGTTATCCATGGGCTCTTAGATACTTGCTCATTTGTGTTTTCAAAATTGTTTGCTTTTCAATTGTGAGTGAATTTGAAAAAGTTTTGTTTTAAAGATTTCAGATCGACTCTTGTATCAGTCCTCAAGAGTGTTTGAAAAATTGTTTTGAAAGCTTTTTGAAGTGTCGGTGTGAAAAGGTTTTGATTTGTTTTTGAATAGAGCAAGTATCTACGAGTCATCTACCTACCCTAAGGAATTAGGCTGTGTAAATGTCCTTAAGGTAGTGCCATCCCACCATTGAGAGGTAGGTAGCACCCCCGTTGGAGGTGTTCGGGTCAATTTGTTTGTAGGGACAGTGTGGTCACCAGAGCAACAGTAGGATACCTTAGAAGCTACCCTTATGCCATTGATCCTTTTAATTCCGAGGCAACCGTTTCGAGGCAACTGGATCATGTCATGGACATAAGGACTTACTAAAACGTCCTATACTCGACGACCACGTTTCGAGGGCAAGGCAACAGTGAGGCGTACCCTAAGAGTGGTGTGTGAATTCGTGTGTTATTTTCATGTTAATATTTGTCTTTGATCATGCATTTGGTGAGCTACGTATTGTTTTTAATTTAGGCCATTCATTCTTTCATGCAAAGTTTAGAATTTAAAAGTGCGGAAATTTAAATGCGGAAAGTAAAATCCTACGCTATTACAAGGCGTGGGTCTATACATCGCCAAATTAACAAAGACCCGTTTTTAATAAAAAAGCAGAAAGTAAAAATAAATTCCTAATTACTATTACATGGCTTGAACAGTTACATAATATTTGAAAGAAAATAAATAAGAATAAATGCGCGAAGAGAAATTAGAATTGAATGTTCGAGGGCGTTGGACCCTTTTGAGAAATTAAATGAAATTAAAGGTTAATTAATTATTAAATTAAAGAAAAGAAATAAGAAACGTTTTTAGGTTTTTGTTTTTATGAAATAAAGAAAAATTAAAAATTAAAAGAAACCCTAATTCTACATATTTTAATTTATTAAGAAAAAGTTTAAAGTTTTAACCTAATTTACTAAAGAATTTATGTACATGTTTATTTATAAAATATTTAATAATTAATAATAATAATAATGATGATAAAATTATTCATTGAAAAAAAAAGATAAAAAGATTAGAAACCCTAATTTCTACATATTTTATTTATTTAAGAAAAAGTATTAAAATTGAAAACCTAAATTAACTAAAATTATTATTTAAAGTTTATTTACAAAAAATAATGGTGAAATTAATGTTAATAACAATAAAACATTTTTGATTTTTTCTGTATTTATTATTGTGAAAATTATTTTATGGAATTTAAAGAAAACAATTAAAAACAATTAAAAGAATAAGAAGGAAAAATAAATAAAAATTAAAAATTGAGCAAACCATGGGGGGTGTCTGGCGCAATTTGGAGGTGTTTTGGAGTATTTTTGGCCATTTGTGTTCTGGCTGTTGACCATTTGTATTCTGGCTGTTGGCTTTTGGCTTTTGGTCATTTGGCTTTTGGCCTCAACGTTCCTTAATGAGCCTGCATGGGATCCTGTCTAAATCTGCAGTGTTGAATCTCATGAACACATTAAATAAAATCATAAAATGCAAATAAAGCCAATATATGAAGAAATTTAATGTTTAGGCACAATATGGCATGTATGAATGATTATACCCTTTTGATCATGGAGATCAAATCAATCTTACCCTCACTGGAAAATTAGTGACATGAATGCTTTTATGCCTTTTGGATCATGGAGATCAAGCCAGCCTTACACTTACTGAAGAAGTAGTGAGGTGTTGGTTTGTAACTGTGATGACTTGTTTGTAGTGAGAGAGGGATTTGTAATAAGGATTTCAAGGTTTTAGAGTTCTTGAAAGAATTTGATATTCTGACAGTGTTGTGGCCAGATTTTTTCTCTCTTTTTCTCCTCCCTGGTTTGTGTGAAAAGAAGGTGATTATATAATGGAAATTAGGGTAAAGAAAATGGACTTTGAATGTGCAATTGGGCCTCCAATGTTCACTTGAGTTCGTCACTTTCCAAGCTAAATCGCAGGGACTTAAGTGCAATTTTTGAAGTTGAAATGTGAAAACAAAATGTAGCCGATATCGAGAACTAACTCTTGTCCGAAAATCGGCTAAATCGGATAAACGGTGAATTAGTTATGAATTTTTGAAGTTTCAGCTCAGACAAACTTATTTTGGGCTCCAGTGTCGACTCTGACACGTTCTTCAATAAAAAACTGGTATTGATCGGAGCATAATCCGGTCTCGACTTTTGAAGCAAAGTTGTAGATCTATGAGTCAGGGACCTTGTGTAAAAATATGAGCCCAATCCGATAAAAATTGACCGAGTTATGAATTTTCGAAGTTTCGGCCCAGATGAAATAATATTCAGCATTCAGGATTTTCGGTGTGTCACGCACTCTGAGCAAAAAACGAAGGCCTTTTGAATACCGTTTGAACTCAATACCTTCTGTGAAAATGTAGCCAACTCAATTTATGAAATTTTGGCGCCAGAACCAGCTCGATACGATGAAAATCGACCAAGTTATGATTTTCTGAACATGACGCAAATAAACTTCTGTCACAAATTTTCTGTATGAAAATACTTGATAAATCCACATTTTTGAAGACCTTCTGATCGAAATTGACTTCTAGCCGTGAGAGATGAAAACATAGATAATGTCAAGACGGAATTTTGGCCACCGAAACGGGTTCAAAACGAGCCAAGATCTTCAAGTTATAAATTTTTTAGTGCGTATAAACTGCACTTTCAGCACACTTTTTCACCATATTTCTTCAAGAAAATTCACACATTCGGATACCTTATTTAAAGAATTGACTCTTGAGCCGAACCTGAATTTGAGAATATGTTATCAGAGATATCTTGGTGAAAGAATACCTGAATATGACGCGCCGGGTTGGACTTGTGAATTTTTCTTGAAATATTTTGAGAAATATGGGAGGGCAAATTTTGGGGTACAACACCGGTGGACTGAAAACCCGAAAGGGCGGTCCAGGCAAAAGTTAGGGATAGGCGTAATACTATGTCTCATTGGATCACCCTGCATCCAGAATTCGGCATCAACTATCAGGCTCAGACGGCATCAATCAATCAGCTTCATCTTCAACTAAGCAGCCAAGTGATGAGACGCTTGAAGACATAAAGGCGATAGCAGAGTTGGAACCCAGTGGGATTATTTTTTTCACATAGCTGTTTTGTTTTCCTTTTCACAAAATTGTATAAACTCTATGCTATTCGGCGGCGTTCTCTTACTAGGACGTCAGCCTCTTGTACATAAACGCCTATTTACAGGAAAATTCAAAAATCAATACAAATTCACTTTTCCAGACAAATTGCCAATTGTTTTTCCTTTATATGTTTTGTCTTGCGAAGAACGTCCAATGTTCATTTTTGATATATGCATTTGACACTAATTGCTAACTCATAATTACTTGCATGCGAAACAAAGGATTAATTACAGGTGACACCAGAAACAGGGGCAATAACAAGTTTGTCTAAGCGATCTAGTTGCTCTGTCTACCAAGATACCAAGGTAAGTTCAACTGAAGAACATGACCAAGTTACCTCCACTCCCCTCAGAGTAAGACCGGGTTCAACAGTACTCTCCTCCGAGCAGAGTTGGTCTCTCATCATCCCAAAAGGCACAGTATCTCCAGCAAGTCAGCAACACTCTCCCCAAGCAGAGTTAATCTACTGTCAGCCTTAAGGAAATTGGGTATCCCCAGAAGATCTCAACATTCCCCAGCGGAGTATACAGATGTTCCTAAGCAAGCATCTCCGACAGTCTTAATCTAAGATTGTTCCCCGGTGGAATACAGACACCCCAGTGGAGCCACTCCCCAGTGCAGTTCAAAAGTTTCCCCAGGAAAGTTGAATCAATCTCCCCAGTAGATTTCTGGAAGCTTATCCCCAGTAGATTCTGGAAGCTTATCACCTGCAGAGTACATACGTCTCTCCTCGACTATATTCAAAAGTTATCCCCCACCAGGGCTTATAACTGGGTTATCCTTAGCTAATTACCACGGAAAGATCGTCCTCGGCGAAGTTCTTCATATCCTCCAACGGAGTTCATCAAAATTCCTCAATAAAACATATCAACGGAGTCCCCAGCGGAGTTATCATCAAACCTCAGCGAAGTATCTCTTCCCACAGAGTAATTCCCCGCAGAGTAATCTCTCCAACAAGTTTATTCCCCAACGGAGTCATCTTCTCCTACCGGTTTTTTCTTGCAACCATCATCCCCAGCGGAAATGAAGAACTCTACTCTCCAAACATCAGCCCAGGATTCAACAAGCTCCCGGCATTCGTCAAGGATTTATTTTACTAGACGAAAATTCATTCATAAACATCACATTATCATACACCATGACGCATGCATATACACATCATAACACACAATCTCATTTATTCTTGAGAACATCCTGACATCATGCATTTCATACATCATGACATTGCATACAACTGATGTTTTGCCTTTTCAGGAAAAAGGTCAATCCAAAGACGATTACTATCAACTGTCGCAATTCCAGATTCAATTCCTGTATCTAGCCAGGGCATATCTGTGAGTGATTTGATTGTAGATTCGACACCTGTATCTAGCCAGGGCATATCTGCATGAAGAGTTTAGAGATTCGATACCTGTATCCAGCCAGGGCATATCTGTAGACGACCAATTCCAGATTCGATTCCTGTATCTAGCCAGGGCATATCTGTGAGTGATTTGATTGTAGATTCGACACATGTATCTAGCCAGGGCATATCTGCATGAAGAGTTTAGAGATTCGATACCTGTATCCAGCCAGGGCATATCTGTAGACGACCAATTCCAGATTCGATTCCTGTATCTAGCCAGGGCATATCTGTGAGAGACTGATTGTAGATTCGACACCTGTATCTAGCCAGGGCATATCTGTGAGAGACTGATTGTAGATTCGACACCTGTATCTAGCCAGGGCATATCTGCATGAATAATTTAGAGATTCGACTCCTGTATCCAGCCAGGGCATACTTGTAGACGACCAATTCCATATTTAATTCTTGTATCTAGCCAGGGCATATCTGTGAGTAACTGATTGTAGATTCGACACCTGTATCCAGCCAGGGCATGTCTGCATGAAGAGTTTAGAGATTCGACACCTGTATCCAGCCAGGGCATATCTGTAGGCGACAAGTTCCAGATTCGATTCCTGTATCTAGCCAGGGCATATCTGTGAGTGATTGATTGTAGATTCGATTCCTGTATCTAGCCAGGGCATATCTGTGAGCAATCGATTGTAGATTCGATACCTGTATCTAGCCAGGGCATATCTACATGAAGAGATTGGAGATCAACACCTGTAACAGGCCAGGAAACCATCTTCCTTTCTCAAGTACGCAAGTTCTCGCTAAGGAATCTCTTACGCGATCGACACCCCGGATGGCATCTATAAGCCCATCCTCCTACCCATCATATCTCCAAATGGCATCTATAAGCCCATTCCCGACAAGGTTCTGTCACATCTCCAGATGGCATCTATAAGCCCATCCACCTACCAACAGTTTCCAAATGGCATCTATAAGCCCATTCCCGACAAGGTTCTGTCACACTTCCAGATGGCATCTATAAGCCCATCCTCCTATCCATCATCTTTCCAAATGGCATCTATAAGCCCATTCCCGCCATCACACTGCTGACACTCTACTATACGAGTGCAAATTTCTGGGCACTCTAGTGTTCAATCATCTTCCATCTTCGGATCACGAAAGGCGCGCAAGCCAATCTACATCCTCAGGTCTAAGAAGATTGAACAGGGGCAACTGTTGTACCCCAAAATTTTCCCTCCCATATTCTTCAAAGTTTTGACAAGCATCATCTCAATTTGCTCAAGTCTACTCAAGGGTTGCACAGTTCAAACCATCCTCCTAAAGCCAGTCAAAATTAGGGTTTTGGTTCTTGCAAGGAAGTTGAGGTTTTCAAGGGCTCAATCAAGTCACATATGCCTATACACATTGTCAAGCATCTACATGCCAAGTTTCAAGACTTACAGCATCAAGTTGCACAGTCAAAAGCCCTAATTGCTTCACAATCAACTGTAGGGGTAAAATGGTCATTTGACAGTCAAAAGTCAAAATTTTTGGTCAACATCTTATTTTGAAGCCACAATCATCATTTGATCAAGTCTTGATCATGATTCCACAAGAATGGCTCAAAAATCATCAAGATGCAAAAGTTTCCATTTTTGGACAATTGAAAAGTCAACTGCAACTTGACCAAAGCATAACTTTTTCATGGTTCATCAGAAAAATCCCATCCAATGCTCATTTTTAAGGGGAGGACATTTCCTACAACTCATCTTCACATTCCAAGTTCAAGAAATGCTCTCACAAAAAGTTATCAATTTCAACATTATAGGTCATTTTCAAAAGTCAACAAAAAGGCATTTTAATTCAAAGACCATAACTTGAGATTGGTAAATCAAAATGACATGGGACCAAAGTCATTGGTTAGAGGACTTCAAGACCTTTCCAAAATGTCCAAGAACGTGTCCATATGATCAAAATTGAGCAAGATATGCATTGGAGAAGTTGGGAAATTTTTGTGAAATGGCAAAAGTCAACTATCCTTGAAACTTCAATTTTTGACAAAAGGACCCACTTTCTTCCACTTGATTCAGCCTTGTCATGCCATACACGTGTCCCATGATTAATTTCAAGATTAAACATTAATTTTTCTATTTTATTTAATTTTTATTGATTTAATTCATTTTAAATCCATAAAGTTCAAATAAAATCAAAAAAATTAATTAAATAACATCTTTTGATTTGAATGACTTTTATGTGTCATATGCTAGCTGCCAAAATCGTGCCAAGCTTATTTATGCATAGAATTCAAAATTTGAACCAAGTTTGGAATGTTCTTTAATGGTGGTAAACCAAAATCTCAAGGCTTAATTGCACAAGATACAAGCTCATAATGTGACCTAATTTCATTCACACCTACATATGCAAGCCTTCCCAACCTCATTCACGACCTGAACATTGCACAAGCGGCCAAACCACATTCAAAAAAATCAAGCAAAAAGTGAAATTTGTTTTCTCACTTCCAGGCCATTCCCAAACTTTTAATTGATTCTAATACATTGCATAAGTCCCCAGGAATCTTTTGAGATCAAAATCACACGCCAACGCTCAAGGAATCCTAAGAAACAGTCATACGGTTTGCATATTTATCTCACAATCATAATTCATTATTCATGCATCATTGATGAAATTTTTGTGTGCTTTATATTGCTAGAACCTCCATGAAGCTTTTGGTACTGGTTAATTGCTTTGTAACGCCCTGAAACGAAAACCACCATTAACGAATTCTAGGTTTTCGAAGCTTGCAATTTGGGGATTTCCAGCACAGGAAAAATCAGGCTTCATAAAACCTATGGTTGAACTCAGGGGATTGAGACGAACATGTTGATACCCTCACGCCCAATTTATATAGCCTGTAGGGCTATTCGTTATTTTTTCTCATGTTATTTTGTGGGGGTTAAAAACCCCCGCTAATCATTTGTTTTTTTGCAGGCACGAAGAAGAAGATGATTACATGTTCACATATGGCTGGATAGTTCAAATGGCGCGCGTTTTTTTTGTTTTCTCTCTCCAGCATATGATTGTTTCTTATATTATTTTCAATTGTTAATATTATAACAGATACACACGCATGGCCTAGTGGTTGGTGAGGTGTTTGTTCATCATTGGGACCTGGGTTCGACTCCCAGGTCCCCCAATTTCCTTGTTTCTATTTTTCCCCATATAATCATGTGTAGGCGCTGAAGAGCATTCCACCATGGACTCTCACAAATCAGGGCGCCAAGTGTCTCAAAAGTCAGATCTGAAGGCCAAGAGAGGATAACCACCATGATCCTCAGTCAAAGCTTGTGCATCTGATTACAAAAGTCAAACGTGGTTGAAAGCTTAGTGGGCCTGAAATTGCTGCCTAACACCTCCAATCTGGCCCAAACCCCCCTTGGTTCATTCTTTTTCTTTTTGTTTTATATTTTCTAATTTAGTTATTAATTATTTTTTTAATTATCATTATTACCACCAAAATTAACATAATTAATATTTTTCATAAAAAATAAAAAAAAACTAATATTATTATTATTTATTAATTTCATATTATTTTTTGTAAATAAATTATAATTAATTAATTAGTTTAAATAGGCAACTTTAATCTTTTTCTTAATAACTAAAATAAATTTAGAACTAGGTTTTTTCTTCTTTTAATTTTAATTCCTTTTGTTTTATTTTCATTAAAAACATAAAAATACAAAAACATTTTTTTAATTAATTAATTAGTAATTAGGTTTAAATTTCATTAATTGCAAAAAAGGACAAAAATTCAATTCTTTCTCAAAAAAGGGTCAAAGCCCTAAGACATTCCCGATTCAATCTTCTTTCGCGCTTTAATTTCTTTTGATTATATTTATGTATCTGTACAGAGTATGTAATAGTTAATTAGGATTTTATCGCCTTATTTAAATTCTCGCACTTTATTTTCCAAAACGGGTCTTTGTTTTTGGCGATGTATAGACCCGCGCCTTGTAATAGTTAGATTTACCTTCCCGCAATTTATTTTCCGCACTCCTAACTGTTAATTATGCATGAAAGAATGTATGAAAAATAAAATCAATCTGTAGCTCACAAATAACATGCAATGACAAACATTAACTGAAAAACAACACACATGCACATGCCACTCCTAGGGTACGCCTCACTGGTTGCCTCGAACGTGGTCATCAAGTATAAGGTGTCTTAGAGGTCACCCTCTTGTCTAAAGATCCAGTTGCCTCGAAACGGTTGCCTCGGATAAAAAGGATCTAGGACGTTAGGGTTACTTCTAAGGTGTCCTACTATTGCTTCGGTGACCACACTGTCCCTAATCATCGAATTGACCCGAATACCTCCAACGACGGTGCTACCTACTTCTTAATAGTGGGATAACATTATCTAAATGACTCTTACACAGCCTAATTCCTTAGAGTAGGTAGATCTCATGGGTACTTGCTCTTTTCAAAACAAACAAAATAAACTTTTCACACTCACACTTTCTAAAAGTTTTTCAAACGAATTTTTCATACTCTTGAGGACAGATACAAGAGTTACTTAGAAATTTTTCAAACGAAACTTTTTCAAAACCCACACACACTTGAAAAGCAAACAAATTTTTGAAAACATAAGATCAAGTACCTAAGAGCCCGTGGATAACCACGGATAGAAAGGGTGCTAACACCTTCCCTTTCTATAAATCTACCTCCCGAACCGAGAAACATTCTCAAAGAAGGAATTTTGCTGTGCTTTTGTCCTTTCCATGTTGGAGAACATAAAAGACAGTGGCGACTCTTGCTTACCGCGACATTTTGCGAACCAGCTTAAAAAAACAGTCAGTTCTATTTCCACCAATCACAGTATCTTAGGAACTCATTCCAGTGGGCACACTATGGCCAAGAAAATTCTGAGAGTTGGCTACTGTTGTTCCCCAAAATTTGCCCTCTCATTTCTCAAAGGATCAACCTGGGCCCTCAGGTTTGCTTCCATCCAATCGCAAATTTTGAATTACAAATTTTCCAAGAAAATCAATCATAAGGGCAAAATGGTCATTTGCACACCAAAGGAGTCAAACTATGACTTTTGAATCAAAATCAAGTTCCAAGAATCATATTTCATTAAGGCATGAAATTGGTTCATCAAAAATCAGAAGTCAGAAGTTACTTTGAAAAAAAATCAAAATTTCTAAACATTTAGAAAATTTTCTAAGTGTCTAGAGAATATGATACTTCAGAAATTCTGAGCCAACATCTATGCAAGTGGTGTCAGAAGTTGCAAACACGGTTCAGAACATGACACTTCAATCAGAATATATAGAAGCGATGCTCTTTGGTCAGAACATGATGCTTCAGCCAGAACATGATTCTTCAGCATATGAATGCTATGTTCAATGCTCCGGTCAGAACTTGCCCCTTCAGCATTTGGAGGTTACGTTTCTGATCAAAACATCACCAAATCCCAAGACCTCGTTTAAACAACCTGCTGCGCTACTACAGTAAAGTACTCTAACCAGCAATTAATCCAGTCCATGCATGCATTCTCCCAAATCTTGTATTTACACCAAGTACAAAAAGCAATGGAACAGTGTGCCAAAAGTTCAAATCCCATTTGTTCCCCCCCCCCAAAAAAAAAAACACAACAAATTCATATATAAATAAGTGGCTCCATCACACTTGCAAAGGGCTGGCTTTTGGAGAGAGAATCGTCAAAAAGAGAGAAAAGAAATATGTGGAACCCCTTTATAAAAATCCATAAATCCAAAACAGAAAACAAAAAAACCTTGTTCTTCCCTTGAAGTAAAAGAGCTTGGCATTTTCTCTTTCGTTGCTCTTGTTGATTCCAGAATATCTGGAGGCAGCAACTCAAGTCCCAAACACACGTTCCAGGTTCAAGGTAAGTCTTTGACTCTGTATCTTCTCATTCAGAACATCATTAAACATGTAAATATCATAATATTGATGTTGTCCATATCATTACGTAAGTAGAAAAATTGAGGATCAGAACTTCCTGATTTAGGCTAGATTCAGGACCAGGATCAGAACTTCCATAAATTGTTTTGCTTTTATCCTTCTGACTTTTTGTTTGCTGAAAACTGATTAAGTTGTCATTGTACTGATTGATATAAGGAAAGAGCTGAAATGTAACACAACTTCTGTTTTTCACTCACCACTCTAACACAGAACTTCTGTTTTTCACTCACCACTCTAACACATAGAACTTCCATGATTCACTCACTATTCTAACACGACACATAACTTCTGAGTTCTCCCTACATGACAAACATACTGAATTGCTGATGTTTCCGCTTGTTGTTTTTATACACTCAAAGTTTCTGATTTTTATAGAACTTCTGGGGTTTATTCACTGTTTTAGTGTAATACATAACTTCTGACTTGTGGTCCATTGTCTGAATACCACCCAAAACTTTTGTGTTTCCTCTCTAATATTCCTTGCAAGACCCCAGAGTTTACCAATTCAGAACTTCTGACACCCATTGACGTCTCCTGCTGAGTCACAGCGCTTTTGGCTTCAGAATTTTTGATTACATTTGTTTTGCTTGTAGCAGCACGCTGGTATTATATCCTATTTATTTTCCTTTTTATCACTTTCAACATTAAAACTCTTTTCATCAATATAAAAAGGCATAAAAATATTTTCTTTTTAAGCTAACTCATTTCCCTTTTTTTATTTTATTTCATCAACACAAAAAACCCTTTTTTAACAAGGTCCCTTTTCTTTCTTGCATTATTATTTCAATATGGTTGTAATAAATAATTAAGATTTATTTTCTTGCAACCCCTATTTGTAAAGATGTACCCCCATCCCTAAAACATTGTAATAGTGTAGGACTTTACATTTCCACAATTTATCGCTTTTGAATGTAAATGCTAGTAACTAGGGCGTGTATGGCAAGACATGAAATCAACAAATAGATCACCCTAATCAAGACTAAAATCCATGCAATCAAACACATTTGCACACTATCACCCTTAGGGTAATCTCACTTTGTTTCCTATCAGAAAAATAGTCGTGTCCCTCGAACGTGGGTGTTTTAGAAAAGACCCTCGATAAAAGATCGTAGTCCCTCGATGACCCTCGATGTTGCCTCCGGTAAACGATCTAGTCCCTCAACGATATTGCTAAAACATCCCATAGGTTTCCTTCTATGACTATACAAACGTCCCAACATCTGTCCCTTCACATCCAACGATGGGGCTTCTTACCAAATCAATGGTAAGATAGCAACGTCTAAAGGAGGAGGAAAAGAATAATTAAAGACCTTTTGAGTAGGTAGATTCGCTCCTAGTTGCTCACTTGCTCACAACAAAAACATTTTATACACCAACACCCTCACTTTGAAACATTTTAGAAAGACAACACTTTGTACGCGTTCTTATAGAGACGGGAGCCATTACAAAGGAAACCCTTTTCAAAAATCACTTTCCAAAACACGTCCTACAAACACCTCTTTGAACTATTTTCAAAACAACACTTTGTACGCATTCTTATAGAGACGAAAATAATTACCAAGTCACATTTTCAAAGTACTTTCAAAACCCACATCACAAGCACACATTTAAACAAAAGCAAGTGATCTAGCAAGCAACAAAGAGCCTATGGAAAACCATGGATGAAAAGGGTGTTAATACCTTCCCTTTTCATAATCTACCCCCCCCCCCCCCCCCCGCCCGAACTCAAGAAAACATCTCTAAAGGTCTTTCTTGTGCTTTTTCACCTTTCCTTATTGGATAAAAGAAAAGTCGGTGGCGAATCTTGCTAAACCGCAACATTTGCAAACACAAATGCAAAACCTCAAGTCAGTTCTCCCACCGTATCACAGAATTGGCGACTCTGCTGGGGATTTCTCTAAAAGTGGGGTTACCTTAGGGTTAGGTCATATTTACTTGCTTTATTTGTTTAACTTGTATGCTTTATATTATGATTCTTTGTTTGGGTTTGAATCCTCTACCCAGTTTTGGGATACCTTATAGGTAAGTAGCAATACATTATGGAAACTGTGCGGGGTATACCGATATGGTCTAAGCAATAGCTACGTTAGTGTGACATATTTGAGGGTACCGGTAACCCTTGAGTTAATCAAGGAGAATACGGGGCCGCTGAGTGATGTCATAAAGCACTAATGAACTTTTAGAACCTTTACTTGACCAACTTGGCCTTTAGGACATACTGAGATGACCGACTTTGGTACAATCCAAAGTTGGTAGATACTCGATACTACACTCATTGAGGTTTGTTTTTTTGGGATATTTCGGTTGCCATTAAAGAGGCTTGCGCTGAAACAATGCCCGAGAAAACAAACCAGTGATATTGAGCTCTTTAAAACCCTGTTACTATTACTAGGACAGGTTTAAGCCAACTAAACTTCAAGAGGGTACTTACCTATAAAACTCCATGCAAGCCTAAACCTAGGGTTTGTTTGCTTTGCTTGTATATGCATACTTGTACATAACATCATGGACATCATGAACATCATATACATCCACTAACCATTTCAAGGATTTTGGGATTTATCTTTGTTCTTGTTTTGTAGGATATGCATTCACTTCACAGGAAAACTATTCAAGTCAATCTTGTAAGGATCCCTCCATAACTCAAGGAGCTAGCTTCAAGGATTTCTGAAAACTCTCCATTCACCAAGAGACATGGTCGGCTACTCAACTTGGTCACCTCTAACACAGATGAGGATATGATCAAGGTGCTCTTTCAGTTCTTTGATCCTTTGCACCATTACTTTACATTTCCCGACTATCAACTTGTGCCTACTTTGGAAGAATTCTCCCAACTCTTGAGGATTCCCATTCTCAATCAACTACCTTTCAACGGTACAGAAAGAGATCCAACGCCAGAAGAGATTGCTCAAGCTCTACACTTGCACCCGGCTGATGTCACAACTCATTGGGAAACAAGGAGTGGTGTCAAAGGCTTCCTAGAAATGTTTCTATTTGAGAAAGCCCAAAGCTATTGGAATTCCTTAGACTTGCAAGCCTTTGAGGAAATTGTGGCTCTCCTCATCTATGGGATGGTTTTGTTTCCAAATCCTGACCAACTCATAGATGTCAACACCATCAAAATCTTCATATCACGTAACCCAATGCATACATTGCTAGGGGATATCCTACACTCTTTTCACACTCGCACAATGAGGAAAAGAGGTGTCCTTATGTGTTGCACTCCTCTCTTGGTAAGATGGTTTATTTCTCATCTTCCCCAATCAGTCTTAAAGAATGAACAAGGGTCGAGGTGGTCGCAAAGGTTGATGACGCTCAAGCATTCAGATATTCATTGGTGCTCCCGTTACAAAGAGAATGTTATCATTGTCGGCCGATGTTTGAGAATTACCTAATGTCCCTTTACTTAGCATTATGGGAGGTATCACCTACAACCCATGTTTATCCTTAAGACAATTTGGTTATGCCCGAAGGGATGGCCCGCACGAGATGCTGATTCAAGGTCTTCGCCAGAGATTCATCCGAGCTTGGAGGATGCTAAACAAGGTGGATAGCAAGACTTTGGGGCACAAGAATTCCATCCCTCTTGAGTCTTACCTCAAATGGGTATGAACTCGCGCTCAGAGTCTTATGATGCCTTAACCCTCTATTCTCCCGGTAATCATTGAGCCTGTCATGGAGGGAGACGTTCCATACACTATCCTACATACTGACATGCCCACATCTCTTGAAGACCTCCAAAGGGATTGGATACAACTCAAAGGGGAGCGAAATACTTTCGAAGTCCAATTTTACGCCAGTGAGAAGAAAGTTCTAGAACTCACCAAGCAGCTTCACGAAGAACAGAATCTGGACACCTACATTGTGCCAAAGAGGATGCGTTCAACCTTTTTGTCTTAGGAGTTTTGTTGTACTTTTGTTTCTCTCATTGTAAGCCCAAAAAGGCATAATGTACTCAAGTTTGGATTTATTAATATGACGTGTGTTATTCTTTTGGTATGAACAAATTTAAATCTCTAAATTCCTTGAAATCATTGCATACACATACCATCCATGACATTGCATAAGCAGATTCTTTTACAGGTTTCTCATCTCCTCCGCTGTTTGTTTCAAGCAGATATGACTTCTGAACAAAGCATCAAAGATCTTCAGGTACAAAATGCCCAATTTCAACAGATGTTCGTAACTCTGGAAAAAGGGCAGGAGGATCTGAAGGCCCTCATCCTAAAATAGAAAGAGAAGAAGAAGAAGAAGAAGAAGAAGCGCGTCGGTGCTGTTGTACCCCAAAATTTTCCCTCCCATATTCTTCAAGATTTGCAAAGAGCATGCTTCACAATCTCTCAAGAGTTGCACAGTTCAATGGCCTCCTAACAGTCAAAAATTAGGGTTTTGGTTCTGGCAAAGAAGTTGAAGTTTCCAAGAGTCCAAACAAGTCCCATATGCCTACAAACATTGTCAAGCATCCTCATGTCAAGTTTCAAGACTTACAACACAAAATTGCACAGTCAAAAACCCTAATTGCTCAACAGTCAACTATAGGGGCAAAATGGTCATTTGACAGTCAAAAGTCCAAATTTTTGGTCAACATCTTATTTTGAAGCCACAAACATCATTTGATCAATTCTTGATCATGATTCCTAAGGCATGGCTCAAAAAGTCTCAAGATGCAAAAGTTTCCATATTTGGACAGTTGAAAAAGTCAACTGTAACTTGACCAAGGCATAACTTTTTCATGGTTCATCAGAAAAATCCCATCCAATGCTCATCTTGAAGGGGAAGACATTTCCTACAAATCATCTTCACACTTCAAGTCCAAGAAATGCTCTCACAAAAAGTTATCAATCTCAACATTATAGGTCATTTTCAAAAGTCAACAAAAAGGCACTTTAAGTCAAAGACCATAACTTGAGATTGGTAAATCAAAATGACATGGGACCAAAGGCATTGGTTAGAGGACTTCAAGAAATTTCCAAAATGTCCAAGAACATGATCAAAGCTTAAAAATTGAGCAAGATATGCCTTGTGGAAGTTGGGAAATTTTTGGGAATTTTGAAAAGTCAACTTTGCTTCAAATGCCTCAAAATTGCTAATGGGCCTCAATTTCTTCCAAGAATCATCACCCAAAAGCTATGCACGACCCATTGACTTTAAAGGGAGTTATTTTATCATTTTTTATTAATTATTTGAATTATTATTATTATTAGTTCATTTAATTAAAATAAAATATGACAAAAATAGAAAATCATGTTTTCCAATCCTTTTTTTGCAGCATATTCTCTCAATGAAGCCTAAATATTTCGTGCACACTCAATATGGAAAGAATTGGCAATGATTGGTATCAAAAGGGCATGAAAAAGATTGAAAAAGATTGCATTGAAAACCAAATATTTGATTCATGAATGCAAAGGTTTTTGACTTGGATTTCTACCCTAATTCAGTCACACATATAAACACAATGCAAACCTAATAAAAAAACCTGAATGCTGCGCTAGAACCTAAGAACAAAAACTCACTTTTTCCTTAAAAACTTCAAACCTGTTTTCTTAGTTGCAAGGCATTTCAAGGCGTGGAAAGTATCTCAAAAGTTTGCTGGGACCTCTCTGATCATAACCCAATCAAAATCACATCTCCATACACCAAGAACTGGTAGAACGCCATAGCCCTGTTCATGGAAATTTTCATAATCGCATCTTGATTTATACGCATGTTTCATGTTTTTTAATTGTTGTTTTACGCTAACATGATGTTTCTGAAGCTAACAGTACCGTTCAATTGAAAAATGGTCGCCTGAATAAGAAGTTACCATGAACACGCATTAGGGTTTCAAAACTCTAAATTTGGGGTTTCTTTCATCTGGTAAAATCAGACCATGAGACTAAGACCATTGAATTCGTAGTATTCCAACGAATCTAAAACACCCATCGTGCTCAATTTATCATTGGCCAATTTCTATTCGCTATTTTTGTTGTTTCAGATTGTGGGGGTTCAAAACCCCCGCTATTTGATGTATTTTTCAGGCAAAAGCAAAAGCATGGTGGAGAAGACGCTGAGGTGTCTCAACCAGACAGGGCCATTCAAATATTCGCGCATTTTCTTTTATGTTTACCAATAGCGCTTGTTCTCTCTCATATGAATCAGGTTCCACTAATATTACAAACGAACGCGCTTGGCTGGTTGGTAAGTGAGGTGGCCTTCAAGCATTGGGACCTGGGTTCGATTCCCAGGTCCCCTCCCTTCTCAATATTATTTTGCCTAATGTGTTCCTACGCAGCATATCTTTCAGTGGTCCACCATGCATCCAGTATCCTGGCGCGCCACATGTCCCAGGAGACGAATCTGAAGGTCAGGATCTGGAGTCCACCATGGACATCAGTCAAACGTTCCACACGCATCCCAGAAAAGTCAAAAGGGCCTTCCTCAAATAGGCCAAATTGCTGGGAATTCACCTCCAACTTTGGGTCAACACCCCTCTTGTTTGTATCTCTTTCCCTTTTTCTTTTTCTTTCTTTTTATTTTATTTGTTTTGATTATTTTCTTTTAATTCATAAAATAAATTTTATAATATAAAAATACAAAAAAATCAGAAAATCATGAAACAATAAAAAAATATGCTTTGTTAACATTAATTAATATTATTTTATAAATAAATTTTAATAACTAACTTAGTTTTAATTTTAGGTTTAATTCTAATTTTTTTCAAATAAACTAAAAAATGTAGAAATTAGGGTTTTAATACGTTTATTCTTTTTCTTTTCTTTTACCATATTTAATTATTAATTATTTTGTAAATAAATTTATCATTAAATAATTAGGTTAAAACTAGGTACAACTTAAACATTTTTTTAATAAATTAAAAATAATTTAGAATTAGGGTTTTTAATTCCAATTTAATTTTCTCATTAAACTCCATAAATACAAAAAACTCCAAAAAATTCTTTCTTTTATTTAAACTTAATTAATTTATTAATTGTAATGTAATTTCTTTAAAGGGTCCAACGCCCTCGCATTTCGATTATAATTCCTTTTCGCACATTTACTTTCATTTCCCTTTTATAAATTTCATGTACTTGCCCCAAAGCCTTGTAATAGATTAATTAGGATATTTATCTTTCCGCATTTTTATTTTATTCAAATCGGGTCTTGGATTAATTTGGCGATGTAGACCCGCGCCTTTGTAATAGCGTAGGACTTTTAATTCCGCACCTTTTAACTGTTAATAACCACATGAAAGAATGAATGTCAAAAATAAAAACAAAGCGTAGATCACCAATGCATGAACAAGACAAACATAACTGAAAATGACACACAATTCACACACCACCCCTAGGGTACACCTCACTGTTGCCTTGCCCCTCGAAAAGTGGTCGTCGAGTAGAGGACGTTTTAGTAAGTCCTCATGTCCATGAACATGGCATGAGGGTAGCTTCTAAGGTGTCTTCCTATTGCTCTGGTGACCACACTGTCCCTAATCCTCGAATTGACCCGAACACCTCCAACGGTGATGCTACCTACCTCTCAATGGTGGGATGGCACTACCTTAAGGACATTTACACAGACTAATTCCTTAGGGTAGGTAGATGACTTGTAGATACTTGCTCTAATTCAAAACAAATCAAAAAAACTTCTTTTCACACCGACACTTTGCAAAAAAAAAAGCTTTCAAAACAACTTTTCAAACACTCTTGAAGACCGATACAAGAGTCGATCTGAAACTTTAAACGAAACTTTTTCAAACTCACTCCCACACTTGAAAAGCAAACAAACATTTTTTGAAAACACAAATGAGCAAGTATCTAAGAGCCCATGCATAACCATGGATAGAAAGGGTGCTAACACCTTCCCTTTCTATAAATCTACCTCCCGAACCGAGAACTAATCTCAATAAGGAATTTTTCTGTGCTTTTGTCCTTTCCATTTGGAGAAAATAAAAGACGGTGGCGACTCTTGCTTCCGCGACATTTCGCGAACCAGCGTTAAACAGTCAGTTCCAGATCCACCGATCACAGAACTGGCGACTCTGCTGGGGAATCTTATAAAGTGAGGTGTACCTTAGGATAGTTCATAACTGTGTTTTCAATTGTATTGACTTGTTTGCTTTAAAATTGTGGGTTGCATGGGAGTTACATAGATCCTAACCCGGATCTGGGGATACCCTGTTTAGGTAGCATAAGCTGTGAGGGACCTGTCCGGCGTAGACCGACACGGGTGAAGCAGTGGCTACGTTGGTGTGGCATCTTGGTCTGTACCGATATCCCTTGTGTTGCAACGAGGAGAATATGAGTCTTCTGAGGAGTCATTAAGCACCAACAGACCTTAGAACCTTAAATGACACAACTTGGCCATTAGAACAGTAGCAGTATGCTACGCCCATTGAGGCTAAACTCTCGTGATGGTTCTGGCTGCAAGAAAAGATTGCGATGCTGGAGTTATGACCGATTGAGGGTAGTCAATGATATTGGGATCCTCTAAGAACCCGGTTACTTTTGATAGGACAGGTATGAACCAACAAACTGAAAGAGGGTAATACCTAGACCTCATGCTGGCCTAAACTTTAAGGGCTTGTCTTGTGTGACTTGTGTGCCTTACCATGTTTGCTTTTGTAAATATTTGTGGTGTGCTTTATCATAACATCATAACATCATGAGCATTGCATGCATCCTGCATCAGGACTGACCATTTCAAAGACAAGAGGGTTTCACCTTTGCTCTGTTTTGTAGGACATCATGATGCCTATGCGAAGGAATACTATCCGGTTCAACTTTGTTCACCCACCTGAGTTGCTTGAAGAGTTGGTTAGCAGGATTCCAAATACCACTTCCTTCATCCAGAGGCATGGTTCTCTTCTCAGTTTAGTCACTACAAAGCGGGATCAACAGTTGATGAGTGTCCTGACCCAGTTCTATGACCCTCTGTACCAGTGCTTCACCTTTCAAGACTTCCAGCTGGTCCCTACCCTGGAATAGTTCTCTGATTTGCTTAGCATCCCTATCTTGGATCAGACTCCCTTTACTGGTTGGGAAAAGACACTCAGGCTTGAGGAGGTTGCTGCAGCTCTTCCCTTGACTCACCAAGAAGTAATAGACAATTGGGTGACTAGAAGCGGAGTTAAGGGTTTCTTGGCCAAGTTTATGATTGGTAAAGCTAACAGCTTCTGGAATGACTTGGACTTTAGGGCATATGAAGACATCCTGGCTCTCTTAATCTATGGGCTAGTCTTGTTTCCTAATCCTGACAACTTCATCAATGTCACTGCCATAAGGATCTTCATGTCTCAGAATCTTGTGCTCACTCTCTTGGGTGACATCCTGCAACAACTTTATGCTCGTACGGCCCGAAGACGAGGAACTCTGTGGTGTTGTATCCCTTTGTTGGTGAGGTGGTTTATTTCACACCTCCCTAAGTTCGTGCTGAAGAACCAAGAAGGAAGAGGCTGGGCTCATAGGTTAATGTCACTCACCGATAAATACATCATTTGGACTCTCAGGGGTTTGGATGAGATAACTGTTATTGATCGTTGCGGAGAATACCCTAATGTTCCTTTGATTGGTACTCAAGGAGGGATCTCTTATAATCCATGTCTAGCTCTCCGTCAGTTTGGAAGAGCCAGAAGAGCAGGGCCTCATGAGATGTTGGTGCCTCACATCAGTTTTGAGTTTCAGGTGGATAGTGACGAGCTGCGTTGTAGGTTCATCAAAGCTTGGGACAGAGTTCAAAAAGCTGATCCACAAGAGTTGGGGCCAAAGACTTCTCTACCTATGGAAGCCTACTACAAATGGGTTCGCATCTGTGCTCAGAAGTTAGGTGGCCATACGAAGCTGTCAGACCCGTCATTCTTGAATATCCTGACAAAGATAGGGCTCCTCCAACTGTCCTCCCTCCTCAGATACCTACTGATTATGAGACATTAAAGAGGTCTTGGTCGCAACTGCGAGAAGAGCGGGATTCATATCGGGAAAAGTTCAACGAGCAGGAATTGAAGATCCAGAAGCTGACAAAGCAGTTGGAGAATGAGCGAGCTCTGAATGACTACATCCGTATTGAGAAGAGGAGACCCTGGGATCAATGAGGAGCTCTGGATGTTCTTTTACAGTTTTATTTCCCTTTTCAGTATTTCCCTTTTATGTAACGCCTAAGGGCAATCTGTTGAACAATTTAAATTTCAAAGTTGAATCTAATGAAGTGTGTTCCTTTTTGTTTACAAAGTTGATTCCCGATTGTCTTTGAAAACATAAATTATACGCATTCCATTCATCACGTGCATAGCAGATATTCTTCTTTTCAGGTTGCTTACTGTTCTTCGCTATTTATTTCAGCATCATGAACCCTGACTCATCATCAACCGAGATGTCTATCAAGGCCCTTCAGGCGCAGAACGCGCAATTTCAGAAGCTGATCATGGGTTTGGCTCAAGGCCAAGAAGAGCTGAAGGCTTTACTCCTGAAGAAGGAGAAGAAGAAGAAGAAGAGAACTGTTCTTTTCAACTCGGGCCGAAGGTTTGGCAACACTCTGCAGAATGAAGAAGCTGGTTCTTCTGTAGGCAAAGACAGTCCCCAAGGGGGAAAGGCTTCAAGTCCAGTAGTCTCTGACAACGAGACTGACTTTAATGAGGAACAGTATCCTCCGACTGAAGACCGGTATAAGCAGTTGGAAGACAGACTGAACGCCATGGAGATCCAACAAGTGCCTGGGCTGGATTTCGGAGACTTGGGCTTATCTACTGGTGTGATTATTCCTCACAAGTTTAAAGCACCATCTTTCACCAAGTATGACGGGGCGTCTTACCCTAAGTTGCACCTCAGATCTTATGTGCGGAAGATTCAACCGTACACAGTGGACAAGAACTTGTGGATCCACTTCTTCCAGGAGAGTCTTTCAGGGACTCATCTCGAATGGTTCTATCAGCTGGATGGGACCAAGGTTCGTAACTGGGAGGAGTTGGCTACTGCTTTTTATAAGCAGTATCAATATAATGCCGACCTTGCTCCTACACGTACCCAACTCCAGGGTATGTCGCTAGGATCAAGCGAAGGTTTTAAAGAGTATGCACAGAAGTGGAGGGATCTGGCTGGCAGGGTGCAGCCTCCGTTAACTGACCGTGAGCTGGTAGATATGTTCTTGGGGACCCTCTCTGGGCCATTCTTCAATCATCTTATCGGTAATTCGTCTGCAAGGTTCACCGATCTTATTCTGACTGGGGAGAGAATAGAGGATGGAATGAAGTCCGGTAAAATTCAGAAGGGTGCATCTTCAAGTTCTGAGAAGAAACCCTTTAAGAAGGAGGCCAGTGCTGTATATGGGCCTAGAAGGCAAGAGAAACCAGAACGCCGCCAATCTGTCAACGCGGTGATGATTGCAAAGCCTGCTGCCGCTCCTCGGCAAACCAATCCACAAAGGGCTGAGAGACCCAGAAGAGATTTTACCCGGCTGAGTATGACTCTATCACAAATCTTGCCACAATTGCTATCCACCAATTTGGTGACTGTCAGGGAGGCCCCGAAGGTTGTGAATACTGCCTCTCCCAAGTACAATCCAAATGCCCGCTGTGCTTATCACTCCGATAGCCCGGGGCATTCCACTGATAACTGTTGGGCCTTAAGGAACAAGGTGCAAGACCTTATTGATGCCAATGAGGTACAGTTTGAGGCACCTGAGAAGCCCAATATGGTGACTGCTCCCATGCCTAACCATGGAGTGAATGCTATCAGGGAGGATGATGAAGTAGAAGAGTCAGAGTTTGATAGCTGGATTTACCCGACGACTGATGGTGGATTGACCAATTGGATTGCTAAAGATCATACTCCTGTTACTTTTGTTACGCAGTAATAAACTCCTTTGTTTTTGTTATTTTTAATAAACAATGAATTGAAACTCTATGGCCCGGTGTCTTACCCGGGGCACCGCGGCTTCATTTGTGAGGGCATACTAATTGTCATTTCATATATCATGAATAAAAACCTTGGACGTTTTCTCGCACTTCAAATCTTATGCTCCTTTTCTTTCTTTCCTTTCTTTATATATTGCAAAACAACTGTATTTACACACACTCACCCATATAGGTTTCAATCCACTCTGGATCTCACTGGTAACGACTCTGCTACTGCCAGTTATGACTTCGAAAATCCGATCAACTTAGCCGAAGACGAAGGTGGAGATGATTGCGAAGTGCCTGGAGAGCTTGCAAGACTGTTACTCCAGGAAGAGAGGGCAATTCAACCACACGAAGAGCCAGTGGAAACAATAAATCTGGGTACCGAGACGAACAGAAAGGAGGTCAAGATTGGTGCCAACCTAGAGCTCAGCGTGAAGCAACGGTTGACTCAGATGTTACATGATTATGTGGAGATCTTTTCCTGGTCCTACAAAGACATGCCCGGGTTAGATACTGATATTGTGGTCCATCATTTGCCTACCAAGGAAGACTGCCCTCCGGTTAAGCAAAAGGTCCGCCGTATGCGTCCAGAGATGTCTGAGAAGATCAAAGCCGAGGTTATGAAACAGTTTGATGCCGGTTTTCTTGCAGTGACTTCTTACCCTCAGTGGGTTGCTAATGTGGTGCCAGTACCAAAGAAAGATGGAAAGGTCAGAATGTGTGTCGATTACATGGATCTGAACAGGGCCAGCCCCAAAGATGACTTCCCCCTACCTCACATTGATGTCCTTGTTGACAATACTGCTCAGCATAAGGTGTTCTCTTTCATAGACGGTTTTTCAGGCTATAATCAGATCAAGATGGCACCTGAAGACATGGAAAAGACTACCTTTGTTACTCAGTGGGGCACCTTCTGCTACAAGGTCATGCCATTCGGGTTGAAAAATGCTGGGGCAAACTACCAACGTGCCATGGTTGCCTTATTTCATGACATGATCCATCATGAGATAGAAGTGTATGTCGATGACATGATTGCAAGGTCCCAAACTGAGGAAGAACATCTTGATCATCTGCAGAAATTGTTTGACCGTCTGAAGTTGTACAAGCTGAGGTTGAACCCGAACAAGTGCACCTTCGGGGTAAGATCTGGAAAGTTGCTAGGCTTCGTTGTAAGTGACAAGGGTATTCAAGTGGACCATGCCAAGGTTAAAGCTATTCAAGAGATGCCAGTTCCTAAGACAGAGAAAGAGGTCAGAGGCTTTTTAGGACGCCTGAATTACATTGCTCGATTCATCTCGCATCTAACTGCTACTTGTGAACCAATCTTCAAGCTGCTGAAGAAAGATCAGGTAGTACGTTGGAATGATGAATGTCAGGCTGCTTTTGACAGAATCAAAGAGTATCTCCAAGAACCACCCATCCTTATGCCACCGGTTGAAGGGAGACCTCTGATATTATACCTGACGGTACTTGACAACTCAATGGGGTGTGTGCTGGGGCAGCATGACGAGTCTGGCCGAAAAGAGCATGCCATTTATTACCTTAGCAAAAAGTTTACCGACTGTGAGACCCGATACTCACTGCTTGAGAAAACTTGCTGCGCTTTGGTATGGGCTGCTCGCTGGCTGAGACAGTATATGCTGACTCACACTACCTTGTTAATCTCAAAGATGGATCCAATAAAGTACATATTTGAAAAGCCTGCTCTGTCCGGGAGAATAGCAAGATGGCAGATGATCTTGACGGAATACGACATCCAATACACGACCCAGAAAGCTATCAAAGGGAGTGTATTGGCAGACCACTTGGCACATCAGGCAGTAGACGACTATCAGTCAATGAACTTCGAGTTTCCAGACGAGAGTATCATGATAGTGACTGATTGTGAAGTACATGGACCGGATGAAGGACCTGAGGAAGGATCCCTATGGTCTATGCACTTTGACGGAGCCTCCAATGCTTTGGGTAACGATATCGGCGCTGTGATCATATCCCCTCAAGGCACTCATACTCCACTCACTGCCCGGCTATGTTTCAACTGCACCAACAACATGGCGGAGTATGAGGCATGCATCATAGGTCTCCAAGCTGCGATCGACTTAAGGATCAAGTTTCTGAGTGTCTTCGGAGATTCCGCTCTCGTGATCAATCAGATCAAAGGGGAGTGGGATACGAAACATCCGAATCTTATTCCTTACAGAGAATGTGTGTTGACCTTGATCCCCCACTTCACAGAGATAACCTTTGAACATTTCCCAAGAGAGGAGAATCAGTTAGCGGACGCGTTAGCTACGATGTCTTCCATGTTCAAAGTCAAATGGGACAATGAGGCTCCCCGGATCATCATATGGAAACTGGACGAGCCCGCATACTGTTGTGATCTTGAGACTGAATTGGTAACTGAGAAGCCTTGGTACCATGAAGTGAAGAGATACTTGGAAGCTTAGGAATACCCTAAAGGTGCGTCTGTCAATGATAAGAAGTTTCTGAGAAGATTCGCAGCGAAGTTCTTCCTTAGCAACGACATCCTGTATAAGCGAAACCATGATTCAACCTTACTGTGTTGTGTGGATAAGACTGAAGCAGAAAAGATCATGAAAGAGCTACATGAAGGGACCTTCGGAACACATTCCAGTGGACACACTATGGCAAAGAAGATCCTTCGGGCAGGGTATTTCTGGTCCACAATGGAAGCCGACTGTTACCAACACTCTCGGACATGCCACAAATGCCAGATTTATGCAGACAAGGTGCATGTTCCTCCAGTTCCTCTGAAAGTCTCGACAGCCCCTTGGCCGTTTGAAATGTGGGGCATAGATATGATCGGTGAGATTAAACCTACGGCATCCAATGGGCATCGCTTCATCCTGGTAGCGATTGATTATTTCACGAAGTGGGTTGAAGCAGCTTCCTACGCCACAGTAACCAAGAACGTTGTGGCACGGTTCATTCGGCATAATCTGATCTGTCGGTACGGTGTCCCTGAAAGAATCATTACGGACAACGGTACCAATCTTAATAACAAGATGATCACTGAGCTCTGCGAGCAGTTTAAGATACAACACCACAACTCTTCTCCATACCGACCGAAGATGAACGGGGCTGTAGAAGCAGCGAATAAGAACATCAAGAAAATTGTGCAGAAGATGACAGTGACCTATAAAGATTGGCACGAGATGTTACCGTTTGCTCTACACGGGTACCGTACCTCAGCAAGGACGTCAACCGGGGCAACTCCTTTCTCTCTGGTCTACGGTATGGAGGCAGTCTTACCGATCGAAGTGCAGATACCCTCTCTCCGAATAATGAAGGATGCAGGTCTGAGCGAAGACGATTGGATCCAGACACGACTTGATCAGCTAAACCTGATTGACGAAAAGAGACTTGCTGCTATCTGTCACGGTCAGACGTACCAAAAACGGATGATCAGGGCATTTAACAAAAAGGTCAGACCACAAGAGTATCAAGTTGGGGATTTGGTAATCAAGTGTATCATCCTTCCTCAGAGTGATCCCAGGGGCAAATGGACCCCCACGTACGAAGGGCCATTTGTGGTTAAACATGTGTTCTCACGAGGAGCCATGATCCTAACCAACTTGGATGGTGACGACCTTCCTCACCCCGCCAATGCAGACATAGTAAAAAGATACTACGCATGAAAAAGACCCGCTAGGTTGACATACCTAGGCAAAAACTAGGGCTTCCCGGCGAACCAAAAGGGTTCGGGCAAAATGAAGGGATGAAATGAAAAAAAATCTGTACACCCGGCAAGTCGAAAACCTGAAAAGGCGGCTTGGGCAAAAATGGGTATCCCGGTGGACTGAAAACCCGAAAGGGCGGTCCAGGCAAAAGTTAGGGATAAAGCGTAATACTATGTCTCATTGGATCACTTTGCATCCAGAATCCGGTATCTACATCAAGTTCAGACGGCATTGATCAATCAGCTTCATCTTCGGTTAGGTCATCAAGTGATGAGACGCTCAAAGATATAAAGGCGATAGCAGAGTTGGAACCTAGTGGGATTATTCTTTTCACATAGCTATTTTGTTTTCCCTTTGTACAGATTGTATAAACTCTTTTGTTCGGCGGCGTTCTCTTACTAGGACGTCAGCCTCTTGTACATAAACGCCTATTTACAGGCAATTCAAAAATCGATATAAAATCACTTTTCAGTTAAAATTGCCAATAGTTTTTCCTTTTCTGTTTTGTTTTGCGAAGAACGTCCAAGGTTCAATTTGTGATATATGCATTGACACTAATTGCTAACTCATAAATATTTGCATACGAAACAAAGGATCAATTACAGGTAACATTAGAAACAGGGGCAATAATAAGTGGTCTAAGCAATCTAATTGTTCTGTCCACCAAAGTATCAAGGTAGGTTCAGCTAAAGAATGTAACCAGTACATCTTAATTCCCCAGAGAGTGAGTCAGCAAATCAATGCACTCTCCCCAAGCAAAGTTATACAATCAGCCTTAAGGAAGTTGGGTATCCCCGCAGATCTCAACATTCCCCAGCGCGATATACAGATATTCTTAAACAAGCATCCCCGGCAGTCTTGACCTAAAGATTGTTCCCCGGCGGTATACCAGGCATTCAGCGGAGTCACTTCCCCAATATAGTTAAAAATATCCCCAGGAGAGTCCAATCCAGATTTACCCAGGAAAGGTTGAATCATCTCCCAAGCAGTAAGCTTATCCCCAGTAGATTCTGGGAGCTTCTCCCCTACAGAGCACGAACGCGTCCCCCGGCTTTATTCAAAGGTTATTTCCCTACCAGGATATAACTGGGTTATCCTCAGCCAAAAGCCACGGAAAGATCGTCCTCGGCGAAGTCTTCCCATCCCCAGCGAGGTCTATTAATACTTCCAACATAACAACGGTATCCCCAACGAAGTTACCATCAACATCCCAGCAAAGTATCTCTCTCCCCACAAAGTATTGTTCCCCAGAAAGATCGCTAGAATAATTTTCTCCCCGCAGAGTAATCTCTTCATCAAGTTTATCCCCCAACGGAGTTATCTTCTCCTACCGGTACTCTTGCAACTATCATCCACAGCGGAAACAACAAAACACTATTCTCCAACATCAGCCCAGGATGTGACTTCCCGGCACCCGTCAAGGATTTACTTTCCTAGACGAAAACATACCTTCATAAAAATCGCATTTCCATACATTATAGCATGCATATACGCATCATATCTTACAAATCTCATTTATGTTGAGAACATCATTGCTTGATTCATATCATGCATTGCATATGACTGACCTTTACCTTTCAGGAAAGATCCACTTAAGATCTCAGCTATGTCCAAGACTTTAGTCTGGTTCAGTTAAATCGACCCTAAGATTTTCCTGATTCTTATCCAGTCAAAGGCCTTCTCTGGTTCAGTCAGATCGACCCTAAGATCTCCCTGATTCTTATCCAGTTGAAGATATTCCAAGACCTTGCCCGGTTCAGTTAAATCGACCCTAAGATTTTCCTGATTCTTCTCCAGTCAAAGGCCTTCTCTGGTTCAGTCAGATCGACCCTAAGATCTCCCTGATTCTTATCCAGTTGAAGATATTCCAAGACCTTGTCCGGTTCAGTTAAATCGACCCTAAGATTTTCCTGATTCTTATCCAGTCAAAGGCCTTCTCTGGTTCAGTCAGATCGACCCTAAGATCTCCCTGATTCTTATCCAGTTGAAGATTTCAAGACCTTGTCCGGTTCAGTTAAATCAACCCTAAGATTTTCCTGATTCTTATCCAGTCAAAGGCCTTCTCTGGTTCAGTCAGATCGACCCTAAGATCTCCCTGATTCTTATCCAGTTGAAGATTTTAAGACCTTGTCCGGTTCAGTTAAATCGACCCTAAGATTTTCCTGATTCTTATCCAGTCAAAGGCCTTCTCCGGTTCAGTCAGATCGACCCTAAGATCTCCCTGATTCTTATCCCAGTAGAAGACATCCAAGATTCTCTCAGCGTTCCTGTTGAGGTAGTAATCGCCCAAGATTCTCTCAGTGTTCCTGTTGAGGTAGTAATCGTCCAAGGTTCTCTCAGCGTTCCTGTTGAGGTAGTAATCGCCCCAAGATTCTCTCAGCGTTCCTGTTGAGGTAGTAATCTCCCAAGGTTCTCTCATCGTCCCGTTGAGGTAGTAACCATCCCGGATTCATTCATCATCGTTTGAAGATCCAGACCCGATTCCTGTAACCAACCAGGGTGCATCTATACAAAGAGTTTGAAGACCAGTTCCTGTAACAGGTCAGGTAATCATCTTTCTTTTTCAGGTACGCAAGTTCTCGCTAAGGAATCTCTTATGCGATCTGTTGTACCCCAAAATTTGCCCTCCCATATTCTTCAAGAAATTGCCAAGCCAAGCTTCAAAATTCCCCAAGGGTTGCACGGTCAAAGAGTCTCCTATACAGTCAAAACTAGGGTTTGGGTTCTGATCAAGAAAATGAAGGTTTTAAGGGCCCAATCAAGTCTCATATGCTTACAAAGATGGTCAAGCATCCTCATATCAAGTTTCAAGGCATTCAGCTCAAAATTGCACAGTCAAAACCCTAAATTGCACCACAGTCAACTGTAGGGGCAAAATGGTCATTTGACAGTCAAAAGTTCAAATTTTTGGTCAACATATCATTTTGAAGCCACAAACATCATTTGATCAATGCTTGATCATGATTCTCAAAATTTGGCTCAGAAATCATCAAAGATGCAAAAGTTTCCTTATTTGGACAGTTGAAAAAGTCAACTGAAATTGACCAGGGCATAACTTTCACATGGATTATCAGAAAAATCCCATCCAAAGCTCATTTTGAAGAGAAAGACATTTCCTACAATTCATCTTCATACTCCAAGTCCAAGAAATGCTCTCACAAAAAGTTATCAATTTCAACATTATAGGTCATTTTCAAAAGTCAACAAAAAGGGACTTTAAGTCAAAGGCCATAACTTGAGATGGGTAAATCAAAATAACATGGGACCAAAGGCATTGGTTAGAGGACTCAAAGAGCTTTCCAAAATGTCCAAGAACATGTGAAAATCTTAAAAATTGAGCAAGTTATGCCTTGTGGAAGTTGGGAAATTTTTGGATATTTTGAAAAGTCAACAATGGTTCAAATGACCTAAATTTGCTAATGGGCCCATTTTTCTTCCATGATTCATCATTCCAAGCATATGCACGACCACTTGGCCCAAAGGGAAGTATTTTCTCATTTTTTATTTATTTATTTGAATTATTATTTATATTAATTCATTTAAATTATTTAAATACATGAAAAATATCTAACTTGCCTTAACCAATCTTTTTATGCATGTTTGATACTCAATATTTCATGTAAATGCAAATGGGGAAAGATTTGGAGCTGATTGGCATGATTGAGAGCAAAATACACATGAAAAGATATGGAAAAGATCCTTAAGAAATCAAATATTGAAAACCATTATGGCCATGGATTTTATGCAATTTTCTTGACCTAATAGCTTCAATACATAAACAGGAATCAAACCCTAATGCTAACACACTGAATACTGCGCAGCAATTCCCCTACCAAACTTGAAAAATTCCTTCAAAACTCAAAAACTGAAATCAGTGCTAGAGGTGAATTCAAAGCATAAGAATTGTTCCATTAGCTTTCTCAAGGTTCTCTGAACGTGTGCCAATCAAAAACAACAACCAAAGCTCCAAGAATTGGTATCTATGACTCGAACTGCAAAGAGAAAAATTCAGAATTGTACATCATGATTTATGCATCCTTTGCCATTTTTATTTATTGATTCATGTTTGTTGTGAGTTTTTGAAGCTAACTAACACCTTTAATTGCGTTCTTCTGTGCTATACGAGATTATACCATGCTTGATCTTTAGGGTTTTCAGAATTTTAATTTAGGGCTTTTAAGACTAAGTAAAATTAGCCCTCAAGACTATGACGGTTGTAACCAGCATGCTCCAACGAACAAGAAACACCATTCGCGATCAATTTATGTACACCCTAGCGCTAGTCGCTATTTTTCAATAGCCTGCCTAATGCAACGCGTCCAAAACCGTTGCTGAATGTTTATGTTACAGGGGACGTGAAAGAGACGAAGACGTGGCCACAAGCGATTGGAGCGTTTGAATTGTGCGCGTTTCTCTCCACTACGCGTTGGTTTTTCTTTTTGTTATTTATTTACTATAATATGTTAATTGAAACTTAATTGCTCAGCTGGCAGGTGTATGTGCTTGTAACCCTCATGACCTGGGTTCAAGTCCCAGGTCTACGTTATCCCAATATTATTTTTCATCAAATGTTCATATGCAGCTTCAAGGGTTAAGGCGCATCATACACATTCCTGATCAACCATCCACGTGCGCGCTGGGATCCAGTCAATGGCATAGATTGAAAGCACACCATGGACGTAGGTCAACATGGCTGTAGGCTGTTCAAAAAGTCAAACGGACTCAAAGGCAAATGGGCCAGCATTCTAAGACCCACACCTCCATGTTGGGACAGAAAACCCCCCTGGTTTGCTTCTCTATACATTTTTTATTTTATTTTCAATAATGATTTTATTTTCTTTATTTGTTAAATTAATTAATTATTTCTTTACAAAATATAAAAATATACAAAAAAAATCAAAAAGACAAAATATAATAAATATTTTTATTTTAATTATTTTCATAAATAAATTGTATAATTGAATTTAGTATAATTAGGTTTTTTTGCAATTTTAATTCTTTTCATAATAAAATATAAAAAATATAGAATTTAGGTTTAATTGTTAATTTTATTCCTTGTTAATTTTCCCTTTTTACAATAATATTGCTTATTTTATTTATTTTATAATTAAATTGTACAATAAAATTAGGTTTAAATTAGGTTAAAACTTTAATATTTTCTTAAAAAACTTAAAAATAATTAGACTTAGGTTTAGCTTTTTATTTTACTTTTAATTAATTCTTTTCCATTAAATCTCAAAAAAACACAAAAACACCAAAAAAAACATTCCTTTTTAATTTTTAATTTTTTATTCCTCATTAATTCTAATTAATTAAATTCATTAACTTTAATTTTTTGCAAAAGGGTCCAACGCCCTCGTTCGTAACTTATTTAATTCGCGTATTTATTTTCTTTCGCTTAATCAATTATGTACCTCTCCCAAAGCGTTGTAACTTAACTTCTCGCACTTTATTTTTATTCTGCTTTCTTTACTTTCCGTCAAATCGGGTCCGGTTTAATTTTGGCGATGTGGACCCGCGCCATTTGTAATAGCTTTAGAATTTACTTTCCTCGCAAACTTTTAAACTGTTAAATAAGCATGAAAGAATGAATGACCATAATAAAATCAAGCGTAGATCACAATGAACTTGACAAAAGACAAATGCAAATGAAAACGACACACGAATCGCACACACCACCCCTAGGGTACGCCTCACTGTTGCCTTTCGAAAGGTGATCGTCGAGTAGAGGACGTCTTAGTAAGTCCTCATGATCCGGGAACCTGGCATGAGGGTAGCTTCTAAGGTGTCTTCCCATTGCTCTGGTGATCACCATGTCCCTACAAACTCGAATTGACCCGAATACCTCCAACGGTGATGCTACCTACCTCTCAATGGTGGGATGGCACTACTTTAAAGGACATTTACACAGACGAATTCCTTAGGGTAGGTAGACGACTCTAGATACTTGCTCTAAATTCAAAAACAAATTCAAAAATACTTTTCACACCAACATATTTTCAAAAGCTTTCAAAGCAAACTTTTCAAACACTCTGACGTACGAGTCGAACTGAAATTTTTCAAAGAAACTTTTTTTAAACCCACATTGAAAAGCAAACATTTTTGAAAACACATTGAGCAAGTATCTAAGAGCCCATGGATAACCATGGATAGAAAGGGTGTTAACACCTTCCCTTTCTATAACCTACCTCCCGAACCGAGAGCAATCTCTTTAAGGAATTTTTCTGTGCTTTTGTCCTTTCCATTTGGAGAAAATAAAAGACGGTGGCGACTCTTGCTTCCGCGACATTTCGCGAACCAGCGTTAAACAGTCAGTTCCAGATCCACCGATCACAGAACTGGCGACTCTGCTGGGGATATACTTTTAAAGTGAGGTGTACCTTAGGGCTAGGTCATAACTATGTTTTCAATTGTCTTCTTTGCTTGCTTTATTATTGTGGGTTGCTTGGGAGTTCTATAGATCCTAACCCGGATCTGGGGGATACCTTTCTTAGAAAGTAGCAACAAGGCTGTGAGGGAACTGTGCGGGATATACCGACATGGTTGAAACAGTCTGCTACGTTGATGTGGCACTTTGGTGTGTACCGGTAACCCTTGAGTTCAGTCAAGGAGAGTACGGGGCCTCCGCGTGGTGTCGTGAAGCATCAACAGACCTTAGGAACCTTAATTGAACTATCTTGGCCTCTTTAGGGTAGTGAGATAACTGACTTTGGTGCAGTCCGAGGTTGGTTGATACTCGATACTACACTTAATTGAGGGTTGCTTTCCTGGAATATTTCGGTCGCCAGTTCAGTGGCTAAATCGAAACGATGAACAATGAAAGCAACCCCGTGATATTGGGAACCTTAGAACCCGGTTACTTTGATTAGGACAGGTTGAACCCACCAACTTCAAGAGGGTACTACCCAGACCCCATGCTGGCCTTAAACCTTAAGGGCTTGTCTTGTGTGCCTTGTGTGCCCTACATGTTTGTCTTTGTAAATATCTGTGGTGTGTTTAATCATAGCATCATGACATCATCCAGCATCATATGCATTGACTAACCATTTCAGGGGTTCAGATTTTCATCTTTGTTCTTGTTTTGTAGGACATGGAAACTGTTCGTAGAAAGACAATTCAGGTCAATCTTGTAAGGATCCCTCCTCAGCTTAAGGAGCTTATATCCAGGATTCCCGAGAACTCTTCATTCAGTGAAAGGCATGGAAGCCTCATCAGCTTGGTCAACACCAACATTGAGGAAGATATGATTAAGGTCTTGTTCCAATTCTTTGACCCTCTGCATCACTGCTTTACCTTCTTGGACTATCAGTTGGTACCTACATTGGAGGAGTTCTCCCGGCTCCTGAAGATCCCTATCCTTGATCAGCTACCTTTCAACGGTACAGAAAGGGAACCTAAGCTGGAAGAGATTGCTAAAGCCTTGCACCTACAGTCATCTGACCTCAAGGGACACTGGGAAGTTAGAAGTGGTATCAAAGGGTTCTTAGCCAGGTTCCTGTTTGAAAAAGCCCATGAATGTTGGAACTCCCTTGACCTACAAGCTTTTGAAGAAGTGGTAGCCCTCCTTGTTTATGGTTTGGTGTTGTTTCCTAACCCAGATCAGCTTATTGATATCAGTGCTGTCCAGATCTTTATATCCAGGAATCCTATACCTACGTTGCTGGGGGACATCCTTCACTCATGTTACACTCGAACCATGAGAAAAAGAGGTGTCCTTATGTGTTGCACTCCTCTCCTGGGAAGGTGGTTTATTTCGCACCTTCCACAATCAGTCTTGAAGAATGAGCGGGGTTTGAGATGGTCACAACGGTTGATGACTCTTACACATGCAGATATACATTGGTGCCCTAGGTCCAGAGAAGATGTCACTATCATTGATCGTTGCGGGGAGTACCCTAATGTTCCTTTACTTGGAATCAGAGGAGGTATTACTTATAGCCCATGCCTGGCTTGGAGACAGTTTGGTTATGCTCGGAGGGATGGTCCTCATGACATGTTAATTCCTGACATAGTTTTTGACTTCGACAATGATACTCAAGGACTTCGCCAGAGATTTATCAGAGCCTGGAGGATGCCCAGTAGGATAGACAGCAAGACACTGGGGTACAGGAATTCCATCCCATTGGAGCCTTATCTCAAATGGGTACGCGCCCGCTCCCAGAAGTTAGTGATGCCTTATCCTCATATGCTCTCGGTAATCAAAGAACCAGTCTTGGAAGGGGAAGTGTCTCATGTTATTCAGCACCCTGATATGCCCACGTCCTGGGAAGAGATGCAGAAGAGCTGGATCCAGCTTAAGGAGGAAAGGAATTCTCTTGAGACTAGTCTGCATGCCAGTGAAAAGAAGGTCTTGGAGCTCACTCGCCTGTTGCATGAGGAAAGGAATCTCAACACCTACATAGCTCCGAAGAGGATGCGCAGTGTATTTTGGGATTGACTTGATTTTTGTACTTTTTGCCCATGAGGCCTTGATGTATTAAACAATGATTTTCTTTAATGATAACGTGTGTTCTTTTTGTCTACAACAAATTTGAACTTTCGAACCCTTGAATGCATTGCATACGCATTTCATACATCATGTGCATAGTAGGTTTTTCCACTTTTCAGGTTGCTTACAGTTCTTCGCTGTTTATTTCAGCATCATGAATCCCGAATCTGCATCAACTGAGACATCAATCAAGGCTCTTCAGGCGCAGAATGCGCAGTTTCAAGAATTAATCAAGGGTCTGGCTAAAGGCCAAGAAGAACTGAAGGCTATGCTCCTGAAGAAGGAGAAGAAGAAGAAGAGAAGAACTATTCTGTTCAACTCGGACCAAAGGTTTGGCAATACTCTGCAGCATGAAGAGGCTGGTTCTTCTGTTGGCAAGAGTCCTTCTCAGGCAGAAGTAAAGGTTCCTAGTCCGGTCGTCTCCGACAACGAGACAGATTTTGATGAAGAGCAATACCCTCCTGCAGACGACAGATATAAACAACTGGAGGACAGGTTAAAGGCTATGGAGGTTCAACAGGTACCTGGGCTGGATTTCGGAGATCTGGGTTTGTCAACTGGTGTGATTATCCCGCATAAGTTCAAAGCACCATCTTTCTCCAAATATGACGGGGCGTCTTGTCCCAAGCTGCACTTAAGGTCCTATGTTCGGAAAATTCAGCCGTACTCTGCGGATAAGAATTTATGGATCCACTTCTTCCAGGAGAGTCTTTCAGGGACTCATCTCGAATGGTTCTATCAGCTGGATGGGACCAAGGTTCGTAACTGGGAGGAGTTGGCTACTGCTTTCTACAAGCAGTATCAGTATAATGCCGACCTTGCCCCCACACGTACCCAACTCCAGGGTATGGCGTTAGGTGCAAGCGAAGGTTTTAAGGAGTACGCTCAGAAGTGGAGAGACCTGGCTGGCAGGGTGCAGCCACCATTGACTGATCGGGAGCTGGTGGACATGTTCTTGGGGACCCTATCTGGGCCGTTTTTCAACCATCTCATCGGGAATTCTTCTGCTGGGTTCACTGATTTGATCTTGACTGGAGAGAGAATTGAGGCTGGGCTGAAGTCTGGGAAGATTGCAAAGGGTGCGTCATCTAGTTCGGAAAAGAAACCCTTCAAGAAGGAGTCTAGTGCCGTATATGGTTCTAGGAAATCAGAGAGACCTGAGCACCGCCAATCTGTCAGTGCGGTGATGATTGCTAAGCCTGCTGCCGCTCCTCGGCCAAACAATTCTCAAAGGGCTGAAAGACCCCGGCGAGAATTTACCCGGTTAAGCATGACCCTATCACAGATCCTGCCACAGTTGCTCGCAACCAATTTGGTGACTGTCAGGGAGGCTCCAAAGTTCCCAAATACAACATCTCCCAAGTACAACCCGAATGCTCGTTGTGCTTACCATTCAGAAAGCCCGGGGCACTCTACCGATGACTGTTGGGCACTAAAGAACAAGCTACAGGACCTCATTGACGCTAAGGAGGTACAGTTTGAGGCATCTGACAAGCCTAACGTAGTGACAGCTCCCCTGCCTGCTCATGGAGTTAATGCTATCGGGGATGAAGAGGAAGTTGACGAAGCTGAGTTTGATAGCTGGATCTACCCGGCAACTGACGGTGGACTCAACAATTGGAGTGCAAAGGACAATCTCCATGTTTCTTTTGTTACTAAGTAATAAATTCCTATGTTTTGTTATTTTGTAATAAACAATGATAAACTCTATGGCCCGGTGTCTTACCCGAGGCACTGTGGTTCTATTTGTGAGGGCATACAAACTGTCATTTTATACATCATGAATGAAAATCTTGGACGTATTTTTCGCATTGCAAATATTGTGTTCCTTTTCTGTCTTTCTTTTCCTTTACATAATTTTCAAAACAGCTGTATTTTTACACACACTCACTCATACAGGTTTCGATCCACTCTGGATCTTACTGATAACAACTCTGCTACTGCCAATTATGACTTTGAAAATCCGATCAACTTAGCCGAAGACGAAGGTGAAGATGATTGCGAAGTGCCTGGCAAGCTTGCAAGACTGTTGCTTCAGGAAGAGAGGGCAATTCAACCCCATGAAGAGCCAGTGGAAACCATAAACTTGGGTACTGAAGCAGACAGAAAAGAGGTAAAGATTGGTGCCAACCTAGAGCTCAGCGTGAAGCAACGGTTAACCAAGATGTTACATGACTATATAGAGATCTTTACCTGGTCCTACGAAGACATGCCCAGGTTGGATACCGACATTGTGGTCCATCACCTGCCGACTAAGGAAGACTGCCCTCCAGTTAAACAAAAGGTCCGTCGGATGCGTCCAGAGATGTCTGAGAAGATTAAGGCCGAGGTCATGAAACAGTTTGATGCCGGGTTCCTTGCAGTGACTTCTTACCCTCAGTGGGTTGCTAACGTAGTGCCGGTACCTAAAAAGGACGGTAAGGTCAGAATGTGTGTCGATTACAGGGATCTGAACAAGGCCAGCCCCAAGGATGATTTCCCTCTACCTCACATTGATGTCCTTGTTGATAATACGACTCAGCACAAGGTATTCTCTTTCATGGATGGCTTTTCAGGTTACAATCAGATCAAGATGGCGCCTGAAGATATGGAAAAGACTACATTTGTTACTCAGTGGGGCACCTTCTGTTACAAGGTCATGCCATTTGGATTAAAGAATGCTGGGGCAACCTACCAACGTGCCATGGTTGCCTTATTTCATGATATGATCCATCATGAGATAGAAGTGTATGTGGACGACATGATCGCTAGGTCCCAGACTGAGGAAGAGCACCTAGATCATCTGCAGAAGTTGTTTGACCGGTTGAAACTGTACAAGCTAAGATTGAACCCGAACAAGTGCACCTTCGGGGTAAGATCTGGGAAGTTGCTAGGCTTCGTGGTCAGTGATAAAGGTATTCAAGTGGACCCTGCTAAGGTCAAAGCTATTCAAGAGATGCCAGTTCCTAAGACAGAAAAGGAAGTCAGAGGCTTTTTAGGACGCCTGAATTACATTGCTCGATTCATCTCACATCTGACTGCTACTTGTGAGCCAATCTTCAAGCTGCTGAAGAAAGATCAGGTAGTACGTTGGAACGATGAATGTCAGGCTGCTTTTGACAAAATCAAAGAGTATCTCCAAGAACCACCTATCCTTATGCCACCGGTTGAAGGGAGACCTCTAATCCTATATCTGACAGTGCTTGACAACTCAATGGGGTGTGTGCTGGGGCAGCATGACGAGTCTGGCCGAAAAGAGCACGCCATTTATTACCTTAGCAAAAAGTTTACCGACTGTGAGACCCGATACTCACTGCTTGAGAAAACTTGCTGCGCTTTGGTATGGGCTGCTCGCCGGCTGAGACAGTATATGCTGACTCACACTACCTTGTTGATCTCAAAAATGGATCCTATAAAGTACATATTCGAAAAGCCTGCTCTGTCTGGGAGAATTGCAAGATGGCAAATGATCTTGACGGAATACGACATTCAGTACACAACCCAGAAAGCCATCAAGGGGAGTGTATTGGCAGACCACTTAGCTCATCAAGCTGTAGATGACTATCAATCAATGAACTTTGAGTTTCCGGATGAAAGCATTATGATAGTAACTGATTGTGAAGTACCTGGACCGGATGAAGGACCTGAGCCCGGATCCCGATGGTCTATGCACTTTGACGGAGCTTCCAATGCTTTGGGAAATGGTATCGGCGCTATAATCATATCTCCTCAAGGTACTCATACTCCACTCACTGCCCGGCTATGTTTCAACTGTACTAACAACATGGCGGAGTATGAGGCGTGTATCATGGGTCTTCAAGCTGCGATTGACCTAAGGATCAAATTTCTAAGTGTCTTCGGAGATTCCGCTCTTGTGATCAATCAGATCAAGGGAGAGTGGGATACGAAACATCCAAACTTGATTCCTTACAGAGAATGTGTGTTGACCCTGATTCCCCACTTTACAGAGATAACCTTTGAGCACTTTCCAAGAGAAGAGAATCAGTTAGCGGACGCGTTAGCTACAATGTCTTCAATGTTCAAGGTCAAATGGGATAATGAAGCTCCCCGGATCATCATCTGGAAACTGGACGAACCGGCATACTGTTGTGATCTCGAAACTGAATTGGTGACTGAGAAGCCTTGGTACCACGAAGTGAAGAGATATCTGGAAGCTCAGGAATACCCTGAAGGTGCCTCTGTCAACAATAAGAAATTCCTGAGGAGGTTTGCAGCCAAGTTCTTCCTTAGCAACGGCATCTTGTACAAGCGAAACCATGATTCAACCTTACTGCGTTGTGTGGATAAGATTGAAGCGGAAAGAATCATGGAAGAGCTACATGAAGGGACCTTTGGTACACATTCCAGTGGGCACACTATGGCTAAGAAAATCCTACGGGCAGGATATTATTGGTCCACTATGGAAACTGACTGTTACCAACACTCCAGGACATGCCACAAGTGCCAGATCTATGCAGATAAGGTGCATGTTCCTCCGGTTCCCCTGAATGTTCTGACTGCGCCTTGGCCGTTTGCAATGTGGGGCATAGACATGATCGGCAAGATAAAACCTACGGCATCCAATGGGCATCGCTTCATCCTAGTGGCGATTGATTATTTTACGAAGTGGGTTGAGGCAGCATCCTATGCTACGGTAACCAAGACTGTGGTGGCACGGTTTATTCGACATAACCTGATCTGTCGGTACGGCGTCCCTGAGCGGATTATTACAGGCAACGGTACCAATCTGAACAACAAGATGATCGCTGAGCTCTGCAAACAGTTCAAGGTACAGCACCACAATTCTTCTCCTTACAGACCGAAGATGAATGGGGCTGTAGAAGCAGCAAATAAGAACATCAAGAAAATCGTGCAGAAAATGACAGTGACTTATAAAGATTGGCACGAAATGTTACCGTTTGCCCTGCATGGGTACCGTACCTCAGCTAGGACGTCAACCGGGGCAACTCCGTTTTCTCTGGTTTATGGCATGGAGGCAGTCTTGCCAATCGAAGTACAAATTCCCTCTCTCCGGATAATGAAGGATGCAAATCTGAACGAAGATGATTGGATCCAGACACGACTTGATCAACTC
This sequence comes from Vicia faba, assembly GCA_948472305.1. NCBI lineage: Eukaryota > Viridiplantae > Streptophyta > Magnoliopsida > Fabales > Fabaceae > Vicia > Vicia faba. Next base: position 1,630,769,705 of record OX451737.1, on the reverse strand, counting down.
AACCTCATTGACGAAAAGAGACTTGCTGCTATTTGTCATGGTCAGACGTATCAGAAACGGATGATCAGGGCATTTAACAAAAAGGTCAGACCACAGGAATATCAGGTTGGGGATCTGGTCATCAAGAGAATCATCCTTCCTCAGAGTGATCCAAGGGGCAAATGGACCCCTACGTACGAAGGGCCATTTGTGGTTAAGCATGTGTTCTCAGGAGGAGCAATGATATTAACCAACATGGATGGTGATGACCTTCCTCACCCCGCCAATGCAGACATAGTTAAAAAATACTACGCATGAAAAAAGACCCGCTAGGCTGACATACCTAGGCAAAAATTAGGGCTTCCCGTCGAACCAAAAGGGTTCGGGCAAAATGAAGGGATGAAAATGAAAAAATCTGTACACCCGGCAAGTCGAAAACCTGAAAAGGCGGCTTGGGCAAAAATGGGTATCCCGGTGGACTGAAAACCCGAAAGGGCGGTCCAGGCAAAAGTTAGGGATAAAAGCGTAATACTATGCCTCATTGATCACTTTGCATCCAGAATCCGATATCTACATCAAGTTCAGACGGCATCGATCAGTCAGCTTCACCTTCAACCAAGGTCATCAAGTGATGAGACACTCGGAGTTATAAAGGCAATGGCAGAGTTGAAACCCAGTGGGATCATTCATATTTCACACAGCTGTTTTATTTTCTCTTGTACAAAATATGTATAAAACTCTTTTGTTCGGCGACGTACCTCTTACTAGGACGTCAACCTCTTGTATACAAAACGCCTATTCACAGGCTATTCAAAAAATCAATACAAATATATTTTCAGTTAAACGTGCCAAGTGCTTTTCTTTTTCTGCTTTGTTTTGCGAAGAACGTCCAAGGTTCAATTTGTGGTATATGCATTGACAATAATTTGCTAACTCATAAATATTTGCATACGAAACAAAGGAATTAATTGCAGGTGACACTAGAAACAGGGGCAATAAAAGAATTGTCTGAGCAGTCTAATTGTTCTATCCTCCAAGGTACCAAGATAGGTTCAGCTAAAGAACATGACCAGTATACCTGAATTCCCCAGAGAGTGAGCCAACTAAAGTGCATTCTTCTCCAAGCAAAGCTATCAAATCTCAAGGAAGTTGAGTATCCTCCGTAGATCTCAATACTTCCCCAACAGCAGCATATATCCTTAACAAGCATCCCCGGCAGTCTTGGTCTAAAGATTGTTCCCCGGCGGTATACCAGACATTCAAAGGAATCACTTCCCCCGCAGTTCAAAACTTCCCAGAAGAGTCCAATCCAGTTCCCCAGGAAGGTTGGGATTCATATCCACAAGCAGTAAGCTTATCCCCAGTAGATTCTGGAAGCTTACCCCCTCGCAGAACACGAACGCGTCGCCCGGCTTTATTCAAAGAGTTATTTCCTTAACAGGATATAACTGGGTTATCCTCAGCCAAAAGCCACGGAAAGAGCGTCGTCGACATAGTTCTTCTTACCCCAGCGAAGTCCATCAACACTTCCGACAACAAGATATCCTCAGCAAACTATCAACATTCAGCAAAGCATCTCTATCCCCACAGAGTATTGCTTCCCAGCATGGTCGCTAGAATATCTTGTCTCCCTGTAGAGTCCATTTGCCAAGTTTATTCCGCAACGGAGTCATCTGCTCCTACCGGTATTCTTGCAACTATTATCCCCAGCGGAAGTAAAAGCTTATTCTTCAACATCAGCCCAGGATATGACTTCCCGACACCCGTCAAGGATTTACTTTCCTAGACGAAAACATTCATAAAACATCACATATATCATTATAGCATGCATAGACGCATCATATCATACAAATCTCATTTATGTTGAGAACATCATTGCTTGATCCATATCATGCATTACATATGACTGACCTTTACCTTTCAGGAAAGACGCAGTTAAAATACTCAAACATATTTCAAAGCCTTCTCTAGTCCAGCTAAATCGACTCCCAACAGAATTTTTCTGATAAAGACTCAGCAGAAGTTATGGTCCCCTCTCCGACAAGTGCGTGAGGTGGTAATTCCTTTTTCAGATGTTTCCCTCTCTGACGATGAGTGTGAGGTGATAATATCCTTATGGTCCCCTCTCCGACAAGTGCGTGAGGTGGTAATTCCTTTTTCAGATGTTTCCCTCTCCGACGATGAGTGTGAGGTGATAGTCTCCTATGGTCCCCTCTCCGACAAGTGCGTGAGGTGGTAATTCCTTCTTCAGATGTTTCCCTCTCCGACGATGAGTGTGAGGTGATAGTCTCCTATGGTCCCCTCTCCGACAAGTGCGTGAGGTGGTAATTCCTTCTTCAGATGTTTTCCTCTCCGACGATGAGTGTGAGGTGATAGTCTCCTATGGTCCCCTCTCCGACAAGTGCGTGAGGTGGTAATTCCTTCTTCAGATGTTTTCCTCTCCGACGATGAGTGTGAGGTGATAGTCTCTTATGGTTCCCTCTCCGACGGCGAGTGAGGTGACAATTCCTTTTCCTATGATTCCCTCTCCAACGGCGAGTGAGGTGATTCCCTTTCAGATTATAAAGGTCTATGGTTCCCGTTCCGATACTACAAAGACGGTAATTCCCGCTAAGATTTTTCTCAACGAGCGTTGTTGAAGTTAAAATCATCCAAGGTTCTCTTATCATTCATGCTAAGGCAGCAATCATCCCTAGTTCATTCATCAGCGTTTGAAGCTCCAGATCCAGCTCCTGTAACCAGTCAGGACACATCTGTATCAAGCATCTGAAAATCAGCTCCTGCAACGTGCCAGGTACTCGTTTTTCTTTTGCAGGTATGCAGGTTCTCGCTAAGGAATATCTTACGCGATCAACATCCAGATGGCATCTATAAACCCATCATCCTGTCCAGCAATCTCCTAAATGGCATCTATAAGCCCATTCTCCACCATCACTGCTACTATGTGAGCGCAAATTTCTGGGCACTCTAGTGTTCAATCATCTTCTACCCTCGGATTACGAAAGGCACGTCAGCCAATCTGCATCCTCAGGTCTAAGAAGATTGAACAGGGGCAACTGTTGTACCCCAAAATTTGCCCTCCCATATTCTTCAAGAAATTGCCAAGCCAAGCTTCAAAATTCCCCAAGGGTTGCACGGTCAAAGAGTCTCCTATACAGTCAAAACTAGGGTTTGGGTTCTGATCAAGAAAATGAAGGTTTTAAGGGCCCAATCAAGTCTCATATGCTTACAAAGATGGTCAAGCATCCTCATATCAAGTTTCAAGGCATTCAGCTCAAAATTGCACAGTCAAAACCCTAAATTGCACCACAGTCAACTGTAGGGGCAAAATGGTCATTTGACAGTCAAAAGTTCAAATTTTTGGTCAACATATCATTTTGAAGCCACAAACATCATTTGATCAATGCTTGATCATGATTCTCAAAATTTGGCTCAGAAATCATCAAAGATGCAAAAGTTTCCTTATTTGGACAGTTGAAAAAGTCAACTGAAATTGACCAGGGCATAACTTTCACATGGATTATCAGAAAAATCCCATCCAAAGCTCATTTTGAATAGAAATACATTTCCTACAATTCATCTTCATACTCCAAGTCCAAGAAATGCTCTCACAAAAAGTTATCAATTTCAACATTATAGGTCATTTTCAAAAGTCAACAAAAAGGGACTTTAAGTCAAAGGCCATAACTTGAGATGGGTAAATCAAAATAACATGGGACCAAAGGCATTGGTTAGAGGACTCAAAGATCTTTCCAAAATGTCCAAGAACATGTGAAAAGCTTAAAAATTGAGCAAGTTATGCCTTGTGGAAGTTGGGAAATTTTTGGATATTTTGAAAAGTCAACAATGGTTCAAATGACCTAAATTTGCTAATGGGCCCATTTTTCTTCCATGATTCATCATTCCAAGCATATGCACGACCACTTGGCCCAAAGGGAAGTATTTTCTCATTTTTTATTTATTTATTTAAATTATTATTTATATTAATTCATTTAAATTATTTAAATACATGAAAAATATCTAACTTGCCTTAACCAATCTTTTTATGCATGTTTGATACTCAATATTTCGTGTAAATGCAAATGGGGAAAGATTTGGAGCTGATTGGCATGATTGAGAGTAAAATACACATGAAAAGATATGGAAAAGATCCTTAAGAAATCAAATATTGAAAACCATTATGGCCATGGATTTTATGCAATTTTCTTGACCTAATAGCTTCAATACATAAACAGGAATCAAACCCTAATGCTAACACACTGAATACTGCGCAGCAATTCCCCTACCAAACTTGAAAAATTCCTTCAAAACTCAAAAACTGAAATCAGTGCTAGAGGTGAATTCAAAGCATAAGAATTGTTCCATTAGCTTTCTCAAGGTTCTCTGAACGTGTGCCAATCAAAAACAACAACCAAAGCTCCAAGAATTGGTATCTATGACTCGAACTGCAAAGAGAAAAATTCAGAATTGTACATCATGATTTATGCATCCTTTGCCATTTTTATTTATTGATTCATGTTTGTTGTGAGTTTTTGAAGCTAACTAACACCTTTAATTGCGTTTTTCTGTGCTATACGAGATTATACCATGCTTGATCTTTAGGGTTTTCAGAATTTTAATTTAGGGCTTTTAAGACTAAGTAAAATTAGCCCTCAAGACTATGACGGTTGTAACCAGCATGCTCCAACGAACAAGAAACACCATTCGCGATCAATTTATGTACACCCTAGCGCTAGTCGCTATTTTTCAATAGCCTGCCTAATGCAACGCGTCCAAAACCGTTGCTGAATGTTTATGTTACAGGGGACGTGAAAGAGACGAAGACGTGGCCACAAGCGATTGGAGCGTTTGAATTGTGCGCGTTTCTCTCCACTACGCGTTGGTTTTTCTTTTTGTTATTTATTTACTATAATATGTTAATTGAAACTTAATGGCTCAGCTGGCAGGTGTATGTGCTTGTAACCCTCATGACCTGGGTTCAAGTCCCAGGTCTACGTTATCCCAATATTATTTTTCATCAAATGTTCATATGCAGCTTCAAGGGTTAAGGCGCATCATACACATTCCTGATCAACCATCCACGTGCGCGCTGGGATCCAGTCAATGGCATAGATTGAAAGCACACCATGGACGTAGGTCAACATGGCTGTAGGCTGTTCAAAAAGTCAAACGGACTCAAAGGCAAATGGGCCAGCATTCTAAGACCCACACCTCCATGTTGGGACAGAAAACCCCCCTGGTTTGCTTCTCTATACATTTTTTATTTTATTTTCAATAATGATTTTATTTTCTTTATTTGTTAAATTAATTAATTATTTCTTTACAAAATATAAAAATATACAAAAAAAATCAAAAAGACAAAATATAATAAATATTTTTATTTTAATTATTTTCATAAATAAATTATATAATTGAATTTAGTATAATTAGGTTTTTTTGCAATTTTAATTCTTTTCATAATAAAATATAAAAAATATAGAATTTAGGTTTAATTGTTAATTTTATTCCTTGTTAATTTTCCCTTTTTACAATAATATTGCTTATTTTATTTATTTTATAATTAAATTGTACAATAAAATTAGGTTTAAATTAGGTTAAAACTTTAATATTTTCTTAAAAAACTTAAAAATAATTAGACTTAGGTTTAGCTTTTTATTTTACTTTTAATTAATTCTTTTCCATTAAATCTCAAAAAAACACAAAAACACCAAAAAAAACATTCCTTTTTAATTTTTAATTTTTTATTCCTCATTAATTCTAATTAATTAAATTCATTAACTTTAATTTTTTGCAAAAGGGTCCAACGCCCTCGTTCGTAACTTATTTAATTCGCGTATTTATTTTCTTTCGCTTAATCAATTATGTACCTCTCCCAAAGCGTTGTAACTTAACTTCTCGCACTTTATTTTTATTCTGCTTTCTTTACTTTCCGTCAAATCGGGTCCGGTTTAATTTTGGCGATGTGGACCCGCGCCATTTGTAATAGCTTTAGAATTTACTTTCCTCGCAAACTTTTAAACTGTTAAATAAGCATGAAAGAATGAATGACCATAATAAAATCAAGCGTAGATCACAATGAACTTGACAAAAGACAAATGCAAATGAAAACGACACACGAATCGCACACACCACCCCTAGGGTACGCCTCACTGTTGCCTTTCGAAAGGTGATCGTCGAGTAGAGGACGTCTTAGTAAGTCCTCATGATCCGGGAACCTGGCATGAGGGTAGCTTCTAAGGTGTCTTCCCATTGCTCTGGTGATCACCATGTCCCTACAAACTCGAATTGACCCGAATACCTCCAACGGTGGTGCTACCTACCTCTCAATGGTGGGATGGCACTACTTTAAAGGACATTTACACAGACGAATTCCTTAGGGTAGGTAGACGACTCTAGATACTTGCTCTAAATTCAAAAACAAATTCAAAAATACTTTTCACACCAACATATTTTCAAAAGCTTTCAAAGCAAACTTTTCAAACACTCTGACGTACGAGTCGAACTGAAATTTTTCAAAGAAACTTTTTTTAAACCCACATTGAAAAGCAAACATTTTTGAAAACACATTGAGCAAGTATCTAAGAGCCCATGGATAACAATGGATAGAAAGGGTGCTAACACCTTCCCTTTCTATAACCTACCTCCCGAACCGAGAGCAATCTCTTTAAGGAATTTTTCTGTGCTTTTGTCCTTTCCATTTGGAGAAAATAAAAGACGGTGGCGACTCTTGCTTCCGCGACATTTCGCGAACCAGCGTTAAACAGTCAGTTCCAGATCCACCGATCACACGATCGACACCCAGATGGCATCTATAAGCCCATCCACTCATCAATCATCTCTTAGCATAGCATCTATAAGCCCGTCTTCCTATCCATCAATCTCCAAATGGCATCTGTAAGCCCATTCCCATCATCACTACTATGTGAGCGCAAATTTCTGGGCACTCTAGTGTTCAATCATCTTTCACCTTCGGATTACGAAAGGCACGTCAGCCAATCTACATCCTCAGGTCTAAGAAGATTGAACAGGGGCAACTGTTGTACCCCAAAATTTGCCCTCCCATATTCTTCAAGATTTGCAAAGAGCATGCTTCACAATCTCTCAAGAGTTGCACAGTTCAATGGCCTCCTAACAGTCAAAAATTAGGGTTTTGGTTCTGGCAAAGAAGTTGAAGTTTCCAAGAGTCCAAACAAGTCCCATATGCCTACAAACATTGTCAAGCATCCTCATGTCAAGTTTCAAGACTTACAGCACAAAATTGCACAGTCAAAAACCCTAATTGCTCAACAGTCAACTGTAGGGGCAAAATGGTCATTTGACAGTCAAAAGTCCAAATTTTTGGTCAACATCTTATTTTGAAGCCACAAACATCATTTGATCAATTCTTGATCATGATTCCCAAGGCATGGCTCAAAAAGTCTCAAGATGCAAAAGTTTCCATATTTGGACAGTTGAAAAAGTCAACTGTAACTTAACCAAGGCATAACTTTTTCATGGTTCATCAGAAAAATCCCATCCAATGCTCATCTTGAAGGGGAAGACATTTCCTACAAATCATCTTCACACTTCAAGTCCAAGAAATGCTCTCACAAAAAGTTATCAATCTCAACATTATAGGTCATTTTCAAAAGTCAACAAAAAGGCACTTTAAGTCAAAGACCATAACTTGAGATTGGTAAATCAAAATGACATGGGACCAAAGGCATTGGTTAGAGGACTTCAAGACCTTTCCAAAATGTCCAAGAACATGATCAAAGCTTAAAAATTGAGCAAGATATGCCTTGTGGAAGTTGGGAAATTTTTGGGAATTTCGAAAAGTCAACTTTGCTTCAAATGCCTCAAAATTGCTAATGGGCCTCAATTTCTTCCAAGAATCATCACCCAAAAGCTATGCACGACCCATTGACTTTAAAGGGAGTTATTTTATCATTTTTTATTAATTATTTGAATTATTATTATTATTAGTTCATTTAATTAAAATAAAATATGACAAAAATAGAAAATCATGTTTTCCAATCCTTTTTTTGCAGCATATTCTCTCAATGAAGCCTAAATATTTAGTGCACACTCAATATGGAAAGAATTGGCAATGATTGGTATCAAAAGGGCATGAAAAAGATTGAAAAAGATTGCATTGAAAACCAAATATTTGATTCATGAATGCAAAGGTTTTTGACTTGGATTTCTACCCTAATTCAGTCACACATATAAACACAATGCAAACCTAATAAAAAAACCTGAATGCTGCGCTAGAACCTAAGAACAAAAACTCACTTTTTACTTAAAAACTTCAAACCTGTTTTCTTAGTTGCAAGGCATTTCAAGGCGTGGAAAGTATCTCAAAAGTTTGCTGGGACCTCTCTGATCATAACCCAATCAAAATCACATCTCCATACACCAAGAACTGGTAGAACGCCATAGCCCTGTTCATGGAAATTTTCATAATCGCATCTTGATTTATACGCATGTTTCATGTTTTTTAATTGTTGTTTTACGCTAACATGATGTTTCTGAAGCTAACAGTACCGTTCAATTGAAAAATGGTCGCCTGAATAAGAAGTTACCATGAACACGCATTAGGGTTTCAAAACTCTAAATTTGGGGTTTCTTTCATCTGGTAAAATCAGACCATGAGACTAAGACCATTGAATTCGTAGTATTCCAACGAATCTAAAACACCCATCGCGCTCAATTTATCATTGGCCAATTTCTATTCGCTATTTTTGTTGTTTCAGATTGTGGGGGTTCAAAACCCCCGCTATTTGATGTATTTTTCAGGCAAAAGCAAAAGCATGGTGGAGAAGACGCTGAGGTGTCTCAACCAGACAGGGCCATTCAAATATTCGCGCATTTTCTTTTATGTTTACCAATAGCGCTTGTTCTCTCTCATATGAATCAGGTTCCACTAATATTACAAACGAACGCGCTTGGCTGGTTGGTAAGTGAGGTGGCCTTCAAGCATTGGGACCTGGGTTCGATTCCCAGGTCCCCTCCCTTCTCAATATTATTTTGCCTAATGTGTTCCTACGCAACGTATCTTTCAGTGGTCCACCATGCATCCAGTATCCTGGCGCGCCACATGTCCCAGGAGACGAATCTGAAGGTCAGGATCTGGAGTCCACCATGGACATCAGTCAAACGTTCCACACGCATCCCAGAAAAGTCAAAAGGGCGTTCCTCAAATAGGCCAAATTACTGGGAATTCACCTCCAACTTTGGGTCAACACCCCTCTTGTTTGTATCTCTTTCCCTTTTTCTTTTTCTTTCTTTTTATTTTATTTGTTTTGATTATTTTCTTTTAATTCATAAAATAAATTTTATAATATAAAAATACAAAAAAATCAGAAAATCATGAAACAACAAAAAAATATGCTTTGTTAACATTAATTAATATTATTTTATAAATAAATTTTAATAACTAACTTAGTTTTAATTTTAGGTTTAATTCTAATTTTTTTCAAATAAACTAAAAAATGTAGAAATTAGGGTTTTAATACTTTTATTCTTTTTCTTTTCTTTTACCATATTTAATTATTAATTATTTTGTAAATAAATTTATCATTAAATAATTAGGTTAAAACTAGGTACAACTTAAACATTTTTTTAATAAATTAAAAATAATTTAGAATTAGGGTTTTTAATTCCAATTTAATTTTCTCATTAAACTCCATAAATACAAAAAACTCCAAAAAATTCTTTCTTTTATTTAAACTTAATTAATTTATTAATTGTAATGTAATTTCTTTAAAGGGTCCAACGCCCTCGCATTTCGATTATAATTCCTTTTCGCACATTTACTTTCATTTCCCTTTTATAAATTTCATGTACTTGCCCCAAAGCCTTGTAATAGATTAATTAGGATATTTATCTTTCCGCATTTTTATTTTATTCAAATCGGGTCTTGGATTAATTTGGCGATGTAGACCCGCGCCTTTGTAATAGCGTAGGACTTTTAATTCCGCACCTTTTAACTGTTAATAACCACATGAAAGAATGAATGTCAAAAATAAAAACAAAGCGTAGATCACCAATGCATGAACAAGACAAACATAACTGAAAATGACACACAATTCACACACCACCCCTAGGGTACACCTCACTGTTGCCTTGCCCCTCGAAAAGTGGTCGTCGAGTAGAGGACGTTTTAGTAAGTCCTCATGTCCATGAACATGGCATGAGGGTAGCTTCTAAGGTGTCTTCCTATTGCTCTGGTGACCACACTGTCCCTAATCCTCGAATTGACCCGAACACCTCCAACGGTGATGCTACCTACCTCTCAATGGTGGGATGGCACTACCTTAAGGACATTTACACAGACTAATTCCTCAGGGTAGGTAGATGACTTGTAGATACTTGCTCTAATTCAAAACAAATCAAAAAAACTTCTTTTCACACCGACACTTTGCAAAAAAAAAAAGCTTTCAAAACAACTTTTCAAACACTCTTGAGGACCGATACAAGAGTCGATCTGAAACTTTAAACGAAACTTTTTCAAACTCACTCCCACACTTGAAAAGCAAACAAACATTTTTTGAAAACACAAATGAGCAAGTATCTAAGAGCCCATGCATAACCATGGATAGAAAGGGTGCTAACACCTTCCCTTTCTATAAATCTACCTCCCGAACCGAGAACTAATCTCAATAAGGAATTTTTCTGTGCTTTTGTCCTTTCCATTTGGAGAAAATAAAAGACGGTGGCGACTCTTGCTTCCGCGACATTTCGCGAACCAGCGTTAAACAGTCAGTTCCAGATCCACCGATCACAGGTGCCCTCAATATGGGCAGAAGATTCGGGGGGCCACTAAAGCAATCAGTTGATGTAACTTCCTCATCCAAAGAGGGGGGAAATCAAGAGGGGCAGACAAAAGAAGAGGACTGTTGCACCCCAAAATTTACCCTCTTGATTTAGGCTTATGTTTCATCATGAATATCATATTGCATTACATTCATATATTATGATGGGATCAAAGTACTTTGGTTACCAGTTCTTCCTCAAGCTTTTAAGGTTGATTGCATTGACAAGTTGCTCAAGAAGAATCTTATCATCCAAACCTCTGGATCTTTCAAGCTCAAAAGTTATTGCATATCTCAAGATTTTTTATCCATCCCTTTGGATCATCAGAGGATTGAAGTTTATGTTTGATTATATGAAGAATCACTCTTTTGATTCACCAGTCAAATTAGGGTTTTGTTTGAGCAAGGCTATTGATCAATGTACAAGTCTTGATTTGGAAGCTACAACATCTCATTGGTATTTGAAAAGTCTTTGTACAAGAAAGTGGCCAAGATATCCAGAGGATTTAAAGTTTTGAAGATGATTCATCACTCTCCTTTGATGAATCAGTCAAAATTAGGGTTTGGTCCAAGTTGAAGTAATTGAGGTCTGGATGAGCCAATTCATGAAGCATCACTATCTTATCATCATTAGAATCAAATTTGATCAAAGATTCTCTCATGATGCCCAATGGAATTAGGGTTTTGAAGCTTGATCAACTATCTCCTAGTACATGGTACAAAACTAGGGTTTTGGATTTAATCAGGATTTCTCTGACTTTTTCACCCAAACTTGTTTCCATGATTCACCACATGTTATTAAGCATTTATGATTGAAAAATTGAGGTTAAATTTGGATTGGAAATGATTCAATTGATCAAAATGGGAAAATGGTCATTTTGGTCAAAATCAGTCAAAATCAGGAGTTGACCCAGTTGGACTTTTGGTCAACCATTAATTTAAGCATCCTCTTTTCATATTCCATACCCTAATTCATATTTGAATCATGAGAAATGGTGAGTTTGAGTGTAACTTGTTCAAGAAGTAACTTAAAAATTAAAAATATTCTAAGTGTTAATATGACTTCTCTTGGGCAAGTCACGCGCGTAATTTCATCAAACACTTGGCAAGCCATTTTGTGGAATCAATTTCTCGTGACTTAAGCCTCAGCTTGAAAAATTAAAAAGAGCATTTTGTTGTTTTCCATAAGATCTTCTCTTTGAGCTTTGAATCTTTCAATTTGGCCAAGGATTGAGTGAGTTATGGTGCTTCAAAGTTGGTATCTCAAAGCTGGCTTCATGCACACCATGCATGCCCATGCACGTGCGCGCCCTACAGGCCAACCAGTTCCTTTTCCCTAACTTGGTGTTATCACATCTTACTCATTTCATGGTCATTTTCAAAAATTCAAGGCACATCTTGTTCTTTATCAAGAGGTCTTTTGAAAGGCCTTTATTTGGCCCAAAACGCACGAAGGAATTTCAAATGGCCGAAGCATAAAGTTAGCTGGCCAGAATTATGGACAACCATGGCCATGTTGCAGAATTTTCATAAGTCCGGTTTTGATTGATGTCTAGTTACATTTAGCATGTGTCTAGCTCGTTTTGTTGCATTCTTTTCTTGTCAAATGAGTCCAAGCAAGGCACGCATGAAGCATGACCATATCCTCTCAAATTTTGCCCAAAATAGCAAGATCATCTCATATGATTTTTGGACCAAACGCACACTCTTGCCACCTCACCATTTTCACCATATTCCCACTGATTCCATCACCTTTTACACTCACCAAAACGCATCAGGTTGTAGGCAAAAGTAAGGTGAAACGCAGCCTGTTTTTGTTTGTTCTCGAAAATTTTGAAATACCACACTTACCCTCAAATGGTTATCAAATAATTTCACACTCTTGCCCTAACTCCCGAGCTGCTATATAAGCATATTACATCGCTCATTTCAACACACGCAAGAGATATACAAAGATCAGATCTGAAAATTTCTCATCATCCTCAAAATTCTCTTCTCTTCGAAGTTTCATTCTCCTTCATTCCAGTCATGATTTCTTCCTCTATTCGTGTTCATCGAAGTTTCAGAGCAAGGATTCAAGGTTTTTCTTGTTTTTCAGAGGCACTAGTTGGATTTATTTTCCAACTCAAGAGGTAAAAATCAGATCTCGGTTTCTCTCAATGTAGTTTGATTTGGAGTTTAAGATCTTGAATGCATGCTCATAGATGGCCAAACAATAGGTTTGACGTATAAATTTGCTTGAATTTGAAGAATAGATCATTTTTGAACTTTTGAATAATTCATATTCAGTGAGTTTTTGCAATTTTCGCGTTCAGATTTCTAGTTGCCTAGTCAATCTTTTTGAGATCTATAAGTAGCATGATGTAGAGGATGGATCTGGCTTTGCTTTGGGCTTCGAATCACTTATTTTGGTGGCGAAATGAAGTAGAAATCTTGAGTAGAACATAGGAGCTTGAAATTGAAAAACACGTGCTAGGGCTTGTCTTGAGGAAGAAGATGATGGCGTGGCTGGATCTGATTGGTCCATTGGTTTTTTAATCCAATTTTTCATATTTTTGATTTCAATTAATTTTTCTGATTTTATTTTTTGACTAAAACATTTTCAAAAATCATGAAAAAATTACCATAGGCCAATAATAATTTATAGTATTTTTCATATTTTTTTTGGAATTTTAAAAAAATGTTTTGATTAGTTCAAAAATTAATAAGTTTAATTAATTGTTTGTTTAATGTTTATTTATATTTTAATAGTTCCATTAATTCAAAAATTCCACAAAAAATGTTTTGAACTCTTAAAATTATTTAGAATTTGATTCTGATTTTTGTTTAGCATTTTTTATATTTTTTTATTAGAAATTTAATTTGAGAAGTTTATTTGAAATGTTTGCTTCATAATTTTGTTTTAATATTTCGTTTAATTCAAAAATCCTCAAAAAAATCATATAAGTTTGTTTTTAATCATAGAGTCTGAATATAATTTTGCTTTGACCTTTTTATAACTTTTGGCTAGGGTTTGCATTTTTGTCACTAAATAATAGTTTAAATTGTTTAATTGTTTGTTTGATTTTTGTTTTAATACTTCCTTTAATTCAAAAATTCCACAAAAAATCAGGGATGTGTGTTTTTAATGCTAATATTTAAATATAATTTTGATTGGATATTTTTCTGATTTTTGATTAGAATTTTATTTTGAGATGTGATTATTTGTTTGAATTTGATTTTATTTTTGACTTTTCTTTAATTCAAAAAATGTGAAAAAATATGTATTCTGACATTTAGGGTTTTCATTTGTGATTTGCATGATCTTGGTTTGAATTGTTTGAATTTTGATCTTACCTAATTAATATTTAAGATTAAAATTCAAACAATTAGGGTTTTGTAGCTTACATTGCAAGTTTCATTTTCAAAACCAATTTGCCCTGGATTTTCAATGGAATTTAGGTCTTGATTATGGTTCATAGATGTATTAAGGATCTAAAAACCATTTTTATTGAAATATTTGACTTGGTGTGATATTTTTCCACAAATTATTTTGAAAGCTTGTCTAGTTTGGTAGTTTGGCCAACTAGTTTTGAACTTTGGGCCTCATTTGATCCCCTCTTCAACCATTCATGAACTTAAGACTTTCTTTCTGACTTCTACACACTCCAAAGATGCTAAGAAATTTTTGGTTTGAATGATTGAAATCCTTTTCTATTTTTGATGTATTTTTGAAGTGAAGGTACCCAATTAGTGTTGCATATCTTGTTGCAATTTTCTTGATGGCCAAAGAACTTGAGTGAGGCCTATGATTGGGCACCTAATGATCATGTTGGTTTTGTTTATCCATATAAAATCAAGTCATTTCATTAAATGCCCCATGCTTGAATGATTGAACCTTTTGATGCATTGTGTGGGATTCCTCTTCTATTATGCTTGTGAGCTGTGTTGAATTTATTGTGTATGATTGAATTATGGTTGCTACTGACCTTCATGGTCTTTGATTGTATTTTTCTCAAGCTCCCATGATCCTTGATTGATATTCAATTGTCAATTCAATATGGTGATAGAAAGGAGCAATATTCCTCTAACTTTTGACCAAATTGTGCATATGCCTGTTTCTATCATATCTAGTGTTTTGATATTTTCTATCATGTTTCCTCACTTCAATGGTGTAATCATCTATCCCTTATATGAATCATCATTCTATTTATGGGAATACTAACTTGTCTGTTGAATGTACGAGGTACTTTGAGAAAAGTTTTCCATTTTTGACTTAAGGCTACTGTGTTTCACTTTATTTGTGGAACACAATTTATTGTATTGGCACTACTCTTGTGCTTGGCATATTTGATAGTCTATGCAGGATATATGCATGTAATTATGAATGCTATACATTGCCCATGGGATCTGTTCATATCTGATAATCTCAATACTTACATCCCGATGGCGTAATTTCTGACTTGATTTATCTGCTGATGCCAGCTTGCTTGAAGTTCTCTGGGTTTCTTTTATTCTTGTTCAGTTGCTACGGATAGTTATCCATTTGGTATTGCACTATTCCCTTTCTTCTATTTTCATTTTTGTATAGTTATGATTGCATGATGGGACCTCTGTTGCTGACATATGTCAGGAGGCCCTCTGTTTTTGTTTGATAGATGTGTTGTGTTTTTTTCTTTAATTGTTGATCGATGAGTCACTCAATTTAGAAATTGAGATCACGACTTCGCTCTCAGTGCATGTTCCCTATAGGATGTTTATTGCTTTATTTCTTTAACTTTTGATCGATGAGTCATTCAATTTAGAAATTGAGATCACGACTTCGCTCTCAGTGCATGTTCCCTATAGGATGTTTATTGCTTTCTCTCTTTAATTGTTGATCGATGAGTCACTCAATTTAGAAATTAAGATCACAACTTCGCTCTCATTGCCCGTTCCCTATAGGATAGTTCTGTTAAGCTTCCCTTGACATGTTGATTAAGGTAGGAATCCATGTATGCTAGCATAGGGTAGGATTTTCCTTTATCCTCAACCTTAGGGTCAATCACTGTATGATAACACTAGGGATAGTGCTAGGCTAGTTTCCCTTAGTTGTTTTTCCTTCCGTTGCATTTTGCATCTTAAAACAAAAATTGTTTTCTTGGCAAATCCTAAAACACTTCTAATAAACTCAAACCCTTCTTCAAGGTAAAAGATACAAATCAATCCTATTTGTTTGTGCGCCTCTTGGCTTTGTTTTTAAACCTAGTTTATTGATATTTCACCATCTTTTCCATGATATCATGCTATCTTTTAGCCGATGTTTCGCCATCGCACATTTGTTTGAAGCCGATGTTTCGCCATCACACATGTTTGTTATCCTACTTTGATTCTCAATATCATTGTTAGGTGTTATGTTTTGTCACCCGGTTTATTGATGTTTCGCCATCATTGCCATGATACCTTATTATCTTTTAGCCGATGTTTCGCCATCGCACATTTGTTTGAAGCCGATGTTTCTCCATCGCACATGTTTGTTATCCTACTTTGATTCTCAATATCATTGTTAGGTGTGATGTTTTG
This sequence comes from Vicia faba, assembly GCA_948472305.1. Lineage (NCBI taxonomy): Eukaryota > Viridiplantae > Streptophyta > Magnoliopsida > Fabales > Fabaceae > Vicia > Vicia faba. The sequence continues at coordinate 1,630,753,389 of OX451737.1, read as the reverse complement.
TCATCTGGTTTATTAATGTTTCACCATCATTGCCATGATACCTTATTATCTTATAGTCGATGTTTCGCCATCGCACATTTGTTTGGAGCTGATGTTTCGCCATCGCACATGTTGGTTATTGAGATACGGTGGGAGAACTGACTTGAGTTTTGCGTTTGTTTTCGCACTTGTTCGGCTTAGCAAGAGTCGCCACCGACTTTTTATTTTATCCTAAGGAAAGGTTAAAAAGCACAGCAAAAACCTTTGAGATGTTTCGTGGGTTCGGGGGGTAGATTATGAAAAGGGAAGGTATTAGCACCCTTTTCATCCATGGTTATCCATGGGCTCTTAGTTACTTGGTTTTAGATCACTTGCCTTTGATTTTCAATTTGCTTTGAAATTGTGGTGTGTGTGTGTGTTTTGAAAATGTTTTTGAAAGAGATGCCTTGTTTTAGGCAACCAATGTAATGACTCGTATTTGAGTGTTTTACAAAGATGTGTGTTGTACCCCAAAATTTGCCCTCCCATATTCTTCAAGATTTGCAAAGAGCATGCTTCAAAATCTCCCCAAGGGTTGCACAGTTCAAAGGCCTCCTAACAGTCAAAAACTAGGGTTTTGGGTCTGGCAAAGAAATTGAAGTTTCCAAGGGTCCAATCAAGTCCCACATGCCTATAAACATGGTCAAGCATCCATATGCCAAGTTTCAAGACTTACAGCACAAAATTGCACAGTCAAATGCCCTAATTGCTCAGCAGTCAACTGTAGGGGTAAAATGGTCATTTGACAGTCAAAAGTTCAAATTTTTGGTCAACATCTCATTTTGAAGCCACAAACATCATTTGATCAATTCTTGATCATGATTTTCAAGGTATGGCTCAAAAAGTCTCAAGATGCAAAAGTTTCCATATTTGGACAGTTGAAAAATTCAACTGTAACTTGACCAGGGCATAACTTCCACATGGTTTATCAGAAAAATTCCATCCAAAGCCCATTTTGAAGATAAAGACATTTCCTACAACTCCTCTTCACACTTCAAGTCCAAGAAATGCTCTCACAAAAAGTTATCAATCTCAACATTATAGGTCATTTTCAAAAGTCAACAAAAAGGCACTTTAAGTCAAAGACCATAACTTGAGATTGGTAAATCAAAATGACATGGGACCAAAGGCATTGGTTAGAGGACTTCAAGACCTTTCCAAAATGTCCAAGAACATGATCAAAGCTTAAAAATTGAGCAAGATATGCCTTGTGGAAGTTGGGAAATTTTTGGGAATTTTGAAAAGTCAACTTTACTTCAAATGCCTCAAAATTGCTAATGGGCCACATTTTCTTCCAAGAATCATTATCCAAAGGCTATGCACTACCATTTGACCCAAAGGGGAGTTATTTCATCATTTTTTATTATTTATTTGAATTTTTAATCACCATTAATTCATTTAATTAAATAAAATATGAAAAAAATACTCAAGCATGTATTCTAAATCTTTTTATGCAGCTAATAGGTCTAACATAACCTCAAGATTTCGTGCATATCTAATATGGAAAGAATCTCCAATGATTGGCATATTTGGCATGAAGAAAAGATTGGAAAAATCATGGAAGATCACAAAATTCAAAAGCATTGATTCCTTGGATATTAGGCTTGTTTTGTTACCCTAATTCATCCCTCATATAAGTCAGAACTTAACCCTAATGTAAACAACCTTGAAGCCGCGCCTCAGATCTCATACAAACTTTGCAATTTTTGTCAAAAATTCCAAAACTGAAAACACTCATAGGGCGTGATTCAAAGCCTATAATCCATCCAAAAAGCTTGCTGAGGTCTCCCTGAACCTAACTGAATCTTTTTCCAGTCCCTACGCATCAAGAATTGGTATACAGAAGTCAAAATTCCTCAAACTTTATGCATAATCGTGTTTGAATTTCTGGACATTTTTCATACATTTTGATTGTTGTTTTATACTAACATGGACCTTCTGAATCTATTGATACTATTTAATTGAATTTTCATCGCCTATATGCAAACTTGCCATTGGAGCTCGCTAGGGTTGCAGAGATTTTAAAAGAGGGCTTTGCTCCTCTGGAAAAATTAGGCTATAAGACTGGTGCCATTGAATTCACGACATTCATACGAACGCAACAAACATATCGCGCCCTTTTTATATGCTTGCATGGCCTAATCGCTATTTTCCAGTTTCAGGATTAGTGGGGGTTTAAAACCCCCGCTATTTGCTTTATTTACAGGTACAACGTGAGGAAGACGTTGAGTTGTCTCAATGTGATAGGGCCATTCAAACGTTCGCGCTTAATTTTTGTTTTACACCAATAGTACTTGTTCTCTTTTATATGCATCAGGTTCCACTAATATTACAAATAGCGCGCTTGGCACAGTTGGTTGATGCGTTGTCCTCCAAGCACTGGGACCTGGGTTCGATTCCCAGGTCCCCTCCCTTTCTCAATATATTTTGTTTTAACCTGATTCCATGCAGTGTACGCCCAGAAATCCACCATGCACCCACTATCAAAGCTTGCCAAATGTCCTGGAAGATGAATCTGAAGGTCAGGATGGGAGGTCCAGGGAACCCTCCAGTCAACGCATAAGCACACGCGCCAGAAAGTCAATATGGGCCTGCATTCCATGGGCCAAAATACTTCCTATATACCTCCATAATTGGCCAGAAAACCCCATTGGTTTGCATATCATTTTCATTCTTTTTATTTTTCTATTTATTTGTTTTGTTTATTTTAGTTAAATCATCAAAATTAATTAATAAAAATACCAAAAAAAATCAGAAACTATAAAAATAAAAATATGTTTTAATGTTTAATTCACTAACATTTTTTGTAAATAAATTTAACAATTAATTTAGTTTTAATTCTAGGTTTAATTTTAATGTTTTTTAAATAAACTAAAAAAATGTAGAATTAGGGTTTTAAATACTTTATTCTTTTTCTTTTCTTTTACCATTATTAAATATTAATTATTTTTTATAAATAAATGCGACATGTAAATAATTAATGTAAATTAGGTCAAACTAAAAATATTTTTTTTAATAATTAAAATGTTTAGAATTAGGGTTCCAATTTCATTTAATTTTCTCATTAAACTCCATAAATACAAAAACTCCAAAAAAATTCTTTCTTTTATTTAAACTTAATTAATTTCATCAATTCCAATTTAATTTCCTTAAAAGGGTCCAACGCCCTCGCGTTCTCGATTTTATTTCTTTTCGCATTTACTTTTATTTCTTTTTATGAACATAATATATTTATCCCAAAGCCTTGTAATAGATTAATTAGGACATTTATTCTTTCCGCATTTTATTTTATTTCAAATCGGGTCTTGGATTAATTTGGCGATGTGGACCCGCGCCTTTGTAATAGCGTAGGACTTTTAATTCCGCATCTTTTAAACTGTTAATAACTTGCATGAAAGAATGAATGCCAAAAATAAAAACAAAGCGTAGAACACCAATGCATGAATAAGATAAACATAATTGAAAACGACACACAAATCACACACCACCCCTAGGGTACGTCTCACTGTTGCCTTGCCCCTCGAAAAGTGGTCGTCGAGTAGAGGATGTTTTAGTAAGTCCTCATGTCCATGAACATGGCATGAGGGTAGCTTCTAAGGTGTCTTCCTATTACTCTGGTGACCACAATGTCCCGAACCCTCGAATTGACCCGAACACCTCCAACGGTGGTGCTACCTACCTCTCAATGGTGGGATGACACTACTTTAAGGACATTTACACAGACGAATTCCTTAGGGTAGGTAGAGAACTTGTAGATACTTGCTCTAATTTCAAAACAAAATCAAAAACTCTTTTCACACCGACACTTTCAAAAAGCTTTCAAAAGCAACTTTTCAAACACTCTTGAGGACTGATACAAGAGTCGAACTGAAATTTTTCAAAGAAACTTTTTTAAACCCACAGTTGAAAAGCAAACAAACATTTTGAAAACACAAATGAGCAAGTATCTAAGAGCCCATGGATAACCATGGATAGAAAGGGTGCTAACACCTTCCCTTTCTATAAATCTACCTCCCGAACCGAGAGCAATCTCTATAAGGAATTTTTCTGTGCTTTTGTCCTTTCCATTTGGAGAAAATAAAAGACGGTGGCGACTCTTGCTTCCGCGACATTTCGCGAACCAGCGTTAAACAGTCAGTTCCAGATCCACCGATCACAGAACTAGCGACTCTGCTGGGGATACTTTTTAAAGTGAGGTGTACCTTAGGACTAAGATCACTGTGTTTTCAATTGCTTTGACTTGTTTGCTTTAAATTGTGGGACTGTCTCAGAAGTTCTATAGATCCTAACCCGGATCTGGGGATACCTTCTTAGAAAGTAGCAACAAGGCTGTGAGGGAACTGTGTGGGGTATACCGACATGGTTGAAGCAGTCTGCTATGTTGATGTGGCACTTTGGTGTGTACCGGTAACCCTTGAGTTCAGTCAAGGAGAGTACGGGGCCGCCGCGTGGTGTCATGAAGCATCAACTGACCTTAGGAACCTTAATTGAACTATCTTGGCCTCTTTAGGGTAGTGAGATAACTGACTTTGGTGCAGTTCAAGGTTGGTTGATACTCGATACTACACTCAATTGAGGGTTGCTTTTCTGGAATATTTCGGTCGCCAGTTCAGTGGCTAAATCGAAACGATGAACAATGAAAGCAATCCAGTGATATTGGGACCCTTAGAACCCGGTTACTTCTAATAGGACAGGTTGAGCCCACCGACTTCAAAAGGGTAATACCCAGACCCCATGCTGGCCTAAACTCTAAGGGCTTGTCTGGTGTGACTTGTGTGCCTTACATGTTTGCCTTTGTAAATATTTGTGGTGTGTTTAATCATAGCATCATGAAATCATCCAGCATCATATGCATTGACTAACCATTTCAGGGGTTCGAATCTTCGTCTTTGTTCTTGTTTTGTAGGACATGGAAACTGTTCGCAGAAAGACAATTCAAATCAGCCTTGTAAGGATCCCTCCTCAGCTTAAGGAGCTTATATCCAGGATTCCCGAGAGCTCTTCATTCAGTGAAAGACATGGAAGACTCATCAGCTTGGTCAATACCAACATTGAGGAAGATATGATAAAGGTCCTGTTCCAGTTCTTTGACCCTCTGCATCACTGTTTCACTTTCCTGGATTATCAGCTGGTACCTACATTGGAAGAGTTCTCCCGGCTTCTGAAGATCCCTATTCTTGATCAACTACCCTACAAAGGTACGGAAAAGGAACCCAAGCTTGAAGAGATTGCTAAAGCCTTACACCTACAATCATCTGACTTCAAGGGACATTGGGAGGTTAGAAGTGGCATCAAAGGGTTCTTAGCCAGGTTTCTGTTTGAAAAGGCCCAGGAATGTTGGAACTCCCTTGACTTACAAGCTTTTGAAGAAGTTGTGGCCCTCCTTGTCTATGGTTTGGTGTTGTTCCCTAACCCAGATCAGCTTATAGATATCAGTGCTGTCCAGATCTTCATGTCCAGGAATCCTATACCTACGTTGCTGGGGGACATCCTTCACTCATGTTACACTCGAACCATGAGAAAAAGAGGTGTCCTTATGTGTTGCACTTCTCTCCTGGGAAGGTGGTTTATTTCGCACCTTCCACAATCAGTTTTGAAGAACGAGCGGGGTTTGAGATGGTCACAACGGTTGATGACTCTTACACATGCAGATATACATTGGTGCCCTCGGTCCAGAGAGGATGTCACTATCATTGATCGTTGCGGGGAGTACCCTAATGTTCCTTTACTTGGAATCAGAGGAGGTATTACTTACAACCCATGCCTGGCTTGGAGACAGTTTGGTTATGCTCGGAGGGATGGCCCTCATGACATGTTAATTCCTGACATAGTTTTTGACTTCGACAACGATGCACAAGGACTTCGCCAGAGATTTATCAGAGCTTGGAGGATGCCCAGTAAAATAAACAGCAAGACACTGGGGCACAAGAATTCCATCCCATTGGAACCTTATCTCAAGTGGGTACGAGCCCGCTCCCAGAAGTTAATAATGACTTATCCTCATGTGCTCCCTGTGATCAAAGAGCCAGTCTTGGAAGGAGAGGTGTCCTACACCATTCAACATCCTGACATGCCCACGTCCTGGGAAGAGATGCAGAAGAGCTGGATCCAGCTTAAGGAAGAACGAAATTCTCTTGAGACCAGTCTACATGCTAGTGAAAAGAAGGTCTTGGAGCTCACCCGCCTATTGCACGAGGAGAGGAATCTCAACACCTACATAGCTCCAAAGAGGATGCGTAGTGTCTTTTGGGATTGATTTGCTTTTGTAATGTGTGCCCATGAGGCTTTGATGTACTGAACAATTATTTCTTTAATGACAATGTGTGTTCCTTCTTGTCTACAACAAATTTGAACTTTCGAACCCTTGAATGCATTGCATAAACACATATCATTCATCATGTGCATAGCAGGTTTTCTTCTTTTCAGGTTGCTTACTGTTCTTCGCTGTTTATTTCAGCATCATGAACCCTGACTCATCACCAACCGAGATGTCTATCAAGGCCCTTCAGGCGCAGAACGCGCAATTTCAGGAGCTGATCATGGGTTTGGCTCAAGGCCAAGAAGATCTGAAGGCTTTACTCCTGAAGAAGGAGAAGAAGAAGAAGAAGAGAACTGTTCTTTTCAACTCGGGCAGGAGGTTTGGCAATACTTTGCAGAATGAGGAAGCTGGTTCTTCCATAAGCAAGAGCAGTCCCCAAGGGGGAAAAGGTCCTAGTCCGGTAGTCTCTGACAACGAGACTGACTTTAATGAGGAACAGTATCCTCCGGCTGAAGACAGATACAAGCAGTTGGAAGACAGACTGAATGCAATGGAGATCCAACAAGTGCCTGGGCTGGATTTTGGAGACTTGGGTTTGTCTACTGGTGTGATTATTCCTCACAAGTTTAAGGCACCATCTTTCACCAAGTATGACGGGGCGTCTTGTCCCAAGCTACACCTCAGATCTTATGTGCGGAAGATTCAACCGTACTCAGTGGACAAGAACTTGTGGATCCACTTCTTCCAGGAGAGTCTTTCAGGGACTCATCTCGAATGGTTCTATCAGCTGGATGGGACCAAAGTTCGTAACTGGGAGGAGTTGGCTACTGCTTTTTACAAGCAGTATCAATATAATGCCGACCTTGCTCCTACACGTACCCAACTCCAGGGTATGTCGCTAGGATCAAGCGAAGGTTTCAAAGAGTATGCACAGAAGTGGAGGGATCTGGCTGGCAGGGTGCAGCCTCCGTTAATTGACCGTGAGCTGGTGGATATGTTCTTGGGGACCCTCTCATGGCCGTTTTTCAATCATCTTATCAGTAATTCGTCTGCAGGGTTTACTGATCTTATTCTGACTGGAGAGAGAATAGAGGCTGGAATGAAGTCCGGAAAAATTCAGAAAGGGGCATCTTCAAGTTCTGAGAAGAAACCCTTTAAGAAGGAGGCCATTGCTGTATATGGCTCTAGAAGACAAGAGAAACCAGAACGCCGCCAATCTGTCAACACGGTGATGATTGCTAAACCTGCTGCCGCTCCTCGGCAAACCAATCCACAAAGGACTGAGAGACCCAGAAGGGAGTTTACCCGGCTGAGTATGACCCTATCGCAAATCTTGCCGCAGTTGCTATCCACCAACTTGGTGACTGTTAGGGAGGCCCCGAAGGTTGTGAATACTGCCTCCCCGAAGTACAATCCAAATGCCCGTTGTGCTTATCACTCCGATAGCCCGGGGCATTCCACTGATGACTGTTGGGCCTTAAGGAATAAAGTGCAGGATCTTATTGATGCCAAGGAGGTACAGTTTGAGGCACCTGAGAAGCTCAATGTGGTGACTGCTCCCATGCCTAACCATGGAGTGAATGCTATCAGGGAGGATGATGAAGTGGATGAAGCTGAGTTCAACAGCTGGATTTACCCGGCAACCGACAATGAACCTAGAAATTGGATCGCAAAGGACAACCTGCTTGTTTCTCTTGTTACTGAGTAATAAACTCCTTTGTTTTGTTATCTGTAATAAACAATGATTTGAAACTCTATGGCCCGGTGTCTTACCCGGGGCACCGTGGCTTCATTTGTGAGGGTATATTAATTGTCATTTCATATATCATGAATAAAGACCTTGGACGTTTTCTCGCATTTCAAATCTTATGCTCCTTTTCTTCCTTTCTTTATATATTGCAAAACAACTGTATTTACACACACTCACTCATACAGGTTTCAATCCACTCTGGATCTCACTGGTAACGACTCTGCTACTGCCAGTTATGACTTCGAAAATCCGATCAACTTAGCCGAAGACGAAGGTGAAGATGATTGCGAAGTGCCTGGCGAGCTTGCAAGACTGTTACTCCAGGAAGAGAGGGCAATTCAACCACATGAAGAGCCAGTGGAGACAATAAATCTGGGTACTGAAACGGACAGGAAGGAAGTTAAAATTGGTGCCAACCTAGAGCTCAGCGTGAAGCAACCGTTGACTCAGATGCTACATGATTATATGGAGATCTTCGCCTGGTCCTACGAAGACATGCCTGGTTTGGATACTGATATTGTGGTCCATCACTTGCCTACTAAAGAAGATTGCCCTCCGGTTAAGCAAAAGGTCCGCCGTATGCGTCCAGAGATGTTTGAGAAGATCAAAGCCGAGGTTATGAAACAGTTTGATGCCGGTTTCCTTGCAGTGACTTCTTACCCTCAGTGGGTTGCTAATGTGGTGCCAGTACCTAAGAAAGATGGAAAGGTCAGAATGTGTGTCGATTACAGGGATCTGAATAGGGCCAGCCCCAAGGATGACTTCCCTCTACCTCACATTGATGTCCTTGTTGACAATACAACTCAGCATAAGGTGTTTTCTTTCATGGACGGCTTTTCAGGCTATAATCAGATCAAGATGGCTCTGGAAGACATGGAAAAGACTACCTTTGTTACTCAGTGGGGCACCTTCTGCTACAAGGTCATTCCTTTTGGACTAAAGAATGCTGGGGCAACCTACCAACGTGCCATGGTTGCTTTATTTCATGACATGATCCATCATGAGATAGAAGTGTATGTCGACGACATGATTGCAAGGTCCCAAACTGAGGAAGAGCACCTAGATCATCTGCAGAAATTGTTTGACCGTCTGAAGTTGTACAAGCTGAGGTTGAACCCGAACAAGTGCACCTTCGGGGTTAGATCTGGAAAATTGCTAGGCTTCGTTGTAAGCGATAAGGGTATTCAAGTGGACCCTGCCAAGGTTAAAGCCATTCAAGAGATGCCAGTTCCTAAGACAGAGAAAGAGGTCAGAGGCTTTTTAGGACGCCTGAATTACATTGCTCGATTCATCTCGCACCTAACTGCCACCTGTGAACCAATCTTCAAGCTGCTAAAGAGAGATCAGGTAGTACGTTGGAATGATGAATGTCAGGCTGCTTTTGACAGAATCAAAGAGTATCTCCAAGAACCACCCATCCTTATGCCACCGGTTGAGGGGAGACCTCTGATATTATACCTGACAGTACTTGACAACTCAATGGGGTGTGTGCTGGGGCAGCATGACGAGTCTGGCCGAAAAGAGCATGCCATTTATTACCTTAGCAAAAAGTTTACCGACTGTGAGACCCGGTACTCACTGCTTGAGAAAACTTGATGCGCTTTGGTATGGGCTGCTCGCCGGCTGAGACAGTATATGCTGACTCACACTACCTTGTTGATCTCAAAGATGGATCCTATAAAGTACATATTTGAAAAGCCTGCTCTGTCTGGGAGAATAGCAAGATGGAAAATGATCTTGACAGAATACGACATCCAGTACACGACCCAGAAAGCCATCAAAGGAAGTGTATTGGCAGACCACTTGGCACATCAGGCAGTAGACGACTATCAGTCAATGAACTTCGAGTTTCCAGACGAGAGCATCATGATAGTGACTGATTGTGAAGTACCTGGACCGGATGAAGGACCTGAGGAAGGATCCCGATGGTCTATGCACTTTGACGGAGCCTCCAATGCTTTAGGTAACGGTATCGGCGCTGTGATCATATCCCCTCAAGGCACTCATACTCCACTCACTGCCCGGCTATGTTTCAACTGCACCAATAACATGGAGGAGTATGAGGCATGCATCATGGGTCTTCAAGCTGCGATCGACCTAAGGATCAAGTATCTGAGTGTCTTCGGAGATTCTGCTCTCGTGATCAATCAAATCAAATGAGAGTGGGATACGAAACATCCGAATCTTATTCCTTACAGAGAATGTGTGTTGACATTGATCCCCCACTTCACAGAGATAACTTTTGAACATTTCCCGAGAGAGGAGAATCAGTTAGCGGACGCGTTAGCTACGATGTCTTCTATGTTCAAAGTTAAATGGGACAATGAGGCTCCCCGGATCATCATCTGGAAACTGGACGAACCGGCATACTGTTGTGATCTTGAGACTGAATTGGTGACTGAGAAGCCTTGGTACCATGAGGTGAAGAGATATTTGGAAGCTCAGGAGTATCCTGAAGGTGCATCTGTCAACGATAAGAAGTTTCTGAGAAGGTTCGCAGCAAAGTTCTTCCTTAGCAACGGCATCCTGTATAAGCGAAACCATGATTCAACCTTACTGCGCTGTGTGGATAAGACTGAAGCATAAAGGATCATGGCAGAGCTACATGAAGGGACCTTTGGAACACATTCCAGTGGACACACTATGGCAAAGAAGATCCTTCGGGCTGGGTATTTCTGGTCCACCATGGAAGCTGACTGTTACCAACACTCTCGGACATGCCATAAATGACAGATTTATGCAGACAAGGTGCATGTTCCTCCAGTTCCTCTAAATGTTCTAACTGCACCTTGGCCGTTTGCAATGTGGGGCATAGATATGATCGGTGAGATTAAACCTACAGCATCCAATGGACATCGCTTCATCCTTGTAGCGATTGATTACTTCACGAAGTGGGTTGAAGCAGCTTCCTACGCCACAATAACCAAGAACGTTGTAGCACGGTTCATTCGGCACAACCTGATCTGTCGATACAGCGTCCCTGAAAGAATCATTACGGACAACGGTACCAATCTCAATAACAAGATGATCACTGAGCTCTGCGAGCAGTTTAAGATACAGCACCACAACTCTTCTCCCTACCGGCCGAAGATGAATGGGGCTGTAGAAGCAGCAAATAAGAACATTAAGAAAATTATGCAGAAGATGACAGTGACTTATAAAGATTGGCACGAGATGTTACCGTTCGCTCTACATGGGTACCGTACCTCAGCAAGGACGTCAACCGGGGCAACTCCTTTCTCCTTGGTCTACGGTATGGAGGCAGTCTTACCGATCGAAGTGCAGATACCCTCTCTCCGGATAATGAAGGATGCAGATCTGAATGAAGATGATTGGATCCAGACACGACTTGATCAGCTAAACCTTATCGACGAAAAGAGACTTGCTGCTATTTGTCATGGTCAGACGTATCAGAAACGTATGATCATGGCATTTAACAAAAAGGTCAGACCACAAGAATATCAAGTTGGGGATCTGGTAATCAAGCGTATCATCCTTCCTCAGAGTGATCCAAGGGGCAAATGGACCCCTACGTACGAAGGGCCATTTGTGGTTAAACATGTGTTCTCAGGAGGAGACATGATTCTAACCAACATGGATGGTGACGACCTTCCTCACCCCGCCAATGCAGACATAGTAAAAAGATACTACGCATGAAAAAAAAGACCCGCTAGGTTGACATACCTAGGCAAAAATTAGGGCTTCCCGGCGAACCAAAAGGGTTGGGCAAAATGAAGGGATGAAATGGAAAAAATCTGTACACCCGGCAAGTCGAAAACCTGAAAAGGCGGCTTGGGCAAAAATGGGTATCCCGGTGGACTGAAAACCAGAAAGGGCGGTCCAGGCAAAAGTTAGGGATTAAGCGTAATACTATGTCTCATTGGATCACCTTGCATCCAGAATCCGGTATCAACATCAAGTTCAGACGGCATTGATCAATCAACTTCATCTTCGGTTAGGTCATCAAGTGATGAGACGCTCAAAGATATAAAGGCGATAGCAGGTGTTGTACCCCAAAATTTGCCCTCCCATATTCTTCAAGAAATTGCCAAGTCAAGCTGCAAAATTCCCCAAGGGTTGCACAGTGCAAGGGCCTCCTAAGCAGTCAAAATTAGGGTTTTGGTTCTGATCAAGAAAATGAAGTTTCCAAAGGTCCAATCAAGTCTCACATGCCAATAAACATGGTCAAGCATCCTCATATCAAGTTTCAAGACTTTCAGCACAAAATTGCACAGTCAAAAACCCTAATTGCACTACAGTCAACTGTAGGGGCAAAATGGTCATTTGACAGTCAAAAGTTCAAATTTTTATCAACATCTCATTTTGAAGCCACAAACATCATTTGATCAATGCTTGATCATGATTCTCAAAGCTTGGCTCAAAAATCACCAAGATGCAAAAGTTTCCTTATTTGGACAGTTGAAAAAGTCAACTGTAAATTGACCAGGGCATAACTTTCACATGGATTATCAGAAAAATTCCATCCAAAGCTCATTTTGAAGAGAAAGACATTTCCTACAACTCATCTCCATGTTTCAAGTCCAATAAATGCTCTCACAAAAAGTTATCAATTTCAATATTATAGGTCATTTTCAAAAGTCAACAAAAAGGGACTTTAAGTAAAAGGCCATAACTTGAGATTGGTAAATCAAAATGACATAGGACCAAAGGCATTGGTTAGAGGACTCAAAGACCTTTCCAAAATGTCCAAGAACATGAGAAAAGCTTAAAAATTGAGCAAGTTATGCCTTGTGGAAGTTGGGAAATTTTTGGATATTTTGAAAAGTCAACATTGATTCAAATGACCTAAAATTGCTAATGGGCCTATTTTTCTTCCACAATTCATCATCCCAAGCATGTGCACGACCACTTGGCCCAAAGGGAAGTTTTATTCATTTTTTATTTATTTATTTGAATTTTTATTAATAATAATTCATTTAAATCAATTAAATATATGAAAAATACTTAACCTAACTTATCAAATCTTTTTGTACATGTAATAGGCTCAATGATTCGTGCATGATCAGATTTGGAAGGAATTGGATTGATTGGATCATGATTGGTACAAAATTGCATAAAAAAGATTGAAAAAATAATGCTTGAAAATCAAATCTCATAAATCATCAATGCATGGATTTTGATCAGAATTCTTAACCTAATTCACTCTTACATAAGCATAGAACACAACCCTAATGCCATTGACCATTAAGCTGCGCAGAAAACCCATCATCAAACTTGAAATTTTTGCAAAGAAACTCAAAACTGAAAACCTAATTCTAGGGCGATTCAAGGCACGATTTTTATTTCATTAGCTTACTGAAGCTTCATAGGACGATTCTACATCAAAAACCATAAGCTTTCGTGCCCAGAAACGTGAGAACCATCTCACCTGTACAGAAAAAAATTCATGGTCGTGCATCTCAATTCATGCATTCTTTGTGATTTTTAATGCTTGATTCATGTTCTTTATTTGATTCTAATGCTAACCCAATGGTTTGATTGTGTTTTTGTGCATCGTGTGAGGATCTGCCATGGGAGAATATTAGGGTTTTGCAAGCTTCAAATTAGGGGTTTTGTAGTATGGTAAAATTAGGACACGTGACTTACACCATTGAATCGGGCATGTCTGGATGAACAGAAACAAACACTCGCGCCTAATTTATGAGGCCTTATGGCCTATTCGCTATTTTTTCATATAGCACCTATAGCAACGTTTGAAAACCGTTGCTTATTGTTTGTGTATTTCAGGAAAAAAGAAAACCAACGAGGAAGACGCTTAGGTGGCTGTCCATGAGTGGAGCATTCAAATGTTTCGCGCGTTTTCAAGCCATTGACAATTTTTCTTTTATAATGTTTGTTAGGTATTCTATATTAAACGCGTTTGAAGTGGCTCAGTGGCACACGTGTTGGCTGATAATGTTAATGACCTGGGTTCGAGCCCCAGGTCCTCACTTCCTTTCATATTATTTTTCAATTCATAATTATATGCAGTTTCAGCCTAAGAGGCATACCATACGCTCCACCATCAAGCATGCCACGCGTTCAGTTTCATGAATTCCAAGGCATAGATGTGAGGAACATGATAAGCCCTAGTCAACATGCCAGCACGCTGCCTGGAAAAGTCAAAAGGGCCAATTGATAAGTGGGCCTGGATTGCTACAAGATACCTCCTAATTTGGGGTCTGAACTCCCTAGGTTTGCCAAAATCTATACTTTCTTTATTTCTTTTTAAATTATTGTTTTTGATTAATTTATTATTTTCATAAATATAAAAAATACCACCAAAAAAATCAGAAAGAAGAAAAAATATAATAAATATTTTATTTTAGCATTTTCATAAATAAATTGTATTAAATCATTTAGTTATTAATTTAGGGTTTAATTTAATATTTTCATAATAAAAATCTAAGAAATGTAGAAATAGGGTTTAATTAATGTTTTATTCCTTCTTATTTTTTCTTTCATAATAATTAAAATAATTAAATACTTATTTTATAATTAAATTGTATATAAAAATTAGGGTTAATTTTAGGTTAAAAAACTTCAACATTTTTCTTAATAAATTAAAAATATTTAGAATTAGGGTTAGCATCTTATTTTAATTTTAATTAATTATTTTTTCATTAAAATCCTAAAATACTAAAAATACCAAAAAAACATTTCCTTTTCTTTTTCTTTTTTAATTAATTAATTAATTCATCATTAATTTAATTTTGCAAAAAGGGTCCAACGCCCTCGTTTTTCTTAATTCTTATTAATTCGCATATTTATTTTCTTTCGTTTAAATATTTATGTATCTCTCCCTAAGCCATGTAATTAATCTGTCGCACTTTTAATAATTCTTTATTTACTTTATTTCTTTATTTTTGTCAAATCGGGTCCTGGTTTAATTTTGGCGATGTGGACCCGCGCCTTTTGTAATAGCTTAGAATTTTTACTTCCCCGCAATATTTTTAACTGTTAAATCAAAGCATGAAAGAATGTATGGACATAAAATAAAAACGAACGCTAGATCACCCATGACATGACAAAAGACAAAAATAAATGAAAACGACACACGAATCGCACACACCACCCCTAGGGTACGCCTCACTGTTGCCTTGCCTCGAAAGGTGATCGTCGAGTAGAGGATGTCTTAGTAAGTCCTCATGATCCGGGAACCTGGCATGAGGGTAGCTTCTAAGGTGTCTTCCCATTGCTCTGGTGATCACCATGTCCCGAACCTCGAATTGACCCGAACACCTCCAACGGTGGTGCTACCTACCTCTCAATGGTGGGATGGCACTACTTTAAAGAATATTTACACAGACGAATTCTTTAGGGTAGGTAGACGACTCTAGATACTTGCTCTAATTTCAAAAACAAATCAAAAAATACTTTCCACACCGACACCTTTTCAAAAAGCTTTTGAAGGCAATTTTTCAAACACTCTTGAGGACCGATACAAGAGTCGAACTGGAATTTTCAAAGAAACTTTTTAAAACCCACAATTGAAAAGCAAACAAACATTTTTGAAAACACAATTGAGCAAGTATCTAAGAGCCCATGGATAACCATGGATAGAAAGGGTGCTAACACCTTCCCTTTCTATAATCTACCTCCCGAACCGAGAGCAATCTCTTTAAGGAATTTTTCTGTGCCTTTGTCCTTTCCATTTGGAGAAAATAAAAGACGGTGGCGACTCTTGCTTCCGCGACATTTCGTGAACCAGCGTTAAACAGTCAGTTCCAGATCCACCGATCACCGAACTGGCGACTCTGCTGGGGAATATATTTTAAAGTGAGGTGTACCTTAGGACTAAGATCACTGTGTTTTCAATTGCTTTCTTTGCTTGCTTTAAATTGTGGGTTGCTTGGGAGTTCTATAGATCCTAACCCGGATCTGGGGATACCTTCTTAGAAAGTAGCAACAAGGCTGTGAGGGAACTGTGCGGGGTATACCGACATGGTTGAAACAGTCTGCTACGTTGATGTGGCACTTTGGTGTGTACCGGTAACCCTTGAGTTCAGTCAAGGAGAGTACGGGGCCTCCGCGTGGTGTCGTGAAGCATCAACAGACCTTAGGAACCTTAATTGAACTATCTTGGCCTCTCTAGGGTAGTGAGATAACTGACTTTGGTGCAGTCCGAGGTTGGTTGATACTCGATACTACACTCAATTGAGGGTTGCTTTCCTGGAATATTTCGGTCGCCAGTTCAGTGGCTAAATCGAAACGATGAACAATGAAAGCAATCCCGTGATATTGGGACCCTTAGAACCCGGTCACTTCTAATAGGACAGGTTGAACCCACCAACTTCAAGAGGGTACTACCTAGACCTCATGCTGGCTTAAACTCTAAGGGCTTCTCCTGTGTGACTTGCGTGCCTTCGTACTTGACTATTTGCATGTCGGTTATCTGACACATGAACTACTTGCAGGTTTCATTTATAGTCCTTAATTGGGACTCATAATAGGGTTTACTAAGTTTCTTGCAGGTTTTGTTTATAGTCCTTAATTAGGACTCATGACAGGTTTTACTTGAGTTTCTTACAGGTTTTGGTTTGCAGTCCTTAATTGGGGCTCATAATAGGGTTACTTACATTACCCCATGCATACCATAACATCATACCATTGCATACATCCTAATCCATTTCAAGGATCTCAAGGGGCTTGTGATGCAGGTCATGGTGAATCAACTATCCCAGCAAGGGGCAAAGAGGATTTATTTTCCTCTAGACAAGGTTGTCAGGGGCTATGACCCACTGGATATGGTGAGCTCTGACTCTTGAAGAAGGTTCCCCTAACCAAGGTTGTTTGGAAATCAAAACCAACATGATGACTAAAGTCAGGGGCTATGACCCACTGGATATGGTGAGCCTTTGACCCTTTGAAGAAGGACTCTCAATGATATGCAGTTCCTTCAATCAAGCTACAAATTCCAATGCTAACAATTTTCTTGTTTACCCTGCGAGGTCCTTGAAAACATTGCATACATGTCATACACATCATTACATAACAGGTATCTTTGTTGCAGGTCACTTACCTTTCTCGCTGTTTATTTCAGCAATGGCCTTCCAACCAGACAACCAGGACTTTCTTGCTCAAGAGACCCGGTTCGGGAAAATCCTCCTGAATCTATCCAAGGGGCAGGAAGAGCTAAGTACAC
Organism: Vicia faba; assembly: GCA_948472305.1. Classification (NCBI taxonomy): domain Eukaryota; kingdom Viridiplantae; phylum Streptophyta; class Magnoliopsida; order Fabales; family Fabaceae; genus Vicia; species Vicia faba. The sequence continues at coordinate 1,630,736,217 of OX451737.1, read as the reverse complement.
TTCTCATGGAGACCTTTGTCAGGAACAATGCTGAGGATGAAAGGCTGAAACACCTACAAGCTGAGGTGGATGCATTGAAAGTCCAGATGCTGGGGCAGGCGACTGCCAGTCAAAGGTTAGCTCAAAGACAAGACGAGCTCGGGTTTCTCATCAAACAATTGCTTCAGGGTAACCCACTGGGGCAAAAGTCTAAGGGAAAAAAGCCAGTCATCGTTCAACCACCTTTGAGACAAGGAGGTAAGGGGAGAGCTCCTCAGATGGCTCCAGTGTCACAAATTCAACATCACAACCAACAAAAGAGCGAGAGGAGGCAGTTCACTCGGCTCAGCATGACCTTATCCCAGATATTGCCACAGTTGCTGGAGACCAAGCTGGTAACTCTAAAAGAGGCTCCGAAGTTTCAAAATACAATGTCACCAAAGTATAACCCCAACGCTCGCTGCGCTTATCATTCTGATAGCCCAGGGCATGCTACAGAGGATTGTTGGACTTTGAAGAATAAGATTAAGGACCTGATTGATGAAGGAGCACTGGAATTCACACAAGATGGTCAGGCTGAATTTTTCTACCATCCCTCCAAGGCTCACCATTTGAAGTGACAAGCTCTGAGACTAGGAAACTTTTGTTCATTCGAATGTTCAAGTTGTGTTGTGCTTTGATTGTTCAAACATTTACTCATGTTAAACATTGTTATTTCATTAATGCATCGCGTATGTCTATTCTGAAGCAATATATTCGTATTCACTATATACAAATTGTTTTCATATTTTTTCTGATGTCAATACTCGATTAATAATTCTAAGCCTCTTGAGGGAGGATGACGAAAACGATACCATAATCTACAGTATGCTTTTGAACAGACCCTGCTGATGAGGTACAGGCATTGTTTCAATTCCTAAACACTGGAGTAATAAGGATGATAATCCCTCGTCAACCCCTCTGAGCCAAAGAAGTAGGAGTTTTTCTTTTCGAAATTTAAAACCCTTAATCATAACCTGGGGCAGGGTAGGCTCTCAATTGATCCAAGTGCATAACGAATGACATCAAAGAAGTCCTTACAATAAAGAAAGACAGTGATGATTCCGAATAATCATAAGGATATGCAGTCATTATATCTCAAAAATAGAAGCCCAATAAGTCAAAATACATATGAAAGAGACTTACGAAACTGGGGCATCCCGCTGACTGTAATTCCAAAAAGGAAAACAGATCAGGCAAAAAAAGAAAGGGATAACAAAAACCAGACAAGAAAGAGGTCCTACAAACCCTCAGCAAAAAAGGAGATGACTGCCTATTCAAAATAAGTTATCAACATCCGAATCATCACCGGAAAATCAGAGCAAAGATTCAAACAAGGTCTAACGTATGATCAACTGAGTTTAGGTTTGGAGAACATCACGAAGAGCGGGTGGGTACAAATAATTTGAGCCTTTATCCTTTGTTTCTTAAACCGTGAACCAGGCCACGTTATAACCCTTAAAAGTCCTAGCTGAAGCATGGGTTAGTTCGAAAGCATACTGTGACGAAAGATCCTGACTCCTTAAGGCTTACTATAAAGAAGGAGTTGACATCACGTTTTACAAACATTCACTTGTTTTATGAAAAGAATGCATTTTCAAAATCTTCAAGACAGACATAGGCTTTGCATTTTTAACATAACTTTGTTTGCATATGACTTTTTGTTTGAATAGCAGGGAAATTCGCACAATGAAAGTCTAATGAACAAGAGTATCTCCAATCAAGGGGCATGACATGACCATGGTCCATTATCTGGGGCAGTCCAATCAAGATTCGGAGAATCTCTCAAAGGCCAAATAGCCTGGGGCAAGTCTCCGCCTGAGTCACTTGGGGCATTCCAACAACAAATCTTGCCTGATCAAATACCTTCTGGTGGCATGACAAAACACTGTTAACAGGGGCAACTCCCTACATTCTGAGAGCATGGGCATAGTCGGAAAAAAATACTGCGCATAATCAAAGACCCGCTAGGTTGACGTACCTAGGCAAAAGTAAGGGCTTCCCGGCGAACCAAAAGGGTTCGGGCAAAATGAAGGGATGAAATGAAAATAACATGTACACCCGGCAAGTCGAAAACCTGAAAGGGCGGCTTGGGAAAAAATGGGTATCCCGGTGGACTGAAAACCCGAAAGGGCGGTCCAGGCAAAAGTTAGGGATCAAAGCGTACGACTATGTCCTGTCATCTTGTCACCTGCCTACCAGAAGAAGGTTTGACCCTCAACAATTATCAGCATCCCACATGTGCCTCCCCCATAGAAACAGGGGCAATAACGGGTGGTTTAAGCAATCTGATTGTTTCCGTCCTCCAAGGTACCAAGGTAGGCTCAGCTAAAGAACATAACCAAATATCTTAATTCCCCAGAGAGTGAGCCAGCAAGTCAGTACACTCTCCCCAAGCAAAGCTACAGTCAACCTTAAGGAAAGTTGGGTATCCCCTAGCAGATATCAACATTCCCCGGCAGTCTTGGTCTAAAGATTGTTCCCCGGCGGCATATCAAATATCCAGAGGAATCACTTCCCCCGCATAACAAAACTTCCCCAAGAGAGTCCAATCCAATTCCCCCAGGAAAGTTGGACTTTATCTCCCCAAGCAGTAAGTTTATCCCCAGTAGATTCTGGAAGCTTATCCCCGCAGAGCACGAACGCGTCCGACTTTATTCAATGAGTTATTTCCTTAATAGGATATAACTGGGTTATCCTCAGCCAAAAGCCACGAAAAGATCGTCCTCGACGAAGTCTTGGTATCCCCAGCAAGCTATTATCAACAATTCAACAAAGTACCTCGCTCCCCACAGAGTGTTGCTCCCCAGCGAAGTCTATTAGCACTCCCACCACAACAAAGGTATCCCCAGCAAGATATTATCAACACTCAACAAAATATCTCTCTCCCCACAGAGTATTGCTTCCCAGCAAGATCGTCAGAGTACTTTTCTCCCCGCAGAGTAATTCCATTCGCCAAGTTTATTCCCCAACGGAGTTATCTTCTCCTACCGGTATTCTTGCAATTATCATCCCCAGCGGAAGCAAAATCTATTCTCCAACATCAGCCCAGGATATGAATTCCCGGCACCCGTCAAGGATTTACTTTCCTAGACGAAAAACACATTCATAAAACATTCTCATACATCATTATAGCATGCATAGACGCATCATATCATACAAATCTCATTTATGTTGAGAACATCATTGCTTGATCCATATCATGCATGGCATATGACTGACCTCTACCTTCCAGGAAAGATGCAGTTAAATCCTCAATCATATTTCAAGACCTAGACCGGTTCAGTTAATCGACCCCAAAGATTTCTTATCCAGTCCAAGGCCTTCTCCAGTCCAGCTAAATCGACTCCCAACAGATTTTTCTGATGAAGACTCAGTAGAAGTTTTTAGGTTTTTTTCAAACGTTCGCTTTTGAGATTATAATTTCCTATGGTTCTCTCCCCGACGGTGCGTGAGATGATAATTCCATTTTAGGTTTTTCTCAAACGTTCGCTTTTGAGATTATAATTTCCTATTGGTTCTCTCCCCGACGGTGCGTGAGATGATAATTCCATTTTAGGTTTTTTTCAAACGTCTGCTTTTGAGATCATAATTTCCTTTGGTTCTCTCCCCGACGGTGCGTGAGATGATAATTCCATTTTACGTTTTTCTCAAACGTTCGCTTTTGAGATTATAATTTCCTATTGGTTCTCTCCCCGACGGTGCGTGAGATGATAATTCCATTTCAGGTTTTTCTCGGAAGTCTGCGTTCGAGATTATAATTTCCTATTGGTTCTCTCCCCGACGGTGCGTGAGATGATAATTCCATTTTAGGTTTTTCTCAGAAGTCCGCTTTTGAGATTATAATTTCCTTTGGTTCTCTCCCCGACGGTGCGTGAGATGATAATTCCATTTTAGGTTTTTCTCAAACGTTCGCTTTTGAGATTATAATTTCCTATTGGTTCTCTCCCCGACGGTGCGTGAGATGATAATTCCATTTTAGGTTTTTCTCAAACGTCTGCTTTTGAGATCATAATTTCCTTTGGTTCTCTCCCCGACGGTGCGTGAGATGATAATTCCATTTTAGGTTTTTCTCAAACGTTCGCTTTTGAGATTATAATTTCCTATTGGTTCTCTCCCCGACGGTGCGTGAGATGATAATTCCATTTCAGGTTTTTCTCGGAAGTCTGCGTTCGAGATTATAATTTCCTATTGGTTCTCTCCCCGACGGTGCGTGAGATGATAATTCCATTTTAGGTTTTTCTCAGAAGTCCGCTTTTGAGATTATAATTTCCTTTGGTTCTCTCCCCGACGGTGCGTGAGATGATAATTCCATTCCAGGTTTTTCTCAGAAGTCTGCTTTTGAGATTATAATTTCCTTTGGTTCTCTCCCCGACGGTGCGTGAGATGATAATTCCGTTCCAGGTTTTTCTCAGAAGTCTGCTTTTGAGATCATAATTTCCTTTGGTTCTCTCCCCGACGGTGCGTGAGATGATAATTCCATCCCAGGTTTTTCTCAAACGTCCTCTTTTGAGATTATAATTTCCTATGGTTCTCTCCCCGACGGTGCGTGAGATGATAATTCCATCCCAGGTTTTTCTCAAACGTTCGTTTTTGAGATTATAATTTCCTTTGGTTCTCTCCCCGACGGTGCGTGAGATGATAATTCCAGCCCAGGTTTTTCTCAGACGTCCGCTTTTGAGATTATAATTGCCTATGGTTCTCTCCCCGACGGTGCGTGAGATGATAATTCCAGCCCAAGTTTTTCTCAAAACGTCCGCTTTTGAGATTATAATTGCCTATTGGTTCTCTTCCCGATACTGCGAAGATGGTAATTTCCACCAAGATTTTCTCAACGATTTCTGTTAAAGTTAAAGTCACCCAAGGTTCTCTCACCGTTCATGCTGAGGTAGTAACTATCCCTGGTTCATTCATCACCGTTTGAAGCTCCAGATTCAGCTCCTGTAACCAGTCAGGACACATCTATACCAAGCATCTGAAAACCAGCTCCTGCAACGTGTCAGGTACTCATTTTTCTTTTGCAGGTATGCAGGTTCTCGCTAAGGAATCTCTTATGCGACCAACATCCAGATGGAATCTATAAGCCCATCATCCTATTCATCAATCTCTAAATAGCATCTATAAGCCCATTTCCATCACATTGCTACTATGTGAGCGCAAATTTCTGGGCACTCTAGTGTTCAATCATCTTCTACCCTCGGATTACGAAAGGCACGTCAGCCAATCTGCATCCTCAGGTCTAAGAAGATTGAACAGGGGCAACTGTTGTACCCCAAAATTTGCCCTCCCATATTCTTCAAGAAATTGCCAAGTCAAGCTGCAAAATTCCCCAAGGGTTGCACAGTGCAAGGGCCTCCTAAGCAGTCAAAATTAGGGTTTTGGTTCTGATCAAGAAAATGAAGTTTCCAAAGGTCCAATCAAGTATCACATGCCAATAAACATGGTCAAGCATCCTCATATCAAGTTTCAAGACTTTCAGCACAAAATTGCACAGTCAAAAACCCTAATTGCACTACAGTCAACTGTAGGGGCAAAATGGTCATTTGACAGTCAAAAGTTCAAATTTTTGATCAACATCTCATTTTGAAGCCACAAACATCATTTGATCAATGCTTGATCATGATTCTCAAAGCTTGGCTCAAAAATCACCAAGATGCAAAAGTTTCCTTATTTGGACAGTTGAAAAAGTCAACTGTAAATTGACTAGGGCATAACTTTCACATGGATTATCAGAAAAATTCCATCCAAAGCTCATTTTGAAGAGAAAGACATTTCCTACAACTCATCTTCATGTTTCAAGTCCAAGAAATGCTCTCACAAAAAGTTATCAATTTCAATATTATAGGTCATTTTCAAAAGTCAACAAAAAGGGACTTTAAGTCAAAGGCCATAACTTGAGATTGGTAAATCAAAATGACATAGGATCAAAGGAATTGGTTAGAGGACTCAAAGACCTTTCCAAAATGTCCAAGAACATGAGAAAATCTTAAAAATTGAGCAAGTTATGCCTTGTGGAAGTTGGGAAATTTTTGGATATTTTGAAAAGTCAACATTGATTCAAATGACCTAAAATTGCTAATGGGCCTATTTTTCTTCCACAATTCATCATCCCAAGCATGTGCACGACCACTTGGCCCAAAGGGAAGTTTTATTCATTTTTTATTTATTTATTTGAATTTTTATTAATAATAATTCATTTAAATCAATTAAATATATGAAAAATACTTAACCTAACTTATCAAATCTTTTTGTACATGTAATAGGCTCAATGATTCGTGCATGATCAGATTTGGAAGGAATTGGATTGATTGGATCATGATTGGTACAAAATTGCATAAAAAAGATTGAAAAAATAATGCTTGAAAATCAAATCTCATAAATCATCAATGCATGGATTTTGATCAGAATTCTTAACCTAATTCACTCTTACATAAGCATAGAACACAACCCTAATGCCATTGACCATTAAGCTGCGCAGAAAACCCATCATCAAACTTGAAATTTTTGCAAAGAAACTCAAAACTGAAAACCTAATTCTAGGGCGATTCAAGGCACGATTTTTATTTCATTAGCTTACTGAAGCTTCATAGGACGATTCTACATCAAAAACCATAAGCTTTCGTGCCCAGAAACGTGAGAACCATCTCACCTGTACAGAAAAAAATTCATGGTCGTGCATCTCAATTCATGCATTCTTTGTGATTTTTAATGCTTGATTCATGTTCTTTATTTGATTCTAATGCTAACCCAATGGTTTGATTGTGTTTTTGTGCATCGTGTGAGGATCTGCCATGGGAGAATATTAGGGTTTTGCAAGCTTCAAATTAGGGGTTTTGTAGTATGGTAAAATTAGGACACGTGACTTACACCATTGAATCGGGCATGTCTGGACGAACAGAAACAAACACTCGCACCTAATTTATGAGGCCTTATGGCCTATTCGCTATTTTTTCATATAGAACCTATAGCAACGTTTGAAAACCGTTGCTTATTGTTTGTGTATTTCAGGAAAAAAGAAAACCAACGAGGAAGACGCTTAGGTGGCTGTCCATGAGTGGAGGATTCAAATGTTTCGCGCGTTTTCAAGCCATTGACAATTTTTCTTTTATAATGTTTGTTAGGTATTCTATATTAAACGCGTTTGAAGTGGCTCAGTGGCACACGTGTTGGCTGGTAATGTTAATGACCTGGGTTCGAGCCCCAGGTCCTCACTTCCTTTCATATTATTTTTCAATTCATAATTATATGCAGTTTCAGCCTAAGAGGCATACCATACGCTCCACCATCAAGCATGCCACGCGTTCAGTTTCATGAATTCCAAGGCATAGATGTGAGGAACATGATAAGCCCTAGTCAACATGCCAGCACGCTGCCTGGAAAAGTCAAAAGGGCCAATTCATAAGTGGGCCTGGATTGCTACAAGATACCTCCTAATTTGGGGTCTGAACTCCCTAGGTTTGCCAAAATCTATACTTTCTTTATTTCTTTTTAAATTATTGTTTTTGATTAATTTATTATTTTCATAAATATAAAAAATACCACCAAAAAAATCAGAAAGAAGAAAAAATATAATAAATATTTTATTTTAGCATTTTCATAAATAAATTGTATTAAATCATTTAGTTTTTAATTTAGGGTTTAATTTAATATTTTCATAATAAAAATCTAAAAAATGTAGAAATAGGGTTTAATTAATGTTTTATTCCTTCTTATTTTTTCTTTCATAATAATTAAAATAATTAAATACTTATTTTATAATTAAATTGTATATAAAAATTAGGGTTAATTTTAGGTTAAAAAACTTCAACATTTTTCTTAATAAATTAAAAATATTTAGAATTAGGGTTAGCATCTTATTTTAATTTTAATTAATTCTTTTTTCATTAAAATCCTAAAATACTAAAAATACCAAAAAAACATTTCCTTTTCTTTTTCTTTTTTAATTAATTAATTAATTCATCATTAATTTAATTTTGCAAAAAGGGTCCAACGCCCTCGTTTTTCTTAATTCTTATTAATTCGCATATTTATTTTCTTTCGTTTAAATATTTATGTATCTCTCCCTAAGCCATGTAATTAATTTGTCGCACTTTTAATAATTCTTTATTTACTTTATTTCTTTATTTTTGTCAAATCGGGTCCTGGTTTAATTTTGGCGATGTGGACCCGCGCCTTTTGTAATAGCTTAGAATTTTTACTTCCCCGCAATATTTTTAACTGTTAAATCAAAGCATGAAAGAATGTATGGACATAAAATAAAAATGAACGCTAGATCACCCATGACATGACAAAAGACAAAAATAAATGAAAACGACACACGAATCGCACACACCACCCCTAGGGTACGCCTCACTGTTGCCTTGCCTCGAAAGGTGATCGTCGAGTAGAGGATGTCTTAGTAAGTCCTCATGATCCGAGAACCTGGCATGAGGGTAGCTTCTAAGGTGTCTTCCCATTGCTCTGGTGATCACCATGTCCCGAACCTCGAATTGACCCGAACACCTCCAACGGTGGTGCTACCTACCTCTCAATGGTGGGATGGCACTACTTTAAAGAATATTTACACAGACGAATTCCTTAGGGTAGGTAGACGACTCTAGATACTTGCTCTAATTTCAAAAACAAATCAAAAAATACTTTCCACACCGACACCTTTTCAAAAAGCTTTCGAAGGCAATTTTTCAAACACTCTTGAGGACCGATACAAGAGTCGAACTGGAATTTTCAAAGAAACTTTTTAAAACCCACAATTGAAAAGCAAACAAACATTTTTGAAAACACAATTAAGCAAGTATCTAAGAGCCCATGGATAACCATGGATAGAAAGGGTGCTAACACCTTCCCTTTCTATAATCTACCTCCCGAACCGAGAGCAATCTCTTTAAGGAATTTTTCTGTGCTTTTGTCCTTTCCATTTGGAGAAAATAAAAGACGGTGGCGACTCTTGCTTCCGCGACATTTCGCGAACCAGCGTTAAACAGTCAGTTCCAGATCCACCGATCACAGCAGGGTTGAAACCCAGTGGGATTATTCTTTTCACACAGCTGTTTTATTTTCCCTTTGTACAATTTGTATAAACTCTTTTGTTCGGCGGCGTTCTCTTACTAGGACGTCAGCCTCTTGTACATAAACGCCTATTTTACAGGCAAATTCAAAAATCAATATAAAATCACTTTTCAGCTCAAATTGCCATTTGTTTTTTTCTTTTCTGTTTTGTGTTGCGAAGAACGTCCAAGGTTCAATTTGTGATATACGCATTGACACTAATTGCTAACTCATAAATATTTGCATACGAAAGAAAGGATTAATTACAGGTAACATTAGAAACAGGGGCAATAAAGAGTTGTCTAAGCAATCTAATTGTTCTGTCCTCCAAGGTATCAAGGTAGGTTCAGCTGAAGAACATAACCAGTACATCTCAATTCCCCAGAGAGTGAGCCAGCAAGTCAATACACTCTCCCCAAGCTATACAATCAGCCTTAAGGAAATTGGGTATCCGCCAGCAGATCTCAACATTCCCCAGCATGATATACAGACATTCCTAACAAGCATCCCCGACAGTCTTGGTCTAAAGATTGTTCCCCGGCGGTATATCAAACATTCAATGGAGTCACTTCCCCGATATAGTTCAAAATTTCCCCAGGAGAGTCCAATCCAGTTTCCCCGGGAAAGTTGGAATCCATCTCCCCAAGCAGTAAGCTCATCCCCAGTAGATTCTGGAAGCTTATCCCTCGCAGCGCACAAACGCGTCCCCCGGCTTTATTCAAAGGTTATTTCCCTACCAGGATATAACTGGGTTATCCTCAGCCAAAAGCCACGGAAAGATCGTCCTCGGCGAAGTCTTCTTATCCCCAGCGAAGTCTATCAACACTTCCAACATAACAATGGCATCCCCAGCGAAGTTACCATCAACATTCCAGCAAAGTACCTCTCTTCCCACAGAGTATTGCTCCCCAGCAGGATCACTAGAGTACTTTTCTCCCCGCAAAGTAATCCATTCGCCAAGTTTATTCCCCAACGGAGTTATATTCTCCTACCGGTATTCTTGCAACTATCATCCCCAACAGAAGCTCTACATCAGCCCAGGATTTAACTTCCCGGCACCCGTCAAGGATTCATTTTCTTAGACAAAAAAAAAAAACATACGTTCATAAACATCACATCTCCATACATTATAGCATGCATATATACACCATATCTTACAAAACTCATTTATGTTGAGAATATCATTGCTTGATCCATATCATGCATTGCATATGACTGACCTTTACCTTTCAGGAAAGATCTAGTTAAGTTCTCAGCTATGTCCAAGACTTTAGCCTGGTTCAGTTAAATCGACCCTAAGATTTTCCTGATTCTTATCCAGTTAAAGGCCTTCTCTGGTTCAGTCAGATCGACCCTAAGATCTCCCTGATTCTTGCCCAGTTGAAGTTATTCCAAGACCTTGCTTGGTTCAGTTAAATCAACCCTAAGATTTTCCTGATTCTTATCCAGTCAAAGGCCTTCTCTGGTTCAGTCAGATCGACCCTAAGATCTCCCTGATTCTTATCCAGTTGAAGATTTCAAGACCTTGTCCGGTTCAGTTAAATCGACCCTAAGATTTTCCTGATTCTTATCCAGTCAAAGGCCTTCTCTGGTTCAGTCAGATCGACCCTAAGATCTCCCTGATTCTTATCCAGTTAAAGATTTCAAGACCTTGTCCGGTTCAGTTAAATCGACCCTAAGATTTTCCTGATTCTAATCCAGTCAAAGGCCTTCTCTGGTTCAGTCAGATCGACCCTAAGATCTCCCTGATTCTTATCCCAGTAGAAGACATCCAAGATTCTCTCAGCATCCCTGTTGAGGTAGTAATCGTCCCAAGATTCTCTCAGCGTCCCTGTTGAGGTAGTAATCGTCCAAGGTTCTCTCAGCGTCCCTGTTGAAGTAGTAATCGTCCAAGGTTCTCTCACCGTCCCGTTGAGGTAGTAAACATCCCTGGTTCAGTCATCACCTTTTGAAGCTCCAGATTCAATTCCTGTAACCAGTCAGGGCGCATCTATACAAAGAGTTTGAAGACCAGCTCCTGTAACAGGTCAGGTAATCATCTTTCTTTTTCAGGTACGCAAGTTCTCGCTAAGGAATATCTTACGCGATCGACACTCAGATGGCATCTATAAGCCCATCCACTCATCCATCATCTCTTAGCATGGCATCTATAAGCCCATCATCCTATCCATCAATCTCCAAATGGCATCTATAATCCCATTCCCACCATCACACTACTATGTGAGCGCAAATTTCTGGGCACTCTAGTGTTCAATCATCTTCCACCTTCGGATTACGAAAGGCACGTCAGCCAATCTGCATCCTCAGGTCTAAGAAGATTGAACAGGGGCAACTGTTGTACCCCAAAATTTACCCTCCCATATTCTTCAAGATTTGCAAAGAGCGTGCTTCAAAATCTCCCCAAGGGTTGCACAGTTCAAAGGCCTCCTAACAGTCAAAAACTAGGGTTTTGGGTCTGGCAAAGAAATTGAAGTTTCCAAGGGTCCAATCAAGTCCCACATGCCTATAAACATGGTCAAGCATCCATATGCCAAGTTTCAAGACTTACAGCACAAAATTGCACAGTCAAATGCCCTAATTGCTCAACAGTCAACTGTAGGGGTAAAATGGTCATTTGACAGTCAAAAGTTCAAATTTTTGGTCAACATCTCATTTTGAAGCGACAAACATCATTTGATCAATTCTTGATCATGATTTTCAAGGTATGGCTCAAAAAGTCTCAAGATGCAAAAGTTTCCATATTTGGACAGTTGAAAAAGTCAACTGTAACTTGACCAGGGCATAACTTCCACATGGTTTATCAGAAAAATTCCATCCAAAGCCCATTTTGAAGAGAAAAAAATTTCCTACAACTCCTCTTCACACTTCAAGTCCAAGAAATGCTCTCACAAAAAGTTATCAATCTCAACATTATAGGTCATGTTCAAAAGTCAACAAAAAGGCACTTTAAGTCAAAGACCATAACTTGAGATTGGTAAATCAAAATGACATGGGACCAAAGGCAAGGGTTAGAGGACTTCAATACCTTTCCAAAATGTCAGAGAACATGATCAAAGCTTAAAAATGGAGCAAGATATGCCTTGTGGAAGTTGGGAAAGTTTTGGGAATTTTGAAAAGTCAACTTTACTTCAAATGCCTCAAAATTGCTAATGGGCCACATTTTCTTCCAAGAATCATTATCCAAAGGCTATGCACGACCATTTGACCCAAAGGGGAGTTATTTCATCATTTTTTATTATTTATTTGAATTTTTAATCACCATTAATTCATTTAATTAAATAAAATATGAAAAAAATACTCAAGCATGTATTCTAAATCTTTTTATGCAGCCAATAGGTCTAACATAACCTCAAGATTTCGTGCATATCTAATATGGAAAGAATCTCCAATGATTGGCATATTTGGCATGAAGAAAAGATTGGAAAAATCATGGAAGATCACAAAATTCAAAAGCATTGATTCCTTGGATATTAGGCTTGTTTTGTTACCCTAATTCATCCCTCATATAAGTCAGAACTTAACCCTAATGCAAACAACCTTGAAGCCGCGCCTCAGACCTCATACAAACTTTGCAATTTTTGTCAAAAATTCCAAAACTAAAAACACTCATAGGGCGTGATTCAAAGCCTATAATCCATCCAAAAAGCTTGCTGAGGTCTCCCTGAACCTAACTGAATCTTTTTCCAGTCCCTACGCATCAAGAATTGGTATACAGAAGTCAAAATTCCTCAAACTTTATGCATAATCGTGTTTGAATTTCTGGACATTTTTCATACATTTTGATTGTTGTTTTATACTAACATGGACCTTCTGAATCTATTGATACTATTTAATTGAATTTTCATCGCCTATATGCAAACTTGCCATTGGAGCTCGTTAGGGTTGCAGAGATTTTAAAAGAGGGCTTTGCTCCTCTGGAAAAATTAGGCTATAAGACTGGTGCCGTTGAATTCACGACATTCATACGAACGCAACAAACATATCGCGCCCTTTTTATATGCTTGCATGGCCTAATCGCTATTTTCCAGTTTCAGGATTAGTGGGGGTTTAAAACCCCCGCTATTTGCTTTATTTACAGGTACAACATGAGGAAGACGTTGAGTTGTCTCAATGTGATAGGGCCATTCAAACGTTCGCGCTTAATTTTTGTTTTACACCAATAGTACTTGTTCTCTTTTATATGCACCAGGTTCCACTAATATTACAAAGAGCGCGCTTGGCACAGTTGGTTGATGCGTTGTCCTCCAAGCACTGGGACCTGGGTTCGATTCCCAGGTCCCCTCCCTTTCTCAATATATTTTGTTTTAACCTGATTCCATGCAGTGTACGCCCAGAAATCCACCATGCACCCACTATCAAAGCTTGCCAAATGTCCTGGAAGATGAATCTGAAGGTCAGGATGTGAGGTCCAGGGAACCCTCCAGTCAACGCATGAGCACACGCGCCAGAAAGTCAATATGGGCCTGCATTCCATGGGCCAAAATACTTCCTATATACCTCCATAATTGGCCAGAAAACCCCATTGGTTTGCATTTCATTTTCATTCTTTTTATTTTTTATTTATTTGTTTTGTTTATTTTAGTTAAATCATCAAAATTAATTAATAAAAATACCAAAAAAAATCAGAAACTATAAAAATATAAATATGTTTTAATGTTTAATTCACTAACATTTTTTGTAAATAAATTTAACAATTAATTTAGTTTTAATTCTAGGTTTAATTTTAATGTTTTTTTAATAAACTAAAAAAATGTAGAATTAGGGTTTTAAATACTTTATTCTTTTTCTTTTCTTTTACCATTATTAAATATTAATTATTTTTTATAAATAAATGCGACATGTAAATAATTAATGTAAATTAGGTCAAACTAAAAATATTTTTTTTTAATAATTAAAATGTTTAGAATTAGGGTTCCAATTTCATTTAATTTTCTCATTAAACTCCATAAATACAAAAACTCCAAAAAAATTCTTTCTTTTATTTAAACTTAATTAATTTCATCAATTCCAATTTAATTTCCTTAAAATGGTCCAACGCCCTCGCGTTCTCGATTTTATTTCTTTTCGCATTTACTTTTATTTCTTTTTATGAACATAATGTATTTATCCCAAAGCCTTGTAATAGATTAATTAGGACATTTATTCTTTCCGCATTTTATTTTATTTCAAATCGGGTCTTGGATTAATTTGGCGATGTGGACCCGCGCCTTTGTAATAGCGTAGGACTTTTAATTCCGCATCTTTTAAACTGTTAATAACTTGCATGAAAGAATGAATGCCAAAAATAAAAACAAAGCGTAGAACACCAATGCATGAATAAGATAAACATAATTGAAAACGACACACAAATCACACACCACCCCTAGGGTACGTCTCATTGTTGCCTTGCCCCTCGAAAAGTGGTCGTCGAGTAGAGGATGTTTTAGTAAGTCCTCATGTCCATGAACATGGCATGAGGGTAGCTTCTAAGGTGTCTTCCTATTACTCTGGTGACCACAATGTCCCGAACCCTCGAATTGACCCGAACACCTCCAACGGTGGTGCTACCTACCTCTCAATGGTGGGATGGCACTACTTTAAGGACATTTACACAGACGAATTCCTTAGGGTAGGTAGAGAACTCGTAGATACTTGCTCTAATTTCAAAACAAAATCAAAAACTCTTTTCACACCGACACTTTCAAAAAGCTTTCAAAAGCAACTTTTCAAACACTCTTGAGGACTGATACAAGAGTCGAACTGAAATTTTTCAAAGAAACTTTTTTAAACCCACAGTTGAAAAGCAAACAAACATTTTGAAAACAAAAATGAGCAAGTATCTAAGATCCCATGGATAACCATGGATAGAAAGGGTGCTAACACCTTCCCTTTCTATAAATCTACCTCCCGAACCGAGAGCAATCTCTATAAGGAAATTTTATGTGCTTTTGTCCTTTCCATTTGGAGAAAATAAAAGACGGTGGCGACTCTTGCTTCCGCGACATTTCGCGAACCAACGTTAAACAGTCAGTTCCAGATCCACCGATCACAGTGTGTATCTTTTCGAAAAGATGTTTCAAATGTTTTTGAAAGTTTGTTTTGAGGGGGTTTGTGGAGTATGGTTTGAAAAGTAGGCAAGTGCTTTTGCAAGTTTGATCAAGTAATTAAGAGTTGTCTACCCCTAAATTTACTCAAAGGTTTTTCTCATGTTTTAACCCTTTTTTAACAATTTTGTTCCACTATTGTATTTGATGGACAATCTTGCGTTTAGGATGTTTAACGGGACAGGCGCGGGTCATCGTATGGACCATGAATGCAATGGTTCCAAGTGTCTTTGGCAATTTTCTTGAAGGGACTATGATCATTTTGATAGGCAACTTTCGAAAGCGTCATCGAGGGACTTATGATCATTTGAATTGTTTTGCCAAAGAAACTCGACGTGCAAGCATGGCCCATTTTGGAAGGCAACAAGCGGGATTACCCTAGGGGTGCAAGTGTAATTGTGTATTGATTTCATGTATTTGTCTTTGTATTAGGTTATCTAGCATTTGATTTTATGTACATATAACCCTAGGTCTAACCATGGTATATTTGAAAGCGATAAATTGCGGGAATTTAAAGCCTACGTTATTACAAATAAGTATCCGGGAGTGGGGGTACAAGTTTACAAATGGGGATGAGACTTTAAAGGAGGGTAGTGTCCAATAATTACGACCAAATCGAATTGCACAAATGTAAAATATAATGTATACCAATGTATAAGAATAGCAAATGTATATGTGTAAAGCAAAGTAAATGTATTTGTGTATTGTAAACGTGTAAGTGTATGTATTTACAAGTGAGAAAAATGTTAATTTAATAAGAAAATTAAGTATTGTTAACTTAATGAAAAAAATTAAATATTTGGTTTATTTTAATTTTGTATTCTCGTATTTTGTTAATATGTACAAAGAAAATATTTTAAGAAAAGAAAATGTTCAAATTCTAAATATTAATGTCTTATATTAAAGAAAAGTATTTCTTATGTATTTACCAATTAATGTATTTTAATTAATCTTTTTATGTACAAAAATTTTAATTAAAAGAAAATATTTTAAATTTGAGAAAGTTATTATGTTCATATTTTTTAGTTAATATTCTATACAAAAATATAATTATATAAAAAAAGGTATTGTTAGTGAAATTTGATGTAAAAATTAAGGTGTTAATTTATATATATAAAAAAGATATGATGAGTAAAAAAAGGTATAAGTTTGAAAGAATCAAAACGGGCTTTAGTGTTTTAGGCCCAATGATCAATAACCAGAATAATGGGAAAAGAGGGTGCATTCAGGAAAAACAAAATGGGCTTAGGCGCGTTGGACAAGGCAAGGCCCAAGATACCTCACAACACGTTTTTTAGGGTTTTGAAAATGTTTGTTCATTTGGAGAAAAGCTTAGGGTTACAGCGCCGTTCGTCCTTGTTCCTCTTCGTTCTCGCTGAGTCGACGCTTCTGAATGCGATTTTCTGTCCCAGTTGCCAAGCCACCCAGCGCCATCGTCCGTATCCTCTTCTCCCCACGGATTGCTCGGTGATATGGTACGAAGGTGATGATTTCGCTCTCTTAATGCGTTAGGGTTTTCATTTTTATGTCTTGCATGCTTCACTTTTGTTTATTGATTCTGATTAAGCGTTTGTTTCTGTTTGAGGTATGAAAGGGAAGGGAAGAAAAGATACTACCTTGACGGAGGAGGGGGACAAAGGACTTGGAGGCGCTTCCGGTGGCTTGACGGCGAGGGGATGATGATGACGAAGCTAGCTTGCTTGGAATCCTGGTATTTCGTATTTTGTCTTTTAGGTCTACTTGCTTTCAATGATGTTTTGTCTGAGATGTCCTGTATATCTCTCTTCCTCTTCTTTTCTGGTTGCCTCGCCTTTTGTATGTTCTGAGATGATTGATATGTTGCCTCTAAATATGCTTGTTATGAAATGCTTGCTATCCTATGATGATTCCAAACTGAGGGTTTATGTTGCCTGGGTGTACTTGTTTGTTGCTGATATGCCAATATTAATGCTTCTTTATCCTCTTCTCTTTCACTTTCTTCAGTTGCCTCTGAACATTTTGTATGCTTCTGAGGTGTTTGATATGTTGTGCTTGATATGTTGCCTTGAAATGCTTGCCCTGTGATGAGGCTTCCTCTGAGGGCCTTGATTGCTGGGTTGCCTCGAATGCTTGTTGGTATTGAGTTGAATGCTATTGTGTCTGATTTGTGTATTTGCCCAATGATGAAATTTTTCTGAGGGCTCGTGTTGGTTTGGAAACTGGTTCTAGAAAGGGCTTGACAGTTTGATGTTGGAGGGCTCTGTCTTTACAGGTTGATGTATTGGGTGTTGGTGAGGTTTTTGATATGCTGTTTATGTTTGACAGTTCTTGAAGGGGCTTGGCCTTTTTGTATTGTTTAAGGGCTTAGACAGGTTGATGCTTAGGCTTGCAAGCTTGGTCTGAATGCTTTTGTGTTAGTTCTAGTTTACAGGCTTTTGGCTTAGTATACTTTAGGCTTTTGTTTGGCTTCAGCAGGTTGAGTGTTCTTTGAATCAGGTAAGGTTTGGGTGAGTTTTGGATACAGGTTTCTGTTTGTGTTTGAATGGTAAGGCTTTAGTGAGTTACTGGTTTATGCAGGTTTTTGAAAAGGTTGAGAGCTTTTTGGTTTATGCAGGTTCAGGGCTTGGGAACTGTCTTGGAGGCAGTTTTGCAATCTCTTCCTCTTTCAGTTTGTGGTATTATGTTTTTGTAATATCTCTGCCCCCTGTCACTGTGTTATCTCAGTTTGTTTTATATATTTTCTTTCTTCAAGCCTAAGCCTGTAAGCCCTGTACTTCTTTTCTTTCTTCTCTCTCTCTCCAGTACAAATTAAAGCATTTTAATATTGCTTAGAAGTACTTTTTTCTGAAAAAGCAATGGCCTAGGGAAATGATGTAATTTGATGTTGCTTGCACTTGTATATTTTCCTCTGCATACTTTGTACTTCTTGATATTTGCATATCTCTTTTGACAGCTTTTGGTGGCCTTTTGTACTTTGATATCTTGATATCTTTTGACAGCTTTTTGGATATCTTGGATAGTTTGAATTTGGAACTCAGTTTGGACTTTGTTGGCCTAGTTCAGTTTGCCTTTTATCCTTGGTTTAGAACTTTTGGAATTATGCAGCTTTTTGACCATTTTTGAAATTATGCAATATTAAAATTTATGCATTTCATATTTCATTGCAAGCATTATTTATCCCTCTCTGTGAACCGGGAGAAATCTCGTGATTTGCAGAGAGGGCGAACTGATTCCGGCCGGTTGCCTTTAATGATGAATCTTTAAATATTGTCTGTCTTTTTAATTTATCTGCTTTGACTTTTCTTTCTTTTCTTTGTTTTGCAGATAAATAATCAAATGGAGCGAAAGAGGAGGCATTGGATAGAAGATGAAGACTTTAGGAATTTAGGATAGTTTCAATTTAATTATTTGTAACATTATTATTATAAACAATGATGTAAATAAATTTACCGTTGTTCAAATAATAGATTGTAACAAACCATTAAAGGTGAATAAAAATCCTCTTTTGATCAATTAATTCTTTTTATTTCCTTTCAAATGTTTAACTTGATTATTTTAATTTCTTAAATTAAAACAATTGGAAATAAATCCAATTATTATGACTTTAGAAAAAAGAAATAATTAATAAACGTCTGTCGCTTCAATTATCCAATGCACAGTTAATCAAACCAATATCCAGATATTTATCTTTTTACTAATCAAATCAAACACTGTAGATTCTCAATTTAAGTACCTCAGCTTTTATCTCTTCTCAAATCAAATGCCTTAGCCTTTACTGATTAAACAAAACACTGCAATTTCTTGATTCAAATGCCTCAATCCAAATCTCAGAGTAAACTGAAAAGAACTGTAAAATTAATTCTTTCTGTGCGTACAAACCCTAGTTCTTGATTAAATGTCAAAGAAACGTCCGCCCGATCAAAACCTGAGCCAACTCAAACAAACCCTAGCAATCTGCCTGAACTGCTTAAAATCAAAGAGAACCCTAATTCTGTCTGACTGATAAGAAAAGTCTGTTTGACCGATTCTTGAACCAGTCTGAAAAATCAGGAAGAGTCCGAAGCTGTGATTTCTTGTGGAAAAATGCGAGGGCAAATTTTGGGGTATAACAGTTATCCTACTTTGACTCTCAATGTCATTGTTAGGTGTAATGTTTTATCATTTGATGTTTCGCCATCTTTGCCATGATACCTTGTTATCTTTTAGCCGATGTTTCGCCATCACATACTTGTTTAAAGCCGATGTTTCGCCATCGCACATGTTTGTTATCCTACTTTGATTCTCAATGTCATTGTTAGGTGTGATGTTTTATCATTTGGTGTTTCGCCATCTTTGACATGTTACTTTGTTATTATTTAGCCGATGTTTTACCATCTCATTTGTTTGTTGTTTTATTTGATGTTTTGCCATCTTGACTGTTTTGTTGTCTTAACTAAAAAACACAAACCAACCAAAATATATGAGCCGAACTACGGCTGCTCTGATTCCTTAAAAGGGATACGTAGGCAAAGTGGTAGGGCCCAACCGAGGATAACTTTTATTTTCCCTACATTGTTTTCTTTTTCTTTCGCATGCATTCCCTTTTTATCTTTAAGCCATAGACATAGGATTTTAACCACACCCATTAGATTAGACAACAAGAGTGGATACCGTAGAGTACTACGGGCGTGTGTGGTGCTAATACCTTCCCCTTGCGTAACAAACTCCCTTACCCGATCTCTCGGTCGAAAGACCGTTATTTCTCCCTTTTCAGGTTTTCTCAATGTTTACCTTTCCCTTTCAGCGGGATAAAAGACGTTCGGTGGCGACTTCATTGATGTTTCATTACACCAGATGACAGGTTCGGCTAGGCGGTTTCAGCTGGCGACTTCATTGGGGACATATTGACCTTTTTCTGGTCTATCCCGGAGTCAATCCTACCTCTTGTTTATTTTCTTTTGGGTGTTTATTTTACCGCTTTGCATATTTATCTGTTTGCATTGCATCCTATGTGCGCTTTACTTTCTGCATACTGGATTTGGCTGGACTGTTTGGATTATGGACTTCTTGGTGGGTGGGTTGTTCCATGAGGTAAAAGGCCTCATCCCAGGCTATGAGTGAATTCCATAAGAACTAGGAATAGAGTGGCCATGGCATCTATGAGGTGGATGCTTTGTAGACCTGACCATGAGACCAATGACTTCAAAGGTAGTTCGGATAGGTGTTATCGTATGATGATACCGACAGTCGACCTCTTGTACTCTGATTTGGCTTTTAACCTTACCTTGACCTAGACTACACCCGTGAGAGGGGCGGGAAAACTTTTCTTATAGGTACAGGTACTGTTGGTGACTTTGTGTTGCGAAGGTGACTCAGGTTCCTATGATAGTTTTGAAGATTTGGGATTTTCTTTTGATCTTGAGTGGTGTTGTTCTGTAATGGTCCAACCATTATCCAGTGTGGAACTTTGATCTTGTCTTGTTGCATCATAGCATATTTATTTCTATAAAAAATTATGTATAAAAAATAACTAGCATGTGCATGTCATCTTCCAGGGACATTCGAGAGTCTTCTTTCCATCAGAAATGGCTAGCCTCCCGTCAGTTGAGTTTGATTCAGTTCATGTTAAAGAGCCCAACAAGCATACATTCGCTTATCAGATTCCTACTATTGATGTGTCTGAAGAGGTTGAGTTCTTATCTGAAGGGTGATGTTATGAACAATTTCAACAAAAATTATGGCAATTTGTTACTAATCCTTAACACTCCAGTTGACCCAATGGCCTTGATCGCCCTCTTCCAGTTCTATGACAAGGAATTACGGTGTTTTACTTTTCAAGATTATCAACTGGTTCCCACACTAGAAGAGTACGCATACATACTGTGATCGGTGGATCTGGAACTGACTGTTTAACGCTGGTTCGCGAAATGTCGCGGAAGCAAGAGTCGCCACCGTCTTTTATTTTCTCCAAATGGAAAGGACAAAAGCACAGAAAAATTCCTTAAAGAGATTGCTCTCGGTTCGGGAGGTAGGTTATAGAAAGGGAAGGTGTTAGCACCCTTTCTATCCATGGTTATCCATGGGCTCTTAGATACTTGCTCATTGTGTTTTCAAAAATTGGTTTGCTTGCTTTTCAATGTGGGTTTTAAAAAGTTTCTTTGAAAATTCCAGTTCGACTCTTGTATCGGTCCTCAAGAGTGTTTGAAAAATTGCTTTTGAAAGCTTTTTGAAAATGTGTTGGTGTGAAAAGTATATTTTTTTTGTTTTGTTTTGAATTAGAGCAAGTATCTACGAGAACCTACCTACCCTGAGGAATTCGTCTGTGTAAATGTCCTTTAAAATAGTGCCATCCCACCATTGAGAGGTAGGCAGCACCACCGTTGGAGGTGTTCGGGTCAATTCGAAGGTTCGGGACATGGTGATCACCGGAGCAATGGGAAGATACCTTAGAAGCTACCCTCATGCCAGGTTCCCGGATCATGAGGACTTACTAAGACATCCTCTGCTCGACGATCACCTTTCGAGGCAAGGCAACAGTGAGGCGTACCCTAGGGGTGGTGTGTGCGATTCGTGTGTCGTTTTCATTTGCATTTATCTTGTCATGTTATTGGTGTTCTACGCTTGTTTTTATTTTTGTCCATACATTCTTTCATGCCATTTGTTAACAGTTGAAAAATATTGCGGGAAAGTAAAAATTCTAAGCTATTACAAAAGGCGCGGGTCCACATCGCCAAAATTAACCAGGACCCGATTTGACAGAAAATAAATAAATAAAAAGAAAATAAGGAATTAAAAATGCGAGAAGTTAATTACAAGGCTTCGGGAGAGATACATAAATATTTAAACAAAATAAAATAAATATGCGAATAAGAATTAAATCGAAACGAGGGCGTTGGATCCTTTTTTTGCAAAAAATTAAAATTATATGGAATTAATTAATTAAAAAGAAAAGGAGATGTTTTTTGGTATTTTTTAGTACTTTAGGATTTAATATGAAAAAAGAATTAATTAAAATAAATACTAACCCTAATTCTAATGGCTTTTAATTTATTAAGAAAACATTGAATTTTAACCTAAATTAACCCTAATTTTTATATACAAATTTAATTATAAAAATACATAAAATAAATAATATTAAATATTTGATTATCATGAAAGAAGAATAAAAAGATGAAAATTAATCAAACCTAATTATATGTTTTTTAAATTTATTATGAAAATATTAAATTAAACCCTAATTTAAAACTAATTAATTTACATGCAAATTCATTTACAAGAAATATTAAAATAAAAAAAATATTTATTGTTTTTTTTTCTTTTCTGATTTTTTTTATGTATTTTTTATATTTATGAAAATATTAAATTAATTAAACAAGCAATTTTTAAAAATAAAAAAAAATAAAGAAAGTTAAAAGAATTTGCAAACCAAGGGGGGTTGTAGTCCCCAACATGGAGGTGTAGCCCAAGTAATTCAGGCCCATCAACCTTGGTCCGTTTGACTCCCATGCCAGCATGCACACGCGTTGACTTGGATCTACTATGTTCCTCAATTCTTAGCCTTGTGATTGATGAAGCTGAACGCGTGGACGCTTGATTAGGAAGATGTATGGTGCGCTCCAATCTTGAAACTGCATATGAACATGGATTGCAAAATAATATGGGAAATAATGAAGACCTGGGGCTCGAACCCAGGTCATGTACGTTATCACCAGCTATGCTTGCCACTGAGCCAATTCACGCGTTGTTAATATTAAACAATCAACAAATATTATAAAAGAAACAAAAGCGTTAATGAGTCTTTGCGCGCGAATTTTCAAACCAGCCAATCGTTGGCAGCCACGATATCATCTTCTTCATGTTCCTGAAACACAAACACATTAGGCAACGTTTTTCATGGTGTTCTTTTAGGCCGGTTTTGGGAAAATAGCGACTAGCCCCAGGGGCTCTATAAATTAGGCGCGAGGGTAGCCTTATAATCGTCTGATCGCCCTGATTTGAATGGTGGTGGTCTTGAAGGCCAATTTTTCCTCATTCAAAAACCCCTAATCCAAGATCCTGTAAACCCTAGAAAACGATAATGGCATAATCGCGTACACAGCTCAAAAACACAATTAAGTTACATGGTTAGCATTAGAACAAGTCAATTAGTGTGAATGCATAAAAAAAACGCAATGAAAATGCCTTGAATATGAAACACGATTATGCATTTTTTTTGAAACAGTTTGAATCCATGGTACCGATTCTGGGCGTATGAAGGTTGGAGAGTGATCCAGTTAGCTTCAGGGGGACACGAGGAAGCTTTTGCAATTGGTCTTGTGCCTTGAATCAACCTAAAACCTGATTTTCAGTTTTGAGTTTTTTAACAAAAATTCAAGTTTTGTTTTCCAGGTTTCTGAGCAGCTGCGTGGGTAATGGCATTAGGGTTGTGTTTCTTGTATATGTAGGAATGAATTAGGTTAAAGAAATCACACAAAAAGCTTGGCATTCATGACTTTGAAGATTTGATTTTCAAGATCTTTTTTCAAATATTTTCCATGCAATTTTGTACCAATCATGATCCAATCAATCCAAATCTTTCCATATTTGAATGTGCACGAATTATTGAGTAGATTTCATGCAAAAAGGATTGTAAAACTTAGGTTAAATATTTTCCATGTATTTAATTTGATTTAAATGAATTATTATAAATAAAAATTCAAATAAATAAATAAAAAATGAAGAAATACTTCCCTTTGGGCCAAGTGGTCGTGCACATGCCATGGATGATGAATTATGGAAGGAAAATGAGCCCATTAGCAATTTTAGGTCATTTGAACCAATGTTGACTTTTCAAAATATCCAAAAATTTCCCAACTTCCACAAGGCATAACTTGCCCAATTTTTAAGCTTCTCTCATGTTCTTGGACATTTTGGAAAGGTCTTTTAGTCCTATAACCAATGTCTTTGGTCCCATGTCATTTTGATTTACCAATCTCAAGTTATGGCCTTTGACTTAAAGTCCCTTTTTGTTGACTTTTGAAAATGACCTATAATGTTGAAATTAATAACTTTTTGTGAGAGCATTTCTTGGACTTGAAGTATGAAGATGAGTTGTAGGAAATGTCTTTCTCTTCAAAATGAGCTTTGGATGGAATTTTTCTGATAATCCATGTGAAAGTTATGCCCTGGTCAATTTACAGTTGACTTTTTTCAACTGTCCAAATAAGGAAACTTTTGCATTTTGATGATTTTTGAGCCAAGCTTTGAGAATCATGATCAAGCATTGATCAAATGATGTTTGTGGCTTCAAAATGATATGTTGACCAAAAATTTGAACTTTTGACTGTCAAATGACCATTTTGCCCCTACAGTTGACTGTAGTGCAATTAGGGTTTTGACTGTGCAATTTTGTGCTGAAAGTCTTGAAACTTGGTAGGAGGATGCTTGACCATATTTGTAGGCATGTGAGACTTGATTTTACCTTTGGAAAATTCATTTTCTTGATCAGAACACAAACCCTAATTTTGACTGTTTAGGAGACCCTTACCCTGTGCAACCCTTGGGGAATTTTGAAGCTTGACTTGGCAAATCTTTGAAGAATATGGGAGGGCAAATTTTGGGGTACAACAGTTGCCCCTGTTCAATCTTCTTAGACCTGAGGATGCAGATTGGCTGACGTGCCTTTCGTAATCCGAGGGTAGAAGATGATTGAACACTAGAGTGCCCAGAAATTTGCGCTCACATAGTAGCAGTGCGATAGTGGAATGGGCTTATAGATGCCATTTAGAGATTGGTGAATAGGATGATGGGCTTATAGATGCCATCTGGATGTTGATCGCGTAAGAGATTCCTTAGCGAGAACCTGCATACCTGCAAAAGAAAAATGAGTACCTGACACGTTGCAGGAGCTGGTTTTCAGATGCTTGGTATAGTTATGTCCTGACTGGTTACAGGAGCTGGATCTGGAGCTTCAAACGGTGATGAATGAACCAGGGATGGTTACTACCTTAGCATGAACAGTAAGAGAACCTTGGGTGACTTTAACCTCAACAATGCTCGTTTGAGAAAATCTTGGTGGGAATTACCATCTTCGCAGTATCGGGAAGAGAACCAAAGGGAATTATAATCTGAAAGGGAATTACATCTCACGCACCGTCGGGGAGAGAACCATAGGAAATTATAACCTGAAAGGGAATTACATCTCACGCACCTTCGGGGAGAGGACCATAGGAAATTATAACCTAAAAGGGAATTACATCTCACGCACCGTCGGGGAGAGGACCATAGGAAATTATAACCTAAAAGGGAATTACATCTCACGCACCGTCGGGGAGAGGACCATTATAACCTAAAAGGGAATTACATCTCACGCACCGTCGGGGAGAGGACCATAGGAAATTATAACCTAAAAGGGAATTACATCTCACGCACCGTCGGGGAGAGGACCATAGGAAATTATAACCTAAAAGGGAATTACATCTCACGCACCGTCGGGGAGAGGACCATAGGAAATTATAACCTAAAAGGGAATTACATCTCACGCACCGTCGGGGAGAGGACCATAGGAAATTATAACCTAAAAGGGAATTACATCTCACGCACCGTCGGGGAGAGGACCATAGGAAATTATAACCTAAAAGGGAATTACATCTCACGCACCGTCTGGGAGAGGACCATAGGAAATTATAACCTAAAAGGGAATTACATCTCACGCACCGTCGGGGAGAGGACCATAGGAAATTATAACCTAAAAGGGAATTACATCTCACGCACCGTCGGGGAGAGGACCATAGGAAATTATAATCTCAAATAAAGACCTAATAACTTCTACTGAGTCTTCATCAGAAAAATCTGTTGGGAGTCGATTTAGCTGGACTAGAGAAGGCCTTGGACTGGATAAGAAATCTTTGGAGTTGATTAACTGAACCGGTCTAGGTCTTGAAAGATGATTGAGAATTTAACTGAATCTTTCCTGAAAGGTAAAAGTCAGTCATATGCAATGCATGATATGGATCAAGCAATGATGTTCTCAACATAAATGAGATTTGTATGATATGACGCGTCTATGCATGCTATAATGATGTATGTGATGTTTTATGAATGTGTTTTTCGTCTAGGAAAATAAATCCTTGACGGGTGCCGGGAAGTCACTCCTGGGCTGATGTTGAAGAATAGATTTCGCTTCCGCTGGGGATGATAACTGCAAGAATACCGGTAGGAGAAAATGACTCCGTTGAGGAATAAACTTGGCGAATGGAAGAGTCTGCGGGGAAAAAATACTCTAGCGACCATGCTGGGGAGAAATACTCTGTGGGGAGAGAGATACTTTGCTAAGTTGTTGATAATAACTTGCTGGGGATATCTTTGCTGTATTGGAAGTGCTGATAGACTTCGCTGGGGATAAGAAAGAACTATGTTGACGACGACCTTTCCGTGGCTCTTGGCTGAGGATAACCCAGTTATATCCTGGTAAGGAAATAACTCTTTGAATAAAGCCGGGCGACGCGTTCGTGCTCCGCGGGGGATAAGCTTCCAGAATCTACTGGGGATAAGCTTGCTGCTTGGGGGAGAATTCCAACCTTCCTGGGGAACTGGATTGGACTCTTCTGGGGAAGTTTTGATATGCTGGGGAAGTGATTCCTTTGAATATTGGTATACCGCCGGGGAACAATCTTTTAGATCAAGACTGCCTGGGATGCTTGTTAAGAATATGTACACATGTCGCTGGGGAACGTTGAGATCTATTGGAGGATACTCAACTTCTTTGAGATTGGATAACTCTGCTTGGAGAAGAATGCACTGACTGCTGACTTACTCTCTGGGGAATTAAAATGTACTGGTCATCTTCTTTAGTTGAACCTATCTTGGTACCTTGGAGGACAGAACAATTAGATTGCTCAGACAACTCTTTATTGCCCCTGTTTCCAATGTTACCTGTGGAGGTGCTTGGTGATTGCCGATTGACAAATCTTCTTTTGGTAGGCGAGTGACAAGATGCTGGGACATAGTCGTACGCTTTTGATCCCTAACTTTTTCCTGGACCGCCCTTTCGGGTTTTCAGTCCATCGGGATACCCATTTTTGCCCAAGCCGCCTTTTCAGGTTTTCGACTTGCCGGGTGTACAGATTTTTTCATTTCATCCCTTCATTTTGCCCGAACCCTTTTGGTTCGCCGGGAAGCCCTTATTTTTGCCTAGGTGTGTCAACCTAGCGGGTCTTTGATTATGCGTAGTATTTTTCCGACTATGTATGTTCTCAGAAAGTAGGGAGTTGCCCCTGTTAGAAGTGTTTTGTCATGCCACCAGAAGATTTTCGACCAGGCAAGATTCATTGTTGACATGCCCCAGGTGGCTCATGCGGAGATTTGCCCCAGGCTATTTGACTTTTGAGAGATTCTCCGAATCCTGATTGGATTGCCCCAGATGATGGACCATGGTCATGCCATGCCCCTTGATTGGAGATACTCTTGCTCATTAGACATTCATTGTGCGAATTTCCCTGCTGTTCAAACAAAAAGTCATACGCAAGCAAAGTTATGTTAAAAAATGCAAAGCCTATGTCTGTCTTGAAGGTTTTTAAAAATGCATTCTTTTTTCATAAAACAAGTGAATGTTTGTAAAACGTGATGTCAACTCCGTATTTACCATAGGCCTTAAGGAGTCAGGATACCTTTCGTAACAGTATGCTTTCGAACTAACCCATGCTTCAGCTAGGACTTTTAAGGGTTATAACGTGGTCTGGTTCACGGTTTAAGAAACAAAGGATAAAGGCTCAAATTATTTGTACCCACCCGTTCTTCGTGATGTTCTTCAATCCTAAACTCAGTTGATCATACGTTAGACCTTGTTTGAGTCTTTGCTCTGATTTTCCGGTGATGATTCGGATGTTGATAACTTATTTTGAATAGGCAGTCACTCCTTTCTTGTTGAGGATTTGTAAGACCTCTTTCTTGTCTGATTTTTTGTTATCCCTATTTTTTTTTGCCTGAACTGTTTCTTTTGTGATTACAGTCAGCGGGATGCCCCAGTTTTTGTAAGTCTCCTTCATAGGTTTTGACTTAGTGGGCTTTTGTTTCTGAGAGATAATGACTGCCTGCCTTTATGATTATTTGGAACCATCACTGTCTTTTGCTTTGGAAGGACTTCTTTGGTGCCATTCGTTATGCACTTGGATCAACTGAGAGAACTACCTTGCCCCAGGTTATGATTAAGGGTTTTAAATTTCGAAAAGAAAAACTCCTACTTCTTTGGCTCAGAGGGGTTGACGAGGGTTTATCATCCTTATAACTCCAGTGTTTAGGGATTGAAACAATGCCTGTACCTCATCAGCGGGGTCTGTCCAAAAGCATACTGTAGATTATGGTATTGTTTTCGTCATCCTCCCTCAAGAGGCTTAGAATTATTAATTAAGAGTTGATCATCAGAAAAAATATGAAAATAATTTGCGTATAGTGAATACGAATATATTGCTTCAAAACAGACATATGCGATGCATTAATGAAATAACAATGTTTAACAATGAGTAAATGTTTGAACAAAAGAAAATTGCAACTTGAACATTCGAATGAACAAAAATTCTTCTCATCTTCGGGCTTGTTACTTCAAATGGTGCCTCCTGTAGGGATGGTAGAAGCACTCAGCCCGACCATCTTGGGTGAATTCCACAGCTCCTTCCTCAATCAGGTCCTGGATCTTATTTTTCAGAGTCCAACAATCCTCTGTGGCATGCCCCGGGCTGTCAGAATGATAAGCGCAGTGAGCGTTGGGGTTATACCTTGAAGGTGTCCTGTTGGGATTCTTAGGAGGATCCTTTAGAGTTACCAAGTTCAGCCTCAGCAGTTGTTGTAAGGCTCGAGGCAGCGACACATTGAGCTTGGTGAATTTCCTTTTAGGCTTGTCTGGTTGAAGCTGGTGAGGTTGATACTGAATTGGTGATACTGAAGCCATATGAGGAGCTTTCTCCTTGCCTCTTTGTCTCAAAGATGGTCGAACGATGATTGGCTTTTTACCCTTAGACGTTTGCCCCAGTTGGTTACCCTGAAGCAGTTGGTTGATGAGAACCCCGAGCTCTTCTTGTCTTTGAGCTAACCCTTGAATGGCAGTCACCTGCCCCAGCATCTGGACCCTCAATGCATCCACCTCAGCTCGTAGGTGTTTCAGCCTTTCATCCTCAACACTGTTCCTAACAAAGGTCTTCATGAGAAGTGTCCTTAGCTCCTCCTGCCCCTTGGATAGATTCAGGAGGATTTCCCCGAACCGAGTCTCTTGAGCAAGACAGTCCTGGTTATCTGGTTGGAAGGCCATTGCTGAAATAAACAGCGAGAAAGGTAAGTGACCTGCAACAAAGATACCTGTTATGTAATGATGTGTATGACATGCATGTAATGTTTTCAAGGACCTCGCGGGGTAAACAAGAAAATTTGTTAGCATTGGAATTTATAGCTTGATTGAAGGACACCCATGTTGTTGAGAACTCTTCTTCAAGGGTCAAAGGCTCACCATATCCAGTGGGTCATAGCCTCTGACTTTAGTCATCATGTTGGTTTTGATTCCCAAACAACCTTGGTTAGGGGAACCTTCTTCAAGAGTCAGAGCTCACCATATCAAGTGGGTCATAGCCCCTGACAACCTTATCTAGAGGAAAATAAATCCTCTTTGCCCCTTGCCGGGTGTTTGATTCATCATGACCTGCATCACAAGCCTTTGAGATCCTTGAAATGGATTAGTTTTTTATGCAGGATGTATGCAATGGTATGATGTCATGCTATGCATGGGGTAATGTAGGTAAACCCTGTTACGAGTCCCAATTAAGGACTGCAAACTAAAACCTGCAAGAAACCTAAGTAAAACCTGTCATGAGTCCCGATTAAGGACTAAAACAAACACTGCAAGAAACTTGGTAAACCTTGTTATGAGTCTTGGTTAAGGACTAAAACAAAAACCTGTAGGAAATTCAGTAGACCCTGTTATGAGTCCTAGTTAAGGACTATAAACAAAACCTGCAAGCAAACTCAGTAAACCTGCCATGAGTCCTAATTAAGGACTATGGACAAAACCTGCAAAAACTTAGCAAACCATGCTATGAGTCCCCATTAAGGACTATAAGCCAACCCTGCAAGTAATTCCTGTGTTATATAACAAGCATGCAAATAGTCAAGTACGAAGGCACACAAGTCACACAAGAGAAGCCTTTAGAGTTTAGGCCAGCATGAGGTTTGGGGTACTACCCTCTTGAAGTTGGTGGGCTCAAAACCTGTCCTATCAGAAGTAACCGGGTTCTAAGGGTCCCAATATCACGAGATTGCTTTCATTGTTCATCGTTTCGATTTAGCCACTGAACTGGCGACCGAAATATTCCAGGAAAGCAACCCTCAATTGAGTGTAGTATCGAGTATCAACCAACCTCGGACTGCACCAAAGTCAGTTATCTCACTACCCTAAAGAGGCCAAGATAGTTCAATTAAGGTTCCTAAGGTCTGTTGATGCTTCATGACACCACGCGGAGGCCCCGTACTCTCCTTGACTGAACTCAAGGGTTACCGGTACACACCAAAGTGCCACATCAACATAGCAGACTGTTTCAACCATGTCGGTATACCCCGCACAGTTCCCTCACAGCCTTGTTGCTACTTTCTAAGAAGGTATCCCCCAGATCCGGGTTAGGATCTATAGAACTCCCAAGACAATCCCACAATTTAAAGCAAGCAAATCAATACAATTGAAAACACAGTTATGAACTAGCCCTAAGGTACACCTCACTTTAAGTTTTACTCCACAGCAGAGTCGCCAGTTCTGTGATCGGTGGATCTGGAACTGACTGTTTAACGCTGGTTCGCGAAATGTCGCGGAAGCAAGAGTCGCCACCGTCTTTTATTTTCTCCAAATGGAAAGGACAAAAGCACAGAAAAATTCCTTAAAGAGATTGCTCTCGGTTCGGGAGGTAGGTTATAGAAAGGGAAGGTGTTAGCACCCTTTCTATCCATGGTTATCCATGGGCTCTTAGATACTTGCTCATTGTGTTTTCAAAAATTGGTTTGCTTGCTTTTCAATGTGGGTTTTAAAAAGTTTCTTTGAAAATTCCAGTTCGACTCTTGTATCGGTCCTCAAGAGTGTTTGAAAAATTGCTTTTGAAAACTTTTTGAAAATGTATTGGTGTGAAAAGTATTTTTTTTTTGTTTTGTTTTAAATTAGAGCAAGTATCTACGAGAACCTACCTACCCTGAGGAATTCGTCTGTGTAAATGTCCTTTAAAATAGTGCCATCCCACCATTGAGAGGTAGGCAGCACCACCGTTGGAGGTGTTCGGGTCAATTCGAAGGTTCGGGACATGGTGATCACCGGAGCAATGGGAAGATACCTTAGAAGCTACCCTCATGCCAGGTTCCCGGATCATGAGGACTTACTAAGACATCCTCTGCTCGACGATCACCTTTCGAGGCAAGGCAACAGTGAGGCGTACCCTAGGGGTGGTGTGTGCGATTCGTGTGTCGTTTTCATTTGCATTTATCTTGTCATGTTATTGGTGTTCTACGCTTGTTTTTATTTTTGTCCATACATTCTTTCATGCCATTTGTTAACAGTTGAAAAATATTACGGGAAAGTAAAAATTCTAAGCTATTACAAAAGGCGCGGGTCCACATCGCCAAAATTAACTAGGACCCGATTTGACAGAAAATAAATAAATAAAAAGAAAATAAGGAATTAAAAATGCGAGAAGTTAATTACAAGGCTTCGGGAGAGATACATAAATATTTAAACGAAATAAAATAAATATGCGAATAAGAATTAAATCGAAACGAGGGCGTTGGATCCTTTTTTTGCAAAAAATTAAAATTATATGGAATTAATTAATTAAAAAGAAAAGGAGATGTTTTTTGGTATTTTTTAGTACTTTAGGATTTAATATGAAAAAAGAATTAATTAAAATAAATACTAACTCTAATTCTAATGGCTTTTAATTTATTAAGAAAACATTGAATTTTAACCTAAATTAACCCTAATTTTTATATACAAATTTAATTATAAAAATACATAAAATAAATAATATTAAATATTTGATTATCATGAAAGAAGAATAAAAAGATGAAAATTAATCAAACCTAATTCTATGTTTTTTAAATTTATTATGAAAATATTAAATTAAACCCTAATTTAAAACTAATTAATTTACATGCAAATTCATTTACAAGAAATATTAAAATAAAAAAAATATTTATTGTTTTTTTTTCTTTTCTGATTTTTTTTATGTATTTTTTATATTTATGAAAATATTAAATTAATTAAACAAGCAATTTTTAAAAATAAAAAAAAATAAAGAAAGTTAAAAGAATTTGCAAACCAAGGGGGGTTGTAGTCCCCAACATGGAGGTGTAGCCCAAGTAATTCAGGCCCATCAACCTTGGTCCGTTTGACTCCCATGCCAGCATGCACACGCGTTGACTTGGATCTACTATGTTCCTCAATTCTTAGCCTTGTGATTGATGAAGCTGAACGCGTGGACGCTTGATTAGGAAGATGTATGGTGCGCTCCAATCTTGAAACTGCATATGAACATGGATTGCAAAATAATATGGGAAATAATGAAGACCTGGGGCTCGAACCCAGGTCATGTACGTTATCACCAGCTATGCTTGCCACTGAGCCAATTCACGCGTTGTTAATATTAAACAATCAACAAATATTATAAAAGAAACAAAAGCGTTAATGAGTCTTTGCGCGCGAATTTTCAAACCAGCCAATCGTTGGCAGCCACGATATCATCTTCTTCATGTTCCTGAAACACAAACACATTAGGCAACGTTTTTCATGGTGTTCTTTTAGGCCGGTTTTGGGAAAATAGCGACTAGCCCCAGGGGCTCTATAAATTAGGCGCGAGGGTAGCCTTATAATCGTCTGATCGCCCTGATTTGAATGGTGGTGGTCTTGAAGGCCAATTTTTCCTCATTCAAAAACCCCTAATCCAAGATCCTGTAAACCCTAGAAAACGATAATGGCATAATCGCGTACACAGCTCAAAAACACAATTAAGTTACATGGTTAGCATTAGAACAAGTCAATTAGTGTGAATGCATAAAAAAAACGCAATGAAAATGCCTTGAATATGAAACACGATTATGCATTTTTTTTGAAACAGTTTGAATCCATGGTACCGATTCTGGGCGTATGAAGGTTGGAGAGTGATCCAGTTAGCTTCAGGGGGACACGAGGAAGCTTTTGCAATTGGTCTTGTGCCTTGAATCAACCTAAAACCTGATTTTCAGTTTTGAGTTTTTTAACAAAAATTCAAGTTTTGTTTTCCAGGTTTCTGAGCAGCTGCGTGGGTAATGGCATTAGGGTTGTGTTTCTTGTATATGTAGGAATGAATTAGGTTAAAGAAATCACACAAAAAGCTTGGCATTCATGACTTTGAAGATTTGATTTTCAAGATCTTTTTTCAAATATTTTCCATGCAATTTTGTACCAATCATGATCCAATCAATCCAAATCTTTCCATATTTGAATGTGCACGAATTATTGAGTAGATTTCATGCAAAAAGGATTGTAAAACTTAGGTTAAATATTTTCCATGTATTTAATTTGATTTAAATGAATTATTATAAATAAAAATTCAAATAAATAAATAAAAAATGAAGAAATACTTCCCTTTGGGCCAAGTGGTCGTGCACATGCCATGGATGATGAATTATGGAAGGAAAATGGGCCCATTAGTAATTTTAGGTCATTTGAACCAATGTTGACTTTTCAAAATATCCAAAAATTTCCCAACTTCCACAAGGCATAACTTGCTCAATTTTTAAGCTTCTCTCATGTTCTTGGACATTTTGGAAAGGTCTCTGAGTCCTCTAACCAATGTCTTTGGTCCCATGTCATTTTGATTTACCAATCTCAAGTTATGGCCTTTGACTTAAAGTCCCTTTTTGTTGACTTTTGAAAATGACCTATAATGTTGAAATTAATAACTTTTTGTGAGAGCATTTCTTGGACTTGAAGTATGAAGATGAGTTGTAGGAAATGTCTTTCTCTTCAAAATGAGCTTTGGATGGAATTTTTCTGATAATCCATGTGAAAGTTATGCCCTGGTCAATTTACAGTTGACTTTTTTCAACTGTCCAAATAAGGAAACTTTTGCATTTTGATGATTTTTGAGCCAAGCTTTGAGAATCATGATCAAGCATTGATCAAATGATGTTTGTGGCTTCAAAATGATATGTTGACCAAAAATTTGAACTTTTGACTGTCAAATGACCATTTTGCCCCTACAGTTGACTGTAGTGCAATTAGGGTTTTGATTGTGCAATTTTGTGCTGAAAGTCTTGAAACTTGGTAGGAGGATGCTTGACCATATTTGTAGGCATGTGAGACTTGATTGGACCTTTGGAAACTTCATTTTCTTGATCAGAACACAAACCCTAATTTTGACTGTTTAGGAGACCCTTACCCTGTGCAACCCTTGGGGAATTTTGAAGCTTGACTTGGCAAATCTTTGAAGAATATGGGAGGGCAAATTTTGGGGTACAACACATACTTAATATCAAGTTGTCCGATGAAGTTCCTTTTGTCCAAGTGCCGGAGAAGCCGAAGTTCGAAGTTATTGTTGAAATTCTTAATTTGAGTTAGAAAGAGGTGAAAGAAAATTGGAAATCAAGTGAGGATACTACAGGGTTTTATTTGGATTTCTTAGTGAAGAAAGTTGAAGACTGGGCAAAGAAAGGGAATTGGAGTGACTTCAGCTCTCTGTTTGCTCTCATGACATACGGGATCATCCTCTTCCCTCGCAAGAGAAATTTTATGGATTTGACGGCTATTTGTGTTTTTAGAAATAAGAACCTGGTACCGACACTCTTGGCAGATACTCTTTACACCATTCATTTCAGGCATGGAAAAGGAGGTAATGTAAGTTTATATCATTCGATGTTGTATCAATGGTTTAAGTTGCACCTACCGGTAAGTGGCCCTTTCGTGGATACCAGGCATTCTCTCCGATGGTCATCATGGCTTGTCAACCTTACTTCATTTGATATCCGGTGGAATTATGATATGGGGGAAGTGCAAAGTATTATCACTAGCTGCGGAGATTTCCCTAATGTTCCCCTCATAGGAACTAAGGGGTGTATCAATTATAATCTCGTGCTTGCTTGTCGTCAATTGGGATATGCAATAGATGGGCCGCTAAAGGTTGAGGAGGTGTCTGAATCAGTGTATTTTGTTAGAGGTAGTGATTCTGTGATATTGAAAAGAGTGACAGGTGCTTGGAAGGGAATTCACAGGAAGGATAGAACTACTTTGGGCAAGAAGGTTCCTATTTCTAGGGTTCCTTACTTGGAGTGGATTAGAGCCAGGGTTAAGATTTTACGGTTACCATTTGCAAAGTCGGCTCCTATATGTGAGCAACCTCCTACTATTCTGACTAACACGGTGCCTACCGAGGTGTTCACCCAGGTTCATGTTGAGAACATTCAACTTCGTGCAAAAGGCCGTGAGGCAGGGATGAAATTTTATTGGGTAGATCAAGAAAGGGCCGACTTAGCTTGCAAACTCAAAGAAGCTCAAGGGGAAACTTCTGATACAACCAGTTTTAGGAAGAGATCTCATGCTGAAATGGAAGAAGAGTTGAGTAAAACCCAGCAAGAGTGCCAGAAGCTTCAGGCATCTGAGAATGGCTACAGGAAGAAGATTCAAAACTTGGAGAAACATCTTAAAGACAAAGATGCTCAACTTAAGAAGGAAGTAGCCCAGAGGCGTGTCGCAGAGGATCAGTTTCAAGAAAGTAAAGTAGTCGCATCACAACTTTTGAAGGAGAAAGCCAGGCTTGAAGAGTATTATCAACACCTTGAAGCGTGTCTTGTTCCGGAGATTTAGTTTTGTTACTTACCTTTGGTGTATTTGGTCACCCCCAGGATTGTTGGAAGGGACCATTTGTTTGTTTTTATTATTCAGTTTTTTTGTTAAGTTTACTTTGAAACACATATTTTGTTGTTTATAGTTACATTCTTAAATGTCCAAAGTCACTCGAACATCGTTTCTTTTGTTTGTAAATAATTGAAGTATTTGTCTTATTGTCCCTTTTTCCCTTTAATTGTATGCTTGATTATTGGTTGCGCGCCGTGACTGATGAATAAAAGGACTCTTGAATACCGGGAAATGACAAACATATCATTCACATCATGCATTTCATAACATTACAGGTTATCTCAAGACGGTATTCTTATTCTTCTGCTTTTCTTATTCAGAATTCAAGACGACTACTCATCAGTATTCCACCAGAAACAATTTTCCAAGACAGATGGAACAAGTTCAAGCTGAACTCGCTGAAATGAGGGCCCAGATGGTTGCTCAAATGACTCAGTTCATGGAGGTCATCACCAATGTGAATCGCCGACAGGAGGAACTGGCTGCCATTGTCAACAACCAGCACCGCTATCCAGGGGATGGTGGAAATCAAGGGCTCTATCAGGACATTTCTGTAGGATTGGGGGATGTGCAAGATCATCCTGTTGGAAATTTTCACGGGATGCCCGAAAACCCTTTTATGCGCAATGTATGGCAGTTTCCCCCGTCTCCGAGACCTCTCGTCTTGTGGGGAACAGAAGAGATAATCAGGGCGGTGTAAGGAACTATCAGGAGCAGGATTATGACTTTGATCAGGATGAAGATCAGTTTTCTATACGGCATTCAGAGTCGGAAGTTCAGGTTGAGGATAGGAAGTGCCGGTTGTTGGAAGAACGTTTGAAGTATGTGGAAGGGCAAAGAGCCCTTGGTATGGATGCTAATGATCTCGGGTTGGTTTCCGGGGTGAAAGTTCCTCCAAAGTTCAAGCCTCATGTATTTGAAAAGTACAACGGAATGTCATGTCCGGTTACTCATGCAACTGCTTATTTCAGAAAGATGTCGGTGCATACTGAGGATCAGGGACTTTTGATTCACTTTTTCCAGGATAGCCTATATGGGGCATCCCTGGAGTGGTACATGAAGTTAGAGAAAACCCATATTCGTTGCTGGAATGATCTTGATCGGGCTTTTGTCAAACATTATCAGTACAATGTGGATATGGCGCCTAATCGCACCCAATTACAGAATTTGTCACAAGGACCAAGAGAATCCTTCAAGGAATATGCTCAGAAGTGGCGTGAGTTGGCTGCGAGGGTTCAACCTCCACTCATGGAGAGAGAACTCATTGATATGTTTATGAATACCCTACAAGGACCGTTCTATGAGCACATGATAGTAAGTACTTCGGCATGATTTGTAGACTTGGTTATGGCTGGTGAGAGAATTGAGGTAGGTTTGAAATTGGGGAAAATTCAGATTGGAGGTTCTAGTGGCTCATCAGGGGGCAGTAAGAAACCATTCAACACGTACCTAAGAAAAGGGAAGGCGACGCAAGTGCGGTTTACTCTCATAGAGGAAGGAGAGAAGATCGTCAGCACCAACAAATCAATGTTGTTTCTATTCCTGTTAATGCTCCTCCACAGCAGAGACCGAATACGGTGCCTCAACAATAGAGACAGCAAGATACTCCCCGTCAGTATAATAATCAACAGCAGAGACAATTGAGAAAATTTGATCCATTGCTGGTATCTCTTACTGAAGCACTCCACCATTTACTCGATTTAAAGTTGATCGGTTTGAGAAATATGCCACCACCCCCCACAAGACTTCCTCCTAACTATGATGCTAACGCAAGATGTGAATTCCATTCAGGCGGAGTTGGTTATTCTACTGACAATTGCTTTGCGTTGAAGTGCAAAATACAAGACTTGTTGGATGCTAAGGTAATTGAGTTTACTCCAGTGACTGGTCTGAATGTTACTCAGAACTCGATGTCTAGGCATGGAAGGGGTGTTGTTAATATGATTGATGATAATGATGAAGTGCTGAATTTAATCATGAATGTGGAACAAGTAACTACTTCGTTGTGGTATGTTAAGAGGTATTTGCTTGACAATTCTATTTTCTCGGGTTGTACTTCAGAGTGTGCCAAGTGTAGAGAGCAACCGAAGGGCTGTGATGATTTAAAAGCCGGTATCCAGTTGATGATAAAGGAAGGTTCCTTGCAGTTCGATAGAAAACTAAGCTACCATAAGGTTACCGAAGAAGATGTTGTTTTGGTATCTATTCCTTACACCCCTGTGCGCATT
Source organism: Vicia faba (assembly GCA_948472305.1). Classification (NCBI taxonomy): domain Eukaryota; kingdom Viridiplantae; phylum Streptophyta; class Magnoliopsida; order Fabales; family Fabaceae; genus Vicia; species Vicia faba. The sequence goes on along the minus strand of OX451737.1, from coordinate 1,630,697,998 downwards.
CCTACCCCATATAGGGAACCTCCTTTGATGATTACGGTACCTGGTCCCATGCCGTATACCAGTGAGAAGGCTATCCCATGACATTACGGTGCTTATGTTTATTACCATGGGGTGAAGCAGGAATTAAGTACTCGTTCGTCTAAGGAAGAACGTGCTAAAGATAATGAAGAGGAAGTTCATAATTTTTCTGGTGTGGGTCGAATGACTAGAAGTGGGAGAGTATTTGGTCCTTCCAATGTGCAAGATGCAGCAGATGCTTCTGCAAGAGAAAAAGGAAAACAACAGGCGATGATTGGTAATCCAAGGGTTACGGCAGCCAACGTGACTCAACCAATTCCGATACCAGAAGCTCCTTCAGTTCCTGGTGAGGTTGAAGAGTTAATGCGAATTATCAGAAAGAGTGATTATAGCATAATTGATCATCTGAGCCATACTTCTTCTAATATGTCTATCTTGTCTCTGTTGATTTATTCAGAACCTCACAGAAATGCTTTGATGAAGTTGTTAAAGAATGCGTTCGTGCCACATGAGATAACAGTCAATCAGTTTGAGAATGTTTGTGCTAACATATCTGCCGGGAACGGTATGGGCTTCACATATTTTGATCTTCCTCCAGAGGGGCGAGACCATAACAAAGCGTTGCATATTTCAATGGAGTGCAGGGGCACTACTTTATCCCGGGTTTTGGTGGACACAGGATCGTCTTTAAATGTATTGCCTAAGTCAGCATTGATGAAAATTGATTATTCTGGACTCGAGTTGCGCCCTAGTGATTTGATGGTAAAGGCGTTTGATGGGTTTCGAAGGTCAGTGTTTGGGGAGGTGGAGTTACCAATCAAGGTTTGTCCTCGCACCTTCACGGCTACATTTTTTGTGATGGATATACAGCCAGCGTATTGTTGTTTGTTGGGGAGGCCGTGAATTCATAGAGCAGGGGCAGTCACTTCTACTCTTCATCAGAAACTCAAGTATCCTACAGAGGGAAAGGTGAAAATTGTGTGCGGCGAGGAAGAGTACATCGTGAGTCATTTGATATCATTCCTCTATGTTGAAGTTGAAGGAGAGATACATGAGACTTTGTTTCAGGCATTTGAGACAGTTCATGCTGTCAATTTTCCTCCTCCAGAGCAGAAAAGGAAACCCGAAACTGTTATGTCTTCTCTCAAGGATGAGAAAGCTGTGGTGGAAAATGGTAACCCTGAAGGTTGGGGTCAGGTGCTGGACGTTACCCCAAAATTTAACAAATTTGGTCTTGGTTTTAGCCCGGGTCAGCATAGTTCAACCCCCAGAGCATCTAGTTTATCTACTCCTGTGAAGTTTTCCCGTCCTTGTGCTACTCAAGAAGGACACATCAATGCAGTTGGCGATGATAGGGTTGATGGCTACAATATCGAAGATTGGATTCGTCCGAGTATTCCAGGCCAGACACTCAATAATTGGGCTTCTGTGGATGTTATTGATCCGCTGTCGCGCGCGGATCAAAACGAGTATTTTGTAAAACGGTAATATAGCGACAAATGGCTTGAATATCGTTCTCAAGGATTCTTGAAATATTATTAACTAACTGAAATCGAATTAAAGGGGGGGGGGGGGGGTTGGTTCGATTATAGGCAAATAAGCTGATTATGAAAAGTGATTATAAAATAAGTTGTTTTTTATATGAGTGATTATAACAAATAGATTCACTGCCTCAGTTCGTACCTATCATCGACTGCTAACATTACAATCTCCTAAACGAAGTTTCTATCCTATTTGATTACAATATCAATTAACAAGCGCGATTGACACTATGAGATACATGTTCCTATGGCCGGATTAAGCATACGGTTAAAAGTGATGCAAATTAACAATTAAGCAAAGTCAGTCGCGATTAAAATTTGGGAACATTTATCAATTAAATTAAATCAACAATGTTATATGAAAATCGAATTAAGCAAACAACAATCTCAAAACATAGTTGAAAGGAATCGAAATTAAATTACAAATGCTATAACAATCTCAAAGTTGGAACCTGAGTACAGTAAATCCGTCAGAAAGGTTTTAGTTCTCCATTGATTCGTACAAAGCTTTCTCTTTTTCGTGAACCGTCAATGGGATCCCCCAAAATTCTGTAGCATCTAGGTAAAAACTAAAAAGAAACAACCCAACTGGGTCAGATACAAAACTCAGGCCCAAAACAAATGACTCAAACTTAAATATAAAATGGTGCAACTTCAACGACGTTTTCAACCTTGCTACAGCCCGAATCAGCATCAGGCCACAACTAGAAAGTTGTAGGTCTTTTTCTTAGCTTTCCAACCAATATTAGAACGCCTCAATCCGATTCCCGTAGTTCCAGTTATGAATTTTTCCGCAAAAGCTGCAGTTGCTGAAAATAAAATACGAAAATTAATTAAATGCAAAAATAAAATAAATTAGCAAAACATATTAAAACATAAAAATAAACACAATAAACTAAAGAAATGCATTAGTACAATCGTGGAAGGATGTGCATCAAAATGCACTGATCAAATTCTCCCACACTTGAACTTTTGCACTCCGAGCAAAATGCAATCAAAAGAAACGCAAAAGCATCATCAATTACTCATCCTAGGCTACAAATTCATCTTCGGTCAAGATTGCATCAACAAGTACTAGTCTCGTACACTAAGGATATCGTAGGAACACTAGTGTGATACGGTGGGAGAACTGACTTGAGTTTTGCATTTGTTTTCGCAAATGTTTCGGTTGAGCAAGAGTCGCCACCGACTTTTTATTTTATCCTAAGGAAAGGTTAAAAAGTACAGCAAAAACCTTTGAGATGTTTTCTTGGGTTCGGGGAGTAGATTATAAAAAGGGAAGATATTAGCACCCTTTCTATCCATGGTTATCCATGGGCTCTTAGTTACTTGCTTAGATCAACTTGCCTTAATTTTCAATTGTTTGAAATGGTGCTTTGTGTGTGTGGGTTTGAAAATGTTTTGAAAAGAAGCCCATGTGGTGGCAACCTTTGTAATGATCCATGTTGGGATGTATACAAAGGTGTACGTCTTTTGAAAAGGTTTTCATTTGTTTTTGAAAGTTTGTTTTGAAAGTGTTGTGAGGTGTGATTTAAAAATAGGCAAGTGTTTTGTTTTGCAAGTTTGATTCAAGTAACTAAGAGGTTATCTACTCCTAAATTTCTCAAAGATTTCTCCTATGTTTTTAACCCTTTTAACAATTTTGTTCCACCATTGCATTTGGTGGACAATCTTGTGTTAGGATGTGAAAGGGACGGGCGCGGGTCATCGTTTAGACCACAATTGCAATGGTGCCAAGTATCTTTGGGCAATGTTTTCTTTAAGGGACTTGATCATTTTTTAGGCAACTTTTGAAAGCGTCATCGAGGGACTATGATCATTTGATTGTTTTTGTTTTGCCCAAAGAGACCTAACATGCAATATGACCCATTATTGAAGGCAACAAGTGGAATACCCTAAGGGTGCAAGTGTGATTAGTGTTGTCCATTTTCATGCTTGATTATCTTTGAAATTAGGTCAAACTACTTTGGTTAATTAATTTGCATACAAACCCTAATTCTAGCGTGGTATAATTAGAAAGCATTAAAGTGTGAAAAAATAAAGTTCCTAAGTTATTACAACACAATATGGGAAGGGGGGTACAAATGTTCAAATGGGGGTATTTTGACAAGGAATTTAAACCTAGACTATTACATCAAATTGGGAATTTACAAGATATTTAATTGCACAAATTAAATAAGATAAATAAAATAAATATGCAAGATGCAAAAAATGTTTTTTTATGTGTATGAAAAGGGTATTTTTTATGTGTCAAATAAACAAAATAAGAAGTATTAATTTTTTGAGTATTTTCCATGTTTAGGGCAAAACCCTAATTTTATTAAGTAAAATGTATTAATTATTTAATATGTACAAATATTTATCAATTATGTACAAAAATAAAATAAAAATGAGGTATATTTGTAAAAAGATATTTTTAATATTAAATATTAATAAAAATAAAAATGTATATATTTTGTATTTTTTGTCCTAAATATTTTAATAAATATATATGTATTTATACTATTTACTAAATATTAAATATGTACAAAATAATAATATTTAATATTTATAAAAAAAGTATATTTTATATAAAATATTTTTAGAAGATAAAATAAAATAAAAATCAGAAAATAAATGTGTTTGCATTATTTTTTTAGTATTTTGAATAAAAGTATATCTATATATTTATTTATGTACAAATACCTATTTAAACAAATAAATGCCTAATAAATTCAAAAATGGTGTGAAAAATATTTTTTATATTTTTAATATTATGAGAGAAAATAAATAAGTCAGAACAAAAAAGAAAAAGTCAAAAAATCATGAAAATAAGCATAATGGGCCAAAGAGGTGTAAAAGTAAAAATAGGGTGCAAATAAGAAAAGATAGAACAAGCCCAGCCCAAAGGACCTTCTTCAACCTCTGGCCAGAAACTTTGTCAAAAACGCGCGCTTGTACACTGATTCAAACATCTGGATTCCTGGACTTTTAGCACAAACTTACAACATAAGAAATGTTAAGCATCAAGCCACGATTCTGGACATGTAAAGAACTCATCCTAACTCTCAGAAATGAGAGAGAATTTCTCCATTCCCAAATCTTAACCTAACTTTTTATCAATGTTCAGACCTCAAATTCTCATAACACAGGCAAAATAAATGGAAAGTAAAGACATGTATAGTTTCAAGGACATGAGCATGACATTTTTCATTCACAAACTTAGAGCTAATAATGCCTACATTGAGAGATAGAAGTTCATGAATATACCTGTTCAGTTGGAATCGTATCTGGAAATGGAGGAGCTTTCAGGGCAAGATGATGGTTTGTACAGCTTGCTTGAAGTGTGAGGGTGCTATTCCAATACTTGGTATGCTTTGAAACCTTCTGTATCAAGCTGCAGAAGTCAACCTGCAAGAGGAAGAAATTAAAATGACCAAACTGATTAGAGGAGTTACAGTCTACTTCTAATGCTTTGGATAGTTTGATTGATGGTAAGGAAAGTGTTTGAACTGGTTTTGGCCAAGATGCACGATGGAAATGAACTATGCCACTCAAACTACAGGGATGCCCTGTTTTTGTGCAGTTCAATGGTGATTCTGTGAATGGAGAGGTATTGGAGGTGATAGGCTTGTGTCTCAGGTCAGGATGGAGGTTTGGAATGTGTTTGACAAGTTTGCCTAAGCTGGTTTTTGCTGAGATGAGAGTTGTGTCTTGTTATGCTATGTTTCTTCACACTTAAGCAAGAAAATGTCCACTTGAGTTCTAGGCTGATAGAGACCCCCCTAATGTGCTGCACCACTTAGTCTTGATCAGTGTAATTAGTCTAATAACTTGTGCCAAAAGGATATGCACTGTACTTGCTTGGATTGCTAATTGACATAAAGTTCCACTTTTGCAAAAATGGCCATTATGCTTTTTCTACTTTGGGACTAAACCTCTATGTAAAGCTTGAACACATAAAATATGGTCTTGGCACAATGAGTTTGCATTAAATTTATGAGTGTAAATGTGATATAGGGCCTGTAATCAAGAAATGCAAGCTGAGTTCAAAATTGCCTAAGTGTATGGACATGTAATTTGGTCATGAACAAAGTGAGTTTTTCCCATATTACCAAATTCGATTCTCCCTAACCATGAGGTTGTTTGATGAGTTCTTGGACATTTTGGAAAGCTTGGAATATGTACTACAATCCATCTTTGAAATGAAAATTGAAATTCCAAGTGGAAGTATGTGAAAAATGGTCTTGAAGTTAGGTAAAAACCTTGCCTAAAATAGGTCAAATTTTCTCTAAGTTAAGAATGGTTTGGTACCCTTGTTCCAAAAATTGTAACTTGAGCTACAAGCTTCTTTTGGGAAAACTTTGTGAATAAAAGTTATAGATTTTTCAATAGGCTACAACTTTCATGTTTTGACTTTTGCTTGAATCCAAATGAATCTTGGTGAGAAAGTGGGGCAAAGTTAGGAAAAAATTAGGGTTTTTCATAACTTAGAAAAATTCCAAGTTATGAAAAATCTTCATTTCAAACCCTAATTTGCAATTCTTGATTTCTTGATGAACAAGTTTCATGATTTGGCATGTTTTGATGAAAAATGAATCTTGACACTTGATTTTGACCAAAAAGTCAAAGTTTGACTTTTCAGTATACATTCAAAATTGATCAATTGACTGGGAAATTCAACTGTCAATCTTGTGTATTTGGGATCTTTTGGACTTGTTGAGTATGTCAAGACAATTACATGGGGTCCTTGAGTCCATATGTGAGCTTGGTTTGCCATTGGCTAGGTCAAACAGTCAAAAATTGCCTTTGTGCAGTCAAAACCCTAAAAATGACCATTTTGCCCTTTTGGTGATCTGATCAAATTTCTTTTGGAATTGTGATCCAAACTTGATCAAATGGTCCATGTGAGTTCATAATGTTGATGTGGGTCAATTTTCATGAGATTTGACTGTCAATTGGCCACAGTTGACTTTTTCCCCAATACAGTTGATTTCTAGGTCAACTGTCTAATTGACTGGGCAAAATTTGGAATCAAGACTTGAAACTTAGATGGATAAACTTGGGAGTCCAACATGAAGCATGAAAGTCATCTTAGGCATTTTAGGTCAAAATATCTTTGTGCAAACACAAACCCTAATTTGGGTCAACAGTGCAAGGAGAAGTCTTGAGCAGAGGAAACCCTAACTGGACCTTGAGCTCCAAGGGTCTTGTGATGAAAAAAAATGTTGAGGAAATGGGAGGGTAAATTTTGGGGTACAACAGTTGCCCCTGTTCAATCTTCTTGAACCTGAAGAGTTAGATTGGCAAGTTTGCCTTTCGTGACTCGAGGGTAAAAGGAGATTGGACACTAGAGTACCCAGAAATTTGCACTCGCATGTTGGAGTATCAGAAATGTGATGTCGGGAATGGGCTTATAGATGCCATTTGGAGAGATGGTGGAGAGGGAGATGGGCTTACAGATGCCATCTGGAGACGTGACAGAACCTTGTCGGGTATGGGCTTATAGATGCCATTTGGAAGCGTTGATCGCATAAGAGATTCCTTAGCGAGAACTTGTGTATTTTGAGAAAGACAGATGTTTTCCTGGCTTGTTACAGGTGTTGATCTTCAATCTTTTCATGCAGATATGCCCTGGCTAGATACAGGTGTCGAATCTACAATCGGTTGCTCGCAGATATGCCCTGGCTGGATACAGGAATCGAATCTGGATATAGTCGTCAACAGATATGCCCTGGCTGGATACAGGAATCGAATCTAGAATTGTGGTAGTTGATAGATATGCCCTGGCTGGATACAGGAATCGAATCTTCAAACTCTTCAGATGTGCCCTGGCTAGATACAGAAATCGAATATGGAATTATGACAGTTGATAGATATGCCTTGGCTGGATACAGAAATCGAATCTTCAAACTCTTCAGACGTGCCCTGGCTAGATACAGGAATCGAGTCTGGAAACTGATCACTCACAGATGTGCCCTGGCTAGATACAGGAATCGAATCTGGAAACTGTGATAGTTGAAGGTAGTTGTCTTTTTCCCTGAAAAGGCAAAACATCAGTTGTATGCAATGTCATGATGTATGACATGTGTGATCGGTGGATCTGGAACTGACTGTTTAACGCTGGTTCGCGAAATGTCGCGGAAGCAAGAGTCGCCACCGTCTTTTATTTTCTCCAAATGGAAAGGACAAAAGCACAGAAAAATTCCTTATAGAGATTGCTCTCGGTTCGGGAGGTAGATTTATAGAAAGGGAAGGTGTTAGCACCCTTTCTATCCATGGTTATCCATGGGCTCTTAGATACTTGCTCACTTGTGTTTTCAAAATTGTTTGTTTGCTTTTCAACTGTGGGTTTAAAAAAAGTTTCTTTGAAAATTTCAGTTCGACTCTTGTATCGGTCCTCAAGAGTGTTTGAAAAGTTGCTTTTGAAAGCTTTTTGAAAGTGTCGGTGTGAAAAGAGTTTTTGATTTTGTTTTGAAATTAGAGCAAGTATCTACGAGTTATCTACCTACCCTAAGGAATTCGTCTGTGTAAATGTCCTTAAAGTAGTGCCATCCCACCATTGAGAGGTAGATAGCACCACCGTTGGAGGTGTTCGGGTCAATTCGAGGGTTCGGGACATTGTGGTCACCAGAGCAATGGGAAGACACCTTAGAAGCTACCCTCATGCCATGTTCATGGACATGAGGACTTACTAAAACATCCTCTACTCGACGACCACTTTTCGAGGGGCAAGGCAACAGTGAGGCGTACCCTAGGGGTGGTGTGTGATTGGTGTGTCGTTTTCAGTTATATTTGTCTTGTTCATGCATTAGTGTTCTACGCGTTGCTTTTATTTTGGCATTCATTCTTTCATGCAAATTATTAACAGTTTAAAAGGTGCGGAATTGAAAAGTCCTACGCTATTACAAAGGCGCGGGTCCACATCGCCAAATTAATCCCGGACCCGATTTGAATAAAAAAATAATGCGGAAAGATAAATGTCTAATTAATCTATTACATGGCTTTGGGATAATTACATGAAATTTACAAAAAGAAACGAAATAAGCGCGCGAAACGGAATTATAATCAAAAGCGAGGGCGTTGGACCCTTTTAAAGAAATTGAATTGACATTAATAAATTAATTAAGTTTAAATAAAAAGAAAGAATTTTTTGGAGTTTTTGTATTTATGGAATTTAATGAGAAAGTTAAATTGGGATTAAAAAAAGTTAATTAACCCTAGTTCTAAATTGTTTTTAATTTATGAAAAAAAATATTTTTTAGTTTGACCTAATTTACATTAATTATTTACATGGCATATTTATTTATAAAAATAATTAATATTTAATAATGGTAAAAGAAAAGAAAAAGAATAAAAGTATTTAAAACCCTAATTCTACATTTTTTAGTTTATATAAAAAATCATTAAAATTAAACCTAGAATTAAAACTAAATTAATTAAATAAATTTATTTACAAAAAAAACATTTAAATAAAATATATTTATATTTTTTTGTCTTTCTGATTTTTTTGTTATTTTTATGTTATGAAAAATTAATTTATGAATTAAACTAAAAATAAATAAAACAAATAAATAGAAAAAATAAAAAGAATGAAAAATAAAATGCAAACCAATAGGGGGCGTTGACCCCAATTTTGGAGGTATTTTCCAGCAATTTTGGCCCATTTATTGGAGGTCTGGTTGACTTTTCTGGGATGCGTGTGGCTCCATTGACCAATGCGTATGGTATTCTTCAGATCAAGGCCATTGGATTGATCTCAGTGGCCATGTGGCAAGCTTTGATAGTGGATGCATGGTGAACCCCTGGAAGGCACGCTGCGTAGGAACCTGGAAAACAAAATAATATTGAGAAGGGAGGGGACCTGGGAATCGAACCCAGGTCCCAATGCTTACCAAGCCATATGCCTACCAACTGAGCTGCTTAGCATGTTTGTCATTATAGTGGAAAAGAAATAATATATAAAACAATAATGTCCACTATGCTGGAACACTCAAAAACGCGCCAACGTTTAAATGGACCACTCAGGTAAAGCCACGTCCATCTTCTTCCTTGCTTCCTTGCTTTTTGCCTGAAAAAATATATCAAATAGCGGGGGTTTTGAACCCCCACTAACCACAGTACAGGAAAATAGCGATTAGGCCATACTCAAATATAAAAAAGGCGCAACCTATGGAATTGAATCGTCCAGAGCTTCCGGTTTCAGTGGTATAGGTCTTGTGTCTCAATTTTTCCAGAGGAACAAAGCCCTCTTTTAAAACCTCTGCAACCCTAAAGGGCTTCCATGGCAAGTTTGCATATAGGCGATGAAAATTCAATTAAACAATATCAATAGATTCAGAAGGTCCATATTAGTATAAAACAACAATCAAAATGTATGAAAAATGTCCAGAAATTCAAATACGATTATGCATAAAGTTTGAGGAATTTTGACTTCTGTATACCAATTCTTGATGCGTAGGAACTGGAAAAAGATCAGTTAGGTTCAGGGAGACCTCAGCTAGCTTTTTGGATGGATTATTGGCTTTGAATCACGCCCTATGAGTGTTTTCAGTTTTGGAATTTTTGACAAAAATTTCAAAGTTGGTATTTTGTTTCAGGCGCAGCTTCCAGGTTGTATGCATTAGGGTTAAGTTCTGACTTATATGAGGGATGAATTAGGGTAACAAAACAAGCCTAATATCCAAGGAATCAATGCTTTTGAATTTTGTGATCTTCCATGATTTTTCCAATCTTTTCTTCATGCCAAATATGCCAATCATTGGAGATTCTTTCCATATTAGATATGCACGAAATCTTGAGGTTATGTTAGACCTATTAGCTGCATAAAAAGATTTAGAATACATGCTTGAGTATTTTTTTCATATTTTATTTAATTAAATGAATTAATGGTGATTAAAAATTCAAATAAATAATAAAAAATGATGAAATAAATCCCCTTTTGGGTCAAATGGTCGTGCATAGCCTTTGGATAATGATTCTTGGAAGAAAATGTGGCCCATTAGCAATTTTGAGGCATTTGAAGCAAAGTTGACTTTTCAAAATTCCCAAAAATTTCCCAACTTCTACAAGGCATATCTTGCTCAATTTTTAAGCTTTGATCATGTTCTTGGACATTTTGGAAAGGTCTTGAAGTCCTATAACCAATGCCTTTGGTCCCATGTCATTTTGATTTACCGATCTCAAGTTATGGTCTTTGACTCAAAGTCCCTTTTTGTTGACTTTTGAAAATGACCTATAATGTTGAGATTGATAACTTTTTGTGAGAGCATTTCTTGGACTTGAAGTGTGAAGAGGAGTTGTAAGAAATGTCATTATATTAAAAATGAGCTTTGGATGGAATTTTTCTGATAAACCATGTGGAAGTTATGCCTTGGTCAATTTACAGTTGACTTTTTCAACTGTCCAAATATGGAAACTTTTGCATCTTGAGACTTTTTGAGCCCTGCTTTGAGAATCATGATCAAGAATTGATCCAATGATGTTTGTGGCTTCAAAATAAGATGTTGACAAAAAATTTGAACTTTTGACTGTCAAATGACCATTTTGCCCTTGTAGTTGACTGCTGAGCAATTAGGGTTTTTGACTATGCAATTTTGTGCTGTAAGTCTTGAAACTTGACATGAGGATGCTTGACAATGTTTATAGGCATGTGGGACTTGTTTGGACCCTTGGAAACTTCAATTTCTTTGCCAGACCCAAAACCCTAGTTTTTGACTGTTAGGAGGCCCTTGAACTGTGCAACCCTTGGGAGATTTTGAAGCATGCTCTTTGCAAATCTTGAAGAATATTGGAGGGCAAATTTTGGGGTACAACAGTTGCCCCTGTTCAATCTTCTTAGACCTGAGGATGCAGATTGGCTGACGTGCCTTTCGTAATCCGAAGGTGGAAGATGATTGAACACTAGAGTGCCCAGAAATTTGCGCTCACATAGTAGTGTGATGGGGGAATGGGCTTATAGATGCCATTTGGAGATTGATGGATAGGATAATGGGCTTATAGATGCCATGCTGAGAGGTGATGGATATATGGATGGGCTTATAGATGCCATCTGGATGTCGATCGCATAAGAGATTCCTTAGCGAGAACTTGCGCACCTGAAAAAGAAAGATGATTACCTGGCCTGTTACAGGAGCTGGTCTTCAAACTCTTTGTATAGATGTGCCCTGACTGGTTACAGGAGTTGAATCTGGAGCTTCAAAAAGGTGATGAATGAACCAGGGATGGTTACTACCTCAACGGGACGATGAGAGAACCTTGGATGATTACTACCTCAACAGGAACGCTGAGAGAACCTTGGATGATTACTACCTCAACAGGAACGCTGAGAGAATCCTGGGCGATTACTACCTCAACAGGAACACTGAGAGAACCATAGGCGACTTTAACCTCAACAGTAACGCTGAGCGAATCTTGGGCGACTTCAACCTCAACAGTAACGCTGAGAGAATCATAGGCGACTTCAACCTCAACAGTAACGCTGAGAGAATCTTGGGCGACTTCAACTTCAACAGTAACGCTGAGAGAATCATGGATGTCTTCTACTGAGTCTTCATCAGGAAAATCTTTAGGGATCGATTTAACTGGACTAGAGAAGGCCTTTGATTGGATAAGAATCAAGAAAAATCTTAGGGTCGACTTAACTGAACTAAGCAAGGTCTTGGAATAACTCCAACTGGGCAAGAATCAGGGAGATCTTAGGGTCGATCTGACTGAACCAGAGAAGGCCTTTGACTGGATAAGAATCAGGAAAATCTTAGGGTCGATTTAACTAAACCGGACAAGGTCTTGGAATCTTCAACTGGATAAGAATCAGGGAGATCTTAGGGTCGATCTGACTGAACCAGAGAAGGCCTTTGACTGGATAAGAATCAGGAAAATCTTAGGGTCGACTTAACTGAACCAAGCAAGGTCTTGGAATAACTTCAACTGGGCAAGAATCAGGGAGATCTTAGGGTCGATCTGACTGAACCAGAGAAGGCCTTTGACTGGATAAGAATCAGGAAAATCTTAGGGTCGATTTAACTGAACCGGACAAGGTCTTGGAATCTTCAACTGGATAAGAATCAGGGAGATCTTAGGGTCGATCTGACTGAACCAGAGAAGGCCTTTGACTGGATAAGAATCAGGAAAATCTTAGGGTCGACTTAACTGAACCAAGCAAGGTCTTGGAATAACTTCAACTGGGCAAGAATCAGGGAGATCTTAGGGTCGATCTGACTGAACCAGAGAAGGCCTTTGACTGGATAAGAATCAGGAAAATCTTAGGGTTGATTTAACTGAACCGGACAAGGTCTTGGAATCTTCAACTGGATAAGAATCAGGGAGATCTTAGGGTCGATCTGACTGAACCAGAGAAGGCCTTTGACTGGATAAGAATCAGGAAAATCTTAGGGTCAATTTAACTGAACCGGACAAGGTCTTGGAATATCTTCAACTGGATAAGAATCAGGGAGATCTTAGGGTCGATCTGACTGAACCAGAGAAGGCCTTTGACTGGATAAGAATCAGAAAAATCTTAGGGTCGATTTAACTGAACCAGACTAAAGTCTTGAAATATAGCTGAGAACTCAACTGGATCTTTCCTGAAAGGTAAAGGTCAGTCATATGCAAGGCATGATATGAATCAAGCGATGATGTTCTCAACATAAATGAGATTTGTAAGATATGATGCGTATATGCATGCTGTAATGTATGAAAATGTGATGTTTATGAATGTATCTTTTCGTCTTAGGAAAATAAATCCTTGACGGGTGCCGGGAAGTCACTCCTGGGCTGATGTTGAAGAATAGATCTTTGCTTCCGCTGGGGATGATAGTTGCAAGAATACCGGTAGGAGAAGATAACTCCGTTGGGGAATAAACTTGGCGAATGGATTACTCTGCTGGGAGAAAATTAATCTAGCGACCTTGCTGGGGAACAACACTCTGTGGGGAGAGAGGTACTTTGCTGGAATGTTGATGGTAACTTCGCTGGGGATACCATTAATATGTTGGAAGTGTTAATAGACTTCGCTGGGGATAAGAAGACTTCGCCGAGGACGATCTTTCCGTGGCTTTTGGCTGAGGATAACCCAGTTATATCCTGGTAGGGAAATAACCTTTGAATAAAGTCGGGGGACGCATTCGTGCTCTGCGGGGGAGAAGCTTCCAGAGTCTACTGGGGATAAGCTTACTGTTTGGGGAGATGGATTCCAACTTTCTTGGGGAAACTGGGTTGGACTCTCCTGGGGAAACTTTGAACTTCATTGGGAAGTGACTCCGTTGAATGTTTGATATGCCGCCGGGGAACAATCTTTAGGTCAAGACTGCCGGGGATGCTTGTTAAGAATGCATGTATATTGCTGGGGAATGTTGAGATCTGCTGGAGGATACCCAACTTCCCTAAGGTTGACTGTAACTTTGCTTGGCGAGAGTGTATTGACTTGCTGACTCACTCTCTGGGGATTTAAGATATACTGGTTATGTTCTTCAGCTGAATCTACCTTGTTACTTTGGCGGACAGAGCAATTAGATCGCTTAGACAACTCTATATTGCCCCTGTTTCTAATGTTACCTGTAATTAATCCTTTGTTTCGTATGCAAATATTCATGAGTAAGCAAATTATTGTTAATGCATATATCACAAATTGAACCTTGGACGTTCTTCGCAAAACAAAACAGAAAAGGAAAAACAATTGGCAATTTTCACTGAAAAGTGTATTTTTGTATTGATTTTTGAATTTGCCTGTAAAATAGGCGTTTATGTACAAGAGGCTGACGTCCTAGTAAGAGAACGCCGCCGAACAAAAGAATTTATACAATTTGTACAAAGGGAAAACAAAACAGCTGTGTGAAAAGAATAATCCCACTGGGTTCCAACTCTGTTATTGCCCTTATATCTTCGAGCGTCTCATCACTTGATGACCTAGTTGACGATGAAGATGATTGATCGATGCCGTCTGGACTTGATGTAGATACCGGATTCTGGATGCAAAGTGATCTAATGAGACATAGTATTACGCTTTATCCCTAACTTTTGCCTGGACCGCCCTTTCGGGTTTTCAGTCCACCGGGATACCCATTTTTTGCCCAAGCCGCCTTTTCAGGTTTTCGACTTGCCGGGTGTACATATTTTTTATTTCATCCCTTCATTTTGCCCGAACCCTTTTGGTTCGCCGGGAAGCCCTAATTTTTGCCTAGGTATGTCAACCTAGCGGGTCTTTTTTATGCGTAGTATCTTTTTACTATGTCTGCATTGGCGGGGTGAGGAAGGTCGTCACCATCCATGTTGGTTAGAATCATGGCTCCTCCTGAGAACACATGTTTAACCACAAATGGCCCTTCATACGTAGGGGTCCATTTTCCCCTTGGATCACTCTGAGGAAGGATGATACGCTTGATTACCAGATCCCCAACTTGATATTCTTGTGGTCTGACTTTTTTGTTAAATGCCCTGATCATCCGTTTTTGGTACGTTTGACCATGACAAATAACAACAAGTCTCTTTTCGTCGATAAGGTTTAGCTGATCAAGTCGTGTCTGGATCCAATCATCTTCACTCAGGTCTGCATCCTTCATTATCCAGAGAGAGGGTATCTGCACTTCAATCGGTAAGACTGCCTCCATACCGTAGACCAAGGAGAAAGGAGTTGCCCCGGTTGATGTCCTGGCTGAGGTACGGTACCCATGTAGAGCGAACGGTAACATCTCGTGCCAATCTTTATAGGTCACTGTCATCTTCTGCACAATTTTCTTAATGTTCTTATTCGCTGCTTCTACAGCCCCATTCATCTTCGGCCGGTAAGGAGAATAATTGTGGTGCTGTATCTTAAATTGCTCGCAGAGCTCAGTGATCATCTTGTTATTGAGGTTGGTACCGTTGTCTGTAATGATTCTTTCAGGGATGCCGTATCGACAGATCAGGTTATGCTGAATGAACCGTGCCACAACGTTCTTGAACAAGGTTCGTGAAGTAATCGATCGCCACCAGGATGAAGCGATGCCCGTTAGATGTCGTAGGTTTAATCTCGCCGATCATATCTATGCCCCACATTGCAAAAGGCCAAGGTGCAGTCAGGACATTCAGAGGAACTGGAGGAACATGTACCTTGTCTGCGTATATCTGGCATTTATGGCAGGTCCGAGAGTGTTGGTAACAGTCGGCTTCCATTGTGGACCAGAAATACCTTGCCCGAATGATTTTCTTTGCCATAGTGTGTCCACTGGAATGTATTCCGAAGGTCCCTTCATGTAGCTCTTCCATGATCCTTTCTGCTTCTGTCTTATCCACACAACGCAGTAAGGTCGAATCATGATTTCGCTTGTACAGGATGCCGTTGCTAAGGAAGAACTTCGCTACGAACCTTCTCAGAAACTTCTTATCGTTGACAGAGGCACCTTCAGGGTATTCCTGAGCTTCCAAGTATCTCTTCACCTCATGGTACCAAGGCTTCTCAGTTACCAATTCAGTCTCGAGATCACAACAGTATGCCGGTTCCTCCAGTTTCCAGATGATGATCCGGGGAGCCTCATTGTCCCATTTTACTTTGAACATGGAAGACATGGTAGCTAACGCGTCCGCTAACTGATTCTTCTCTCTCGGGAAGTGTTCAAAGGTTATCTCTGTGAAGTGGGGGATCAAGGTCAACACACATTCTCTGTAAGGAATAAGATTCGGATGTTTCGTATCCCACTCTCCTTTGATCTGATTGATCACGAGAGCGGAATCTCCGAAGACACTCAGAAACTTGATCCTTAGGTCGATCGCAGCTTGAAGACCCATGATGCATGCCTCATACTCCGCCATGTTGTTGGTGCAGTTGAAACATAGCCGGGCAGTGAGTGGAGTATGAGTGCCTTGAGGAGATATGATCACAGCGCCGATACCGTTACCCAAAGCATTGGAGGCTCCGTCAAAGTGCATAGACCATCGGGATCCTTCCTCAGGTCCTTCATCCGGTCCAGGTACTTCAAAATCAGTCACAATCATGATGCTCTCGTCTGGGAACTCGAAGTTCATTGACTGATAGTCGTCTACTGCCTGATGTGCCAAGTGATCTGCCAATACACTTCCTTTGATGGCTTTCTGGGTCGTGTACTGGATGTCGTATTCTGTCAAGATCATTTGCCATCTTGCTATTCTCCCAGACAGAGCAGGCTTTTCAAATATATACTTTATAGGATCCATCTTTGAGATCAACAAGGTAGTGTGAGTCAGCATATACTGTCTCAGCCGGCGAGCAGCCCATACCAAAGCGCAACAAGTTTTCTCAAGCAGTGAGTATCGGGTCTCACAGTCGGTAAACTTTTTGCTAAGGTAATAAATGGCATGCTCTTTTCGGCCAGACTCGTCATGCTGCCCCATCACACACCCCATTGAGTTGTCAAGTACTGTCAGGTATAATATCAGAGGTCTCCCTTCAACCGGCGGCATAAGGATGGGTGGTTCTTGGAGATACTCTTTGATTCTGTCAAAAGCGGCCTGACATTCATCATTCCAACGTACTACCTGATCTTTCTTCAGCAGCTTGAAGATTGGTTCACAGGTGGCAGTCAGGTGTGAGATGAATCGAGCAATGTAATTCAGGCGTCCTAAAAAGCCTCTGACTTCCTTCTCTGTCTTAGGAACTGGCATCTCTTGAATGGCTTTAACCTTGGCAGGGTCCACTTGAATACCCTTGTCACTTACAACGAAGCCTAGCAACTTTCCAGATCTGACCCTGAAGGTGCACTTGTTCGGGTTCAACCTCAGCTTGTACAGTTTCAGACGATCAAACAATTTTTGCAGATGATCAAGGTGTTCTTCCTCAGTTTGGGACCTTGCAATCATGTCATCGACATACACTTCTATCTCATGATGGATCATGTCATGAAATAAAGCAACCATGGCACGTTGGTAGGTTGCCCCAGCATTTTTCAGCCCAAAAGGCATGACCTTGTAACAGAAGGTGTCCCACTGAGTAACAAAGGTAGTCTTCTCCATGTCTTCAGGAGCCATCTTGATCTGATTGTAACCTGAAAAGCCATCCATGAAAGAGAACACCTTGTGCTGAGCAGTATTATCAACAAGGACATCAATGTGAGGTAGAGGGAAGTCATCCTTGGGGCTGGCCCTGTTCAGATCCCTGTAGTCGACACACATTCTGACCTTACCATCCTTCTTTGGTACCGGCACCATATTAGCAACCCACTGAGGGTAAGAAGTCACTGCAAGAAACCCGGCATCAAACTGCTTCATAACCTCGGATTTGATATTTTCGGACATCTCTGGACGCATACGGCGGACCTTTTGCTTGACCGGAGGGCAGTCTTCCTTAGTAGGCAAATGATGGACCACAATGTCGGTATCCAACCCGGGCATGTCTTCGTAGGACCAGGCGAAGATTTCCACATAATCATGTAACATCTGAGTCAACCGTTGCTTCACGCTGAGCTCTAGGTTGGCACCAATCTTAACCTCCTTCCTGTCTGTATCAGTACCCAGATTTATCGTTTCCACTGGCTCTTCATGTGGTTGAATTGCCCTCTCTTCCTGGAGTAACAGTCTTGCAAGCTTGCCAGGCACTTCACAATCATCTTCACCTTCGTCTTCGGCTAAGTTGATCGGATTTTCGAAGTCATAACTGGCAGTAGAAGAGTCGTTACCAGTGAGATCCAGAGTGGATTGAAACCTGTATGAGTGAGTGTGTGTAAATACAGCTGTTTTGCAATATATAAAGAAAGGAAAGAAAGAAAGGAGCATAATATTTGAAATGCGAGAAAACGTCCAAGGTCTTTATTCATGATATATGAAATGACAATTAATATACCCTCACAAATGAAGCCACGGTGCCCCGGGTAAGACACCGGGCCATAGAGCTTTAATTCATTGTTTATTACAAATAACAAAAACAAAGGAATTCATTACTCCGTAACAAAAGTAACAGGTAGGTTGTCTTTTGCAATCCAATTGCTAGGTCCACTATCGGCCGTCGGGTAAATCCAACTGTCGAACTCAGATTCTTCCACCTCGCCATCATCACCAATAGCATTCACTCCATGAGCAGGCAGGGGAGCTGTCACTATATTAGGCTTCTCAGGTGCCTCAAACTGTACCTCCTTCGCATCAATAAGGTCTTGCACCTTATTCCTCAGGGCCCAACAGTCATCAGTAGAATGCCCCGGGCTATCGGAGTGATAAGCACAGCGGGCATTTGGATTATATTTGGGAGAGGTAGTATTCACAACCTTCGGGGCCTCCCTGACAGTCACTAAATTGGTGGATAACAACTGCGGCAAGATTTGTGATAGGGTCATACTCAGCCGGGTAAACTCTCTCCTGGGTCTCTCAGCCCTTTGTGGATTGGTTTGCCGAGGAGCGGCAGCAGGTTTAGCAATCACCACCGTGTTGACAGATTGGCGGCGTTCTGGTTTATCATGTCTTCTAGGCCCATATAAAGCACTGACCTCCTTTTTAAAGGGTTTCTTCTCAGAACTCGAAGACGCACCTTTCTGAATTTTTCCGGACTTCATTCCAGCCTCTATTCTCTCCCCAGTCAGAATAAGATCAGTAAACCCTGCAGACGAGTTACCGATAAGATGATTGAAAAATGGCCCAGATAGGGTCCCCAAGAACATATCCACCAGCTCACGATCTGTTAACAGAGGCTGCACCCTGCCAGCCATATCCCTCCACTTCTGTGCATACTCTTTAAAACCTTCGCTTGATCCTAGCGACATACCCTGGAGTTGGGTACGTGTAGGAGCAAGGTCGGCATTATATTGATACTGCTTATAAAAAGCAGTAGCCAACTCCTCCTAGTTACGAACCTTGGTCCCATCCAGCTGATAGAACCATTCGAGATGAGTCCCTGAAAGACTCTCCTGGAAGAAGTGGATCCACAAATTCTTGTCCACTGTGTACGGTTGAATCTTCTGTGCATAAGATCTGAGGTGTAGCTTGGGACAAGACGCCCCGTCATACTTGGTGAAAGATGGTGCCTTAAACTTGTGAGGAATAATCACACCAGTAGACAAACCCAAGTCTCTGAAATCCAGCCCAGGCACTTGTTGGATCTCCATTGCATTCAGTCTGTCTTCCAACTACTTGTATCTGTCTTCAACAGGAGGATACTGTTCCTCATTAAAGTCAGTCTCGTTGTCAGAGACTACCGGACTAGGACCTTTTCCCCCTTGGGGACTGCTCTTGCCTATAGAAGAACCAGCTTCCTCATTCTGCAGAGTATTGCCAAACCTTCGGCCCGAGTTGAAAAGAACCATTCTCTTCTTCTTCTTCTTCTCCTTCTTCAGGAGTAAAGCCTTCAGCTCTTCTTGGCCTTGAGCCAAACCCATGATCAGCTCCTGAAATTGCGCGTTCTGCGCCTGAAGGGCCTTGATAGACATCTCGGTTGATGATGAGTCCGGGTTCATGATGCTGAAATAAACAGCGAAGAACAGTAAGCAACCTGAAAAGAAGAAAACCTGCTATGCACATGATGAATGATATGTGTTTATGCAATGCATTCAAGGGTTCGAAAGTTCAAATTTGTTGTAGACAAAAAGGAACACACATTATTATTAAGGAAATAATTGTTCAATACATCAAAGCCTCATGGGCAAATATTACAAAGCAAATCAATCCCAAAAGACACTACGCATCCTCTTTGGAGCTATGTAGGTATTGAGATTCCTCTCCTCGTGCAATAGGCGGGTGAGCTCCAAGACCTTCTTTTAACTAGCATGTAGACTGGTCTCAAGAGAATTACGTTCTTCCTTAAGCTGGATCCAGCTCTTCTGCATCTCTTCCCAGGACGTGGGCATGTCAGGATGTTGAATGGTGTAGGACACCTCTCCTTCCAAGACTGGCTCTTTGATCACAGGGAGCACATGAGGATAAGGCATTATTAACTTCTGGGAGCGGGCCCACACCCACTTGAGATAAGGTTCCAATGGGATGGAATTCTTGTGCCCCAGTGTCTTGCTGTCTATCTTACTGGGCATCCTCCAAGCTCTGATAAATCTCTGGCGAAGTCCTTGTGCATCGTTGTCGAAGTCAAAAACTATGTCAGGAATTAACATGGCATGAGGGCCATCCCTCCGAGCATAACCAAACTGTCTCCAAGCCAGGCATGGGTTGTAAGTAATACCTCCTCTGATTCCAAGTAAAGGAACATTAGGGTACTCCCCGCAACGATCAATGATAGTCACATCCTCTCTGGACCGAGGGCACCAATGTATATCAGCATGTGTAAGAGTCATCAACCGTTGTGACCATCTCAAACCCCGCTCGTTCTTCAAGACTGATTGTGGAAGGTGAGAAATAAACCACCTTCCCAGGAGAGGAGTGCAGCACATAAGGACACCTCTTTTTCTCATGGTTTGAGTGTAACATGAGTGAAGGATGTCCCCCAGCAACGTAGGTATAGGATTCCCGGACATGAAGATCTGGACAACACTGATATCTATAAGCTGATCTGGGTTAGGGAACAACACCAAACCATAGACAAGGAGGGACACAACTTCTTCAAAAGCTTGTAAGTCAAGGGAGTTCCAACATTCCTGGGCCTTTTCAAACAGAAACCTGGCTAAGAACCCTTTGATGCCACTTCTAACTTCCCAATGTCCCTTGAGGTTAGATGGTTGTAGGTGTAAGGCTTTAGCAATCTCTTCAAGCTTAGGTTCCTTTTCCGTACCGTTGTAGGGTAGTTGATCAAGGATAGGGATCTTCAGAAGCCGGGAGAACTCTTCCAATGTAGGCACCAGTTGATAATCCAGGAAAGTGAAACAATGATGCAGAGGGTCAAAGAACTGGAACAGGACCTTTATCATATCTTCCTCAATGTTGGTATTGACCAAGCTGATGAGTCTTCCATGTCTTTCACTGAATGAAGAGCTCTCGGGAATCCTGGATATAAGCTCCTTAAGCTGAGGAGGGATCCTTACAAGGCTGATTTGAATTGTCTTTCTGCGAACAGTTTCCATGTCCTACAAAACAAGAACAAAGATGAAGGTTCGAACCCCTGAAATGGTTAGCCAATGCATATGATGCTGGATGATGTTATGATGCTATGATTAAACACACCACAAATATTTACAAAGGCAAACATGTAAGGCACACAAGTCACACAAGACAAACCCTTAGAGTTTAAGGCCAACATGGGGTCTGGGTATTACCCTCTTGAAGTTGGTGGGCTCAACCTGTCCTATTAGAAGTAACCGGGTTCTAAGGGTCCCAATATCACTGGATTGCTTTCATTGTTCATCGTTTCGATTTAGCCACTGAACTGGCGACCGAAATATTCCAGGAAAGCAACCCTTAATTGAGTGTAGTATCGAGTATCAACCAACCTCGGACTGCACCAAAGTCAGTTATCTCACTACCCTAAAGAGGCCAAGATAGTTCAATTAAGGTTCCTAAGGTCAGTTGATGCTTCACGACACCACATGGAGGCCCCGTACTCTCCTTGACTAAACTCAAGGGTTACCGGTACACACCAAAGTGCCACATCAATGTAGCAGACTGTTTCAACCATGTCGGTGTACCCTGCACAGTTCCCTCACAGCCTTGTTGCTACTTTCTAAGAAGGTATCCCCAGATCCGGGTTAGGATCTATAGAACTCCCAAGACAGGCCCACAATTTAAAGCAAACAATTCAGACAATTGAAAACACAAGTGATCTTAGTCCTAAGGTACACCTCACTTTAAAATATTCCCCAGCAGAGTCGCCAGTTCTGTGATCGGTGGATCTGGAACTGACTGTTTAACGCTGGTTCACGAAATGTCGCGGAAGCAAGAGTCGCCACCGTCTTTTATTTTCTCCAAATGGAAAGGACAAAAGCACAGAAAAATTCCTTATAGAGATTGCTCTCGGTTCGGGAGGTAGATTTATAGAAAGGGAAGGTGTTAGCACCCTTTCTATCCATGGTTATCCATGGGCTCTTAGATACTTGCTCACTTGTGTTTTCAAAATTGTTTGTTTGCTTTTCAACTGTGGGTTTAAAAAAAGTTTCTTTGAAAATTTCAGTTCGACTCTTGTATCGGTCCTCAAGAGTGTTTGAAAAGTTGCTTTTGAAAGCTTTTTGAAAGTGTCGGTGTGAAAAGAGTTTTTGATTTTGTTTTGAAATTAGAGCAAGTATCTACGAGTTGTCTACCTACCCTAAGGAATTCGTCTGTGTAAATGTCCTTAAAGTAGTGCCATCCCACCATTGAGAGGTAGGTAGCACCACCGTTGGAGGTGTTCGGGTCAATTCGAGGGTTCAGGACATTGTGGTCACCAGAGCAATGGGAAGACACCTTAGAAGCTACCCTCATGCCATGTTCATGGACATGAGGACTTACTAAAACATCCTCTACTCGACGACCACTTTTCGAGGGGCAAGGCAACAGTGAGGCGTACCCTAGGGGTGGTGTGTGATTGGTGTGTCGTTTTCAGTTATATTTGTCTTGTTCATGCATTAGTGTTCTACGCGTTGCTTTTATTTTGGCATTCATTCTTTCATGCAAATTATTAACAGTTTAAAAGGTGCGGAATTGAAAAGTCCTACGCTATTACAAAGGCGCGGGTCCACATCGCCAAATTAATCCCGGACCCGATTTGAATAAAAAAATAATGCGGAAAGATAAATGTCTAATTAATCTATTACATGGCTTTGGGATAATTACATGAAATTTACAAAAAGAAACGAAATAAGCGCGCGAAACGGAATTATAATCGAAAGCGAGGGCGTTGGACCCTTTTAAAGAAATTGAATTGACATTAATAAATTAATTAAGTTTAAATAAAAAGAAAGAATTTTTTGGAGTTTTTGTATTTATGGAATTTAATGAGAAAGTTAAATTGGGATTAAAAAAAGTTAATTAACCCTAGTTCTAAATTGTTTTTAATTTATGAAAACAAATATTTTTTAGTTTGACCTAATTTACATTAATTATTTACATGGCATATTTATTTATAAAAATAATTAATATTTAATAATGGTAAAAGAAAAGAAAAAGAATAAAAGTATTTAAAACCCTAATTCTACATTTTTTAGTTTATATAAAAAAATCATTAAAATTAAACCTAGAATTAAAACTAAATTAATTAAATAAATTTATTTACAAAAAAAACATTTAAATAAAATATATTTATATTTTTTTGTCTTTCTGATTTTTTTGTTATTTTTATGTTTTGAAAAATTAATTTATGAATTAAACTAAAAATAAATAAAACAAATAAATAGAAAAAATAAAAAGAATGAAAAATAAAATGCAAACCAATAGGGGGTGTTGACCCCAATTTTGGAGGTATTTTCCAGCAATTTTGGCCCATTTATTGGAGGCCTGGTTGACTTTTCTGGGATGCGTGTGGCTCCATTGACCAATGCGTATGGTATTCTTCAGATCAAGGCCATTGGATTGATCTCAGTGGCCATGTGGCAAGCTTTGATAGTGGATGCATGGTGAACCCCTGGAAGGCACGCTGCGTAGGAACCTGGAAAACAAAATAATATTGAGAAGGGAGGGGACCTGAGAATCGAACCCAGGTCCCAATGCTTACCAAGCCATATGCCTACCAACTGAGCTGCTTAGCATGTTTGTCATTATAGTGGAAAAGAAATAATATATAAAACAATAACGTCCACTATGCTGGAACACTCAAAAACGCGCCAACGTTTAAATGGACCACTCAGGTAAAGCCACGTCCATCTTCTTCCTTGCTTCCTTGCTTTTTGCCTGAAAAAATATATCAAATAGCGGGGGTTTTGAACCCCCACTAACCACAGTACAGGAAAATAGCGATTAGGCCATACTCAAATATAAAAAAGGCGCGACCTATGGAATTGAATCGTCCAGAGCTTCCGGTTTCAGTGGTATAGGTCTTGTGTCTCAATTTTTCCAGAGGAACAAAGCCCTCTTTTAAAACCTCTGCAACCCTAAAGGGCTTCCATGGCAAGTTTGCATATAGGCGATGAAAATTCAATTAAACAATATCAATAGATTCAGAAGGTCCATATTAGTATAAAACAACAATCAAAATGTATGAAAAATGTCCAGAAATTCAAATACGATTATGCATAAAGTTTGAGGAATTTTGACTTCTGTATACCAATTCTTGATGCGTAGGAACTGGAAAAAGATTCAGTTAGGTTCAGGGAGACCTCAGCAAGCTTTTTGGATGGATTATTGGCTTTGAATCACGCCCTATGAGTGTTTTCAGTTTTGGAATTTTTGACAAAAATTTCAAAGTTGGTATTTTGTTTCAGGCGCAGCTTCCAGGTTGTATGCATTAGGGTTAAGTTCTGACTTATATGAGGGATGAATTAGGGTAACAAAACAAGCCTAATATCCAAGGAATCAATGCTTTTGAATTTTGTGATCTTCCATGATTTTTCCAATCTTTTCTTCATGCCAAATATGCCAATCATTGGAGATTCTTTCCATATTAGATATGCACGAAATCTTGAGGTTATGTTAGACCTATTAGCTGCATAAAAAGATTTAGAATACATGCTTGAGTATTTTTTTTCATATTTTATTTAATTAAATGAATTAATGGTGATTAAAAATTCAAATAAATAATAAAAAATGATGAAATAAATCCCCTTTTGGGTCAAATGGTCGTGCATAGCCTTTGGATAATGATTCTTGGAAGAAAATGTGGCCCATTAGCAATTTTGAGGCATTTGAAGCAAAGTTGACTTTTCAAAATTCCCAAACATTTCCCAACTTCTACAAGGCATATCTTGCTCAATTTTTAAGCTTTGATCATGTTCTTGGACATTTTGGAAAGGTCTTGAAGTCCTATAACCAATGCCTTTGGTCCCATGTCATTTTGATTTACCGATCTCAAGTTATGGTCTTTGACTTAAAGTCCCTTTTTGTTGACTTTTGAAAATGACCTATAATGTTGAGATTGATAACTTTTTGTGAGAGCATTTCTTGGACTTGAAGTGTGAAGAGGAGTTGTAGGAAATGTCATTCTATTAAAAATGAGCTTTGGATGGAATTTTTATGATAAACCATGTGGAAGTTATGCCTTGGTCAATTTATAGTTGACTTTTTCAACTGTCCAAATATGGAAACTTTTGCATCTTGAGACTTTTTGAGCCCTGCTTTGAGAATCATGATCAAGAATTGATCCAATGATGTTTGTGGCTTCAAAATAAGATGTTGACAAAAAATTTGAACTTTTGACTGTCAAATGACCATTTTGCCCCTGCAGTTGACTGCTGAGCAATTAGGGTTTTTGACTATGCAATTTTGTGCTGTAAGTCTTGAAACTTGACATGAGGATGCTTGACAATGTTTATAGGCATGTGGGACTTGTTTGGACCCTTGGAAACTTCAATTTCTTTGCCAGACCCAAAACCCTAGTTTTTGACTGTTAGGAGGCCCTTGAACTGTGCAACCCTTGGGAGATTTTGAAGCATGCTCTTTGCAAATCTTGAAGAATATGGGAGGGCAAATTTTGGGGTACAACAACATGCATGATGTCCTGACGTTCAAAATGAGATAGTGTTGTATGCACTTTATCATGTATGTAAGCAAGATGTATGAAATGCGAAATGTTTATGAATGTATTTTCGTCTAGGAAAATAAATCCTTGACGATCGGTCGTGGAATTAAATCCTGGGCTGACGTTGAAGAGTAGAGCTCTTCGTTTCCGCTGGGGATGACGGTTGCAAGAATACACCGGTAGGAGAAGATGACTCCGTTGAGGAATGAACTTGTTGGAGAGATTACTCTGCGGGGAATTGCTCTGTGGAAGAGATACTTTGCTGAAGTTTGACGAGAGCTTCACTGAGGATTTCAATGATGGACTCCGCTGGGGATAACAATGATAAACTCCACTGGGGATACCAAAGATAAACTCCTCTGGGGATGACAATAAATAAACTCCGCTGGGGATTGCGTTGCTAAGTTATGTTGGGGAACTTTGATGAACTCCGCTGGGGCTGGGAAGAACTTTGCCGAGGGAGATCTTCCGTGGCAATTAGCTGAGGACAACCCAGTTATAAACCCTTGTGAGGAATAACTTTGAATAAAGCTCGGGAGAGACGTCCGTACCCTGCAGGGGATAAGCTTCCAAAATCTACTGGGGATAAGCTTCAAGACCTGCCGGGGATAAGAATTCCACTTTCCTGGGGAAACCTTCAGACTGTACTGGAAAATGATTCCACTGGAGTGTCCGTATTCCGCCGGGGAACAATCTTAGATCAAGACTGCCGGGGATGCTTGTTGATGAATGCCTATACTCCGCTGGGGAATGTTGCTATCTTGTCTTACTCTGTGGGGAGTTGAGACAACTTGATCACATACTTCAGTTAAATCTACCTTGGTACCTTGGCGGACAGAGCAACTAGACTGCCTGGACAACTTTACATTGCCCCTGTTTCTGGTGTCACCTGTAATTAGGCTTTTGTTTCATATGTAAGTATTTATGAATTAGCAATTTAATGTCAAATGCATATATCAAAAAATGAACATTGGACGTTCTTCGCAAGACAAAACAGAAAAAGGAAAAACAATTGGCAATTTGTTTGGAAAATTGAATCTGTATTGATTTTGAAATTTGCCTATAAATAGGCGTTTTTTGTACAAGAGGCCGACGTCCTAGTAAGAGAATGCCGCCGAATAACATAAAGTTTATACAATTTTGAAAAGGAAACAAAACAACTATGTGCATAATATTCCCACTGGGTTCCAACTCTGCTATCGCCTTTATGTCTTCAAGCGTCTCATCACTTTGCTGCTTAGTTGAAGATGAAGCTGATTGATCGATGCCGAAGTCTGAGCCAGATAGTTGATGCCGAATTCTGGATGCAAGGTGATCCAATGAGACATAGTGTTATGCTTTATCCCTAACTTTTTCCTGGACCGCCCTTTCGAGTTTTCAGTCCACCGGGATACCCATTTTTGCCCAAGCCGCCTTTTCAGGTTTTCGACTTGCCGGGTGTACAGATTTTTTCATTTCATCCCTTATTTTTGCCCGAACCCTTTTGGTTCGCCGGGAAGCCCTTATTTTTGCCTAGGTATGTCAACCTAGCGGGTCTTTTATTCATGCGTAGTATCTTTTTACTATGTCTGCATTGGCGGGGTGAGGAAGGTCGTCACCATCCATGGTGGTTAAAATCATGGCCCCTCCTGAGAACACATGTTTAACCATAAATGGCCCTTCGTATGTAGGGGTCCATTTGCCCCGGGGATCACTTTGAGGAAGGATGATGCGCTTGATTACCAGGTCCCCAACTTGATACTCTTGTGGTCTGACTTTCTTGTTAAATGCCCTGATCATCCGTTTTTGATACGTTTGACCATGACAGATAGCAGTAAGTCTCTTTTCATCGATTAGGTTTAATTGATCAAGTCGAGTCTGGATCCAGTCATCTTCACTCAAGTCTGCATCCTTCATTATCCGGAGAGAGGGTATCTGGACTTCAATCGGCAAGACTGCCTCCATGCCATAGACCAAGGAAAAAGGGTGTTGCCCCGATTGACGTCCTTGCTGAGGTACGGTACCCATGAAGAGAAAACGGTAACATCTCGTGCCAATCTTTATAGGTCACTGTCATCTTCTGCACAATTTTCTTGATATTCTTATTCGCCGCTTCTACAACCCCATTCATCTTCGGCCGGTAAGGAGAAGAGTTGTGGTGCTGTATCTTGAATTGCTCGCAGAGCTCAGTGATCATCTTGTTGTTAAGATTGGTACCATTGTCCGTAATGATTCTTTCCGGGACGCCGTACCGACAGATCAGGTTATGCCGAATGAAACGTGCCACGACGCTCTTGGTTACGGTGGCGTAGGAGGCTGCTTCCACCCACTTCGTGAAGTAATCAATTGCTACTGAAATTCTGGCTGCAGATACTCAATGTCACGTTCAATGTTATGACACCGTATCTGACTTACTATATGACAGTAAATACAAAAGCAATAAAGAACACAGTCAATTGTTTACCCAGTTCAGTGTGCAACAACACCTACTCTGGGGGCTACCAAGCCAGGGAGGAAATCCACTATAAGAGATGTTAATTCAGGAATAAACCAACCAGTTTATCTCCTTCACTTAAGACCTACCCAATGCAATTCCAATCTAAGTACAACTTAAACCTGAGTTCCTACTCACTCCCCCTCAATCACAGCAGTGATACATAAAACAATTTGACTTAAGAATTGATGAAGACACTCTTCAAATACAAACACTTGATTAAGCTTCACAGTTTTTTAATCAAGCAACACAATCACTCTTGCTTCACAGCTTTGAGTGATCCACACAACTAACTTGACTCTGCTTCACAGCTTTAGTCAAGGAACATTCAAACACTCTTGCTTCAAAGCTTTGAGTGCTACACAACCCTTACAATTAGGAACCTATTCCAAGTCACTTATCACAATGATAATTGCTTGGAGTACAATAATCAAACCTATACAGATTACAAATGATCTTCTGATCAATAATAGGGATACCTTGTAAAACAGCAGCTCTGTTGAATATATAGCAGCTGCAACTTCAGTTAGGGTTTCCACAAAAACCTAGGGTTAATTCCGTTTGACCTAAAGACCAGGTCACAGGACTTTATTAACCAGGTTAGGGTTGAGCTAGGTTACCCCTCAGAAAACGCAGGATTCTGTTCTGGAAAGACTGAGTTATTTTCCTGAAAAAACTCAGACTTATCCAACCTGCAAACCTGTTAGTTCAGAACAGGATGTCATAACATCTGTTATGACATCTGAGAAAACCTGTCTACTGATTTAGCAAAATGTGATCATTTTGCAAAATGCTCAGATACACACTTATAAACATCAGTACTTGAATTACAATATTTTTCCGCAAAGGTACCTAATGAGTCAGTACAAACTAAACTAGAATGTTATGACATCAGTCATGACATTCACACATACACTTGGGTTTTACCAAAAATGCAAGCCAATACCTAAACAACTACAAACTCCCCCTTTGGCAGATTTTTGGCTAAAGACCCTAAGCAATCAGAGATAGATAGCAGCAGAAATATATGACTGCAGAAAAATAGAATGTCTAATTGAGCAAGTACATATTAAGTACCAAAATATTCTCCCCCTCTTTAGCCACAAATGGGCCAAAGATACAGTTATCCAAAAATAAGAGCAGCAGCAGAAAAAAAGAACTGAACACACTTCCAAACTCCACCAGATATCAGCACCAACCAGCAACACCACCAAACAGCAACCAACCTTCAAGCACTGTCATCAGACTCAGAGGAGCTAGTTTCTTCAATGTTGAGATGACCTTCAGCTTCTACACCTTCTTCCCTTCTATTTTCTTCAGCTTCCTCCTTTTCTAGCCTGGCAATTAGAATTTCTAGGGTCCTTTTTCTAGCATACAACTCTTTGCAAGTTTCTTTTAAAACAGCTATGACATATGATGTCTTGGACTGGGTCTTCACAGACGATGTCTCAGCTGATGTTATGACAATGTCTGGAGCATGAGATCCCTGAAACAGTTTGTAGTGCAAGCCAAGGGCAGGAGCTCTTTTGCAGTCTGTATCTCTTGTCACAAGGATATCAGGGTATTGTGCAAGGATGATTCCACAAAGGAGGGAGGGAAAGGCAATTGGTCCTTTGACAGCATAACTGCCAGCATGCTTTAAAGTTTGTTCAAAGATGTACCTGCCATAGTCAAAAGCAGTCTTGGTTCCCACAGCATAAATAAATCTCCCCAATCCTGTGGAGATAGTTGATTTATGATTTGTAGGCACCCAGTTGGCTGCACCTATTTTATGCAAGATGGCAAATTTCATGCTGAGTTTACTGGCATTCAGCTTGCCTTTCAAGGGCCAGCACTTTACTTGCCTGACTGTGATGGTTTGACAAACTTCATTGTCAGTTGCCTCCAGATCAGGACAATCCTCATTTGTTCTTCCAAGAAACTTGTTGATTTCTGATGGAGAGAACTTGACCCTTCTTCCTCTAACAAAAACACTTTCAAAGTCAGCTGACCTTCCATCAGCACAATCATTAGACAAGTTCACTACAAACTCCTTGACCAGATTTTCATAACATTTGTTAAATTTTATCACTGTCTTCATTAGTCCAGCATTCTTGATCAGGTCCATGATGTCTTTGCACTCCAAGGCATCATTGTTGAGTTCTCTCTCTAAGGCTATTCTCTTTAAGCAAACATACTTCCATCTGTTTGCATTGTCAGGATGATGAAAAGAGATGTTGTCTGTTGGGACTTCAGGCACTCTAGCAATTTTGCTGGAGGGGAGCTTCCTTCTGATAGGAGTTTCTTCAATATCAATCTCAAATTCTGATTCCTCATCAGAATCAGAAGATTCAGGTTCTTTTCTCTTCTTAGAGATTGGTTGTCTAGCAGTATGCACCTGGGCCTTCTTCCCTTTTGTCTGAATACTTTTCTCAGCCATGCCTTCAGCCTTGGATTTCTTAGCATCAGGTTTATCATTCTGACTACTCTTTCTTTTCATCAATATCCTAGCTATGCTAGGGTTCACATTAGCAATCAGATCATTATCTGAGTAATCCTCATCCACATCAATGATAGGTGGATCAGCAGCCTTTTCTGAAGGGTTCTGAATGTTGTCTTTTTGTGTCACAATATTCTCAGTGACATCTACATTCTCAGAAACTTCCACATTTGGACTTTCTGATTGATTTAAAGGGACAGAAATCCTCGGTACAGATTGGTTTCCACTCAGTATACTAGTAACCAGCCTAGCAATAGCTTGATGAACTTGAACTGATCCTTCTCTATTTGGTACAGAAGAAGAAGGATGAGAAGAATTACCAGAGGTTGTAGCTTGAGCTCTTCCTGCATGTCTGGTTCTGAGCTTTTTGACTTTGGCTGGGTCAGTTGCCATCTCTCTGAGAGGAGTGACCTCAAGAACTTCAGATTCTATGCATGTGGTGATTGCCCTAGAGTCTTGGTCAGATGATGACGATGATGAGGATGACGAAGTCGCCATGGTTGAAGATGATGTCTGAGACATTTTGATTGACTTTGAGTAATGGTAGCAGTTTGAGAAAAATCTTTGATTGAGAGGAGGAAACAGGTTGCAAGGACGAGAGAGGTAGGGGGTAAAAGGGAGTCTTTTCAACTTCTTAAAGATTTTGAAAGAATTGTGAAAGCATATGATTAACCCACTAAAGATAGACTTAATAAAATTAATTCCTTCAACCTTTGTTTTAAGCAAAATTAATTGCTATAATTTCTTATGTTGGTGAATACCCAACCTGCCCCTCAAATTTTCAAGTTTATTTCCAACAAGAGCCTTGGTAGAAGAATCAGTCAGCTGAAGCTTAGAGAAACTATGTTCCAGTTTAAATGACTTCTTCTCTTCAAAGTCAATAGGGTTCAAGGAAATGTTGATTGTATTCAGATTGTCACAACACAATGTCACAACATCTTGTGTGACATTGTACTCAGGGAGCATCTGTTTTGACCAGATGTTTTGAGAACAGTTTTTCCTAGCAGCAACTATTTCCGCACAAAATTGGGAAGGCATTCTTTTGATATGAATCATAGTTCTGGTTGATTCTTGAATAATTTTCTGTTTGTCCAGTCCATTTTGATGGAGAGTTATAGGAGAGGAGACTTCAAGCCTCATTTCTTCAGGGAAACAGAATTTATTAGACTTGTTATTTCCAACATCCTTGTCAAGATGACTTATGGTTCTGACAACACATCCTTCTTCAAGTTTATTTGCCACATCACATATATTATCAACCTGTAGTTTTGGAGTTCTTCTGACTGCTTCCATAGAAATAGCTCTTTTCATTCTTCTTAGATGAAGAGGACCAAGCTTATGCTGCCACAGTTTCATCTCTTTTTCTTCTTTGATAATTGGACACATAGTGGAGATATCAGTGTTCTCAGGCTGCCACAAGTAGCAGTTATCTTTGGATCTGATTCCTCTCATTACAACTTCTAGTTTTTCATTAATTACTAGACATTCAGATCTTGAGAAGTTGACCTTGAATCCTAGATCACATAATTGACTGATACTAATGAGATTAGCAGTCAGCCCTTTTACTAGCAGTACTTTATTCAGACTTGGAACTCCAGGGCAGTCCAAATTACCAACTCCTTTGACTTCACCTTTAGCACCATCTCCAAAGGTCACAAAACTGGTGGTGTGAGGCATAACATTATTGAGGATATTTTTGATTCCAGTCATGTGTCTGGAACATCCACTGTCAAAGTACCAGTCTTCCTTTGCAGAGACCCTCAGGGAAGTGTGAGCTATCAGTGCAGTAGCCTTTTTCTTCCATTTAGGAGCATGTGGTACCTTTTTAGACTTCGGTTTGACACCTGAGTTCTGATTAGGATATCCATGTAATCTGAAGCAGAAGGGCTTTATGTGGCCATATCTCCCACAATGATGACATCTCCATCTTTGGTACCTTTTCTTCATATGTCTCTGTTCCTGATGTTGAGAGTTGTGTTGCGACATCTGTTTTGACATTTGCTTACCAGTACCAGATTTCTTTGCTTCCATAAATCCTAGTCCAGATTTATTTCCCACATTTTGTCCAACCTGAAGGATCTCTTCCAATTTGTCTGTTCCATTTGTCAACATCTTGACAGATTTGGTCATTTGATTCAGTTGTGAGTTCAGCAATTGAACTTCTCCTTCTAGATGACTTATAGTTTCAAGGTTTTCCCTTTTTTTCAGCCTCCAGCTTTATGATGAGTTTTGATTGTTTCTCATTCTGCACACAGACTTCAGTACTTCTGATACACAATTTCTTGTAAGTATCAGCCAGTTCTTTAAAAGTTACCTCTTCATCACTGATGTCACTTTCAGAGGTACAAACACCAGTTAAAGCAGTAACTCGTTTGGCAGATTCTTCTTCAGAATTACTTTCTGAATCACAGTCAGACCAAGTAACTGTCATTCCTTTTTGTTTCTTAAGAAAGGTAGGACATTCAGCTCAAATATGCCCATATCCTTCACAACCATGGCATTGAATTCCTCTGCCTTGAATTCCCTTCTCTTCTGACCTTGGTCTTCTGCTGGAACTGTCAATGTCAGAGGGAATGTTATGAACATTAGACCTTGACTTTGGATCCATTCTTTTGATGAGTTTGTTGAACTGTCTTCCAAGCATGGCTACAGCTTCTGAAATATTTTCTTCAACATCAGTGTTGGACATAAGTGCTATGCTCTTGTTCTTCTTGACACCATTATCAGTGATCCCCATCTCAAAAGTCTGAAGAGACCCAATAAGTTCATCCACTTTCAACTTGCTAATGTCCTGGGCTTCCTCTATGGCAGTTACCTTCATTGCAAATCTTTTAGGCAAGGATCTGAGAATCTTCCTCACCAGTTTTTCTTCTGACATCTTTTCTCCCAGTGCTCCTGAGGTGTTGGCAATCTCCAAGATGTTCATGTGAAACTCATAAATGGTTTCATCTTCCATCATTTTTAGATTCTCAAATTTGGTAGTCAACATCTGAAGCCTTGACATTTTTACTTTGGAAGTGCCCTCATGAGTAATTTTGAGAGTGTCCCAAACTTCCTTGGCCAGTTCATATTGATGTACTAATCTGAAAATGTTTCTATCAATTCCATTGAACAAGGCATTTAAAGCTTTGGAATTTCCCAGGGATAACTCATCTTCTTCTTTACTCCAATCTTCCTCAGGCTTCAGACTGATTGTCCCATCTTTCTCAGTTATGGTGGGATGGATCCATCCTTTGTCAGCAGCTCTCCAAGCCTTTTTGTCCAGAGATTTTAGGAAGGCAATCATACGGGGTTTCCAGTAGTCATAATTAGTTCCATCCAGAATGGGTGGTCTATTTCCAAAAACTCCTTCTTTGTCCATAGTGCCAGAAAGTGATATCCCTAGATCTCACCCAGTAATACAGGCAGGGTGCCTGCTCTGATGCCAATTGAAATTCTGGCTGCAGATACTCAATGTCACGTTCAATGTTATGACACCGTATCTGACTTACTATATGACAGTAAATCACACCAAACCCTAGTTTCAGGCTTGCATGGGGTTTCATAGGTAAGTACCCTCTTGAGTGTAGTTGGCTTAAAAACCTGTCCTATAAATAGTAACCGGGTTCTAAGGAGCTCAATATCATTAGATTGTTTTCATTGTTCATTGTTTTGGTTTAGCCACTTAACTAGCGACCAAAATATTCCAAGAAAACAACCCTCAATGAGTGTAGTATCGAGTATCTACCAACTTCGGACTGCACCAAAGCCGGTCATCTCACTACCCCTAATGAAAGGCCAAGATGGTCAAGTAAGGTTCTAGGTCATTAGTGCTTAGTGACATCACTCAGCGGCCCCGTACTCTCCTTGATTGAACTCAAGGGTTACCGGTACTCACAAATATGTCGCACTAATATAACTATTGCTTCGACCGTTTCGGTATACCCCGCACAGTTTCCACAACGTATTGCTATCTATGAATGTTCCCCAAAATTCGGGTGTAGGATTGCAAACCCAAACAAGAGAGCCAAGATATAAAGCAATCAAGACAAACAATTAGTCATGCAAGAGGGTGATCTAAGCCCTAAGGTTACTCCACTTTAAAGTTATCCCCAGCAGAGTCACCAGTTCTGTGATACGGTGGGAGAACTGACTTGAGTTTTGCGTTTGTTTTTGCAAATGTTTCGGTTGAGCAAGAGTCGCCACCGACTTTTTATTTTATCCTAAGGAAAGGTTAAAAAGCACAGCAAAAACCTTTGAGATGTTTTCTTGGGTTCGGGGAGTAGATTATAGAAAGGGAAGGTATTAGCACCCTTTTTATCCATGGTTATCCATGGGCTCTTAGTTACTTGCTTAGATCAACTTGCCTTAATTTTCAATTGTTTGAAATGGTGCTTTGTGTGTGTGGGTTTGAAAATGTTTTGAAAACAAGCCCATGTGGTGGCAACCTTTGTAATGATCCATGTTGGGATGTATACAAAGGTGTACGTCTTTTGAAAAGGTTTTCATTTGTTTTTGAAAGTTTGTTTTGAAAGTGTTGTGAGGTGTGGTTTAAAAATAGGCAAGTGTTTTGTTTTGCAAGTTTGATTCAAGTAACTAAGAGGTTATCTACTCCTAAATTTCTCAAAGATTTCTCCTATGTTTTTAACCCTTTTAACAATTTTGTTCCACCATTGCATTTGGTGGACAATCTTGTGTTAGGATGTGAAAGGGACGGGCGCGGGTCATCGTTTAGACCACAATTGCAATGGTGCCAAGTATCTTTGGGCAATGTTTTCTTTAAGGGACTTGATCATTTTTTAGGCAACTTTTGAAAGCGTCATCGAGGGACTATGATCATTTGATTGTTTTTGTTTTGCCCAAAGAGACCTAACATGCAATATGGCCCATTATTGAAGGCAACAAGTGGAATACCCTAGGGGTGCAAGTGTGATTAGTGTTGTCCATTTTCATGCTTGATTATCTTTGAAATTAGGTCAAACTACTTTGGTTAATTAATTTGCATACAAACCCTAATTCTAGCATGGTATAATTAGAAAGCATTAAAGTGCGAAAAAATAAAGTTCCTAAGTTATTACAACACAATATGGGAAGGGGGGTACAAATGTTCAAATGGGGGTATTTTGACAAGGAATTTAAACCTAGACTATTACATCAAATTGGGAATTTACAAGATATTTAATTGCACAAATTAAATAAGATAAATAAAATAAATATGCAAGATGCAAAAAATGTTTTTTTATGTGTATGAAAAAGGTATTTTTTATGTGTCAAATAAACAAAA
Organism: Vicia faba; assembly: GCA_948472305.1. NCBI lineage: Eukaryota > Viridiplantae > Streptophyta > Magnoliopsida > Fabales > Fabaceae > Vicia > Vicia faba. Next base: position 1,630,661,788 of record OX451737.1, on the reverse strand, counting down.
TAAGAAGTATTAATTTTTTGAGTATTTTCCATGTTTAGGACAAAACCCTAATTTTATTAAGTAAAATGTATTAATTATTTAATATGTACAAATATTTATCAATTATGTACAAAAATAAAATAAAAATGAGGTATATTTGTAAAAAAATATTTTTAATATTAAATATTAATAAAAATAAAAATGTATATATTTTGTATTTTTTGTCCTAAATATTCTAATAAATATATATGTATTTATACTATTTACTAAATATTAAATATGTACAAAATAATAATATTTAATATTTATAAAAAAAGTATATTTTATATAAAATATTTTCAGAAGATAAAATAAAATAAAAATCAGAAAATAAATGTGTTTGCATTATTTTTTTAGTATTTTGAATAAAAGTATATCTATATATTTATTTATGTACAAATACCTATTTAAACAAATAAATGCCTAATAAATTCAAAAATGGTGTGAAAAATATTTTTTATATTTTTAATATTATGAGAGAAAATAAATAAGTCAGAACAAAAAAGAAAAAGTCAAAAAATCATGAAAATAAGCATAATGGGCCAAAGAGGTGTAAAAGTAAAAATAGGGTGCAAATAAGAAAAGATAGAACAAGCCCAGCCCAAAGGACCTTCTTCAACCTCTGGCCAGAAACTTTGTCAAAAACGCGCGCTTGTACACTGATTCAAACATCTGGATTCCTGGACTTTTAGCACAAACTTACAACATAAGAAATGTTAAGCATCAAGCCACGATTCTGGACATGTAAAGAACTCATCCTAACTCTTAGAAATGAGAGAGAATTTCTCCATTCCCAAATCTTAACCTAACTTTTTATCAATATTCAGACCTCAAATTCTCATAACACAGGCAAAATAAATGGAAAGTAAAGACATGTATAGTTTCAGGGACATGAGCATGACATTTTTCATTCACAAACTTAGCGCTAATAATGCCTACATTGAGAGATAGAAGTTCATGAATATACCTGTTCAGTTGGAATCGTGTCTGGCAATGGAGGAGCTTTCAGGGCAAGATGATGGTTTGTACAGCTTGCTTGAAGTGTGAGGGTGCTATTCCAATACTTGGTATGCTTTGAAACCTTCTGTATCAAGCTGCAGAAGTCAACCTGCAAGAGGAAGAAATGAAAATGGCCAAACTGATTAGAGGAGTTACAATCTACTTCTAATGCTTTGGATAGTTTGGATTGATGGTAAGGAAAGTGTTTGAACTGGTTTTGGCCAAGATGCACGATGGAAATGAACTATGCCACTCAAACTGCAGGGATGCCCTGTTTTTGTGCAGTTCAATGGTGATTCTGTGAATGGAGAGGTATTGGAGGTGATAGGCTTGTGTCTCAGGTCAGGATGGAGGTTTGGAATGTGTTTGACAAGTTTGCCTAAGCTGGTTTTTGCTGAGATGAGAGTTGTGTCTTGTTATGCTATGTTTCTTCACACTTAAGCAAGAAAATGTCCACTTGAGTTCTAGGCTGATAGAGGCCCCCCTAATGTGCTGCACCACTTAGTCTTGATCAGTGTAATTAGTCTAATAACTTGTGCCAAAAGGATATGCACTGTACTTGCTTGGATTGCTAATTGACATAAAGTTCCACTTTTGCAAAAATAGCCATTATGCTTTTTCTACTTTGGGACTAAACCTCTATGTAAAGCTTGAACACATAAAATATGGTCTTGGCACAATGAATTTGCATTAAATTTATGAGTGTAAATGAGATATAGGGCCTGTAATCAAGAAATGCAAGCTGAGTTCAAAATTGCCTAAGTGTATGGACATGTAATTTGGTCATGAACAAAGTGAGTTTTTCCCATATTGCCAAATTCGATTCTCCCTAACCATGAGGTTGTTTGATGAGTTCTTGGACATTTTGGAAATCTTGGAGTGTGTAATACAATCCATCTTTGAAATGCAAATTGAAATTCCAAGTGGAAGTATGTGAAAATTGGTCTTGAAGTTAGGTAAAAACCTTGCCTAAAATAGGTCAAATTTTCTCTAAGTTAAGAATGGTTTGGTACCCTTGTTCCAAAAATTGTAACTTGAGCTACAAGCTTCTTTTGGGAAAACTTTGTGAATCAAAGTTATAGATTTTGCAATAGGCTACAACTTTCATGTTTTGACTTTTGCTTGAATCCAAATGAATCTTGGTGAGAAAGTGGGGCAAAGTTAGGAAAAAATTAGGGTTTTTCATAACTTAGAAAAATTCTAAGTTATGAAAAATCTTCATTTCAAACCCTAATTTGCAATTCTTGATTTCTTGATGAACAAGTTTCATGATTTGGCATGTTTTGATGAAAAATGAATCTTGACACTTGATTTTGACCAAAAAGTCAAAGTTTGACTTTTCAGTATACAGTCAAAATTGATCAATTGACTGGGAAATTCAACTGTCAATCTTGTGTATTTGGGATCTTTTGGACTTGTTGAGTATGTCAAGACAATTCCATGGGGTCCTTGAGTCCATATGTGAGCTTGGTTTTCCATTGGCTAGGTCAAACAGTCAAAAATTGCCTTTGTGCAGTCAAAACCCTAAAAATGACCATTTTGCCCTTTTGGTGATCTGATCAAATTTCTTGTGGAATTGTGATCCAAACTTGATCAAATGGTCCATGTGAGTTCATAATGTTGATGTGGGTCAATTTTCATGAGATTTGACTGTCAATTGGCCACAGTTGACTTTTTCCCCAATATAGTTGATTTCTAGGTCAACTGTCCAATTGACTGGGCAAAATTTGGAATCAAGACTTGAAACTTGGTATGGATAAACTTGGGAGTCCAACATGAAGCATGAAATTCATCTTAGGCATTTTAGGTCAAAATATCTTTGTGCAAACACAAACCCTAATTTGGGTCAACAGTGCAAGGAGAAGTCTTGAGCAGAGGAAATCCTAATTGGACCTTGAGCTCCAAGGGTCTTGTGATGAAAAAAAATGTTGAGGAAATGGGAGGGCAAATTTTGGGGTACAACAGTTGCCCCTGTTCAATCTTCTTGAACCTGAAGAGTTAGATTGGCAAGTTTGCCTTTCGTGACTCGAGGGTAAAAGGAGATTGGACACTAGAGTGCCCGGAAATTTGCACTCGCATGTTGGAGTATCAGAAATGTGATGTCGGGAATGGGCTTATAGATTCCATTTGGAGAGATGGTGGAGAGGGAGATGGGCTTACAGATTCCATCTGGAGACGTGACAGAACCTTGTCGGGAATGGGCTTATAGATGCCATTTGGAAGCGTTGATCGCATAAGAGATTCCTTAGCGAGAACTTGTGTATTTTGAGAAAGACAGATGTTTTCCTGGCTTGTTATAGGTGTTGATCTTCAATCTTTTCATGCAGATATGCCCTGGCTAGATACAGGTGTCGAATCTACAATCGGTTGCTCGCAGATATGCCCTGGCTGGATACAGGAATCGAATCTGGAAATAGTCGTCAACAGATATGCCCTGGATGGATACAGGAATCGAATCTGGAATTGTGGTAGTTGATAGATATGCCCTGGCTGGATACAGGAATCGAATCTTCAAACTCTTCAGATGTGCCCTGGCTAGATACAGGAATCGAATCTGGAATTGTGACAGTTGATAGATATGCCCTGGCTGGATACAGGAATCGAATCTTCAAACTCTTCAGACGTGCCCTGGCTAGATACAAGAATCGAGTCTGGAAACTGATCACTCACAGACGTGCCCTGGCTAGATACAGGAATCGAATCTGGAAACTGTGATAGTTGAAGGTAGTTGTCTTTTTCCCTGAAAAGGCAAAACATCAGTTGTATGCAATGTCATGATGTATGACATGTGTGATCGGTGGATCTGGAACTGAATGTTTAACGCTGGTTCACGAAATATCGCGGAAGCAAGAGTCGCCACCGTCTTTTATTTTCTCCAAATGGAAAGGACAAAAGCACAGAAAAATTCCTTATAGAGATTGCTCTCGGTTCGGGAGGTAGATTTATAGAAAGGGAAGGTGTTAGCACCCTTTCTATCCATGGTTATCCATGGGCTCTTAGATACTTGCTCACTTGTGTTTTCAAAATTGTTTGTTTGCTTTTCAACTGTGGGTTTAAAAAAAGTTTCTTTGAAAATTTCAGTTCGACTCTTATATCGGTCCTCAAGAGTGTTTGAAAAGTTGCTTTTGAAAGCTTTTTGAAAGTGTCGGTGTGAAAAGAGTTTTTGATTTTGTTTTGAAATTAGAGCAAGTATCTACGAGTTGTCTACCTACCCTAAGGAATTCGTCTGTGTAAATGTCCTTAAAGTAGTGCCATCCCACCATTGAGAGGTAGGTAGCACCACCATTGGAGGTGTTCGGGTCAATTCGAGGGTTCGGGACATTGTGGTCACCAGAGCAATGGGAAGACACCTTAGAAGCTACCCTCATGCCATGTTCATGGACATGAGGACTTACTAAAACATCCTCTACTCGACGACCACTTTTCGAGGGGCAAGGCAACAGTGAGGCGTACCCTAGGGGTGGTGTGTGATTGGTGTGTCATTTTTAGTTATATTTGTCTTGTTCATGCATTAGTGTTCTACGCGTTGCTTTTATTTTGGCATTCATTCTTTCATGCAAATTATTAACAGTTTAAAAGGTGCGGAATTGAAAAGTCCTACGCTATTACAAAGGCGCGGGTCCACATCGCCAAATTAATCCCGGACCCGATTTGAATAAAAAAATAATGCGGAAAGATAAATGTCTAATTAATCTATTACATGGCTTTGGGATAATTACATGAAATTTACAAAAAGAAACGAAATAAGCGCGCGAAACGGAATTATAATCGAAAGCGAGGGCGTTGGACCCTTTTAAAGAAATTGAATTGACATTAATAAATTAATTAAGTTTAAATAAAAAGAAAGAATTTTTTGGAGTTTTTGTATTTATGGAATTTAATGAGAAAGTTAAATTGGGATTAAAAAAAGTTAATTAACCCTAGTTCTAAATTGTTTTTAATTTATGAAAAAAATATTTTTTTAGTTTGACCTAATTTACATTAATTATTTACATGGCATATTTATTTATAAAAATAATTAATATTTAATAATGGTAAAAGAAAAGAAAAAGAATAAAAGTATTTAAAACCCTAATTCTACATTTTTTAGTTTATATAAAAAAATCATTAAAATTAAACCTAGAATTAAAACTAAATTAATTAAATAAATTTATTTACAAAAAAAACATTTAAATAAAATATATTTATATTTTTTTGTCTTTCTGATTTTTTTGTTATTTTTATGTTATGAAAAATTAATTTATGAATTAAACTAAAAATAAATAAAACAAATAAATAAAAAAAATAAAAAGAATGAAAAATAAAATGCAAACCAATGGGGGGTGTTGACCCCAATTTTGGAGGTATTTTCCAGCAATTTTGGCCCATTTATTGGAGGCCTGGTTGACTTTTCTGGGATGCGTGTGGCTCCATTGACCAATGCGTATGGTATTCTTCAGATCAAGGCCATTGGATTGATCTCAGTGGCCATGTGGCAAGCTTTGATAGTGGATGCATGGTGAACCCCTGGAAGGCACGCTGCGTAGGAACCTGGAAAACAAAATAATATTGAGAAGGGAGGGGACCTGGGAATCGAACCCAGGTCCCAATGCTTACCAAGCCATATGCCTACCAACTGAGCTGCTTAGCATGTTTGTCATTATAGTGGAAAAGAAATAATATATAAAACAATAACGTCCACTATGCTGGAACACTCAAAAACGCGCCAACGTTTAAATGGACCACTCAGGTAAAGCCACGTCCATCTTCTTCCTTGCTTCCTTGCTTTTTGCCTGAAAAAATATATCAAATAGCGGGGGTTTTGAACCCCCACTAACCACAGTACAGGAAAATAGCGATTAGGCCATACTCAAATATAAAAAAGGCGCGACCTATGGAATTGAATCGTCCAGAGCTTCCGGTTTCAGTGGTATAGGTCTTGTGTCTCAATTTTTCCAGAGGAACAAAGCCCTCTTTTAAAACCTCTGCAACCCTAAAGGGCTTCCATGGCAAGTTTGCATATAGGCGATGAAAATTCAATTAAACAATATCAATAGATTCAGAAGGTCCATATTAGTATAAAACAACAATCAAAATGTATGAAAAATGTCCAGAAATTCAAATACGATTGTGCATAAAGTTTGAGGAATTTTGACTTCTGTATACCAATTCTTGATGCGTAGGAACTAGAAAAAGATTCAGTTAGGTTCAGGGAGACCTCAGCAAGCTTTTTGGATGGATTATAGGCTTTGAATCACGCCCTATGAGTGTTTTCAGTTTTGGAATTTTTGACAAAAAATTCAAAGTTGGTATTTTGTTTCAGGCGCAGCTTCCAGGTTGTATGCATTAGGGTTAAGTTCTGACTTATATGAGGGATGAATTAGGGTAACAAAACAAGCCTAATATCCAAGGAATTAAGGCAAGTGATCTAAAAACCAAGTAACTAAGAGCCCATGGATAACCATGGATGAAAAGGGTGCTAATACCTTCCCTTTTCATAATCTACCCCCCGGACCCACGAAATATCTCAAAAGGTTTTTGCTGTGCTTTTTTAACCTTTCCTTTAGGATAAAATAAAAAGTCGGTGGCGACTCTTGCTTAACCGAACAAGTGCGAATACAAACGCAAAACTCATAGTCAGTTCTCCTACCGTATCACAGAACTGGCGACTCTGATGGGGAAAGACTTAAAAGTGGGGTTACCTTAGGGTTTAGATCACCTTTACTTTCTTGCTTTGATTGACTTGATTGCTTTATCTTTTGGGTTCTTGTTTGGGTTTGTTGTAAAGCCTACACCCGGATTTGGGGCACCTTCTTAGGTAAATAGAAAAAAAACTGCGAGGGAACTGTGCGAGGTATACCGACATGGTTGAAGCAGTAAGCTATGTTAGTGTGACATATTTGTGAGTACCGGTAACCCTTGAGTTCAATCAAGGAGAGTACGGGGCCGCTGAGTGATGTCGTGAAGCACTAACGAACTCTTAGAACCTTAATTGACCATCTTAGCCTTTTTAGGGTAGTGAGATGACCGACTTTGGTGCAGTCCGAAGTTGGTAGATACTCGATACTACACTCATTTAAGGGTTGTTTTCTTGGAATATTTTGGTCGCCAGTTAAGTGGCTAAACCGAAACAATGAACACAGAAAACAATCCAATGATATTGAGCTCCTTAGAACCCGGTTTCTATTTTAGGACAGGATGAACCAACTAACTTCAAGAGGGTACTTACCTAAACCCCATGCAAGCCTAAACCTAAGGACTTGTTTGCTTTGTGTGAATATTTTGGTCTGTATATACACTTACTTGCTTGTGCATACATGTACATAACATCATGACATCATACCATAGCATTTTCAATAACCATTTCAAGGATCTCGAGGGTTCTTTTGATGCAGGGTTACGTTGAACCAGATGTCTACCAAGGGGTAAGGGGTTTCTCCTCTAACCAATGCCAACCAAAGTTCAAGTGCAACAACTTGAATTAGTGGCTATGACCCACTCGACATGGTGAGCTTGATTCTCGTGGAAAGACATCCACCGATACAAAGTTCTCCAAACAAAGATCATGTACAACAACTTGAATCAGTGGCTATGACCCACTCGATATGGTGAGCTTGATTCTCGTGGAAAGACGTCCACCGGTGCAAAGTTCTCCAATCCAAGAGCAAAGTTAAACCTCTAACATTTTCTTGTGTTTACCCCAAGAGATCCTTGAAAGCATGCATCCACATATCATGCATTGCATTTTGACAGTCATTCCTTTTTCAGGTTTCCTTACTCTCCTGCTGTTTATTTCAGCAAGAGATGGCTCTAGAAAGGTCTGTCAAAGACATCCAAGACCAGACTGCTCAGTTGCAGGAGATGTTCCTGAACTTGTCTCTGGGGCAAGAAGAGATGAAAGCTCTCCTCACAAAGGGCTTGGAGAATTCCAACAATGCCAGGAGTGATCAGCTTACGGAGCTGCAGTTTGATCTGACAACCTTGAGGACCCAAGTGATGGGACAGTTGGTGGGCCAGATGGCTCTCATCCAAGACCTATCTCAAAGACAAGAGGAACTCAGAGTTCTTGTCCGCCAACTACTTCCAAGTAACCAATTGGGGCGAACATCTGAGGTTGAAGAGCAAGTCACCGCCCAGCCTCCAGCCACTCAAGAAGACAAGGGGAAGGCTCCTTCGCTTGCTTCAGGGTCACAAGCCCATCAACAACCTCGCCAGCGTCAATGGGGTAATCGGCGTAAGCAAGAAACATTGGGAAGACAGTTCACGGAGACTGAAATACCATCATTCTTTATACTGAAGCGTCTGTTGGAGGTCAACTTGCTCACCCTAAGGGATCCTCCTCAGAAGCTCAATACCTCCTCTCCTAACTATCGTCCCGACGCATTATGTGTTTACCATTACTACAGCCCGGGACACGACACCAACGACTGTTGGGCCTTGAAGAACAAGATTCAAGATCTGATCGACATTGGGGTGCTGGAATTCATGCCAGACGGCGAGATGAAAATCTTCCGTTAAAGGGTTCTCCACTTGAAGTGACGAAGCTCAAGCTGAAAGACTTTTGCTTCTTTTTAAATTTTCAAAGTTGTAATTTCTTTTGCTGTCAAACAATTATTTGTTGATGTTAAACTCTGTTTTCATTAATGCATTGCATATGTTTGTCTTGAATTCATCCATTCGTTTCACTACTCTTATGCTTTTCTTTATGATATTTGACTCTTGATAAAAAGCTGCAAGCCTTTAGAGGGAGGATGACGAAACAATGCCATGATCTTATACAGTATGCTTTCGAACAGACCTTGCTGATGATGTACAGGCATTTCTTTTAATTCCCAAACACTGGAGTTATAAGGAAGTTAATCCCTAGTCAACCCCTTCGAGCCAAAGAAGTAGGAGTTTTCTGTTCTAAACAATCGAAACCTTTGATATAAACCTGGGGCAGGGTAGTATCTCAGTTTAATTCAAAAGAAAATGCGCATTGAAGTCGCAAACTCTCAGTTCATAATACAACGAACGACGTCAAAAGAGAAAGCATTCCTTTGGAATCAAAAGACAGGGGTGGTTCCCTATCACATAGCCAGTCAATCTCTCAAAAGAGAAAAGCCCACCAAGCCAAAACCTATAAAGGAGGCTTAATAAAGCTGGGGCATCCCGCTGACGGTAATCCCGGAAAACGGTAACAGTCAGGCAAAAGTTAGGGATAACAAATCAAAATCAAAATAGTGAGGTCATTACAAAATCCTCAACAACATGAAAAATGTTGAAAAAGAAAAGAGGAGATGATGATTGTCTCCCCGAATTCAACCGGTGAACCATCGCCCAAAAGTCGTTCCAAACTCAAAACAGAGTGACACACAATTAACTGAGCTTAGGTTGAAGAACATCACGAAGAGCGGGTGGGTACAAATATACTTTGAGCCTTTATCCTTTGTTTCTTAAACCATGAACCAAACCACGTTACAACCCTTCAAAAGTCCTAATTGAAGCATGGGTTAGTTCGAAAGCACACTGTTACAAAAGGTATCCTGACTCCTGTAAGGCTTTGCTCTAAATCTTGTGTTGATCTGTCTTATAAAAAGTTTTCTGCTAAAAAATGCATTCTTCAAAACTTCGAGACAAACATAAACTTTGCATTATTTGAATATCACTGTCTGCATTTGGCTTTTTGATTGACAGCGAAGAAATTCATACAGCGAATGTTCGGAGGAACGAAAACTCTCTCAGTAAGTAAAAATCACTTCAAGAGGATAACACTTCCATCACAAATCTCCTATCAACAAGGGGCATGACATAGCACCATCTGTAACACCCTCTAAAAACCCCGAATAAATTTTCGTAAAACACTAAAAGCATAATATCAGAGTACATGTATAATCGAGGATGCTACAATTCTCTTTTAATAAAACAAATTCCTGTCATGCATAATCTTAGTAGTAACTCATACATGTTTACACAGCGGAAGTAATTTAATTAAATAAAATCAATGTTATAATATTTTCAAAATCATCAGGGATTAACACCTGGAAAATGTCAACATCATATTATAACAAAACATAAGGAATTAAACGAGTCTGACTAAAACAGCTCGACAAACAAACGTTCCCGGAGTTACAACTATCAGAGCATGACCCGGACAATACTAAACGAAAATAAACTAGAAACGACAAGCCTTCGCCAAGCACCTGAACGAAGCTCCTCAATCTGAAATATTCAACAGTAAGGGTGAGCATCTCAATTATACATTTGATTATACGTTCATAACAATCAATTCAGGAAATCATAAGCATCACCCAATAATTAGCATATTTCATAGTTCACAATAACCTTTACAATTCATATACCCATGATATATTACTTTTCGTATTTGCAAATAATCATCAAACATCGTCAACCATTTAGCAATCATACGTGCATACAACCAATCAAATACAACATTGGAAAAATCACCCATTCATGTTATATTCAAGGTAATGCAACACACCCATGCATGTGGTACCACTTTACCGCCCCATTAAATCTCGGGTCACGGATAACTCACCGTTCCATTATATCGCGGACACGGCTACCACCTCAACGTTCCATTAAATCGCGGACACGTATATTGGCCACCATGTTAATTCCACACGATGGGAATTAACAAATGCAACATGATATGTAAGTATGTAACACTCAGCATACTATGAACATCAATCAACATATCATGCACATCAACAACATCAATCATAACAGGATATGGATAGCATGTAATCACTCAGCATACTATTTAAACATCAATCATATCAAGTCATATCATAATTCATGCTCAATAACATTATCCAAAAGCACGACAATAAAATCCACAATAACGCACAAAAAACAAATTCAGAAAAATCAACACAGCAGAGCAACACGGGTGCCCGTGTTGTGCAACACGGCCCGTGTTGCTGAGCGCGTCCAGAAAACACACATTTTTTTTCTTCTCATTACAGGGAACCTAACACGGGTACCCGTGTTGTGCAACACGGCCCGTGTTGTGCAACCAGAAAGCACACTATCTCACCAACACAGAAGAGCAACACGGGTGCCCGTGTTGTGCAACACGGCCCGTGTTGCTGAGCGCGTACAGGATTTTCCTGAACCTGCAGCAGCTCAGAACAGCAGCCAAACGCGGGAAAATGCCAGCCAAAACGCGCATTTCGGTACCTAACGACATCGATTTTGTATAATTCAAAACAACACCTCAATTTCCTAATTACCAACAATCATTATAGTAACCTTAACCGGGATTAATCGTCCTTTTTAGGGAATTTCTGACAACATTAAGGTTATCCCTAAACCTCTAAGGTAAATTCACGATCATGCAGATATACTCCCAATCCACCATTTGGAACCTAAAATTCCTAATCGATTCATAAAAATTGGGAACCTAACCCTTTTCTAACAAGGTTCAATCCTAAGGGTATCGATTCCTAGTAACATCTAACAATTGGGGTTTTTCCCTACGATTACCCAAATCAACCGTACATAAACCCATAAACAAAGGTAAGTCGAGTAATAGCCCCCCTTACCTTATCAATTAGCAGCTTTGATCTTTTTGAGCGATGTTCTTCGTTCTTCGTTCTTCGTACCTTCAGAGCTCTGCTTCCCAAAATCCCAACTTCTGTTTATCGTGAAAAATGAGAAAATAACTTGAGTTCCAAAACATAACTTTACTTCTTTTGCACCCCCACTCTTTACTAACAACATCCAAGCCCAATAACTTAAAAACTCAGCATTTTCTTATTTCTTTTATTTTCCTCCATATTTCAAAATAAATAATTCCTTTTTATTTTATTAATTCTAATAAAATAATTTTCCCAAATTTAAATAAATCAAATAATTGAAACTGGGGTGTTACAACTCTCCCCCACTAAAAGAGTTTTCGTCCTCGAAAACATACCTTAGACGAACAGTTCCGGATAAGCCTCTTTCATCTGGCTCTCCAGCTCCCAAGTGATATTTCCATCTGCTGGACCTCCCCAAGCAACCTTCACTAATGCTATCTCTTTACCTCTTAGCTGTTTCACTTCCCGATCTTCTATCCTCATAGGCAATGTTTCTACTGTCAGGTTATCTCTCACCTGTACATCATCTATTTGGATTACATGAGATGGGTCTGGAATGTATCTCCTCAACTGAGAAACATGAAAAACATCGTGCAAATTCGCAAGTCTCGGAGGTAAAGCAATACGATAAGCAACTTCTCCAACTCTTTCCGTAATCTGAAACGGACCAATAAAACGCGGAGTCAACTTCTTAGATTTCAACGCTCGACCAATACCCGTCATCGGAGTAACTCTCATAAACACATGATCTCCAGCACTAAATTCTAAATTCTTTCTCCTCTTATCATGATAACTTTTCTGACGACTCTGAGAAGCTCTCATCTTCTCTTGAATCAATTTGATCTTTTCAGTAGTCTGCTGAACAATCTCTGGCCCAACTACCGAACTCTCTCCAGATTCATACCAACACAAAGGTGTTCTACACCGTCTACCATACAATGCCTCGAACGGAGCCATACCAATACTCGAATGGTAACTATTGTTATAAGTAAATTCAATCAATGGCAAATAGCTATCCCAAGCTCCACCCTTCTCTAAAACACAAGCACGCAATAAATCTTCCAACGATTGAATCGTCCTCTCCGTCTGTCCATCAGTCTGAGGATGGTAAGCTGAACTCAACCTCAATTTAGTACCCAAAGCCTTCTGCAATCCTTCCCAAAATTTCGAAGTGAATCTCGGATCTCTATCCGACACAATACTAGAAGGAACTCCATGCAAACTCACTATTTTCTCAATATATAACTGTGCCAATCTCTACATTGAGTAATCCATTCGCACCGGTATAAAATGAGCAGACTTAGTCAACCTATCCACAACGACCCATATTGCTTCACAATTCGTAGGAGTCCTCGGCAACCCAGATACAAAATCCATAGAAATACTATCTCACTTCCATTCTGGAATAACATTGGTTGCATAAATCCAGACGGCTTCTGATGCTCAATCTTCGATTTCTGACAGATTAAACATGCATACACAAATTCAGCTATTTCCTTTTTCATTCCCGGCCACCAAAACAATTTCTTCAAATCATGATACATTTTCGTGGCACCCGGATGAATACTCATCCCACTGCGATGTCCTTCCTCTAATATACTCTTCTTGATTTCTGCGACATCAGGAACACAAACTCTATCGCCAAATCTCATAACATCATTTTCATCAATTCTAAACTCACCACCTTGATCTTGGTTGATCAATGTCAATTTATCAACTAAATTAACATCAGATTTCTGCCCGATCCTGATCTCTTCTAGGATACCACTAGTAAGTTTCAACATACCCAAACGAACACACTTCGGAGTACTTTCACAAACTAAACTCAAATCTTGGAATTGTTCAATTAACTCCAATTCACGAACCATCATCATAGACATATGCAAGGATTTCCTGCTCAAAGCATCCGCAACCACATTTGCCTTACCAGGATGGTAATTCAAACCAAAATCATAATCTTTGAGAAATTCCAACCACCTTCTTTGCCTCATATTGAGCTCTTTCTGATCGAAAAGATACTTCAAACTCTTATGATCACTATACACTTCAAATCTCGAACCATACAGATAATGTCTCCACAATTTCAAGACAAACACAACTGCTGCCAACTCTAAATCATGAGTAGGATAGTTCCTTTCATGAACCTTCAACTGTCTCGAAGCATACGCAACTACCTGTTGATTCTGCATTAAAACACCACCTAATCCCATCAGAGATGCATCACAATAAACCACAAAAGACTCCACCGGATTCGGCAAAATCAGAATAGGAGCACTAGTCAATCTCCGCTTCAATTCTTGGAAACCTTTCTCACAATCAGAATCCCAAATAAACGCTTGTCCTTTACGAGTCAACTTCGTCAACGGCAAAGCTAACTTTGAGAATCCTTCGATAAACTTTCTGTAATAACCTGCAAGACCAAGAAAACTTCTGATTTCAGAAACAGTCTTCGGCGCTTCCCACTGAGATACTGCTTCTACTTTTGTAGGATCCACTGCAATACCATTCTTAGAAATCACATGTCCAAGAAAACTAACTTCATTCAGCCAGAACTCACATTTGGACAACTTTGCATACAACTTCCTATCTTTCAACAACTCTAACACAATTCTGAGATGTTCCGCATGCTCTTCGTCATTCTTGGAATAAATCAGAATGTCATCAATAAAAACCACAACAAACTTATCCAGATACGGATGAAAAATCCTGTTCATATATTCCATGAAAACACCAGGTGCATTAGTAACCCCGAACGGCATAACAGAATATTCATAATGCCCATACCTCGTTCGAAAAGCAGTCTTTTGAACATCTTCCGCTTTCACACGAATCTGATGATATCCAGATCTCAAGTCAATCTTACTGAATACACTTGCTCCAATTAGCTGATCCATTAAATCATCAATCCTCGGTAACGGGTACCGATTCTTAATGGTTACCTTGTTCAATTGCCTGTAATCAACACACAGTCTCATAGAACCTTCTTTCTTCTTAACCAACAATACCGGAGCACCCCAAGGCGAAACACTTGGACGAATAAACTTCTTCTCCAGTAAATCTTCCAATTGACTCCTCAATTCAGCCAACTCAGACGCAGACATACGATATGGCGCCATCGACACCGGTCTCGTACCAGGAATCAAATCTATAGAGAATTCCACTTCTCTCTCAGGAGGTAACTCACCAACATCATCCGGAAAGACTTCTGGAAAATCACACACCACTGGCAATTCCACACTCCTGACCTTTCCTGTTGCATCTAACGAAGCAAGTAACATAAACACATTAGCACCGTCTTCCATTGCTTCTTGTACCTGCCTAGCAGTCATAGTCAAATTCTCGACACCAACTGCTTCTGGAAAAATCACCGTCTTAGCAAAGCAGTTCAGACGAACCCGGTTGAATTCCAACCAGTTCATCCCAAGGATAATATCAATTTGTTCAAGCGGTAGGCACACTAAATCCATACCGAAACCTCTACCAAAAATCTCAATAGGACAATTCCTACATACAAGTGAAGTTGTCACTGAACCCGATGCAGGAGTATCAACAACCATGCTACCTCGCATACCAGATATGTCCAGTTTCAACCTCTCAGCACAATCCAAAGAAATGAAAGAATGAGTTGCACCAGTATCAATAATTGCAACTAAAGGTGTGCCATGAATAAAACACGTACCTTTAATCAATCGATCCTCTGGAGTAGTCTCAGATCCAGACAAAGCGAACACTTTTCCACCTGACTGATCCTTCCTAGGCTTAGGACACTGCGGACGAATGTGACCTTCTTCGCCACAATTGTAACAAGTAACAGACTTCCCTTTGCAATCAATAGACAAATGACCAGCCTTTCCACATTTATAGCACTTCTTCTCATCACTCTTGCAATCTCGAATGTGATGACCAGACTCACCACACCTGTAGCATCTGGTAGGAGCCTTAGAATCTCCCCCACTAGGCCTTTTCCATCCACCTGATTTCTGGTTATCTCTACCATATGGCTTGCCACGGTCCATATGTTGCTTTCCTCTTTTATCAACAGCCCCACGAGAGTGAGACGACCTATTCTTGGTAATATCTTCTTCCAGGATTCTGCTACAATCCACCAGATCAGAAAATCTACGAATACGCTGGTACCTGATTCCCTGCTTAATCTCATCTCGGAGACCATTCTCAAATTTGATACATTTAGAGAATTCCCCAGCCTCATCATTGTTGTAGTGAGCATAATACTTTGCCAGCTCAGTGAACTTAGTAGCATACTCACTAACCGTCAGATTGCCCTGCTTAAGCTCCAAAACTCAATTTCCTTTCTTCCCCGAACATCTTCAGGAAAGTACCTCCTCAGAAAAGCCCTTCTGAAGTTAGCCCAAGTCAGTGCCTCTCCATCTTGAACCATTTCAGTCCTTGTTGCAACCCACCAGTCGTCGGCTTCTTCTGCCAACATATGCGTACCATATCTGACTTTCAGATCTTCAGCACAATCAATCACACGGAAAATCCTTTCGATTTCCTTCAGCCACTTCTGAGCACCTTCAGGGTCATGTGTACCTTTGAACAACAGAGGATTGTTCCTTTGGAAATTTCCCAATTGCCTATCAGCACCAATCACGCCTCCAGTTGGGTTTCCAGCAAGTACACCAGCTAACATCCCCAAAGCCTCAGCTAGTGCAGCATCATTTCGTCCGTTACCTCTTCCAGCCATGTTCCTGAGAATTAAAACATACTCTTCATCAGAATACAGTATCGACAGTGTTACCTTACACTAATCGCATACAAAAGGGATGACTGACTCAAGACTCTGGTCGCAACGACCGACTATGCTCTGATACCACTATTGTAACACCCTCTAAAAACCCCGAATAAATTTTCGCAAAACACTAAAAGCATAATATCAGAGTACATGTATAATCGAGGATGCTACAATTCTCTTTTAATAAAACAAATTCCTGTCATGCATAATCTTAGTAGTAACTCATACATGTTTACACAGCGGAAATAATTTAATTAAATAAAATCAATGTTATAATATTTTCAAAATCATCAGGGATTAACACCTGGAAAATGTCAACATCATATTATAACAAAACATAAGGAATTAAACGAGTCTGACTAAAACAGCTCGACAAACAAACGTTCCCGGAGTTACAACTATCAGAGCATGACCCGGACAATACTAAACGAAAATAAACTAGAAACGACAAGCCTTCGCCAAGCACCTGAACGAAGCTCCTCAATCTGAAATATTCAACAGTAAGGGTGAGCATCTCAATTATACATTTGATTATACGTTCATAACAATCAATTCAGGAAATCATAAGCATCACCCAATAATTAGCATATTTCATAGTTCACAATAACCTTTACAATTCATATACCCATGATATATTACTTTTCGTATTTGCAAATAATCATCAAACATCGTCAACCATTTAGCAATCATACGTGCATACAACCAATCAAATACAACATTGGAAAAATCACCCATTCATGTTATATTCAAGGTAATGCAACACACCCATGCATGTGGTACCACTTTACCGCCCCATTAAATCTCGGGTCACGGATAACTCACCGTTCCATTATATCGCGGACACGGCTACCACCTCAACGTTCCATTAAATCGCGGACACGTATATTGGCCACCATGTTAATTCCACACGATGGGAATTAACAAATGCAACATGATATGTAAGTATGTAACACTCAGCATACTATGAACATCAATCAACATATCATGCACATCAACAACATCAATCATAACAGGATATGGATAGCATGTAATCACTCAGCATACTATTTAAACATCAATCATATCAAGTCATATCATAATTCATGCTCGATAACATTATCCAAAAGCACGACAATAAAATCCACAATAACGCACAAAAAACAAATTCAGAAAAATCAACACAACAGAGCAACACGGGTGCCCGTGTTGTGCAACACGGCCCGTGTTGCTGAGCGCGTCCAGAAAACACACATTTTTTTTCTTCTCATTACAGGGAACCTAACACGGGTACCCGTGTTGTGCAACACGGTCCGTGTTGTGCAACCAGAAAACACACTATCTCACCAACACAGAAGAGCAACACGGGTGCCCGTGTTGTGCAACACGGCCCGTGTTGCTGAGCGCGTACAGGATTTTCCTGAACCTGCAGCAGCTCAGAACAACAGCCAAACGCGGGAAAATGCCAGCCAAAACGCGCATTTCGGTACCTAACGACATCGATTTTGTATAATTCAAAACAACACCTCAATTTCCTAATTACCAACAATCATTATAGTAACCTTAACCGGGATTAATCGTCCTTTTTAGGGAATTTCTGACAACATTAAGGTTATCCCTAAACCTCTAAGGTAAATTCACGATCATGCAGATATACTCCCAATCCACCATTTGGAACCTAAAATTCCTAATCGATTCATAAAAATTGGGAACCTAACCCTTTTCTAACAAGGTTCAATCCTAAGGGTATCGATTCCTAGTAACATCTAACAATTGGGGTTTTTCCCTACGATTACCCAAATCAACCGTACATAAACCCATAAACAAAGGTAAGTCGAGTAATAGCCCCCCTTACCTTATCAATTAGCAGCTTTGATCTTTTTGAGCGATGTTCTTCGTTCTTCGTACCTTCAGAGCTCTGCTTCCCAAAATCCCAACTTCTGTTTATCGTGAAAAATGAGAAAATAACTTGAGTTCCAAAACATAACTTTACTTCTTTTGCACCCCCACTCTTTACTAACAACATCCAAGCCCAATAACTTAAAAACTCAGCATTTTCTTATTTCTTTTATTTTCCTCCATATTTCAAAATAAATAATTCCGTTTTATTTTATTAATTCTAATAAAATAATTTTCCCAAATTTAAATAAATACAAAAATTAAAACTGGGGTGTTACACCATCCAATTAACCTGGGGAAGTCCAGTCAAGGTCCAACAGATCTTTCAAAATCCAATTAACCTGGGGCAGTCCAATCAAGGTCCAACAGATCTTTCAAAATCCAGTTAACCTGGGGCAGTCCAGTCAAGATTTCAAAAAATCTCTCAATATGCAGAGTAATCTGATTCAAGACTCCTTCATCACCACTTGGGGCATTCGAATGTCAAAAGTGTTCAACCAATTAACTATCACATTTCCAGACTCGATTCTTGTATCTAGCCAGGGCACATCTGAAGAGTTTGAAGATTCGATTCCTGTATCCAGCCAGGGCATATCTGTTAACTATCACATTTCCAGACTCGATTCCTGTATCTAGCCAGGGCACGTCTGAAGAGTTTGAAGATTCGATTCCTGTATCCAGCTAGGGCATATCTGTTAACTATCACATTTCCAGACTCGATTCCTGTATCTAGCCAGGGAACTTCTGAAGAGTTTGAAGATTCGATTCTTGTATCCAGCCAGGGCATATCAGTTAACTATCACATTTCCAAACTCGATTCCTGTATCTAGCCAGGGCACGTCTGAAGAGTTTGAAGATTCGATTCCTGTATCCAGCCAGGGCATATCTGTTAACTATCACCTATCCAGACTCGATTCCTGTATCCATCCAGGGCACGTCTGAAGAGTTCCAGATCAATACCTGTAACAAGCCATGAAACATCTATGAACGACCGATTGTAGATCAACACCTGTAACAAGCCAGGAAATTATCTACATCACCACTTGGGGCATTCGAATGTCAAAAGTGTTCAAAAACCCGATGCGGTTTTACACGGGATCATCATCAGGAAACCCTACACCGGTTCCTCCTTCAACTTCAAGACTTCTGAAAACAGTTTATGGATTCTTCCCAACAACGGATGTTAATCTATCAGCTTGTTCAGATGCAATTTTTGAAAACAGTTTACGGACGCTTCCCAACAACGGATGCTGCTCTATTGCTTATTCAATCCCAAGATTTCTGAAAAAAGTTCACGGGTTCTCCAAGTAACGGATGTTGACCTATCACTTGTTCAGATTCTTCTCAAGACTTCTGAAAACAGTTTATGGATTCTTCCCAACAACGGATGTTAATCTATCAGCTTGTTCAGATGCAATTTTTGAAAACAGTTTACGGACGCTTCCCAACAACGGATGCTGCTCTATTGCTTATTCAATCCCAAGATTTCTGAAAACAGTTCACGGGTTCTCCAAGTAACGGATGTTGACCTATCACTTGTTCAGATTCTTCTCAAGACTTCTGAAAACAGTTTATGGATTCTTCCCAACAACGGATGTTAATCTATCAGCTTATTCAGATGCAATTTTTGAAAACAGTTTACGGACGCTTCCCAACAACGGATGCTGCTCTATTGCTTATTCAATCCCAAGATTTCTGAAAACAGTTCACGGGTTCTCCAAGTAACGGATGTTGACCTATCACTTGTTCAGATTCTTCTCAAGACTTCTGAAAACAGTTTATGGATTCTTCCCAACAACGGATGTTAATTTATCAGCTTGTTCAGATGCAATTTTTGAAAACAGTTTACGGACGCTTCCCAACAACGGATGCTGCTCTATTGCTTATTCAATCCCAAGATTTCTGAAAACAGTTCACGGGTTCTCCAAGTAACGGATGTTAACCTATCACTTATTCAGACACTTCTCAACGTTCTGAAAACAGTTTATGGATTCTTCCCAACAACGGATGTTAATCTATCAGCTTGTTCAGATGCAATTTTTGAAAACAGTTTACGGACGCTTCCCAACAACGGATGCTGCTCTATTGCTTATTCAATCTCAAGATTTCTGAAAACAGTTCACGGGTTCTCCAAGTAACGGATGTTAACCTATCACTTATTCAGACACTTCTCAACGTTCTGAAAACAGTTTACGAATTCTCCAGTAACGGATGTCAATCTATCGCTTGTTCAGATTCCAAGCCTTCGCCTGCAGCAATCAGAGGACTCTCGCAATCCCCAGCCAGAGAGCCTTCCAGAAGCTAACTCCACTCAGTCAAGTTTCGTTATCCCCAGTGATGCTAAAACTTCAAATTATCAATCCCTAGCAGAGCCAGACTAGTGAACCTTCTCCCCACAGAGTTACTTCCCGCCAAACTGAAGATTCTCAGTCTTACCTCCCCGGCATGAGTCAATTAGATTGGAACTCCCCAGTAGAGGTCATCAGGAATTCTCTTCCCCAGCAACAGCCAAGGAATTATTTTCCCGGCAGCAGTCAAGATTCTTTTATCTTCAGTCGTCCAAGATTCATTTATCCTCAGCAAGATAGCCCATCAGCTTACATGCGCATTCATCACATTCATGTCATAAACATTGATGTCACATACATTGCATCATGCATCATGACATTGCATACAACTAACCCTTTACTTTTTCAGGTAATATCAGTCGACAGATAAAGATCACCTCCCGAGATTCATCCAGAAATAGTTCAGATATAACTCGGACACAGCGACATTTTGATACTTATTCCAGATCCATTCAGACGCATCATCAGGAAACCCTACACCGGTTCCTCCTTCAACTTCAAGATTTCTGAAAACAGTTCACGGGTTCTCCAAGTAACGGATGTTGACCTATCACTTGTTCAGATTCTTCTCAAGACTTCTGAAAACAGTTTATGGATTCTTCCCAACAACGGATGTTAATCTACCAACGTGTTCAGATGCAATTTTTGAAAACAGTTTACAGATTCTTCCCAACAACGGATGTTAATCTACCAACTTGTTCAGATGCCAACTTTTGAAAACAGTTTACGGACGCTTCCCAACAACGGATGTGGCTCTATTGCTTACTCAATCTCAACTTCAAAATAGTTTACGGATTCTCCAAACACAGATGTCAATCTATTGCTTATTCGGACCCCCAATTCAGAGATGTTCCAAAACATGGGTGCCTTTCTGATACTTGTCCACTCACCATTGACATACAGTTTCACATGTCCAGATGGCATCTATAAGCCCATCCTCCTACCAGCAGTCGCCAAATGGCATCTTTAAGCCCATTATCAGATGGCATCTCTAAGCCCATCCCCTGACAAGATTCTATCGCATCAGATGGCATCTTTAAGCCCATCACCAAATGGCATCTTTAAGCCCATTCACCTCTACTATCACATCGCCGAGTGCAAATTTTCTGGGTACTTTAGTTTCCAATCTTCTTTTACCTTCAAGTCGCGAAAGGCAAACTTGCCAATCTAACTCTTCAGGTTCAAGAAAATTGAACAGGGGCAACTGTTGTACCCCAAAATTTGCCCTCGCATTTTTCCACGAGAAATCGCAGTTTCAGGCGTTTCCTGATTTTTCAAACTGGCTCAAGAATCGGTCAAACAGACTTTTCTCGTCAGTCAAGCAAAATTAGGGTTTTATTGATTTTTCAGGGCTCTGGAATGTTTCACACAGTTGGCTTAGGGTTTTGGTTGATTTTGGCTCAACTTTGATCAGGCGAACGCTCTTTGGAATTTAATCAGGAATTAGGGTTTTTTTGGGCACGTTCTCAAAAGGATTTAAATTCTACAGCACTTTGCAAGTTATTCCGAGATTTGGGTTGGATTCGCGTTTGTTTGACTTAATCAGTAAAAAGAATGCATTTGGTTTGAATTCACGTTCGTTTGATTGAACCAGTCAAAAGATCCATGCAGTTTGGATTTACAGTGTTTGGTAAAAATCAGTGAAAAGGGAGTGCGCCTGATCAGTTGTTTTGGTTAACTGTTGCTTTGCTTTGGATATTGGAAAGGCCAGGTTTAACTGAGTAAATTGCTAAAGCATTGTTTATTTAAATTATTTATTATTCTGAGGTTAAGTGATTGGAATTTATTTTTCAATTATTTTAATTCAAAGAATTTTAAATAATAAATAAACAATAAAAGAGGAAATAGAATTAATTGGATAATAAAAACTTTTATTTATTTTTAAATTATTCGTACAATTATTGTTTACAATTTATTTGCAACAATGATTTTACATTAGTTTAAATTTAAATAAAAAAATGAAACTATCCTATTTTTTCTAATTCTTCATTCTTCATTTAATACCCCTCTCCATTCAAATATTCATCTGCAAGAGAAAAAGAGAAAAGTCAAATAGCAGATAAATAAATAATGACAGATAAATAAAAGACAGTTCATCATTAAGGGCCACTGATTGGGATCAGTTAACCCTCTCTGCAAATCACGGGATTTCTCCCGGTTCACAAAGAGGGACAAATTTTTATTTGCTAAAAAATGAATGCACAAAAGTCAAAATTGCACAATTCAAAAATTGTCCAAACTGCATAAGTTCAAGTCTCAAAACTCCAAGTTCAAACCAAACTAGAAGTCCAAACTGAAAAATTCAAACTTGCTGTCAAAATGTCACAAAGCTATGCAAAAGATTTCAAAAGATCCAAAAAGTACAAGAAGCTGTCAAGAAGGGACAAATATGCAGAGGAAATTTGTTATGCAAGCAAAGCTATTTCTTTTCATCATTTCCCAAAAATAAAGTGGCCCTTTCAGGAAAAGAAGTACAGAGCATAAATAATATCTTAATGCAAAGTTGTACTGGAGAGAGAAGAAGAAGAGAAAAAGAAAGTAGGTTTTAGGCTTTAGGCAGGAAGGAAGAAAAGAAAAAGAACTAAACACAGTACAGTAAAGAGAGAAAGGGAGAAAATCCAAAAAAAGCCTTAAACCACTGTCAAGTATCAGAACCTGCAAAAAAACCTCAAGCTTAAAACCTTCAAACACCACAAATATAACTAACAGATGCCAAAGACCATAAAACACCAACCTGTGCAAAAGGAGCAAACCAGTAAAAACTCACCTAAGCATAAAACCTGCCTAAGCTCATAACCAGCAAGAGGATTAAAACCTCAAAAACAGTTAGCAATAATCCAGTTCAGAACACCCCTCTAGTTTCAAACCTGTACCTGTACCATTCAGTTCAAGCCTCAAGCCTCACCCTGCCTGAAGCCTAACAAAAATCAGATAAACCCCAAGGCCATTAACATGTATGGCTAAACCAAAGCATCATATATACACAACATAAACAAACAACCTGAACCAAGTCCAAGCCATACCAGCATATACCTAAAACCTGTGAAACCTGAACCAAGTCCAAGCCATACCAGCATATACCTAAAACTTGTTCCAGCCTTACCAAAGCCTAAAGATATAAAACTTGCAATGGCCTAAAAACCCAACACCAAGTAAAACCTGTTCAAGATCATAACCAAGCCTAAAGAACCAGAGGCAACATCAAAGCATCCAAAGCCAAACCACAGGCCCTCAGAACCCTAGGCTCATCATGGGGCAAAGAAGAAGTAAATAGGCAACTCAAAGCAAGGCAACACAGGCATCCAACACAGGCATCCAACACAGGCAACAAAGGCAACATAAGCATGTAAACAGGGCCCTCAGTAGAGACATCATATGGCAGAAAAAGCAAGCAACATAAGCATACGAGCGAAGTAGGCAACAGAAGTAAGCAACAAGGCAACTCAGAGACGAAGAAGAGAGATAACAAAAGCGTACAGAGGCATGTAAACAGAAGGCAACATAAGAAGGAGAAGAAGAAAAGAAGACATGTGTATCAAGCTTTCAGCTTGACATCATAAAGCCTAAAAGAAAGGTACAGAAATACCAAGTTTTCCCAAAGCTAGCTTCCGTCATCACCGAACCCCCACCAAAGCCGCCTCAGCGCCTCCTCGTTCTCTCCTTCTCCATCTCCGACAGGTAGTACTCCCTTTCCCTCATTTCAAAATCTTGCGTAAACCATAGACAAAATCAGAGTATATAAGAATCAAAATATGCATAAAACGTGAAACCCTCAAAGGATGCGCTAGAACAAAAGTCTTACCCTTTTACCGTTGCGTGAACAAACGCAAGGGGAAGGATGAGATGTGGCGTAGGTGGATAGGCGGGGAGATCGCGCTCAGAAACGAATGGAGAAGATGAACGAAAAACGAACGAACGCCGCCGCTGTCTCAAAACCCTAAAGCAATTCTCAACTGAAAACAAAACCTTCAAACCCTAAAGTGTGTGGTGCCAACTTGGGCCTTGCCCACCTCTGAAATGCCTAAAGCCCATTCAAAAACTTTTACCTTTTTTTTTATAAGAAACAAACGTTATATTCTTTTTGTTAATTAATCAACTTAACCATTTTTTTTATAAAACAAGTTATTTTGTTAATAAATTAACACAAACCCTTTTTTATAACATATTTTTAAACAATATATTTTTTCTCTAACTTAATATATTTTTTACAATAATACTTTAATAATAAAAATACATTTTTTATTACACCATATAATTAAAATTGAAAATACTTTTTTTCTTTTAATTAAAATATCTTTTGTGCATAACAAATAAAAATACATTTTTTCTAATATACATAATTTAATTCTTGATATTTAATTAAAACATACTTTTGGTATATAATAAATAAAGATACATTTTTTATACATAATTTAATTAGAATTTAAAACATTTAAGTAAAAAAATTCTTTTTTTTTGTACATATTAAATAATACAAGATCACCAATCAAAGATTAATAAATATTTAATTCTTTTCATTTAAGTCAAAACAATACTTAATAATACTCTCTTAAATTCGCATTGTCGCACCTGTAAATACTTATATACACATATACGCGTACACTTACACAATATACTTACATTTGATACATTATACATTTGCTTATTTTGTATATTCGTTACATTTACATTTGATCGCAAATTCGATTTGGTTGTAACTTATTGGACACTACATTCCTAAAGTCTCATCCCCATTCGTAAATTTGTACCCCCACTCCCGGATACTATTTGTAATAGCGTAGACTTTAAATTCTCGCAATTTACCGCTTTCGAATTATACCATGGTTAGACCTAGGGTTTGCATGTACATAAAATCAAACGCTAGATAACCTAATACAAGACAAATACATGAAATTAATACACAATCACACTTACACCCTCTAGGGTAATCCCACATGTTGCCTTCCAAAATGGGCCATGCTTGCACGTCGAGTATCTTTGGCAAAACAAATTCAAATGATCATAAGTCCCTCGATGACGCTTTCGAATGTTGCCTAAAACGGAATGATCATAGTCCCTTCAAAGCAAATTTCCAAAGACCCTTGGCATCATTGCATTCATGGTCCATACGATGACCCGCGCCCGTCCCGAACAAACTTCCTAAACGCAAGATTATCCACCAAATTCAATGGTGGAACAAAATTGTTAAAAAGGGTTAAAAACATAGAGAAAACCTTTGAGTACAATAGGGTAGACAAAACTCTTAGTTACTTGAGATCAACTTGCAAAAACGCTTGCCTTCTTTTCAAAAACCACACTCCATACATATTTTCAAACAAACTCTCAAAAAAATTTGAAACATCTTTTCGAAAAGATACACACTTTTGTAAAACACTCAAACACGAGTCGAATACATTGGTTGCCTAAGACAAGGCATCTCTTCAAAAACATTTTCAAAACACACACACACACACCACAATTTCAAGCAATCAAAAATCAAGGCAAGTGATCTAAAAACCAAGTAACTAAGAGCCCATGGATAACCATGGATGAAAAGGGTGCTAATACCTTCCCTTTTCATAATCTACCCCCCGGACCCACGAAATATCTCAAAAGGTTTTTGCTGTGCTTTTTAACCTTTCCTTTAGGATAAAATAAAAAGTTGGTGGCGACTCTTGCTCAACCGAGCAAGTGTGAATACAAACACAAAACTCATAGTCAGTTCTCCCACCGTATCACAGAACTGGCGACTCTGCTGGGGAAAGACTTAAAAGTGGGGTTACCTTAGGGTTTAGATCACCTTTACTTTCTTGATTTGATTGACTTGATTACTTTATCTTTTGGGTTCTTGTTTGGGTTTGTTGTAAATCCTACACCCGGATTTGGGGCACCTTCTTAGGTAAATAGCAAAAAAACTGCGAGGGAACTGTGCGGGGTATACCGACATGGTTGAAGCAGTAAGCTATGTTAGTGTGACATATTTGTGAGTACCGGTAACCCTTGAGTTCAATCAAGGAGAGTACGGGGCCGCTGAGTGATATCGTGAAGCACTGACGAACTCTTAGAACCTTAATTGACCATCTTAGCCTTTTTAGGGTAGTGAGATGACCGACTTTGGTGCAGTCCGAAGTTGGTAGATACTCGATACTACACTCATTTGAGGGTTGTTTTCTTGGAATATTTTGGTCGCCAGTTAAGTGGCTAAACCGAAACAATGAACACAGAAAACAATCCAATGATATTGAGCTCCTTAGAACCCGGTTTCTATTTTAGGATAGGATGAACCAACTAACTTCAAGAGGGTACTTACCTAAACCCCATGCAAGCCTAAACCTAAGGACTTGTTTGCTTTGTGTGAATATGTTGGTCTATATATACACTTACTTGCTTGTGCATACATGTACATAACATCATGACATCATACCATAGCATTTTCAATAACCATTTCAAGGATCTCGAGGGTTCTTTTGATGCAGGGTTACGTTGAACCAGATGTCTACCAAGGGGTAAGGGGTTTCTCCTCTAACCAATGCCAACCAAAGTTCAAGTGCAACAACTTGAATCAGTGGCTATGACCCACTCGACATGGTGAGCTTGATTCTCGTGGAAAGACATCCACCGATACAAAGTTCTCCAAACAAAGATCAAGTACAACAACTTGAATCAGTGGCTATGACCCACTCGACATGGTGAGCTTGATTCTCGTGGAAAGACGTCCACCGGTGCAAAGTTCTCCAATCCAAGAGCAAAGTTCAACCTCTAACATTTTCTTGTGTTTACCCCAAGAGATCCTTGAAAGCATGCATCCATATATCATGCATTGCATTTTGACAGTCATTCCTTTTTCAGGTTTCCTTACTCTCCTGCTGTTTATTTCAGCAAGAGATGGCTCTAGAAAGGTCTGTCAAAGACATCCAAGACCAGACTGCTCAGCTGCAGGAGATGTTCTTGAACTTATCTCTGGGGCAAGAAGAGATGAAAGCTCTCCTCACAAAGGGCTTGGAGAATTCCAACAATGCCAGGAGTGATCAGCTTACGGAGCTGCAGTTTGATCTGACAACCTTGAGGACCCAAGTGATGGGACAGTTGGTGGGACAGATGGCTCTCATCCAAGACCTATCTCAAAGACAAGAGGAACTCAGAATTCTTGTCCGCCAACTGCTTCCAAGTAACCAATTGAGGCAAACATCTGAGGTTGAAGAGCAAGTCACCGCCCAGCCTCCAGCCACTCAAGAAGATAAGGGGAAGGCTCCTTCGCTTGCTTCAGGGTCACAAGCCCATCAACAACCTCGCCAGCGTCAACGGGGTAATCGGCGTAAGCAAGAAACGTCGGGAAGACAGTTCACCGAGACTGAAATACCATCATTCTTTATACTGAAGCGTCTGTTGGAGGTCAACTTGCTCACCCTAAGGGATCCTCCTCAGAAGCTCAATACCTCCTCTCCTAACTATCGTCTCGACGCATTTTGTGTTTACCATTCCTACAGCCCGGGACACGACACCAACGACTGTTGGGCCTTGAAGAACAAGATTCAAGATCTGATCGACATTGGGGTGCTGGAATTCATGCCAGACGGTGAGATGAAAATCTTCCGTTAAAGGGTTCTCCACTTGAAGTGACGAAGCTCAAGCTGAAAGACTTTTGCTTCTTTTTGAATTTTCAAAGTTGTAATTTCTTTTGCTGTCAAACAATTATTTGTTGATGTTAAACTCTGTTTTCATTAATGCATTGCATATGTTTGTCTTGAATTCATCCATTCGTTTCACTACTCTTATGCTTTTCTTTATGATATTTGACTCTTGATAAAAAGCTGCAAGCCTTTAGAGGGAGGATGACGAAACAATGCCATGATCTTATACAGTATGCTTTCGAACAGACCTTGCTGATGATGTACAGGCATTTCTTTCAATTCCCAAACACTGGAGTTATAAGGAAGTTAATCCCTAGTCAACCCCTTCGAGCCAAAGAAGTAGGAGTTTTCTGTTCTAAACAATCGAAACCTTTGATATAAACCTGGGGCAGGGTAGTATCTCAGTTTAATTCAAAAGAAAATGCGCATTGAAGTCGCAAACTCTCAGTTCATAATACAACGAACGACGTCAAAAGAGAAAGCATTCCTTTGGAATCAAAAGACAGGGGTGGTTCCCTATCACATAGCCAGTCAATCTCTCAAAAGAGAAAAGCCCACCAAGCCAAAACCTATAAAGGAGGCTTAAGAAAGCTGGGGCATCCCGCTGACGGTAATCCCGGAAAACGGTAATAGTCAGGCAAAAGTTAGGGATAACAAATCAAAATCAAAATAGTGAGGTCATTACAAAATCCTCAACAACATGAAAAATGTTGAAAAAGAAAAGAGGAGATGATGACTGTCTCCCCGAATTCAACCGGTGAACCATTGCCCAAAAGTCGTTCCAAACTCAAAACAGAGTGACGCACAATTAACTGAGCTTAGGTTGAAGAACATCACGAAGAGCGGGTGGGTACAAATATACTTTGAGCCTTTATCCTTTGTTTCTTAAACCATGAACCAAACCACGTTACAACCCTTCAAAAGTCCTAATTGAAGCATGGGTTAGTTCGAAAGCACACTGTTACAAAAGGTATCCTGACTCCTGTAAGGCTTTGCTCTAAATCTTGTGTTGATCTGTCTTATAAAAAGTTTTCTGCTAAAAAACGCATTCTTCAAAACTTCGAGACAAACATAAACTTTGCATTATTTGAATATCACTGTCTGCATTTGGCTTTTTGTTTGACAGCGAAGAAATTCATACAGCGAATGTTCGGAGGAACGAAAACTCTCTCAGTAAGTAAAAATCACTTCAAGAGGATAACACTTCCATCACAAATCTCCTATCAACAAGGGGCATGACATAGCACCATCCAATTAACCTGGGGCAGTCCAGTCAAGGTCCAACAGATCTTTCAAAATCCAATTAACTTGGGGCAGTCCAGTCAAGGTCCAACAGATCTTTCAAAATCCAGTTAACCTGGGGCAGTCCAGTCAAGATTTCAAAAAATCTCTCAATATGCAGAGTAATCTGATTCAAGACTCCTTCATCACCACTTGGGGCATTCGAATGTCAAAAGTGTTCAACCAATCAACTATCACATTTCCAGACTCGATTCCTATATCTAGCCAGGGCACGTCTGAAGAGTTTGAAGATTCGATTCCTGTATCCAGCCAGGGCATATCTGTTAACTATCACATTTCCAGACTCGATTCCTGTATCTAGCCAGGGCACGTCTGAAGAGTTTGAAGATTCGATTCCTGTATCCAGCCATGGCATATCTGTTAACTATCACATTTCCAGACTCGATTCCTGTATCTAGCCAGGGCACGTCTGAAGAGTTTGAAGATTTGATTCCTGTATCCAGCCAGGGCATATCTGTTAACTATCACATTTCCAGACTCGATTCCTATATATAGCCAGGGCACGTCTGAAGAGTTTGAAGATTCGATTCCTGTATCCAGCCAGGGCATATCTGTTAACTATCACCTGTCCAGACTCGATTCCTGTATCCAGCCAGGGCACGTCTGAAGAGTTCCAGATCAACACCTGTAACAAGCCAGGAAACATCTATGAACAACCGATTGTAGACCAACACCTGTAACAAGCTAGGAAATTATCTACATCACCACTTGGGGCATTCGAATGTCAAAAGTGTTCAAAAACCCGATGCGGTTTTACACGGGCTCATCATCAGGAAACCCTACACCGGTTCCTCCTTCAACTTCAAGACTTCTGAAAACAGTTTATGGATTCTTCCCAACAACGGATGTTAATCTATCAGCTTGTTCAGATGCAATTTTTGAAAACAGTTTACGGACGCTTCCCAACAACGGATGCTGCTCTATTGCTTATTCAATCCCAAGATTTCTGAAAACAGTTCACGGGTTCTCCAAGTAACGGATGTTGACCTATCACTTGTTCAGATTCTTCTCAAGACTTCTGAAAACAGTTTATGGATTCTTCCCAACAACGGATGTTAATCTATCAGCTTGTTCAGATGCAATTTTTGAAAACAGTTTACGGACGCTTCCCAACAACGGATGCTGCTCTATTGCTTATTCAATCCCAAGATTTCTGAAAACAGTTCACGGGTTCTCCAAGTAACGGATGTTGACCTATAACTTGTTCAGATTCTTCACAAGACTTCTGAAAACAGTTTATGGATTCTTCCCAACAACGGATGTTAATCTATCAGCTTGTTCAGATGCAATTTTTTAAAACAGTTTACGGACGCTTCCCAACAACGGATGCTGCTCTATTGCTTATTCAATCCCAAGATTTCTGAAAATAGTTCACGGGTTCTCCAAGTAACGGATGTTGACCTATCACTTGTTCAGATTCTTCTCAAGACTTCTGAAAACAGTTTATGGATTCTTCCCAACAACGGATGTTAATCTATCAGCTTGTTCAGATGCAATTTTTGAAAACAGTTTACGGACGCTTCCCAACAACGGATGCTGCTCTATTGCTTATTCAATCTCAAGATTTCTGAAAACAGTTCACGGGTTCTCCAAGTAACGGATGTTAACCTATCACTTATTCAGACACTTCTCAACGTTCTGAAAACAGTTTACGGATTCTCCAGTAACAGATGTCAATCTATCGCTTGTTCAGATTCCAAGCCTTCGCCTGCAGCAATCAGAGGACTCTCGCAATCCGCAGCCAGAGAGCCTTCCAGAAGCTAACTCCACTCAGAGTCAAGTTTCGTTATCCCCAGCGAAGCTAAAACTTCAAATTATCAATCCCTAGCAGAGCCAGACTAGTGAACCTTCTCCCCACAGAGTTACTTCCCGCCAAACTGAAGATTCTCAGTCTTACCTCCCCGGCATGAGTCAATTAGATTGGAACTCCCCAGTAGAGGTCATCAGGAATTCTCTTCCCCAACAACAGCCAAGGAATTATTTTCCCGGCAGCAGTCAAGATTCTTTTATCTTCAGTCGTCCAAGATTCATTTATCCTCAGCAAGATAGCCCATCAGCTTACATGCACATTCATCACATTCATGTCATAAACATTGATGTCACATACATTGCATCATGCATCATGACATTGCATACAACTAACCCTTTACTTTTTCAGGTAAGATCAGTCGACAGATAAAGATCACCTCCCGAGATTCATCCAGAAATAGTTCAGATATGACCCGGACACAGCGACATTCTGATACTTATTCCAGATCCATTCAGACGCATCATCAGGAAACCCTACACCGGTTCCTCCTTCAACTTCAAGATTTCTGAAAACAGTTCACGGGTTCTCCAAGTAACGGATGTTGACCTATCACTTGTTCAGATTCTTCTCAAGACTTCTGAAAACAGTTTATGGATTCTTCCCAACAACGAATGTTAATCTACCAACTTGTTCAGATGCAATTTTTGAAAACAGTTTACAGATTCTTCCCAACAACGGATGTTAATCTACCAACTTGTTCAGATGCCAACTTTTGAAAACAGTTTACGGACGCTTCCCAACAACGGATGTGGCTCTATTGCTTACTCAATCTCAACTTCAAAATAGTTTACGGATTCTCCAAACACAGATGTCAATCTATTGCTTATTTGGACCCCCAATTCAGAGATGTTCCAAAACATGGGTGCCTTTCTGATACTTGTCCACTCATCATTGACATACAGTTCAACATGTCTAGATGGCATCTATAAGCCCATCCTCCTACCAGCAGTCGCCAAATGGCATCTTTAAGCCCATTATCAGATGGCATCTCTAAGCCCATCCCCCGACAAGATTATATCGCATCAGATGGCATCTTTAAGCCCATCACCAAATGGCATCTTTAAGCCCATTCACCTCTACTATCACATCGCCGAGTGCAAATTTTCTGGGTACTTTAGTGTCCAATCTTCTTTTACCTTCAAGTCGCGAAAGGAAAACTTGCCAATCTAACTCTTCAGGTTCAAGAAAATTGAACAGGGGCAACTGTTGTACCCCAAAATTTGCCCTCGCATTTTTCCACGAGAAATCGCAGTTTCAGGCGTTTCCTGATTTTTCAAACTGGCTCAAGAATCGGTCAAACAGACTTTTCTCGCCAGTCAAGAAAAATTAGGGTTTTATTGATTTTTCAGGGCTCTGGAATGTTTCACACAGTTGGCTTAGGGTTTTGGTTGATTTTGGCTCAACTTTGATCAGGCGAACGCTCTTTGGAATTTAATCAGGAATTAGGGTTTTTTTGGGCACGTTCTCAAAAGGATTTAAATTCTACAGCACTTTGCAAGTTATTCCAAGATTTGGGTTGGATTCACGTTTGTTTGACTTAATCAGTAAAAAGAATGCATTTGGTTTAAATTCACGTTCGTTTGATTGAACCAGTCAAAAGATCCATGCAGTTTGGATTTACAGTGTTTGGTAAAAATCAGTGAAAAGGGAATGCGCCTGATCAGTTGTTTTGGTTAACTGTTGCTTTGCTTTGGATATTGGAAAGGCCAGGTTTAACTGAGTAAATTGCTAAAGCATTGTTTATTTAAATTATTTATTATTCTGAGGTTAAGTGATTGGAATTTATTTTTCAATTATTTTAATTCAAAGAATTTTAAATAATAAATAAACAATAAAAGAGGAAATAGAATTAATTGGATAATAAAAACTTTTATTTATTTTTAAATTATTCGTACAATTATTGTTTACAATTTATTTGCAACAATGATTTTACATTAGTTTAAATTTAAATAAAAAAATGAAACTATCCTATTTTTTCTAATTCTTCATTCTTCATTTAATACCCCTCTCCATTCAAATATTCATCTGCAAGAGAAAAAGAGAAAAGTCAAATAGCAGATAAATAAATAATGACAGATAAATAAAAGACAGTTCATCATTAAGGGCCACTGATTGGGATCAGTTAACCCTCTCTTCAAATCACGGGATTTCTCCCGGTTCACAAAGAGGGACAAATTTTTATTTGCTAAAAAATGAATGCACAAAAGTCAAAATTGCACAATTCAAAAATTGTCCAAACTGCATAAGTTCAAGTCTCAAAACTCCAAGTTCAAACCAAACTAGAAGTCCAAACTGAAAAATTCAAACTTGCTGTCAAAATGTCACAAAGCTATGCAAAAGATTTCAAAAGATCCAAAAAGTACAAGAAGCTGTCAAGAAGGGACAAATATGCAGAGGAAATTTGTTATGCAAGCAAAGCTATTTCTTTTCATCATTTCCCAAAAATAAAGTGGCCCTTTCAGGAAAAGAAGTACAAAGCATAAATAATATCTTTAGGCTTTAGGCAGGAAGGAAGAAAAGAAAAAGAACTAAACACAGTACAGTAAAGAGAGAAAGGGAGAAAATCCAAAAAAAGCCTTAAACCACTGTCAAGTATCAGAACCTGCAAAAAAACCTCAAGCTTAAAACCTTCAAACACCACAAATATAACTAACAGATGCCAAAGACCATAAAACACCAACCTGTGTGTTATACCCCAAAATTTGCCCTCCCATATTCTTCAAGAAATTGCCAAGCCAAGTCACAAAATTCCCCAAGGGTTGCACAGTGCAAGGGCCTCCTAAACAGTCAAAACTAGGGTTTGTGTCCTGACCAAGAAAAGGTAGTTTTTAAAGGCCCAATCAAGTCTCACATGCCTCCAAATATGGTCAGGCATCCTCATATCAAGTTTCAAGGCATTCAGCTCAAAATTGCACAGTCAAAACCCTAAATTGCACTACAGTCAACTGTAGGGGCAAAATGGTCATTTGGCAGTCAAAAGTTCAAATTTTTGGTCAACATATCATTTTGAAGCCACAAACATCATTTGATCAATGCTTGATCATGATTCTCAAAATTTGGCTCAGAAAATCATCAAGATGCAAAAGTTTCCTTATTTGGACAGCTGAAAAAGTCAACTGAAATTGACCAGGGCATAACTTTCACATGGATTATCAGAAAAATGCCATCCAAAGCTCATTTTGAATAGAAAGACATTTCCTACAACTCATCTTCATACTTCAAGTCCAAGAAATGCTCTCACAAAAAGTTATCAATTTCAACATTATAGGTCATTTTCAAAAGTCAACAAAAAGGGACTTTAAGTCAAAGGCCATAACTTGAGATTGGAAAATCAAAATGACATGGGACCAAAGGCATTGGTTAAAAGACTCAAATACCTTTCCAAAATGTCCAAGAACATGAGGAAAGCTTAAAAATTGAGCAAGTTATGCATTGGAGAAGTTGGGAAATTTTTGTGAAATGGCAAAAGTCAACTATCCTTGAAACTTCAATTTTTGACAAAAGGGCCCACTTTCTTCCACTTGATTCAGCCTTGTCATGCCACACACGTGTCCCATGATTAATTTCAAGATCAAACATTGATGTTTCTATTTTAATTAATTTTTGATAATTTAATTCATTTTAAATCTTTAAAAATTCAAATAAAATTTAAAAATCAATGGAATAGTGTCATTTGAATTGGAATAGCTTCCATATATCATGTGCCAGCTCACAAACTCATGCTAGGGTTAGGTTGTACACCAAGTCTTGGTTTTGCTTAAAAAAGGGAAAGTTTGTTAATGGTGAAAGACCTAAGACTAATTCTTCTCATGGGCATGGATCAAGGCCAACTAATGACCTAATTCCCTTCCCTCATAAGTACTGAGTCAAAAACCTAAGGACCACACACTAAATGCTGCGCTCAAAACACTTTGCAAACTTGGAAAAATTGCCATAAAACTCAAATCTGAAATCAGTGTTCTAGGTGGATTCAAGTCCTAATATTGATTCTAAAAGCTTCCTTGTGGTTCACTGATCATATTCCAATTCATAACACTCATCAAAAGGCAAGGAATCAGTGTACAGAACTCAGCATATGTCGTGAAAAACTCACAATCGTATTCTTAAATTTAAGCATTTTCATAACATTTTCTGCATGGATTCTTATTCCTCCTGCAATTCTAAAGCTAACTGATCCATTTAATTGCGTTTTCCTGTGTTATGTACAAAGATGCAATTGTAGCTTTTTAGGGTTTGCAGGTTTTCGAATTAGGGCTTTTCATCCAAGGCAAAATTAGGACTCGTGAGTAATATCATTGGCATGAGCGTGTTCAGACGAAGAAGAATCCATCCTCGCGCCTAATTTATGTTTAGAGACGGCGTAATCACTATTTTCTATAAACCGGCCTAAGAGAACACACATAAAACCGTGGCCTTTGTTTTTGATATTTGCAGGAACGAAGAAGAAGACCTCGTGGCCAACAACCAGTGGTTCTTTTTTGAATTGCGCGCGTTTTTCAGATAACTAACCAATTTTCTTTTATATTGATTAATAGCCATTATATATTAAAAGTAATTGAAGTGGTTCAGTGGCGCAGGAAGTGATCAGTAATGCTAGTGACCTGGGTTCGAGTCCCAGGTCTGAATAATTTCAATATTATTTTTCCACATTAATTCCTATGCAGGCACAACATTGTGGATCACCGTACGCTCATCATATCAAGCCATCCACGCGTCTGGCACATGCAAATCAAAGGCAGGGATTCAAAGGGCACAATAAACCCTAGTCAACGTTGCCACATGATGTCTGGGAGGGTCAACGACTCTGAATGCTATTGGGCTCAATTTACTGGATCCACACCTCCACTTTAGGGCCTGAACCCCCCCCTGGTTTGCAATTTCCTTTTTTTTTATTATTTTTTCAATTCTTATTTTATTTCTTTTATTGTTTTAATTTAATTAATTATTTTTTTTTTCACAAATATAAAAAACATCATAAAAAAATCAGAAAAGACAAAAATATGATCAATAATTTTTATTTTAATTATTTCCTTATACATAAATTAGCATGTAAATAAATTCAATTTAAATTAGGGTTTGCAATACTAATTCTTTTTTTTCCATAAAAAAATCCAAAAATATAGCATTAGGTTTAATAACTTTTTATTCCTTTTAATTTTCCTTTTTTTTTGCCATAATATTAGTGATTTATTTATTTTCATAATTAAACTTGTAAACTAATTAGGGTTGCATTTAGGTTAACTTTTAATACTTTCATAATAAACTTAAAAATAATTAGAACTAGGTTTAACATTTCATTTTGGTTTTTTTAATTAATTCTTTTTTATTAAATCTCAAAAAACACAAAAATACTAAAAAACATTTTCTTTTAATTCCTAATTTTAATTCCTTATTAATAATATTTTGCAAAAGGGTCCAACGCCCTCGTTCGTAATTTATTTTATTCGCACATTTGTTTTATTTCGCTTAATTCATTATGTATCTCTCCCGAAGCATTGTAACTTAAACTTCTCGCACTTTTATTTCTTTTATTTCTTTATTTTCTTGTCAAATCGGGTCCGGTTTAATTTTGGCGATGTGGACCCGCGCCATTTGTAATAGTTTAGATTTATTTTCCCGCACATATTAATTGTTAACAAAGCATGCAAGAATGAATGGATAAAATAAAATCAAGCGTAGATCACAATGAACATGACAAGACAAATATCAATGAAAATAACACACAATTCGCACACACCACCCCTAGGGTACGCCTCACTGTTGCCTTGCCTCGAAAGGTGATCGTCGAGTAGAGGATGTCTTAGTAAGTCCTCATGATCCGGGAACCTGGCATGAGGGTAGCTTCTAAGGTGTCTTCCTATTGCTCCGGTGATCACCATGTCCCTATAAACTCGAATTGACCCGAACACCTCCAACGGTGGTGCTACCTACCTCTCAATGGTGGGATGGCACTACTTTTAAGGACAGTTACACAGACGAATTCCTTAGGGTAGGTAGGTTCTCAAGGATACTTGCTCTAATCTCAAAACATACTTTTCGCACCAACACATTTTCAAAAGCTTTCAAAGCAAATTTTTCAAACACTCTGACGTACGAGTCGAACTGAAATTTTTCAAAGAAACTTTTTAAACCCACAATTGAAAAGCAAGCAAACAATTTTGAAAACACATTGAGCAAGTATCTAAGAGCCCATGGATAACCATGGATAGAAAGGGTGCTAATACCTTCCCTTTCTATAACCTACCTCCCGAACCGAGAGCAATCTCTTTAAGGAATTTTTCTGTGCTTTTGTCCTTTCCATTTGGAGAAAATAAAAGACGGTGGCGACTCTTGCTTCCGCGACATTTCGCGAACCAGCGTTAAACAGTCAGTTCCAGATCCACCGATCACACTGTGCAAAAGGAGCAAACCAGTAAAAACTCACCTAAGCATAAAACCTGCCTAAGCTCATAACCAGCAAGAGGATTAAAACCTCAAAAACAGTTAGCAATAATCCAGTTCAGAACACCCCTCTAGTTTCAAACCTGTACCTGTACCATTCAGTTCAAGCCTCAAGCCTCACCCTGCCTGAAGCCTAACAAAAATCAGATAAACCCCAAGGCCATTAACATGTATGGCTAAACCAAAGCATCATATATACACAACATAAACAAACAACCTGAACCAAGTCCAAGCCATACCAGCATATACCTAAAACCTGTGAAACCTGAACCAAGTCCAAGCCATACCAGCATATACCTAAAACCTGTTCCAGCCTTACCAAAGCCTAAAGATATAAAACTTGCAATGGCCTAAAAACCCAACACCAAGTAAAACCTGTTCAAGATCATAACCAAGCCTAAAGAACCAGAGGCAACATCAAAGCATCCAAAGCCAAACCACAGGCCCTCAGAACCCTAGGCTCATCATGGGGCAAAGAAGAAGTAAATAGGAAACTCAAAGCAAGGCAACACAGGCATCCAACACAGGCAACAAAGGCAACATAAGCATGTAAACAGGGCCCTCAGTAGAGACATCATAGGGCAGAAAAAGCAAGCAACATAAGCATACGAGCGAAGTAGGCAACAGAAGTAAGCAACAAGGCAACTCAGAGACGAAGAAGAGAGATAACAAAAGCGTACAGAGGCATGTAAACAGAAGGCAACATAAGAAGGAGAAGAAGAAAAGAAGACATGTGTATCAAGCTTTCAGCTTGACATCATAAAGCCTAAAAGAAAGGTACAGAAATACCAAGTTTTCCCAAAGCTAGCTTCCGTCATCACCGAACCCCCGCCAAAGCCGCCTCAGCGCCTCCTCGTTCTCTCCTTCTCCGTCTCCGACAGGTAGTACTCCCTTTCCCTCATTTCAAAATCTTGCATAAACCATAGACAAAATCAGAGTATATAAGAATCAAAATATGCATAAAACGTGAAACCCTCAAAGGATGCGCTAGAACAAAAGTCTTACCCTTTTACCGTTGCGTGAATAAACGCAAGGGGAAGGATGAGAGGTGGCGTAGGTGGCTAGGCGGGGAGATCGCGCTCAGAAACGAACGGAGAAGATGAACGAAAAACGAACGAACGCCGCCGCCGTCTCAAAACCCTAAAGCAATTCTCAACTGAAAACAAACCTTCAAACCCTAAAGTGTGTGGTGCCAACTTGGGCCTTGCCCACCTCTGAAATGCCTAAAGCCCATTCAAAAACTTTTACCTTTTTTTTTATAAGAAACAAACGTTATATTCTTTTTGTTAATTAATCAACTTAACCATTTTTTTTATAAAACAAGTTATTTTGTTAATAAATTAACACAAACCCTTTTTTATAACATATTTTTAAACAATATATTTTTTCTCTAACTTAATATATTTTTTACAATAATACTTTAATAATAAAAATACATTTTTTATTACACCATATAATTAAAATTGAAAATACTTTTTTTCTTTTAATTAAAATATCTTTTGTGCATAACAAATAAAAATACATTTTTTCTAATATACATAATTTAATTCTTGATATTTAATTAAAACATACTTTTGGTATATAATAAATAAAGATACATTTTTTATACATAATTTAATTAGAATTTAAAACATTTAAGTAAAAAAATTCTTTTTTTTTTGTACATATTAAATAATACAAGATCACCAATCAAAGATTAATAAATATTTAATTCTTTTCATTTAAGTCAAAACAATACTTAATAATACTCTCTTAAATTCGCATTGTTGCACCTGTAAATACTTATATACACATATACGCGTACACTTACATAATATACTTACATTTGATACATTATACATTTGCTTATTTTGTATATTCGTTACATTTACATTTGATCGCAAATTCGATTTGGTTGTAACTTATTGGACACTACATTCCTAAAGTCTCATCCCCATTCGTAAATTTGTACCCCCACTCCCGGATACTATTTGTAATAGCGTAGACTTTAAATTCTCGCAATTTACCGCTTTCGAATTATACCATGGTTAGACCTAGGGTTTGCATGTACATAAAATCAAACGCTAGATAACCTAATACAAGACAAATACATGAAATCAATACACAATCACACTTACACCCTCTAGGGTAATCCCACATGTTGCCTTCCAAAATGGGCCATGCTTGCACGTCGAGTATCTTTGGCAAAACAAATTCAAATGATCATAAGTCCCGCGATAATGCTTTCGAATGTTGCCTAAAACGGAATGATCATAGTCCCTTCAAAGCAAATTGCCAAAGACCCTTGGCATCATTGCATTCATGGTCCATACGATGACCCGCGCCCGTCCTGAACAAACTTCCTAAACGCAAGATTGTCCACCAAATTCAATGGTGGAACAAAATTGTTAAAAAGGGTTGAAAACATAGAGAAAACCTTTGAGTACAATAGGGTAGACAAAACTCTTAGTTACTTGAGATCAACTTGCAAAAACGCTTGCCTTCTTTTCAAAAACCACACTCCATACATATTTTCAAACAAACTCTCAAAAACATTTGAAACATCTTTTCGAAAAGATACACACTTTTGTAAAACACTCAAACACGAGTTGAATACATTGGTCGCCTAAGACAAGGCATCTCTTCAAAAACATTTTCAAAACACACACACACACCACAATTTCAAGCAATTGAAAGTCAAGGCAAGTGATCTAAAAACCAAGTAACTAAGAGCACATGGATAACCATGGATGAAAAGGGTGCTAATACCTTCCCTTTTCATAATCTACCCCCCGGACCCACGAAATATCTCAAAAGGTTTTTGTTGTGCTTTTTTAACCTTTCCTTTAGGATAAAATAAAAAGTCGGTGGCGACTCTTGCTCAACCGAACAAGTGCGAATACAAACGCAAAACTCATAGTCAGTTCTACCACCGTATCATAGTGATACCTTCAGGCTTCGATGGTGTAGAGCATACAACCTGAAACTCTTTCAAATGTTTGTGCGGATCCTCACCTGCAAGACCACTAAACTTGGGCAACAAGTGTATTAAACCTGAGTTTAATTCAAAAGGAGCAACAACATCATCATAATCAATACACATGTCATTATAATTTACATCAGGGGCAGCCAATTGCCTTAAGGTTCTTCGGTCAGCCATATCAATAACAACTTCAGTATCAGAATCAAACAGATAGTGCAAGTAATCAGAATCAGACTTAGACTCAAACTCAATTGTGGGTGGTGGACTAGTGTTAACTTGGACTCTCCTACGTTGTGTGTGCAATGTTCTTTCTACCTCAGGATCAAAAGCAACAAGCTCAGGACAACAGGACCTAGTAGCCAAGACTAATACGCAGCAATGGTAACAAAGCCCAAAATACCAACAATGTCCCTAAAAGCAAAAACAAACACAAAGAAGGAAAACGATTAAATTTTTTTCAAAAAAATAAACTGAAAACGAAATTCTTCTAATGGACAAAAAATATAATTATGATAATTATTTTGATTTTTTTTGACTTTATGAAAACAGTAAATAAATCATAAAAAATAGGAAAATGATGAATTTGGGAAATTGAGACCAAAGTCCCATAACTACTTTGTAGTATGCGATAAATGATAAGTGATTTTTTTGGCATAAACTGGTCGGAGAATATTTCAAATCGGACTCAATTTAAAAAAAAAACGATTTTTTTACTATTTTGACTCAAAACGCGAATTGGCTTAAACCGAAAGGAAACTAGGACCTAGACACGAGAACACTAAACCTAAGACTCAAAAATTAGTTAATAGTATCAAGAGTCCCCGACAACGGCGCCAATTTGAACCGCTGTCGCGCGCGGATCAAAACGAGTATTTTGTAAAACGGTAATATAGCGACAAATGGCTCGAATATCATTCTCAAGGATTCTTGAAATATTATTAACTAACTGAAATTGAATTAAAGGGGGGGGGGGGGGGGGTGGTTCGATTATAGGCAAATAAGCTGATTATGAAAAGTGATTATAAAATAAGCTATTTTTTATATGAGTGATTATAACAAACGGATTCACTGCCTCGGTTCGTACCTATCATCGACTGCTAACATTACAATCTCCTAAGTGAAGTTTCTATCCTATTTAATTATAGTACCAATTAACAAGCGTGATTGACACTATGAGATACATGTTCCTATGACCGGATTAAGCATACGGTTAAAAGTGACGAAAATTAACAATTAAGCAAAGTCAATCGCGATTAAAATTTGGGAATATTTATCAATTAAATTAAATCAACAATGTTATATGAAAATCGAATTAAGCAAACAACAATCTCATAACATAGTTGAAAAGAATCGAAATTAAATTGCAAATGCTATAACAATCTCAAAGTTGGAACCTGAGTACAGTAAATCCGTCATAAAAGTTTTAGTTCTCCATTGATTCGTACAAAGCTTTCTCTTTTTCGTGAACCGTCAATGGGATCCCCCAAAATTCTTTAGCATCTAGGTAAAAACTAAAAAGAAACAACCCAACTGGGTCGGATACAAAACTCAGGCCCAAAACAAATGACCCAAACTTAAATATAAAATGCTGCAACTTCAACGACTTTTTCAACCTTGCTACAGCCCGAATCAGCATCTGGCCA
This sequence comes from Vicia faba, assembly GCA_948472305.1. Classification (NCBI taxonomy): domain Eukaryota; kingdom Viridiplantae; phylum Streptophyta; class Magnoliopsida; order Fabales; family Fabaceae; genus Vicia; species Vicia faba. The sequence continues at coordinate 1,630,619,465 of OX451737.1, read as the reverse complement.
CAACTATAAAGTTGTAGTTCTTTTTCTTAGCTTTCCAACCAATATTAGAACGCCTCAATCCGATTCACGTAGTTCCAGTTATGAATTTTTCCGTGAAAGCTGCAGTTGCTGAAAATAAAATACGAAAATTAATTAAATGCAAAAATAAAATAAATTAGAAAAACATATTAAAACATAAAAATAAACACAATAAACTAAAGAAATGTATTAGTACAATCGTCGAAGGATCTGCATCAAAATGCACTGATCAAATTTCCCCACACTTGAACTTTTGCACTCCGAGCAAAATACAATCAAAAGAAACACAAAAGCATCATCAATTACTCATCATAGGCTACAAATTCATCTTCAGTCAAGATTGCATCAACAGGTACTAGTCTCGTACACTAAGGATATCGTAGGAACACTAGTCTTTCAGAAACTTCGCATACTTTGGTACCTGCTTAATCACATCAAGAAGAGGAATATTCACAGCAACCTTTCTAAATACATCTAAAATCTCGTTGTCCCCCTCATCAACTTTTTTATTTTTCAAAACTCTATGTGGGAAGGGGACTGGTGGAACATACTCTCTTTCTTTATTTTTTTCCAGTTTCATTCATAACAACAGAAGAAGGGACAAAAGATGGAGAAGGAGGAAAAGAAAGAGAAGGTTCAGATGTTACCTCAGGGGCTAATACTGTAACCTTACCAGATCGCAAAGAAATTGCACTTACATTGGCATTTGGACCGTTCAGATTGACAACAGTTTGGGCTGGAAGTTGGTTCGAACCTTGGGCTTGCATGTTATTTATTTGAGTAGCAAGCTGTCCCATTTGCGTGTTCAAGATCTGAATGCTAGAATCGGTCCTTTGTTGGAACTGAAGGTTGTTGACAGCCATTTGTTTAACAAGATCCTCTAGGGATGGTCCGGAAGGTGCAAGGGCAGCCGGTTGAGGTGGGTTCTGTTGTTGGCTGGTTTGTGGATTTCGATATCGAAGGTTGGGATGATTCCTCCAATTCGGATGATATTTGTTGGTGGACAGGTCAGGGATGTTATTGTACCTGTTTTGGTTGTAAGGTTGGCTGCATAAGCTTGGGGAAGCTCAGTGATAGATTCATCTCTCCGAATGGGACATGTATCAGTCGGGTGCTCAGGGGAAGTACAAATACCACACATAGTTGATGTTTGAGTTTTTGCTACTGGTAGTTGTTTGACTAATGCTATGAGCTCATCAATTCTGGTCTCTAAAGCTTTGTTGTAAGAAGAAGCTTGAATTTGATTCACTCCCTTGCTTTGTGCAGAATTGTCTCTAGTGGTAAATTGCTGAGAATTAAGAGACATATTCTCTATTAGAGCTTTGGCAGCAAATGGAGTTTTATCAATAAGTGCTCCACCACTAGCGGCATCAAGAATGTTTCGGTCCATCGATATCAACCCCTCATAAAAGTACTGGATGAGTAATTGCTCGGTGATCTGATGTTGAGGACAGCTGGATACCAAGTGCTTGAACCTCTCCCAATACTCAGTGAGTGACTCATTATCTTGTCTGATACCGCAAATTTCCTTTCTTATTGAGGCAGCTCTAGAGGCAGGAAAATATCGCTCCAAAAACACCTTTTTCAGTGCATTCCAGCTTGCAATTGAATTTGGCTCGAGGTAGTACAACCAATCCTTTTCTGCACCCATCAATGAAAAAGGAAAAGCTCGAAGTTTGATATGATATTCAGTGATACCTTCAGGCTTCGATGGTGTAGAGCATACAACCTGAAACTCTTTCAAATGTTTGTGCGGATCCTCACCTGCAAGACCACTAAACTTGGGCAACAAGTGTATTAAACCCGATTTTAATTCAAAAGGAGCAACAACATCATCATAATCAATACACGTGCCATTATAATTTTCATCAGGGGCAGCCAATTGCCTTAAGGTTCTTTGGTCAGCCATATCAATAACAACTTCAGAATCAGAATCAAACAGATAGTGCAAGTAATCAGAATCAGACTTAGACTCAAACTCAATTGTGGGTGGTGGACTAGTGTTAACGTGGACTCTCCTACATTGTGTGTGCAATGTTCTTTCTACCTCAGGATCAAAAGCAACAAGCTCAGGACAGCAGGACCTAGTAGCCAGGACTAATACGCAGCAATGGTAACAAAGCCCAAAATACCAACAATGTCCCTAAAAGCAAAAACAAACACAAAGAAGGAAAACGATTAAATTTTTTTCAAAAAAATAAACTGAACACGAAATTCTTCTAATGGACGAAAAATAGAATTTTGATAATTATTTTGATTTTTTTCGACTCTATGAAAACAGTAAATAAATCATAAAAAATAGGAAAATAATGAATTTGGGAAATTGAGACCAAAGTCCCATAACTACTTCGTAGTATGGGGAAAATGATAAGTGATTTTTTTGGCATAAACTGGTCGGAGCAGAGTTCAAATCAGACTCAATTTTCAAAAAAACCGATTTTTTTTACTATTTTGACTCAAAACGCGAATTGGCTTAAACCGAAAGGAAACTAGGACCTAGACACGAGAACACTAAACCTAAGACTCAAAAATTAGTTAATAGTATCAAGAGTCCCCGGCAACGGCGCCAATTTGTTCCGCTGTCGCGCGCAGATCAAAATGAGTATTTTGTAAAACGGTAATATAGCGACAAATGGATCGAATATCGTTCTCAAGGATTCTTGAAATATTATTAACTAACTAAAATCGAATTAAAGGGGGGGTTTGGTTCGATTATAGGCAAATAAGCTGATTATGAAAAGTGATTATAAAATAAGCTGTTTTTGATATGAGTGATTATAACAAACGGATTCACTGCCTCGGTTCGTACCTATCATCGAATGCTAACATTACAATCTCCTAAGCAAAGTTTTTATCCTATTTGATTACAGTATCAATTAACAAGCGCGATTGACACTGTGAGATACATGTTCCTATGGCCGGATTAAGCATACGGTTAAAAGTGACGCGAATTAACAATTAAGTAAAGTCAATCGCGATTAAAATTTGGGAACATTTATTAATTAAATTAAATCAACAATGTTATATGAAAATTGAGTTAAGCAAACAACAATCTCATAACATAGTTGAAAGGAATCGAAATTAAATTACAAATGCTATAACAATCTCAAAGTTGGAACCTGAGTACAGTAAATCCGACAGAAAGGTTTTAGTTCTCCATTGATTCGTACAAATCTTTCTCTTTTTCGTGAACCGTCAATGGGATCCCCCAAAATTCTTTAGCATCTAGGCAAAAACTAAAAAGAAACAACCCAACTTGGTCGGATACAAAACTCAGGCCCAAAACAAATGACCCAAACTTAAATATAAAATGCTGCAACTTCAATGACTTTTTCAACCTTGCTACAACCCGAATCAGCATCTGGCCACAACTAGAATGTTGTAGTTCTTTTTCTTAAATTTCCAACCAATATTAGAAAGCCTCAATCTGATTCACGTAATTCCAGTTATGAATTTTTCCGCGAAAGCTACAGTTGCTGAAAATAAAATACGAAAATTAATTAAATGCAAAAATAAAATAAATTAGAAAAACATATTAAAACATAAAAATAAACACAATAAACTAAAGAAATGTATTAGTACAATCGTCGAAGGATCTGCATCAAAATGCACTGATCAAATTTCCCCACACTTGAACTTTTGCACTCCGAGCAAAATGCAATCAAAAGAAACACAAAAGCATCATCAATTACTCATCCTTGGCTACAAATTCATCTTCGGTCAAGATTGCATCAACAAGTACTAGTCTCGTACACTAAGGATATCATAGGAACACTAGTCTTTCAGAAACTTCGCATACTTTGGTACTTGCTTAATCACATCAAGAAGAGGAATATTCACAACAACCTTTCTAAATACATCTAAAATCTCGTTGTCCCCCTCATCAACTTTTTTATTTTTCAAAACTCTATGTGGGAAGGGAACTGGTGGAACATACTCTCTTTCTTTATTTTTTTTCAGTTTCATTCATAACAACAGAAGAAGGGACAGAAGATGGAGAAGGAGGAAAAGAAAGAGAAGGTTCAAATATTACCTCAGGGGCTGATCCTGTAACCTTACCAGATCGCAAAGAAATTGCACTTACATTGGCATTTGGACCGTTCGGATTGACAACCGTTTGGGCTGGAAGTTGATTCGAGCCTTGGGCTTGCATGTTACTTATTTGAGTAGCAAGTTGTCCCATTTGCGTGTTCAAGATCTGAATGTTAGAATCGGTCCTTTGTTGGAACTGAAGGTTGTTGATAGCCATTTGTTTAATAAGATCCTCTAGGGATGGTCCGGAAAGTACAGGGGCAGCCGGTTGAGCTGGATTCTGTTGTTGGCTGGTTTGTGGGTTTCCATATCGAAGGTTGGGATGATTCCTCCAATTCGGATGATATTTGTTGGTGGACAGGTCAGGGATGTTATTGTACATGTTTTGGTTGTAAAGGTTGGTTGCATAAGCTTGGGGCAACTCAGTGATAGATTCATCTCTCAGAATGGGACATGTATCAGTCGGGTGCTCAGGGGAAGTACAAATACCACACAGAGTTGATGTTTAAGTTTTTGCTACTGCTAGTTGTTTGACTAATGATGTGAGCTCATCAATTCTGGTCTCTAAAGCTTTGTTGGAAGAAGAAGCTTGAATTTGATTCACTCCCCTGCTTTGTGCAGAATTGTCTCTAGTGGTAAATTGCTGAGAATTAAGAGACATATTCTCTATTAGAGCTTTGGCAGCAGCTGGAGTTTTATCAACAAGTGCTCCACCACTAGCGGCATCAAGAATGTTTCGGTCCATCGATATCAACCCCTCATAAAAGTACTGGATGAGTAATTGCTCGGTGATCTGATGTTGAGGACAGCTGGATACCAAGTGCTTGAACCTATCCCAATACTCAGTGAGTGACTCATTACCTTGTCTGATACCACAAATTTCCTTTCTTATTGAGGCAGCTCGAGAGGCAGGAAAATATCGCTCTAAAAACACCTTTTTCAGCGCATTCCAGCTTGCAATTGAATTTGGCTCGAGGTAGTACAACCAATCCTTTGCTGCACCCATCAATGAAAAAGGAAAAGCTCGAAGTTTGATGTGATCTTCAGTGATACCTTCAGGCTTCGATGGTGTAGAGCATACAACCTGAAACTCTTTCAAATGTTTGTGCGGATCCTCACCTGGAAGACCACTAAACTTGGGCAACAAGTGTATTAAATCTGATTTTAATTCAAAAGGAGCAACAACATCATCATAATCAATACACATGCCATTATAATTTACATCAGGGGCAACCAATTGCCTTAAGGTTCTTTGGTCAGCCATATCAATAACAACTTCAGAATCAGAATCAAACAGATAGTGCAAGTAATCAGAATCAGACTTAGACTCAAACTTAATTGTGGGTGGTGGACTAGTGTTAACTTGGACTCTCCTACGTTGTGTGTGCAATGTTCTTTCTACCTCGGGATCAAAAGCAACAAGCTCAGGACAGCAGGACCTAGTATCCAGGACTAATACACAGCAATGGTAACAAAGCCCAAAATACCAACAATGTCCCTAAAAGCAAAAACAAACACAAAGAAGGAAAACGATTAAATATTTTTCAAAAAAATAAACTGAACACGAAATTCTTCTAATGGACGAAAAATAGAATTTTGATGATTTTTTTGATTTTTTTCGACTATATGAAAACAGTAAATAAATCATAAAAAATAGGAAAATGATGAATTTAGGAAATTGAGACCAAAGACCCATAACTACTTTGTAGTATGGGATAAATGATCAGTGATTTTTTTGGCATAAATTGGTCTGAGCATATTTCAAATCGGACTCAATTTTAAAAAAAAATGATCTTTTTACTATTTTGACTCAAAACACGAATTGGCTTAAACCGAAAGGAAACTAGGACCTAGACACGAGAACACTAAACCTAAGACTCAAAAATTAGTTAATAGTATTAAGAGTCCCCGGCAACGGCGCCAATTTGATCCGCTGTCGCACGTGGATCAAAACGAGTATTTTGTAAAACGGTAATATAGCGACAAATGGCTCGAATATCGTTCTTAAGGATTCTTGAAATATTATTAACTAATTGAAATCGAATTAAAGGAGGGGGGGGGGGGTTGTTTCGATTATAGGCAAATAAGCTGATTATGAAAAGTGATTATAAAATAAGTTGTTTTTGATATGAGTGATTATAACAAACGGATTCACTGCCTCGGTTCGTACCTATCATCGACTGCTAACATTACAATCTCCTAAGCGAAGTTTCTATCCTATTTGATTATAGTATGAATTAACAAGCGCGATTGACACTATGAGATACATGTTCCTATGGCCGGATTAAGCATACGGTTAAAAGTGACGCAAATTAACAATTAAGCAAAGTCAATCGCGATTAAAATTTAGGAACATTTATCAATCAAATTAAATCAACAATGTTATATGAAAATCGAATTAAGCAAACAACAATCTCATAACATAGTTGAAAGGAATAGAAATTAAATTGCAAATGCTATAACAATCTCAAAGTTGGAACCTGAGTACAGTAAATCCGTCATAAAGGTTTTAGTTCTCCATTGATTTGCACAAAGCTTTCTCTTTTTCGTGAACCGTCAATGGGATCCCCAAAATTCTGTAGCATCTAGGTAAAAATTAAAAAGAAACAACCCAACTGGGTCGGATACAAAACTCAGGCCCAAAACAAATGACCCAAACTTAAATATAAAATGCTGCAACTTCAATGACTTTTTCAACCTTGCTACAGCCCGAATCAGCATGTAGCCACAACTAGAAAGTTGTTGGTCTTTTTCTTAACTTTCCAACTAATATTAGAACGCCTCAATCCGATTCACGTAGCTCTAGTTATGAATTTTTCCGTGAAAGCTGTAATTGCTGAAAATAAAAATACGAAAATTAATTAAATGCAAAAATAAAATAAATTAGCAAAACATATTAAAACATAAAAATAAATACAATAAACTAAAGAAATGCATTAGTACAATCATGGAAGGATGTGTATCAAAATGCATTGATCAAATTTTGATCCGCTGTCGCGGGCGGATAAAAAATGAGTATTTTGTAAAATGCAGTATAGCGACAATGACTCGAGTTGTATCACAAGGATTCTTGATTTTATTATTAACTAATAGAAATCTAATGGGGGTTAGTTTTAGGATCGATTTATAACACGAAATAAGTGATTATCAAAATAAGCTAATATGCTAATTCAGTTCCTACCTATCATTGATTATTATAACATTGCTACCCTAAGCGGGTACTATTCTTGTTCGATCACAATAACATTCAACAAGTGAGAATGATATTATAAGAATTATGTTTCCTGTTTACCGAATTAAGCAAACGGATAAAAATAAGCGAATTAACGAATTAAGCAAACGATAACACGCAATGAAAATTAGGGAACATAAATCAATCGAACCAAACAAAACTATTTTATGACAATCGAATTAAGCAAACGATAAACATATAATAGAGTTGAAAGGAATATGAATTAAATAACAAAATTATATTAACCTCAAGTATCAGAACATGAATGTAGCAGATCAACTCAGGAAATTTAGCTCTCCATAAGATTCTTACAAAGCAAAATGTATTTTTTCTCTATCATGAAAAAGGTTCAAAAACTCAATTACTATAGCGGCTGCTAGGTATAGCAAGGACAAGGATTTGGTTCATAAACCAACTGTGTCGAAAACAAAACTCAGGCCCAAAACAAATGACCCAAAACTTAAATATAAAAAGTTGCAATTTTAACGAATTTTATGGCCCTGCTACAGTCCGATTCAGCTCTCGACTTCTGAATGAAAATCGTAGCTCTTTCTCTTAGCTTTCCAACGACTGGTAGCATGCCTCATTCCGACTTCTGAAGCTCAAGTTATGAATTTATTCATGAAAGCTGCTAAAGCTGAAAATAAAGTGTGAAAAATAAATAAGTGCAGAAATAAAATAAATTATAAAAATACAATAAAAAGGAAAAATAACCAAACTAAAACATAGAAATTCATAAGTATAAATATAGAGGAATGTGCATCAAAATGCACTGTTCAAATTCCCACACACTTGAACTTTTGCACTCCGAGCAAAATTAAAATAAAACAAAACAAAGAAAACACAAACACATCATTGGCTACTCATTCTAGGCCACGAATTTTTCTTTGGTTAAGGTTGTATCAATAGGTACTAATCTTGCATACTAAGGATATCGTAGGAACACTAATCTTGCTTCCTGAATATACAAACCAATTCGAATCATATTATTATGCAAAAGCCTAACTTACTCATCCTCCTTCTTGCTCTTTTTCATTCAGGTGCAATCACATTAAGCCCGTTATCTCCACACACTCATAGCAAGGCGATCGGTTAGTGACTCTGATTAATTTTGCATGGGGTTCTGGTACTTACGTGGCATAACCCTTTGCTTACTCAGTTGTAGTTGCGGGGGATCAGACCGTAATCCGCCCTACCAAGTTCAGCACCAGAAACCGCTGAACCAACTAATAACGAGTCTTATTATCAACTTTTTTTGTAGGTTCTATGACCGTTGGGTTAAGTGATCGGGTGAGGGTCACCAAACTTAGAAGGTGCATTCCTTTTTCTTTCCTTTTTTTTAAAATAAAACTTGGATCACACACTTATTTTCATCGGCTTCCCTGCGTAGAGTGCGTGTGAGATGGTGCTGACTGCTGAAATAAACTACTCAAGAGCTATTAAAAGATGATAATTCAAGGCTACATCATAATAAAAATTCAAATTAACTTCCATATGCATGAGACTTATAGTGTTAAGACGATATCGATCTTGTAAACTTTTCCCAAGTCTCCACAACTAACCTCAGATTAATCTATAACCCAAAACTTTCAAAAAGATGCATTTTTTTTATAACTGGAAATAAAACAAGAAAACAGAGAACAAAAGCAAAGAAAATAAAACAAATAAATGATTCCCTCCCCCACACTTAAAACACACATTGTCCTCAATGAAAGAAACAAGCATAAAATAAGAGAGAGGAGAGACAGGAAAGAACACACCCGAGGAGTCAAGGTGGATAGATGATTGCATAAGTAGCCTTTCCCAACGAGATATCTTATATAATTTCTTCTTCCAACGTGGGACTCTCATGGAGTAGCTTTGAGTAATGTGCATTGAACTTGAAATTTTTATTAGTGCCTTCATCTTTTATTCCAGGATCAAAGAAGAATCTTTGATAAGTAAAAGTGTTGAATGGGCACGTGATCTTCTTTTCCAATACACCTAAGATCAAAAGATTGAGGGGTTGCCTCATTATATTCGTTACATCTTCAAGTGAGATCCTATGTATACACATGGACGGACTAATATCATAAATATCATCTAAGGTCCATCCAATTCCTTTCTTATGCTTCTTCAAAACCTGCAAAAATTTACTTTCTTGATCAAAATAAAGTTTAGAAGAAATTATAACCAGAAGTTTTTCATTCATCTCTAAATAAGAATATTTAAGATGTTCAGGAATTAGTTTCAGCTCTCAGGAAGGTGGTTGTTCGATGAATGATTTATTTCAGGCAGCCGGAGTGTCGAGAGCTTCATCCACATGAACAACTTCATTTGCAACCTCATCTGCAGTAAGATTATCAACTTGCAAGGTGGCCTCAATTTCAGCACAAACAGAGCAAATTTTAATATCATTACAAACATCACAAGAGTAAACATCATCAAAATCAGATAATGATGGAAAATTAGCTGCAAATAAATTAGTACAAGTGTCATCAACAGTCTCAGAAAGCAACTCTATTGGAAAAACAGAATTCTCTTCCAAGGGTTGTTCGTTAGATCCTTGAGCTTGTTGCATGATATTCATCAAAGAGGCAAGTTGTTCAATCTGTATTTGCAAAGTCTGGAGAGTAGAATCTATTTGTTGTTCATACTGAAGATTATTTGCATCCATTTGTTTGACAATATCCTCTAACGAAGGTTCAGAAGGTTCTGAGCACACAACTTGGAATTCCTTCAGATGCTTATGCGGATCCTCACCTGTAAGACTATTAAGCTTTGATAACAAGTGTATTAAATCAGATTTCGATTCAAAAGGTGTATCAGTTGCAGGATAGTCAATACATAAACCATTATAGCTCACATCAAGGCCAACCAACTGCCTCAAAGTTATTTGTTCAGCCATGTTATCAATAAACACAAAAATACCAACTATGTCTCAAACAGGCAGAAACAAATAGAAAGAAAACGATTAAAATAAATTCAAAAAAATAAAATAACACCAGATTTAATCTAATTAGGGAAAATAACAATTTTGAGAATTTTTTCGATTTTTTTAGACTCTATGAAAACAGTAAAAAATTCGTTAAAAATAGAAAAAAAAAGATGAATTTGCGATTTTGAGGGCCGAAATCTTTTAGAATTTTATTCTAAAGGAGTACTGTTCGTCGATTTTTTTTGAAACTTCAGGAAAAAATTTGGAGCAAATCGAAACAGTAGGTTTCAAACTTACCTGCTAGGCTGAAAAACTATACTGCAACCGAAATTGCAACCCTGAAAATTAACAAACACAACGAAAAAAACAAGAAAAAAAAGTAAGAACATTATACATATGACTAAAATATTAATTAATAACAACAAGAATCCCCGACAACGGCGCCAATTTTGATTCGCTGTCGCGGGCGGATAAAAAATGAGTATTTTATAAAATGCAGTATAACGACAATGGCTCGAGTCGTATCGCAAGGATTCTTGATTTTATTATTAACTAATAGAAATCTAATAGGGGGTTAGTTTTAGGATCGATTTATAACACGAAATAAGTGATTATCAAAATAAGCTAATCTGCTAATTCAGTTCCTACCTATCATTGATTATTATAACATCGCTATCCTAAGCGGGTACTATTCTTGTTCGATCACAATAACATTCAACAAGCGAGAATGATATTATAAGAATTATGTTTCCTGTTTACCGAATTAAGCAAACGGATAAAAATAAGCGAATTAACAAATTAAGCAAACGATAACACGCAATAAAAATTAGGGAACATAAATCAATCGAACCAAACAAAACTATTTTATGACAATCGAATTAAGCAAACGATAAACATATAATAGAGTTGAAAGGAATAGGAATTGAATATCAAAATTATATTAACCTCAGAACATGAAAGTAGCAGATCAACTCAGGAAATTTAGCTCTCCATAAGATTCGTACAAAGCAAAATGTATTTTTTCTCTATCATGAAAAAGGTTCAAAAACTCAATTACTATAGCGGCTGCTAGGTATAGCAAGGACAAGGATTTGGTTCATAACCCAACTGGGTCGAAAATAAAACCCAGGCCCAAAATAAATGACCAAAAACTTAAATATAAAAAGCTGCAACTTCAACGAATTTTATGGCCCTGCTACAGTCCGATTCAGCTCTCGACTTCTGAATGAAAATTGTAGCTCTTTCTCTTAGCTTTCCAACGACTGGTAGCATGCCCCATTCCGACTCCTGAAGCTCAAGTTATGAATTTATTCGCGAAAGCTGCTAAAGCTGAAAATAAAGTGCGAAAAATAAATAAGTGCAAAAATAAAATAAATTATAAAAATACAATAAAAAGGAAAAATAACCAAACTAAAATATAGAAATGCATAAGTATAAATATAGAGGAATGTGCATCAAAATGCACTGATCAGTTATCCAAGTTTCAAGCGCTGAGGAGTAATTTTCTTGTTTTCTTTTATTATTATATCATAATTCCTACGCTCTGCCCAAAGCGCGGTGGATCATTTGTGTAGGGCCACCATGTTTATTTTTAAAAGTTTATCATGAAATAAAGGACGTTTTTGCATTCAAAACTTTGCTCCATTTTCTTTTTTGTTATTTTTTATTTTTGAATGGCAATGTTTCTCTTTTCACACACTGCCACTAAAAAACGCCAAAATTTCATTCATGCATATGCACTTCCACCACCGATCATATTGATAACGACTCTGCTATGGCTCATTATGACTTTGATACTCCTATTTATCAAGTTGAAGAAGAAGCATATGAGGATTGTGATCTTCTTGAGGAATTAGCAAGATTGTTAAAACAAGAGGAGGAGGTTATCCAGCCGAATCAGGATTCGATTGAGGTGGTGAATATTGGCACAGAGGAAGTAAGAAGAGAAGTCAAGATAGGGGCAGATCTCGAAGAAAGTATAAAGGTCAGATTGATTGAGCTACTCCGTGAGTATTCAGATATCTTCGCTTGGTCTTATGAGGATATGTCTGGGTTGGATACAGACATAGTAGTACATTGACTACCGCTCAAAGAAGATTGTTCTTCTATCAAGCAAAAGCTCTGAAAAACTCATCCTGAGATGTCCAAGAAGATCAAGGAGGAGGTCCAGAAGCATTTGGACGCGAATTTCTTAAAGGTCATCAATTATCCACCATGGATTGCAAATATTGTGCCTGTACCCAAGAAGGATGGTAAGGTCAGGATGTGCATGGATTATAGGGATTTGAACAGGGCCAGCCCTAAAGATGACTTCCCTCTTCCACATATTGATGTGTTGGTCGATAATACTTCTCATTCCAAAGTGTTTTCGTTCATGGATGATTTTTCGGGTTACAATCAAATTAAGATGGCTCCGGAGGATACGGAGAAGGCAACATTTATCACGCCTTGGGGAACTTTCTGTTATAAAGTGATGCCGTTTGGTTTGAAAAATGTCGGGGCAACATATCAGCGCGCCATGGTCACTCTCTTTCATGATTTGATTCACAAAGAGATTGAGGTTTATATGGACGATATGATTGCTAAGTCTGACACGGAAGAGGAACATCTTGTTCATCTGTAAAAATTATTCGAGAGACTGAGGCAGTTCTTGTTGAGGTTGAATTCGAATAAGTGCACCTTCGGGGTGATATCCGGCAAGCTGTTGGGTTTTATTGTAAGTGAAAAAGGTATCGAGGTGGACCCGGCCAAGGTAAAAGTGATACAGGAAATGCCTGAACCAAGGACAGAGAAGGAAGTACGTGGTTTCTTGGGAAGGTTAAACTACATTTCTAGATTTATTTCTCATCTCACAGCCACCTGTGAACCTTTGTTCAAGTTGTTGAAGAAAAGTCAGACAATGAAATGGAATGAGGATTGTCATAAGGCCTTTGACAAAATAAAGGAGTATTTGCAGGAACCTCCGATACTCATGCCGCCAGTGGAAGGAAGGCCACTAATCATGTATCTAACTGTGTTGGAGAGCTCAATGGATTGTGTCCTCGGTCAGCACGACGAGACAGGGAAGAAAGAGTAGGCTATTTACTACTTGAGTAAGAATTTTACGGAATGCGAGTCGAGGTACTCATTGCTGGAAAAGACTTGTTGTGCTCTTTCCTGGGCCGCCAAACATTTGAGGCAGTACATGTTAACTCACACCACCTACTTGATATCCAAAATGGATCCAATCAAGTACATTTTTGAGAAGCCAGCTCTTACAGGCAGGGTAGCCCGTTGGCAGATGATACTCACTGAATATGATATCCAATACACTACTCAAAAAGCAATTAAGGGTAGTGTACTGGCTGACCATCTTGCTCATCAGCCCGTGAATGATTATGAACCGATGAAGTTTGATTTCCCAGATGAGGAAATTGTGTATATTCGGGATTGTAATATGCCAGACCAAGACGAAGGACCCGAGTCGGGATCATGTTGGACGCTTGTTTTTGATGGTGCCTCCAATGCCATGGGTGTTGTACCCCAAAATTGTCCCTCCCATATTCTTCAAGTTTGTCAAGAATTATCTTCAAATGGTTCAAGATTTCTCAAGGATTGCACAGTCCAAATACCTCCTAAGCCAGTCAAAATTAGGGTTTTGGTTCTTTCAAGGAATCTGAGGTTTTCAATGGCTCAATCAAGTCCCATAGGCCTATATACATTGTCAAGCATCTACATGTCAAGTCTCAAGACTCACAGTGCCAAATTCCACAGTCAAAAGCCCTATTTGATCCACAATCAATTGCAGGGGTAAAATGGTCATTTTACAGTCAAAAGTCAAAAATTTTGGTCAACATCTTATTTTGAGCACACAATCATCATTTGATCAAGTCTTGATCATGATTCCACAAGAATGGCTCAAAAATCATCAAAGATGCAAAAGTTACTATTTTTGGACAGCAGAAAAGTCAACTGTATCTTGACCAAGGCATAACTTTTTCATGGTTCATCAGAAAAATCCCATCCAATGCTCATTTTGAAGGGGATGACATTTCCTACAACTCATCTTCACATTCCAAGTCCAAGAAATGCTCTCACAAAAAGTTATCAATTTCTACATTATAGGTCAATTTCAAAAGTCAACAAAAATGCACTTTAAGTCAAAGACCATAACTTGAGATTGGTAAATCCAAATGACATGGGACCAAATTCATTGTTTAGAGGACTTCAAGACCTTTCCAAAATGTCCAATAACATGTTCATATGATCAAAATTGAGCAAGATATGCATTGGAGAAGTTGAGAAATTTTTGTGAATTTGCAAAAGTCAACTTTGCTCAAAACACCTTGTTTTGCTAATGGGCCTCAAATTTCTTCTTGAAACTTTATTCAAAGCTTATGCACGACCCATTGAGATTATGTGAATTTATTTTCTTATTTTTTATTAATTAATTGGATTTTTAATTGATTTTAATTCATTTAATTAATTAAAAATGTAGGAAATTCAAAGATATGATTTTTCAATCTTTTGGTGAAGCAAAGATGACCAATATGTGCTGGAGATTTCGTGTGCCAATCAAGGATATCAAAAACTCAAAATTTAGCAACTTTCTTCAATAAAAAAGATTCAAAAATATTTGATTTTCAATCAAATATTGAAACATCAATTCCATGGATTTCTTGTCAAGGATTTAACCTAAACTCAGTCTCCTATATATACACAATTCAACCCTAATGCATTAGACGTGATTTTGCTGCAGGAGAGGCCATAACAACATTGAAAAAAGTCAAAGAAAAGTGAAAACTGAATTCCATGTTCTAGCATAATTCAAAGCTTTTTATTGATTTCAATCCATTGCAGGAGGTCCCCAGGACGATTTGCAATCAATTTCCAGTTTCATAGCTCCAGAAATCACCCTAAACAGAACCACAGTTTGCTTGACTTTTCCATAATCGAAACTCATATTCCATGCGCATTTAACATGATTTATTGGTTATTTTTCATTGCTTAAATCCACAGGAAGCTTTTGGCATAGGTTAATTGAATTATTACGCATTGAATCGAAAGATGCCATTGATGAATTCTAGGGTTTCCAAGCTTTCAAATTAGGGCTTTGCAATACAGGAAAAATCAAGCCTTGTGAGACCCGTGGTTGGATTCGTTAGGTTGAGACGGACACAAAGCCACCATCGTGAAACATTTATGTAGCCCGTACGCCTAATCGCTATTATTCCTCGTTCCATATTGTGGGGGTTAAAAACCCCCGTTATTTGATTTGTTTTTTGCAGGTATACGGGAAGAAGATGAAGACATGTTGGCTTTTGGTTGGGCTATTCAAAAAATAGGCGCGTGTGTTTCTTGTTTTCCAGCATTTTGATTGTTTCTTAATAAAATAATTGTCACTTGTTTTACTAACGAATAACGCGTGCAGTTGGAGTGGTTAAGGCATTGGTGTATTGATCATTGGGACCTGGGTTCGATTCCCAGGTCCCCCCAAATATTTGTTTCTATTTTTTCTAACATAATTGCATGCATACTTCCTAGCGCGATTCACCATGTGCCTCCAAACATCAGCATGCCATGTGTCCTGAAGCAGCAATCCAATGGCCAGGAGATGAAGAACACCATGTTCCCAGTCAAAGCATGTGTGGACAATTTCCAGAAAGTCAACAAGGCTTGAGACTAATGGGCCAGGAATTGCTAGCATACCTCCATATTTGGGCCATCACCCCCCTGGTTTCTTTGATTCTTTCCTTTTTATTTTCTTTTTCTTTTAATTTCTTTTATTAACTATTATTATTATTTAATTAACTCAAATTAATTATTTTTATAATAAATTCAGAAAATTAAAAATGTAAATATTATTATTATTATTATTATTATTAATTTCACCTTAATTTAATTATTTTTGTAAATAAATTCTAACAAATTAATTTAGTTAATTAGGTTAAATTTGACCATTTTTTGCAATAAATAAAATCAATCTAGAATTAGGGTTTTTCTTTTGACAATTTTAATCTCTTTTTATTTTATTTTCGTTAAAGACCTAAAAAACTAAAAAAATACTTTTTTCTTGTAATTAGTAAATTAGGTTTAATATTAATTAATTGCAAAAAGGACCAAAATTCCATTCTTTTCTCAAAAAGGGTCAAAACCCTAAGACTTTTCCCGATTCAATTTTTCTCGCGCATGCTTATTCTTGATTTCTATTTTGATCATATTTATGTAACTGCTCCGAGGATGTAATAGATAATTAGGATCTTTTATCGCTTTCTTTACTTTCTCGCATTTATTTTCAAAGGGTTATGTTTTTGGCGATGTAAATACCCGACGCCTTGTAATAGCGTAGATTTACTTTCCGCAATTTATTTTCCGCACAATTATTAACTGTTAACTATGCATGACAAGACTTGCCTGAAAAATAAAATCAACTCGTAACTCACCAATAACATGTACAAGATAATATAAACTGAATCTTGACACACGTGCACATGCCACTCTTAGGGTACGCCTCACTTGGTTTCCTCGAGGTGGTCATTAAGTATAGGGTGTTTTAGAGGTCGCCCTCCTGTCTAAAGATCCAGTTGCCTCGAAACGGTTGCCTCGGATAAAAAGGATCTAGGACATTAGGGTTACCGCTAAGGCGTCCTACCATTACTTTGGTGACCACACATGTCCCTATAATCGAATTGACCCGAATAACTCCAACGACGGTGCTACCTACTTCTCAATAGTGGGATAGTACTGTCTAAAGGACATTTACACAGCTTAATTCCTTAGAGTAGGTAGATTTCTCCTGGGTACTTGCTCTTTCAAAACAAAAACACTTTTCGCACCTACACTTTCAAACAAAAAGTTTTCAAACAAATACTTCATACACTCTTGAGGACTGATACAAGAGTTACCTAGAAGTTTTCAAACGAAACTTTTTCAAAACCCACAAACACAAGAAAAGTAAACATTTTTGAAAACATGGTGAGCAAGTATCTAAGAGCCCATGGATAACCACGGATAGAAAGGGTGCTAACACCTTCCCTTTCTATAATCTACCTCCCGAACCGAGAAACATCTTGAAAAGGAATTTTGCTGTGCTTTTGTATTTTCCTTGTTGGAGAACATAAAAGACGGTGGCGACTCTTGCTTACCACGACATTTCGCGAACCAGCATTTCAAAAATAGTCAGTTCTATTTCCACCGATCACAATGGACAACGACGTCGGAGCTATTATCACTTCCCCTGAGGGATACCACATTCCTTTCACGTCTCGTATTTATTCGATTGCACTAACAACATGGCCGAATATGAGGCTTGCATTTATGGCATTGAAGCAGCGATCGACCTGCGCATCAATTTTTTGAAAGTTTACGGGGATTCCAATCTTGTTATCAACCAGATTAATGGAGATTGGGAGACTCGCCATCAGAACCTGATTCCCTATCGTGAGCATGTTATGAAGCTGATTCCGTACTTCGAAGAGATCATGTTTGAGCACATTCCCAGAGAAGAAAACAATCTAGCTAATGCACTGGCAACTTTGTCCTCCATGTTCAAGGTTAAGTGGGCTAATAAGGCACCTTCCATTACCATCAGAAGCTTGAGTGAGCCAGCTTTCTGTTTTGAGGCTAGTTTGGAATCAGATGGTAATCCTTGGTTTTATGATGTTAAACGATATCTTGAAACACAAGAGTACCCTGAAGAGGCATCCGTTATAGATAAGAAGTTCTTGAGAAGATTTTAAGCCAAGTTCTTTCTCAGTGGTGGTGTGTTGTATAGAAGGCATCATGATGGTTTATTGCTCAGATGTGTTGACAAGAAAGAAGCAGCCAAAATTATTGAAGAGATACATGAAGGTGATTTCGGGACTCATTCCAACGGGCATACCATGGCTAAAAAGATTTTGCGAGCAGTTTATTATTGGTCCACCATGGAGACTGACTGTTACAATCATGCACGGGTTTGCCACAAATATCAATTATATGCTGATAAAGTGCATGTACCGCCCGTACCTTTGAATGTCTTGACTTCCCCTTGGCCGTTTGCGATGTGTGGAATTGATATGATCGGCAAAATTGAACCGATTGCATCCAACGGGCACCGTTTCATTCTGGTTGTCATCGATTATTTTACAAAATGGCTTGAAGCTGCGTCCTATGCCAATGTCACCAAGCAGGTGGTAACTCGGTTTATTAAGCACAATATTAGTTGTCGCTACGGAGTGCCTGAAAAGATCATTACTGATAATGGGTCTAATTTGAACAACAAAATTATGAAGGAGCTTTGTGAGTCCTTCAAAATCAAGCATCATAACTCTTCCCCATATCGACCAAAGATGAACGGTGTTGTCGAAGCGGCCAATAAGAATATCAAGAAGATTGTGCAGAAGATGGTGGTAACCTATAAAGATTGGCATGAGATGCTGCCTTTCGCTTTGCATGGTTATCGCTCCACTGTGCGTACTTCGACTAGGGCAACCCCATTTTCATTAGTTTACGACATGGAAGCAGTATTGCCGGTAGAAGTCGAGATTCCTTCTCTTAGGATCATGAGGGATGTTGAGCTGGATGAAAGTGAATGGGTACAGAATCGGCTGGATCAGTTGGAACTTATTGATGAGAAGCGGTTGACAGTTGTATGTCATGGTCAGTGTGATCGGTGGATCTGGAACTGACTGTTTAACGCTGGTTCGCGAAATGTCGCGGTAAGCAAGAGTCGCCACCGTCTTTTATTTTCTCCAATATGGAAAGGACAAAAGCACAGAAAAATTCCTTATTGAGATTAGTTCTCGTTTCGGGAGGTAGATTTATAGAAAGGGAAGGTGTTAGCACCCTTTCTATCCATGGCTATCCATGGGCTCTTAGATACTTGCTCATTGTGTTTTCAAAAGTGTTTGTTTGCTTTTCAAAAGTGCGTGGGTTCGTAAAAGTTTCTTTGAAAGTTTCAGATCGACTCTTGTATCAATCCTCAAGAGTGTTTGAAAAATTGTTTTTGAAAGCTTTTTGCAAAGTGTCGGTGTGAAAAGGAGTTTTTGATTTGTTTTGAATTAGAGCAAGTATCTACGAGTCATCTACCTACCCTAAGGAATTAGTCTGTGTAAATGTCCTTGAGGTAGTGCCATCCCACCATTGAGGGGTAGGTAGCACCACCATTGGAGGTGTTCGGGTCAATTCGTTTGTAGGGACAGTGTGGTCACCAGAGCAATAGTAGGACACCTTAGAAGCTACCCCCATGCCATGTTCATGGACATGAGGACTTACTAAAACGTCCTATACTCGACAACCACGTTTCGAGGGGCAGGGCAACAGTGAGGCGTACCCTAGGAGTGGTGTGTGAATTGTGTGTCATTTTCAGCTATATTTTATCTTGATCATGCATTGGGTGAGCTACGCTTTGATTTTATTTGGGCATACATTCTTTCATGTGATAGTTAGCAATTAAAAGGTGCGGAAATTAAAATGCGGAAAATAAAGGTCATACGCTATTACAAGGCGCGGGTCTATACATCGCCAAATTAACAAAGACTCGATTTTAAATAAAAGTGCGGAAAGTAAATGTCTTAATTACTATTACAAAGCTTTGGGGCAATTACATAATATTTAAAATGAAAAATAGAAGCAAACGCGCGAAAAGAAATTATAATCGAAGGTGCGAGGGGCGTTGGACCCTTTGAAAGAATTAAATTGAAATTACAAATTAATTAATGATTAAATAAAGAAAAGAAATTATTTTTATATTTTTGGTATTTATGAAAAAAGGAAAATTAATTGAAATGAAAAGTTAAATAAAACCCTAATTCTAAATTTGTTTTTAATTATTTTAAAAGAATTGTTTAAGTTTAACCTAATTTAGTCCTAATTAACTAATTACAAGTTTATTTACAAGATTAATTAATGGTTAATAATAATAAGAAGAAAAATTTAATTATTGAGAAAAAGAATAAAAATGCTAAAAAAACTAATTTTTATGTATTTTAATTATTTAAGAAAAAAAAATTAAAGTTAAACTTAAAATTAAACTAAATTGATTATTGGAATTTATTTACAAAAATATTAATGCATTAAATAATAAATAAATATATTTTATTTTTGACTTTTCTGATTTTTTTGTATTTTTGTGTTATAAAAATTATTTTGTAAATTAAATAAAACAAAAGAAAAACAATTAAAATAAAAAGAAGAAAGAAAAAGGAAAAAGAAAATGCAAACCATGGGGGTGTTGGTCTTTTTTGGAGGTTAATTTGCAGCAATTAGGCCCATTGAAATGCAGGGCCCTTTGACTTTCTAGTGCTTGTGTGTGGGACGTTTGACCAGGGTACATGGTGGATTGCTTGTGATGGCCATTGGATTGACCTTCAGGGACATGTGGCAGGCGCTGACGTGAGGCCTCATGATGGTCCTTGGAATGGAAACTGCACAGAAGCACGTTAAGAAAAAATATATGAAGGAGTGGGGGGACCTGGGAATCGAACCCAGGTCCCAATGACTGCAGGCCAGCTAAGCTACCAACTAAACCATTGAACGCATCTGTTATTATTATGGAACGGAAATAATATATGTGAAACATAACCATTATACTGAAACGCTAGAAAAACACGCTAATATTCAAATTGACCAAACAAAAGCCAACAACTCAGCATCTTCTCCACTGTTTCTTTGTTTTGCCTGAAAAATAAGACTAGATAGCGGGGGTTTTAAACCCCCACTAACCTCAAACCTGCAAAATAGCGATTAGAGCATGGTGAAATAGAAATTAGGCGCGATGTGATCAATAGTTTCGTCTGAATGTCCTGAGTCCAATGGTCCTGGTTTGAGTGGCCAATTGTTCCTTATTTGTGAAACCCCAAATCAAAGCTTCAGAAACCCTAAGAAGCTTTCATGGCAATTTTTGACACATGCAATATCAATGCAATTAAAGGACACCAATCGCTTCAGGGAGTTCATGTTAGTGTGAATCAAGCATTAAAAGCCATGAATAATGTATGAAAATGCAAGCACGATTATGAAAATTTTACAGAAAAGTTAGACTTCTATCTACCAATTCCTTGAGTATGGAGGCGTGATTTTGATTGGAAAAGCTCCCTGGTAGTGTCAGGAGTGGATTGGAATGGTTTTGAGGCCTTGAAACACCTTGCAATTCAGTTTTCAGTTTCCAATTTTTTTGTCAAAAATTGCAATGTTGTTCTTTGTGTTTGGGCGCAGCTTTCTTGTTCTTAGCATTAGGTTTATGTTTGTGCATATATGTGGAAGGGATTAGGTCAGAAAAATAAGCCCATAATCCTTTGCATTGATGATTTTGCATATTTGATTTTTCATGATCTTTTTCAATTTTTTTCATGCCTTTCTTATGCCAATCATTGAAGATTCTTTCCTTTTGAGGGATGCACGAAATATTGAGCTCTTAATGGGAGAATATGCTGCACAAAAAGATTCAAAAACCTTTATTTTAGTATTTTTCATAATTAATTTTAATTAAATGAATTAATAGGATTAAAAACTCAATTAATTAATTAAAAATAAGAAAATAACTCCCCTTTGGGTCAATGGGTCGTGCATGGCCTTTGGGTGATGATTCAAGGAAGAAATTGAGGCCCATTAGCAATTTTGAGGCATTTGAAGCAAAGTTGACTTTTCAAAATTCCCAAAAATTTCCCAACTTCCACAAGGCATATCTTGCTCAATTTTTAAGCTTTGATCATGTTCTTTGACATTTTGGGAAGGTCTTGAAGTCCTCTAACCAATGCCTTTGGTCCCATGTCATTTTAATTTACCAATCTCAAGTTATGGTCTTTGACTTAAAGTCCCTTTTTGTTGACTTTTGAAAATGACCTATAATGTTGAGATTGATAACTTTTTGTGAGAGCATTTCTTGGACTTGAAGTGTGAAGATGAGTTGTAGGAAATGTCATTCTATTCAAAATGAGCTTTGGATGGAATTTTTCTGATAAACCATGTGGATGTTATGTCTTGGTCAATTTGCAGTTGACTTTTCCAACTGTCCAAAAATAGAAATTTTTGCATCTTGAGACTTTTTGAGCCATGCTTTGAGAATCATGATAAAGAATTGATCAAATGATGTTTGTGGCTTCAAGATAAGATGTTGACCAAAATTTTTGACTTTTGACTGTCAAATGACCATTTTGCCCCTGTAGTTGACTGTTGAGCAATTAGGGTTTTTGACTTTGCAATTTTATGTTGTAAGTCTTGAAACTTGGCATAAGGATGATTGACAATGTTTATAGGCATGTGGGACTTGATTGGACCCTTGGAAACTTCAATTTCTTTGCCAGAACCAAAACCCTAATTTTTGACTGTTAGGAGGCCATTGGACTATGCAACCCTTGGGAGATTTTGAAGCATGCTCTTAGCAAATCTTGAAGAATATGGGAGGGAAAATTTTGGGATACAACAGTTTCCCCTGTTCAATCTTCTTAGACCTGAGGATGTAGATTGGCTGACGTGCCTTTCGTAATCCGAAGGTGGAAGATGATTGAACACTAGAGTGCCCAGAAATTTGCGCTCACATGTTAGCAGTGTGATGGTGGGAATGGGCTTACAGATGCCATTTGGAGATTGATGGATAGGAAGATGGGCTTACAGATGCCATGTTGAGAGGTGATGGATAAGTGGATGGGCTTATAGATGCCATCTGGGTGTCGATTGCGTAAGAGATTCCTTAGCGAGAATTTGCGTACCTGAAAAAAGAAAGATGATTACCTGACCTGTTACAAGAGTTGGTCTTCAAACTCTTTGTGTAAATGTGCCCTGACTGGTTACAGGAATTGAATCCTTAAACCTCTTCAGACGTGCCCTGGCGAGATACAGGAATCGAGTCTGGAGTTTCAAAAGGTGATGAATGAATCAGGGATGGTTACTACCTCAACGGGACGATGAGAGAACCTTGGACGATTACTACCTCAACAGTAACGATGAGAGAACCTTGAGTGATTACTACCTCAACAGTAACGATGAGAGAACCTTGGGCGATTACTACCTCAACAGTAACGATGAGAGAACCTTGAGTGATTACTACCTCAACAGTAACGATGAGAGAACCTTGGGCGATTACTACCTCAACAGTAACGATGAGAGAACCTTGGGCAATTACTACCTCAACAGTAACGATGAGAGAACCTTGGATGTCTTCTACTGAGTCTTCATCAGGAAAATCTTTAGGAATCGATTTAACTGGACCAGAGAAGGCCTTTGACTGGATCGACATCAGAAAAATCTTTAGGAGTCGATTTAACTGAACCAGGCAAGGTCTTGGAATCTTCAACTGGAATAAGAATCAGGGAGATCTTAGCGTCGATCTGACTGAACCAGAGAAGGCCTTTGACTGGATCGGCATTAGAAAAATCTTTAGGAGTCGATTTAACTGAACCAGGCAAGGTCTTGGAATCTTCAACTGGAATAAGAATCAGGGAGATCTTAGGGTCGATCTGACTGAACCAGAGAAGGCCTTTGACTGGATCGGCATCAGAAAAATCTTTAGGAGTCGATTTAACTGAACCAGATAAGGTCTTGGAATCTTCAACTGGAATAAGAATCAGGGAGATCTTAGGGTCGATCTGACTGAACCAGAGAAGGCCTTTGATTGGATCGGCATCAGAAAAATCTTTAGGAGTCGATTTAACTGAACCAGGAAAGGTCTTGGAATCTTCAACTGGAATAAGAATCAGGGAGATCTTAGCGTCGATCTGACTGAACCAGAGAAGGTCTTAGATTAACTTTGACTGGATAAGAATCAGAAAAATCTTAGAATTGATTTAACTGAACCAGACGAAAGTCTTGGAATGTCTTTAACTGGATAAGAATCAGAAAAATCTTAGGGTCGATTCAACTAAACCAGACGAAAGTCTTGGAATATCTTTGACTGGATAAGAATCAGAAAAATCTTAGGGTCGATTTAACTGAATCAGGCAAGGTCTTGGAATCTTCAACTGGAATAAGAATCAGGGAGATCTTAGGGTCGATCTGACTGAACCAGAGAAGGTCTTGGACATAGCTGAGAACTTGACTGGATCTTTCCTGAAAGGTAAAGGTCAGTCATATGCAATGCATGATATGGATCAAGCAATGATGTTCTCAACGTAAATGAGATTGTATGTTCATGATGCGTATATGCATGCTATAATGTATGAAGATATGATGTTTATGGACATATGTTTTTGTCTAGGAAAGTAAATCCTTGACGGGTGCCGGGAAGTCACATCCTGGGCTGATGTTGGAGAACAGTGCTTTGTTGTTTCCGCTGGGGATGATAGTTGCAAGAATACCGGTAGGAGAAGATAACTCCGTTAGGGAATAAACTTGGCGAATGGATTACTCTGCGGAGAAAAATTACTCTAGCTACCTTGCTGGGGAAAAGTACTCTGTGGGGAGAGAGGTATGCTGTTGAGATGTTGATGGTAACTCCGCTGGGGATACCGTTGTTATGTTGGAAGTGTTAATAGGCTCCGCTGGGGACAAGAAGACTTTGCCGAGGACGATCTTTTCGTGGCTTTTGGCTGAGGATAACCCAGTTATATCCTGGTAAGGAAATAACCTTTGAATAAAGTCGGGAGACGCGTTCTTGCTCTGTAGGGGATAAGCTTCCAGAATCTACTGGGGATAAGCTTCCTGCTGGGGAGATGATTCAAACTTTCCTGGGGAAATATTGATTGGACTCTCCTGGGGAAATTTTTGAGATACATTGGGGAAGTGGCTCCGCTGGATGTCTGGTATACCGCCGGGGAACAATCTTAGATCAAGACTGCCGGGGATGCTTGTTAAGAATATCTGTATACTTCGCTGAGGAATGTTGATATTTGCTGGAGGATACCCAACTTCCTTAAGGATGACAGGATAACTCTGCTTGGGGAGAGTGTATTGACTTGCTGGCTCACTCTCTGGGGACTTAAGATATCCTGGTTATGTTCTTCGGCCAAACTTACCCTGGTACCTTAGTGGACAGAGTAACTAGGTTGCTTAGACAACTCATTACTGCCCCAGTTTCTGTTGGAGAAGAAGGTACATGTGAAGGCGCTTGATTACTGCCGATTGACAAATCTTCTGGTAGGCAAGTGACGAGATGACGGGACATAGTCGTAAGCTTTGATCCCTAATTTTTGCCTGGACCGCCCTTTTCGGGTTTTCAGTCCACCGGGATACCCATTTTTTGCCCAAGCCGCCTTTTCAGGTTTTCGACTTGCCGGGGGTACATATTTTTTCATTTCATCCCTTATTTTTGCCCGAACCCTTTTGGTTCGCCGGGAAGCCCTTATTTTTGCCTAGGTGTGTCAACCTAGCGGGTTTTTGATTATGCGCAGTATTTTTTCGACTATGTCCATTCCCTCAGAATGTAAGGAGATGCCCTTATTGTTGTGTTGCCACGCGACCAGAATATGTTTGATCAGGCAAGATTTGTTGCTGGGAATTCATGTCCAATGCCCCAAGTGGCTCATGCGGAGGTTTGCCCCTGGCTGTTTGGCATCTTGAGAGATTCCTTGAATCTTGACTGGACTGCCCTAGATGATGGACAATGATCAGGCCATGCCCCTTGATTGGAGGTGCTTTTGTTCCTTAGGCATTCGTTGTGCGAATTTCTATGTTGTTCAAACAAAAAGTCATATGCAAACAAAGTTACGTTAAAAATGCAAAGCTTATGTCTGTTTCGAAGTTTTTTGGAAATGCAGTTCTTTTCATAAAACAAGTGAATGTTTGTAAAACGTGATGTCAAATCTGTATTTACCGTAGGCCTTAAGGAGTCAGGATACCTTTCGTAACAGTATGCTTTCGAACTAACCCATGATTCAGCTGGGACTTTTAAGGGTTGTAGCGTGGCCTGTTTCATGGTTTAAGAAACAAAAGATAAAGGCTCAAATTATTTGTACCCACCCACTCTTCGTGATGTTCTTCAAACCTAAGCTCAGTTGATCGTGCGTTAGACCTTGTTTGAGTCTTTGTCCTGACGTTCCAATGATGGTTCAGATATTGATGATTTATTCTGAATAGGCAGTCATTTTTTGTTTTTTGTTGAGGGTTTGTATGACCTCTTTCTTTTTATTTTTTGATTTTGTTATCCCTGTTTTTTTTTTGCCTGAACTGTTTCTTTTTGGGATTACAGCCAGCGGGATGCCCCAGTTTCGTAAGTCTCCTTCATAGGTTTTGACTTACTGGGTTTTTATTTTTGATATATAATGACTGCCTATCTTTTATGATTATTCGGAACCATCACTGTCTTTTGTTTCAGAAGGACTTCTTTTGATGCCATTCGTTGTGCACCCGGATCAGCTGAGAAGACTACCCTGCCCCAGGTTATGATTAAGGGTTTTAATTTTTTTGTAAAAAAGAAAAAACTCCTACTTCTTTGGCTCAAAGGGGTTGACGAGGGATTATCTTCCTTATAACTCCAGTGTTTAGGAATTGAAACAATGCCTGTGCCTCATCAGCGGGGTCTGTTCAAAAGCATAATGTAGATTGGTATCGTTTTCGTCATCCTCCCTCAAGAGGCTTAGAATTATTAATCGAGCGTTGATCATCAGAAAAAATATGAAAATAATTTGCATATAGTGAATACGAATATATTGCTTCAAAACAGACATATGTGATGCATTAATGAAATAACAACGTTTAACATGAGTAAATGTTTGAACAAAAGAAAATTACAACTTGAAAATCCTAATGAACAAAAGTCTTTTCATCTCAGGGCTTGTTACTTCAACTGGTAAATCCTGTAGGGATGGTAAAAGTGCTCAGCTTGGCCATCTTGGGTGAATTCCACAGCTCCTTCATCGATCAGGTCCTGGATCTTATTCTTCAAGGTCCAACAATCATCTGTAGCATACCCCGGGCTGTTAGAATGATAAGCGCAACGGGCGTTGGGGTTATACCTTGAAGGTGTCCTGTTGGGATTCTTAGGAGGGTCCCTTAGAGTTACCAAATTCAACCTCAACAGTTGTTGTAAAGCTTGAGGCAGTGACACGTTGAGCTTGGTGAATTGCCTTTTGGGCTTGTCTGCCTGAAGCTGGTGAGGTTGATGCTGAATTTGTGGCACTGAAGCCATTTGAGGAGCTCTCCCCTTATCTTCTTGTTTCAAAGGTGGTTGAATGATGACTGGCTCCTTACCCTTAGACGTTTGCCCCAGTTGGTTACCCCGAAGCAGTTGGTTGACGAGAACCCCGAGCTCTTCTTGTCTTTGAGCTAGGCCTTGAATGATAGTCACCTGCCCCAGCATCTGGGCTTTCACTGCATCCACCTCAGCTTGTAGATGTTTCAGCCGTTCATCCTCAGCACTGTTCCTGACCAAAGTCCCCATGAGAAGTGTTCTCAACTCTTCCTGCCCCTTGGATAGATTCAGGAGGATTTCCCCGAACCGAGTCTCTTGAGCATGAAGGTCCTGGTTGTTTTGTTGGAAAGCCATTGCTGAAATAAACAGCGCAGATGGTAAGTAACCTGTAACAAGGGTACCTGTAATGCAATGATATGCAGGTAATATTTTCAAGGATCTTGCGGGGTAAACAAGAAAATTGTTAGAATTGGAGTCCGATAGCTTGATTGAAGGAACTGCATGTTGTTGAGAGAGTCCTTCTTCAAGAGTCAAGGCTCACCATATCGAGTGGGTCATAGCCCTTGACTCAAGTCATCAACCTTGTTTTGCTTTCCAAACAACCTTGGCTAGGGGAACCTTCTTCAAGAGTCAAAGCTCACCATATCAAGTGGGTCATAGCCCCTGACTCAAATTATCAACCTTGGCTAGAGGAAAATAAATCCCCTTTGCCCCTTGCTAGACATTTTGATTCATCGTGACCTGCATCACAGACCCTTGAGATCCTTGAAATGGGTTAGTCCTTATGCAAGATGTATGCAATGGTATGATGGTATGATGTTATGCTATGCGTGGGGTAACGTAGGTAAACCCTGTTATGAGTCCCAATTAAGGACTGTAAACAAAACCTGCAAGAAACTCAGTAAACCCTGTTATGAGCCCCAATTAAGGACTATAAACAAAACCTGTAAGAAACTCAAGTGTTAGATAACAAGCATGTAAGTAGTCAAGTTGGAAGGCACACAAGTCACACAAGAGAAGCCCTTAGAGTTTAGGCCAGCATGGGGTCTGGGTATTACCCTCTTGAAGTTGGTGGGCTCAACCTGTCCTATTAGAAGAAATCGGGTTCTAAGGGTCCCAATATCACCGGATTGCTTTCATTGTTCATCGTTTCGATTTAGCCATTGAACTGGCGACCGAAATATTCCAAGAAAACAACCCTCAATTGAGTGTAGTATCGAGTATCAACCAACCTCGGACTGCACCAAAGTCAGTTATCTCACTACCCTAAAGAGGCCAAGATAGTTCAATTAAGGTTCCTAAGGTCAGTTGATGCTTCACGACACCATGCGGAGGCCCCGTACTCTCCTTGACTGAACTCAAGGGTTACCGGTACACACCAAAGTGCCACATCAACGTAGCAGACTGCTTCAACCATGTCGGTATACCCCGCACAGTTCCCTCACAGCCTTGTTGCTACTTTCTAAGAAGGTATCCCCAGATCCGGGTTAGGATCTATAGAACTCCCAAGACAGTACCCGCAATTTAAAGCAAACAAGTCAAAGCAATTGAAAACACAGTTATGAACTATCCTAAGGTACACCTCACTTTTAAAGATTTCCCCAGCAGAGTCGCCAGTTCTATGATCGGTGGATCTGGAACTGACTATTTAACGCTGGTTTGTGAAATGTCGCGGTAAGCAAGAGTCGCCACCGTATTTTATTTTCTCCAATATGGAAAGGACAAAAGCACAGAAAAATTCCTTATTGAGATTAGTTCTCGGTTCGGGAGGTAGATTTATAGAAAGGGAAGGTGTTAGCACCCTTTCTATCCATGGTTATCCATGGGCTCTTAGATACTTGCTCATTGTGTTTTCAAAAGTGTTTGTTTGCTTTTCAAAAGTGCGTGGGTTCGTAAAAGTTTCTTTGAAAGTTTCAGATCGACTCTTGTATCAGTCCTCAAGAGTGTTTGAAAAATTGTTTTTGAAAGCTTTTTGCAAAGTGTCGGTGTGAAAAGGAGTTTTTGATTTGTTTTGAATTAGAGCAAGTATCTACGAGTCATCTACCTACCCTAAGGAATTAGTCTGTGTAAATGTCCTTGAGGTAGTGCCATCCCACCATTGAGGGGTAGGTAGCACCACCATTGGAGGTGTTCGGGTCAATTCTTTGTAGGGACAGTGTGGTCACCAGAGAAATAGTAGGACACCTTAGAAGCTACCCCCATGCCATGTTCATGGACATGAGGACTTACTAAAACGTCCTATACTCGACGACCACGTTTCGAGGGGCAGGGCAACAGTGAGGCGTACCCTAGGAGTGGTGTGTGAATTGTGTGTCATTTTCAGCTATATTTTATCTTGATCATGCATTGGGTGAGCTACGCTTTGATTTTATTTGGGCATATATTCTTTCATGTGATAGTTAGCAATTAAAAGGTGCGGAAATTAAAATGCGGAAAATAAAGGTCCTACGCTATTACAAGACGCGGGTTTATACATCGCCAAATTAACAAAGACCCGATTTTAAATAAAAGTGCGAAAGTAAATGTCTTAATTACTATTACAAAGCTTTGGGGCAATTACATAATATTTAAAATGAAAAATAGAAGCAAACGCGCGAAAAGAAATTATAATCGAAGGTGCGAGGGGCGTTGGACCCTTTGAAAGAATTAAATTGAAATTACAAATTAATTAATGATTAAATAAAGAAAAGAAATTATTTTTATATTTTTGGTATTTATGAAAAAAGGAAAATTAATTGAAATGAAAAGTTAAATAAAACCCTAATTCTAAATTTGTTTTTAATTATTTTAAAAGAATTGTTTAAGTTTAACCTAATTTAGTCCTAATTAACTAATTACAAGTTTATTTACAAGATTAATTAATGGTTAATAATAATAAGAAGAAAAATTTAATTATTGAGAAAAAGAATAAAAATGCTAAAAAAACTAATTTTTATGTATTTTAATTATTTAAGAAAAACAAAATTGAAGTTAAACTTAAAATTAAACTAAATTGATTATTGGAATTTATTTACAAAAATATTAATGCATTAAATAATAAATAAATAAAATTTATTTTTGACTTTTCTGATTTTTTTTGTATTTTTGTGTTATAAAAATTATTTTGTGAATTAAATAAAACAAAAGAAAAACAATTAAAATAAAAAGAAGAAAGAAAAAGGAAAAAGAAAATGCAAACCATGGGGGTGTTGGTCTTTTTTGGAGGTTAATTTGCAGCAATTAGGCCCATTGAAATGCAGGGCCCTTTGACTTTCTGGTGCTTGTGTGTGGGACGTTTGACTAGGGTACATGGTGGATTTCTTGTGATGGCCATTGGATTGACCTTCAGGGACATGTGGCAGGCGCTGGCGTGAGGCTTCATGATGATCCTTGGAATGGAAACTGCACAGAAGCACGTTAAGAAAAAATATATGAAGGAGTGGGGGGACCTGGGAATCGAACCCAGGTCCCAATGACTGCAGGCCAGCTAAGCTACCAACTGAACCATTGAACGCATCTGTTATTATTATGGAACGGAAATAATATATGTGAAACATAAGCATTATACTGAAACGCTAGAAAAACGCGCTAATATTCAAATTGACCAAACAAAAGCCAACAACTCAGCATCTTCTCCACTGTTTCTTTGTTTTGTCTGAAAAATAAGACTAGATAGCGGGGGTTTTAAACCCCCACTAACCTCAAACCTGCAAAATAGCGATTAGAGCATGGTGAAATAGAAATTAGGCGCGATGTGATCAATAGTTTCGTCTGAATGTCCTGAGTCAAATGGTCCTGGTTTGAGTGGCCAATTGTTCCTTATTTGTGAAACCCCAAATCAAAGCTTTAGAAACCCTAAGAAGCTTTCATGGCAATTTTTGACACAGGCAATATCAATGCAATTAAAGGACACCAATCGCTTCAGGGAGTTCATGTTAGTGTGAATCAAGCATTAAAAGCCATGAATAATGTATGAAAATGCAAGCACGATTATGAAAATTTTACAGAAAAGTTAGACTTCTATCTACCAATTCCTTGAGTATGGAGGCGTGATTTTGATTGGAAAAGCTCCCTGGTAGTGTCAGGAGTGGATTGGAATGGTTTTGAGGCCTTGAAACACCTTGCAATTCAGTTTTCAGTTTCCAATTTTTTTTGTCAAAAATTGCAATGTTGTTCTTTGTGTTTGGGCGCAGCTTTCTTGTTCTTAGCATTAGGTTTATGTTTGTGCATATATGTGGAAGGAATTAGGTCAGAAAAATAAGCCCATAATCCTTTGCATTGATGATTTTGCATATTTGATTTTTCATGATCTTTTTCAATCTTTTTCATGCCTTTCTTATGCCAATCATTGAAGATTCTTTCCTTTTGAGGGATGCACGAAATATTGAGCTCTTAATGGGAGAATATGCTGCACAAAAAGATTCAAAAACCTTTATTTTAGTATTTTTCATAAGTAATTTTAATTAAATGAATTAATAGGATTAAAAACTCAATTAATTAAAAATAAGAAAATAACTCCCCTTTGGGTCAATGGGTCGTGCATGGCCTTTGGGTGATGATTCATGGAAGAAATTGAGGCCCATTAGCAATTTTGAGGCATTTGAAGCAAAGTTGACTTTTCAAAATTCCCAAAAATTTCCCAACTTCCACAAGACATATCTTGCTCAATATTTAAGATTTGATCATGTTATTGGACATTTTGGAAAGGTCTTGAAGTCCTCTAACCAATGCCTTTGGTCCCATGTCATTTTGATTTACCAATCTCAAGTTATGGTCTTTGACTTAAAGTCCCTTTTTGTTGACTTTGTAAAATGACCTATAATGTTGAGATTGATAACTTTTTGTGAGAGCATTTCTTGGACTTGAAGTGTGAAGATGAGTTGTAGGAAATGTCATTCTCTTCAAAATGAGCTTTGGATGGAATTTTTCTGATAAACCATGTGGAAGTTATGTCTTGGTCAATTTGCAGTTGACTTTTCCAACTGTCCAAAAATAGAAACTTTTGCATCTTGAGACTTTTTGAGCCATGCTTTGAGAATCATGATCAAGAATTGATCAAATGATGTTTGTGGCTTCAAGATAAGATGTTGACCAAAAATTTTGACTTTTGACTGTCAAATGACCATTTTGCCCCTGCAGTTGACTGTTGAGCAATTAGGGTTTTTGATTGTGCAATTTTGTGCTGTAAGTCTTGAAACTTGGCATAAGGATGTTTGACAATGTTTATAGGCATGTGGGACTTGATTGGACCCTTGGAAACTTCAATTTCTTTGCCAGAACCAAAACCCTAATTTTTGACTGTTAGGAGGCCATTGGACTATGCAACCCTTGGGAGATTTTGAAGCATGCTCTTAGCAAATCTTGAAGAATATGGGAGGGAAAATTTTGGGGTACAACAGTCAGGTATATCAGTAAAGGATGAGGAAAGCTTTTGATAAGAGGGTACAACCTCAGTGTTACAAGCCAGGTGACCTTGTGCTAAAAAGGATAATTCTCCCCCAGGGAGATCCCAGGGGCAAGTGGGTTCCGACTTATGAAGGTCCTTTCGTGGTCAGAAAAGTTTTCTCCGGAGGAGCGATGATGCTCACAACTATGGATGGAGAGTACTTCCCTCTCCCTGTGAATGTTGACGTAGTTAAAAAATACTTTGCATAAAAAATAAAAACCCGCTAAATTGAAAACCCGAAAGGGCGGTTTAGGCAAAAAGAGGGTGTCCTGGCGAATCGAAAACCCGAAAGGGCGATTCAGGAAAAAGTTAGGGACTTAAAGCGAATGACTATGCTCAGCATGAGATCCTTTGTTTCTTTCCTTCGTTCCGTCACCTGGCATAAGCTCGAAGCTAATCCAAAAATGATCTGTCTGAAAGTAGGAAGATGACAGCGTAAGAGTCATAAGAGTCATAGCAAAGTCGGGACTTGATGGATATTCACATTCATATTGCCATTTGTAAACACTTGTTTGCTTTGATTTTATAAATTACTTGCTTCCAAATGTAAATTCCTTTTTCACAGGCTGATTTCTCAAAATCAATAGAATATCTTATTTCAAGTATACGTATACGTTTCTTTTCTCCCTTTTTACTATTTTTTGTTTGCAAAAACGTCCAATATTTTTGATAAGCATGTGCATATAAACTTCGTGAACCTTACACGGAAATGGTAATCTAAGTCATGATTATTTGATCGCTTGTGTTGTACCCCAAAATTTTCCCTCCCATATTTCTCAAAACATTTCAAGAAAGATCCTCAAGTTGCTCAAGGAAGTCCGAGGATTGACCAGACAAACCCTATCCTAAGGCAGTCAACCTCAAATTAGGGTTTCATGTTGAATCAAGATATTTGAGTCCAAGGGATCCCAAATTCTCACCATTGTCCTAATATATTCTCAAGATCATCCATGTCAAGTTTCAAGCCTTGCAGAGGAAATTTGCTCAGTCAATTGCTCAAAGGCCTGGAAAATCGACTGTGCTAGGGCAAAAGTCAACTGTGGCCTACATATAGTCAAACTTCAATATTTTTGGTCAACATTCTCATTTTGAAGTATTATTCATCATTTGATCAAGAGTTGATCATGATTCGTCAAGGATTGCTCACAATTCATCAAGAACCAAAAGTTGCTAAATTAGGGTTTTGCAGGAAAAGTCAACTCAACTTTGATCAAGCATAACTTTCTCATACTTTATGAGAAATGACCCATCCAAATCTAATTTTGAATAGGATTCAATTATCTACAATCCATCTTCAGCTCCCAAGTTCAAAATATGCACTCACAAGAAGTTATGAATTTTGACATTATAGGTTATTTTGAAAAGTTAACAAAAACACCTTTTTTGTCAAAGCTTCATACATGAACATGGAATACCAAATTGAGATGAGACCAAAAGGGTTGCTTATAGGACATTTCAATATTTCTAAAAAGTCCCAGAACACCTTCAAAGAGTCAAAATTGAAGAAGTTATGCATTGGTGAAGTTGACCCTTTTTGCAAAATTGTCAAAAGTCAACTATGCCTCAAATTGCAATTTTTGCTAAATGGGCCTAATCTTTTGCACTTGTTTTGAGTTCGTAGCATGGTCCACGAGCCCTAGCTCTTTCCACTTGTCTTTATCCTATTTTTATTATTTATTTTGATTTTTATTGCAATTAAATCAATTTAAATCAAAACAAATCATGAAAAAATCCAAAACATTGAAACCTCAAGATATTATGCATGTTTCAAGTCCTATATCCAGCTAGCAAGAGATTGAATTCTTGCAAGGCCTTTGTGTGCATAAAAAGATTGGTTTTAGACTTTTTTTGGAAGGATTTTCAAGTGAATCAAATCAAGATCAAAATCAATAAATGGCAAAGATTGAGATCATGTTTGCAACCCTAATATAATCCTTGGTATATAGTGAACATTTGCAGACCTAAAACACAAGCTTTGGAGGCGTGAGAAGTCAGAACCAAATTTGAAAAAATCAAAGAAAAATGGTAATCTGTTTTGCTACTTCTAGGCATTTGCAGGACTCCCTAACCCTCTCATTCGTTTCCTGGGATCACGAGCAAGCTGTACCAATCAAGAACAAGGAGTTTCCAACACTAAAACCCACTGTAAGTCAGCCACGACTTTGTCTTGTTCTTGAAATCGAATTGCATAATTCTGGCACTTATAGCATGAAATAATCATATAGTCTTGTTCCTTAACACATTTGCAAGCTCTCTATAACATTTAATTGCGTTTTTATGGACTGTATCAATATTTGCCATTGTTAGGGTTCTTGGTCTCGATTTGGGATCTTTTCACATAGGTAAAATTGGCCCTCAAGAAGGGCACCATCGTGCTCAGCAGGCCAAGACGAGTTGATCCATGGCCTTAGGTTTTATTTATCTTGCTTGTGTTTTATTTTGAGAATTACAGGGTTTATAGTGACGGATGTTGTCCGTAGGTAAAGGTCTTCAAACCTTTTAGAAACGGAGCGAGGTCAGGGATGAAGGCGTGGTAAGCAACCATTCGCCTGTTTAAATTTTTGCGCGTTTGGACTTAGTGTTTTGTTGTTTTCTCATATTATGATTATTGTTTATTCTATGTACAACAAAAGCATGCAGCACAGCTGGTAGTGGAGCGTTTGGAAAAGGTTACAGGACCTGGGTTTGAATCCCAGGTCCCCCCATTTCTTTCATATTTGTTTTCGTTCCTGTGTTCAGGCGCGCATGTATATTTGAAGCCCACCATGGACCACCATCTTCCAGCCAGCCAGATGTCAAAATGCCAAATCTGATGGCCATCATTTGAGGGACCATGATACGCCTCAGTCAACGCATAGCATGGAGTCCAGAAAGTCAACATGGATCACTTTGGTTCTGGGCCAGAATTACTATCCACACCTCACCAATTGCTTTCTCAGGCCCATATCTCTTTCTATTTTCTTTTTATATTTTTCTTAATTAATTTATTTAATTATTTCACTAACACAAATTAATTTTTCTTTTTATCAAACAAATCATAAAAATAATATTTTCATCCAATTAGATTGAGGTTTATTTTTTATCAAAAAATTAATTAATTTAATTAGGTTATTTAACTTTAGGTAACTTTAATTATTTTGTAAATAAATTTAAAAAAAATTAGAAAATTAGGGTTTTAGTTTAATTTAATTCTATTTTCTTTTTCTTAAAAACAATAAAATACAAAAATTGGCCATGTAAATTATTTTCTTTAATTAATTTAATTACTAATTAATTTTTTATTTAATTTAAAAACCTTGTTCTTTTTCTTAAAAATAATTAAAAACAACAAAAAACATTTTTTTTTCTTTTAATTAGGTTAGACGGGGTCAAAACCCTAAATTCTCTCTCGTTCTCGATTCATCGCGCTTTATTTTATTTTTACAATATTAATGTAATTGCTCACAAGTTGTAATAGATTAATTAGGATTTTTCTCCTTTTTATTTATCGTTTTCACGGGTTGTTTTTGGCTATGTAATTAATACCCAAAGCCTTGTAATAGCGTAGCTTATTTTTCGTATTTGAAATTCCGTAAATATTAACTGTTAGATGTATGAATATTAGGGTTGCATGACAAGAATGTATGATTAACTTTAAAACGGTTAGCAAACCCTAAATGTGCAAAGATTAATAATTTGAAATTGAATCACTCGCACATGCGCACTCCT
This sequence comes from Vicia faba, assembly GCA_948472305.1. Taxonomy (NCBI): domain Eukaryota; kingdom Viridiplantae; phylum Streptophyta; class Magnoliopsida; order Fabales; family Fabaceae; genus Vicia; species Vicia faba. The sequence continues at coordinate 1,630,583,110 of OX451737.1, read as the reverse complement.
AGGGTATACTCTCACTTCGGTTGCCTTCGGTAAATGGTCATTAAGTATAGGATATTTTAGTGGTCGCTCTTTTGTCTCAAAGATCAAAGTTGCCTCAGAAAGGTTACCTCGGATATGTTTCCTCAAATATTGATCTTAAGACATTAGGGTTACTACTAAGACGTCCTAACATCGCTTTAGTGATCGTACGTCCCTTTCAAATTGACCCTCAAAACTCCAATGACGGTGCTACCTACTCACTAATAGTGGGATAGTGCTGTCTAAAGGAAACGAACATAGAACAATTCTTTTTTTCGAGTAGGTAGATTAGCTCTTAAGTACTTGCTCAAATAAAAGAAACTTTTTCACACTTACACTCTTTTCAAACAAAGTTTTCAAAACACTTCGTAACACTCTTGAAGATAGAAACAAGGGTTAAATCGAAGTCAAAAACTTTTTGAAATCAAACACACACAAGCAATTTTGAAAATGATGAGCAAGTACCTAAGAGCCAGTAGATAACTACAGATAGAAAGGGTGCTAATACCTTCCCTTTCTATAATCTACCCCCCGTACTCAAAATTTCGAAAAAGGAATTTTTCTGTGCTTTTTTCCCTTCCTAGTTGCTTACCGCGACATTTTGCGAATACAAACGCAAAACGCAAACCAGCATTTAAAAACAGTCAGGTTCTGCCCACCGTATCACAGGACTGGCGACTCTGCTGGGGAGTTAATAAGTGGAGTATACCTTAGGATTAGTTCATCATATTGCTTCTATTGTTTGATTTGATTGCTTTACCTTTGTGGGCTTTGTATCGGAGTTACTGTAGATCCTAACCCAGATCTGGGGAAGACCTTTTAGGTAAGTAGAAATAAACTGTGAGGGAACTGTACGGCATAGAACGATACGGTTGAAGCAGTAACTACGTTGATGTGGCATATTAGTTGGTACCGGTATCCCTCGTGGAGGAACGAGGAGAATACGGGGCTGCTATATGGGTCGTTAAGCATCAACTGACCTTAGAACCTATAATTGACCAACTTGGCCAGAAGACATACCGATACGGGTTTAGAAGAGACTCCTAGGCCAGAAGACATTGCTTCACCTTTACACTTGAAAAAAGCTGACGTATTTTCTAATTGGGAGACACATAGCGGGGTTAAAGGTTTCTTGGCCAAGTTTCTAATGGATCAAGCTCAACAGTTCTGGGATAACTTGGATTTTCAAGCTTTTGAAGACATCTTGGCTCTCCTCATCTACGGTTTAGTTCTTTTCCCGAATCCAGATTCCTTCATAGATATGAATGCAGTCAAGATCTTCTTGTCTTGTAATGCAGTGCCTACTCTTCTGGGTGATATTTTGCATGCTCTCTATACTCGTACTGTGTGAAGAAGAGGGACCCTCATGTGTTGTATGTCATTGCTGGCGAGGTGGTTTATTTCGCACCTCCCCAAGTCTGTATTGAAGAATGAGGAAGGAGTAGGTTGGGCTTACAGAATCATGTCCGTTGCTCATACGGACATCCTTTGGAGTTCTAAGGACATGGAAAGAGTAGCTGTCATGGATTGATGTGGGGAATACCCTAATGTCCCGTTGCTTGAAATTAGAGGGGGTATAACCTATAGTCCTTGCTTGGCTTTACGACAGTTTGGATGCGCTCGGAGAGACGGTCCCCATGAGCTGCTTCTTACATATATTGTCTTTGAATATAAGGAGGACGTTAAAGAGCATCATCAAAGGTTTATACGAGCCTGGAGCATGGTAAACAGGTCTGACCCTCAAGAGCTAGGACTAAAGACTCCTCTCCCTATGCAACCTTATCTCCAGTGGGTTCGAGCCCGTGCTCAAAAGCTGGGGATGCCTTATGAAGTTGTTTTGCCGGTGATTGTAGAGCATACTAATGAAGAAGGTGTTCCTTATACAGTCCTTTATCCTTACATGCCTACTAATCTTGGGGCATTAAAGAGATCCTAGATTCAGCTGAAGGAAGAAAGGGATACCTATCGAGAGAAGTATCATGAGCAAGAGAGGAAGATCTTGAAGCTCACAAGGCAACTTGAGAATGAAAGGACAATCAATGATTATGTCAGCACGAAGGGAAAGCGGCCATGGGATTTCTGATGTCTTTTATTGTTTCTAGTTTAGATTTGGTTTTCAGTTTATTTGTTTTGTAACGCCTTGAAGGCATTGTTAAACATTGTTACAAGTTTAAATCTAATAAAGTGTGTTTTATTTTGTTTTACAAATTTAAATCTCCCAAGGTCTTCGAAATCATTTCATACGCATTCCATTACCATGCACCTCATTATAGGTATCATTACAGGTTTCTCATATTCTTCGCTGTTTATTTCAGCATATAATGTCTTCTGAAACACCTACCGATCAAGCCATCAAGGCTCTTCAAGCACAAAATGCTCAATTCCAGGAGATGTTCTTGAACTTGGCCAAAGGGCAGCAAGATTTGAAGACTCTCATCTTGAAGGAGAAGAAGAAGAAGAAGAAGAAGAAGAAGAATAAGGTGGTTCTGCTGAATATGGGTCACAGATTTGGGAATAGGTTGCGAGAGGAAGCTGATCTGTCTCATTCATCCAAAGGAGGAGAGAATCAAGAAGAAGGAAAGGGCCCTGTTCCTGTGGTCTCTGATAATGACACTGATTTTGATGAAGAACAGTATCCTCATGCTGAGGATAGATACAAACAACTTGAAGACCGTCTGAGTGTTATAGATATTCAGAAGGTCCCTGGTTTGGACTTCGGAGATTTGGGACTAGCATATGGGGTGGTGATCCCTCACAAGTTTAAAGCTCCAGTTTTTGCTAAGTACGATGGAGCATCATGCCCAAAGCTTCATCTCCGCTCATACGTTAGAAAAATCCAACCATATACTGCTGATAGAAACCTGTGGGTTCATTTCTTTCAAGATAGTCTGTCAGGGACTCAACTTGAATGGTTTTATCAATTGGAAGGAGCTAATGTCTGCAACTGGGAGGACCTTGCTTCTGCTTTTTACAAGAAATACCAGTATAATGCCGACCTTGCTCCCACGCATACTCAACTTCAGGGTATGTCTATGGGTGCGAGCGAAGGTTTTAAGGACTATGCTCAGAAGTGGAGAGATCTGGAGTGAAGAGTCCAACCCCCTCTGTCTGATAGGGAGTTGGTGGATATGTTTCTGGGGACTTTGTCTGGTCCATTTTTCAATCACTTGATTGGCAGTTCGTCGTCTGGGTTTACTGAATTGATTTTGACCGGGGAAAGGGTAGAAGTTGGTATCAGAAGTGGCAAGATACAGAAAGGTACTTTGTCAAGTACAGAAAACAAGCCTTTCAGAAAAGAAGTTAGTGCAGTTTACAGCTCGAGGAGCCAAAACTGATCTGAACGCCGCCAAGCTATTAATGTAGTGGTAATATCAAGACCCACTGTTGCCCCACAACGCAACAATCAGCAAAGAGTAGAGAGACCGCAAAGACAGTATACTCGGCTCAGTATGACCTTATCTCAAATTCTACCGTAATTGTTGAAGACCAACCTGGTAACTCTGAGGGAAGCTCCAAAGAATCCCAGCACCACATCTCCACTGTATAACCCAAACGCCCGCTGTGCCTATCACTCTGATAGCCCGGGTCATGATACGAACAACTGCTGGGCCTTGAGGAATAAGGTGCAAGATTTGATTGAAGCTAAAGAAATCGAGTTTGACGCACCGGAAAAGCCCAACGTTATAACGACACCTATGCCCAAACATGATCAGGGAGTGAATGCAATTGAGGATGATGAAGAAGAGTCAGATATCGACGACTGGATCTACCCGACTACCGGCGGTGGCTTGAGCAATTGGACGGCGAAGGACTTCGTGCCCGTTTCTTTTATTACACATTAATAGACTTTTGTTTTGAGATTTGTAACAGACAGTTTAAAACTTTATGGCCCGGTGTCTTGCCCGAGGCACTTGGGCTTTGTTTGGGAGGGCTTACTATTTGTCATTTTCATATATAATCAATGAAGCATTGGACATTTTCTTACATTACAAATTTTGCGCTCCTTGTTTTTTCTTTTCTATCTTGCACTATTCAAAACACCTATTGTCTTACACAAACTCACATATCATAATGCAGATCCACATCCACTCTGGATCCCACTGATAACAACTCTGCTACTGCCGGTTATGACTTCGAAATTCCGATCAACCAAGCCGAGGACGAAGGTGAGGATGATTGTGAAGTGCCTGGGGAACTTGCTAGACTGTTACTACAGGAAGAGAGGGCCATACAACCCCATGAAAAGCCGGTTGAATTAGTAAATTTGGGTACAGAGGAAGACAAGAAAGAGGTCAAGATCAGTGCAAATCTGGAGCCTAGCGTCAAGCAACGGTTGATACAGATGTTACACGACTATGTTGAGATCTTTGCTTGGTCTTATGAAGATATGCCTGGGTTGGATACTGACATTGTGGTTCACCGCCTACCAAATAAAGAAGATTGTCCTCCAGTGAAGCAGAAAGTTCGTCGTATGCGCCCAGAGATGTCTGAGAAAATCAAAGCTAAGGTTATGAAACAGATTGACGCCGGATTTCTAGCTGTCACTTCTTACCCACAGTGGGTTGCCAACGTGGTTCCGGTACCGAAGAAAGATGGTAAGGTACGAATGTGTGTGGATTATAGAGATCTGAATAGGGCAAGCCCCAAGGATGATTTCCTGCTCCCTCACATCGATGTTCTGGTCGACAACACCGTGCATCATAAGATCTTCTCCTTTATGGATGGGTTTTCTGGTTACAATCAGATTAAAATGGCTCCCGAAGACACGGAGAAGTTAACCTTTGTTACACAGTGGGGCACATTTTGTTACAAGGTAATGTCGTTCGGGTTGAAGAATGCTGGGGCAACTTATCAGCGCGCCATGGTCGCTTTGTTCCACGACATGATTCACCATAAGATTGAGGTGTATGTTGATGACATGATTGCAAGGTCCCAGACCAAAGAAGAACATCTTGACCATCTCCAGAAACTATTTGACAGGTTGAAGAGGTACAAGCTAAGGTTAAACCCGACAAATGCACCTTCGGGGTAAGGTCTGGAAAGCTGTTGGGTTTCGTCGTTAGTGATAAAGGTATTCAAGTGGATCCTGCAAAGGTGAAGGCTATACAGGAGATGCCAGCTCCCCGAACAGAAAAAGAAGTCAAAGGCTTTTTGGGACGTCTGAATTACATCGCCCGATTCATTTCGCATATGATTGCTACTTGTGAACCAATCTTCAAGCTGCTGAAGAAAGATCAAGTGGTAAAATGGAATGATGAATGTTAGGCCGCCTTTGAAAGGATCAAAGAATACCTCCAAGAGCCACCAATTCTGATGCCTCCAATTGAAGGAAGACCTTTGATCTTATACTTGACAGTACTCGACAATTCAATGGGGTGCATGCTGGGGCAGCATGACGAGTCTAGCTGAAAATAGCACGCTATTTACTACCTTAGCAAAAAGTTTACCGACTGTGAGACCCGATACTCACTGCTTGAGAAAACTTGTTGTGCTTTGGCATGAGCTGCTCGCCGGCTGAGACAGTATATGTTGACTCACTGTGATCGGTGGAAATAGAACTGACTGTTTTTAGCTGGTTTCGCGAAATGTCGCGGAAGCAAGAGTCGCCACCGTCTTTTATTTTCTCCAACAAGGAAAGGACAAAAGCACAGCAAAATTCCTTATGAGATATGTTTCTCGGTTCGGGAGGTAGATTTATAGAAAGGGAAGGTGTTAGCACCCTTTCTATCCGTGGTTATCCACGGGCTCTTAGGTACTTGCTCTTATGTTTTCAAAAGATGTTTGCTTTTCAAAATGTGAATGGGTGTGAAAAAAAGTTTCTTTGAAAGATTTCTGAATAACTCTTGTATCTGTCCTCAAGAGTGTTTGAAAAACTTGTTTTGAAAGCTTTTGAAAGTGTAAGGTGTGAAAAGTATTTTGTTTGTTTTTGAAAAGAGTAAGTACCCATGAGTCATCTACCTACCCTAAGGAATTAAGCTGTGTAAGTGTCCTTTAGATAGTGCTATCCCACCATTGAGAGGTAGGTAGCACCATCGTTGGAGGTGTTCGGGTCAATTCGATTTTAGGGACAGTGTGGTCACCAAAGCAACAGTTAGGACACCTTAGAAGTAACCCTAATGTCCTAGATCCTTTTTAATTCGAGGCAACCGTTTCGAGGCAACTGGATCTTTAGACTAAGGGTGACCTCTAAAACGTCCTATACTTGATGACCACGTTTCAAAGGCAATGAGTGAGGCGTACCCTAGAAGTGGTGTGTGTATTGTGTGTTGTATTCAGTTAATGTTTGTCTTTGTTATTAGTGAGCTACGAGTTGTTTTTATTTACCATACATTCTTACATGCAAGTTTAGCAGTTAAGGGGTGCGGAAAGTAAATTGCAGAAACATAAATCCTACGCTATTACAAGGCGCGGGTCTATACATCGCCAAAAATTACAAAGACCCATTTTGATAAATAAGTACGGAAAGTAAAGCAGTAAAAGTCCTAATTACTATTACATCCGGAGGCAGTTACATAATAATCCAAAAATAAGGAATTAAAATAAAAAATGCGCGCGAAAGAAGGAATCGGGAATGCCTTAAGGGTGTTGACCCTTTTAAGAAAAGAAATTGATTTTTTTTGTCTTTTTGTGATTAAATGAAATTAACTAACTAATGACTAATTAATTAATTTAATTAAAAGAAATTATATTTTTTTTGTTTTTATGTTTTTATGAAATAAAATAAAAAAGAAATAAAATTCTAGGTTAACCTAGTTCTAAATCTATTTTAATTATTAAAAAAAGTTAAAATGGCCTAATTAAAAAAACTAATTCAATTATTGTTTATTTACCAAAATAAAATAATAATAATAATAATGATGTTAATTCTTTTTTGGATTTTTTTTGAAAATGTTAATTGATTAATTGTTAATTAATAAAAATAATTGAAAGGTTAGAAACTAAATTGGAAAATAAAAAAAAAGAATAGAAAAGAATAAACCAAATGGAAGGGGGTGTTGGGCCAGGAAGGAGGGTGTAAGATTGAGATTTGGGGCCCAATTGGGCAAGCCACGTTTGACTTCCCTTGGTTGCCTGCAGCATGCTTGACTCCAGAGTATGGTGTGCTACACTTTTTGTCCTTTGGATCTACCTCCAATGACACTTGGCTTGTTGGATGCGTGAGGTGCATGGTGTTCAGCGCTTTGGAAACTGCACAGGAAAGCATTAAGAAAAAGAATATGGAAAGGGACCTGGGAATCGAACCCAGGTCCCAGTAGTGAACCAACACATCACCAACCACTGCATCACTTTGGTGCGTTTGTTAATAACATAGAAAAGAAATATTATATAAAACAAAATCGTTATATGCTGAAAAAACAAAAAGAGCGCGCATGATTTTGAATGGACCAACGCCTGGTTGCCACGCCATCGTCTTCAAGCTTTTCCTGCAAACATAAAACATATAGCGGGGGTTTTAAACCCCCACAAAATACAAGCATTATGGAAATAGCGATTAGACGCTCATGAAGCATAAATTAGGCGCGATGTGTGCATTCGATTCGTCTTGTCCCTCTCAATTCAACCATGGGTGTCCTGAGGGCCAATTTTTCTGTATGTGAGAAACCCCAATTTGAAAGCTTTGGAAAACCTAAATATCTCCCATGGTGATTTGCGTTTTACAGCCTTATAATGAAATTAAAACATACAAAAAGTTTTGTAATGGTGTCAGCAATACATAGCAATGTTCAAAATGAATCAAGGATGCGTAAAAATGGAATTCAGTTTCTCAAAGTTTTGAACAAACCGTGGGGGAGTGATGGATGATTCCTTGAGTGATTTGGCTTGTTAATGATTGCAAAAGGTTCCTGGTGATGTAAGGAACGTATTTGAATCCAAATGGAAGCTTGAATTGTACTGTAAATAGGTTTTCTGTTTCTCACTTTTTCTTTTAATTTTGCAATTTGCTTATGTTGTTTTAGAGTGCTCTAGCTCGTGAATTCTGTTGTGAAGGCTTGCACATGTGTTATGTAATGAGTATAAATCAGCATAATGGTCATTGAAGCCTTGCAATAATGTTTTGGATTATGCCATGAACTCCATTGAAACAACTTTCCATTCTTGTGAAAATTTGAATTTTTATGCCCATAATAGGTCTTGCACGAATTTGGAATGTACTTCATGGTGTATCAAAGCAATTCAACACAAAATATATCCCTCCATTAATTTTCTTGATTTTTTATTTGAATTTTAAAGATTTAAAATGAATTAAATCAAATAAAATTAAATAAAAATGGAAAAATTAATTTTTAATCTTGAAATAAATTGTGGGACACGTGGGAGGCATGGCCAAGCTGAATCAAGTGGAAAAAGTGGGCCCCTTTTGTCAAAAATGAAGTTTCAAGGATAATTGACTTTGGCCATTTCACAAAAATTTCCCAACTTCTCCAATGCATATCTTGCTCAATTTTGAAGCTATGAACATGTTCCTTGACATTTTGGAAAGGTCTTGAAGTCCTCTAACCAATGTATTTGGTCCGATGTCATTTTGATTTACCAATCTCAAGTTATGGTCTTTGACTTAAAGTGCCTTTTTGTTGACTTTTGAAAATGACCTATAATGTTGAAATTGATAACTTTTTGTGAGAGCATTTCTTGGACTTGGAATGTGAAGATGAGTTGTAGGAAATGTCTTCCCCTTCAAGATGAGCATTGAATGGGATTTTTCTGATGAACCATGAAAAAGTTATGCCTTGGTCAAGTTACAGTTGACTTTTCAACTGTCCAAAAATAGAAACTTTTGACACCTTGATGATTTTTGAGCCATTCTTGTGAAATCATGATCAAGACTTGATAAAATGATGATTGTGGCTTCAAAATAAGATGTTGACCAAAAATTTTGACTTTTGACTGCCAAATGACCATTTTGCCCCTACAGTTGACTGTGAAGCAATTAGGGTTTTTGACTGTGCAACTTGACCTTGTGAGCCTTGAAACTTGACATGTAGGTGCTTGACAATGTGTATAGGAATATGTGACTTGATTGAGCCCTGGAAAACTTCAACTTCCTTGCAAGAACCAAAACCCTAATTTGACTGGCTTTAGGAGAATGGTTGACTGTGTAGCCCTTGAGTAGACTTTGAAGCTTTTGCTTGTCATAGCTTTGAAGATTATGGGAGGGAAAATTTTGGGGTACAACAGTTGCCCCTGTTAAATCTTCTTAGACCTGAGGATGTAGATTGGCTTGTGTGCCATTCGTGATCCGAGGGTGGAAGATGATTGAACACTAGAGTGCCCAGAAATTTGCACTCACATAGTAGAGTATCAGCAGTGTGATTGCGGGAATGGGCTTACAGATGCCATTTGGAGAGATGGATAGGAGGATGGGGTTATAGATTCCATCTGGAAGTGTGACAGAACTTTGTCGGGAATGGGCTTATAGATGCCATTTGGAGACTGTTGATATGTGGATGGGCTTATAGATGCCATCTAGGTGTCGATCGCGTAAGAGATTCCTTAGCGAGAACTTGCGTACCTGAGAAAGAAAATAATTACCTGGCCTGTTACAGGTGTTGATCTTCACTCAGTCGTTCACAGACATGCCCTGGCTAGATACAGGTGTCGAATCTGGAAATTCAAAAGGTTGCTTACAGACGTGCCCTGGCTAGATACATGAGTCGAATCTCTAAACTCTTCAGACGTGCCCTGGCAGGATACAAGAATCGAGTCCGGAAAATAGTCGTCAACAAATACACCCTGGCAGGATACAGGAATCAGATCTTCAAACTCTTCAGACGTGCCCTGGCAGGATACAGGAATCGAGTCCAGAAAACAGTCGTCAACAGATACGCCCTGGCTGGATACAGGAATCGGATCTTCAAACTCTTCAGACGTGCCCTGGCAGGATACAGGAATCGAGTCCGGAAATAGTCGTCAACAGATACGCCCTGGCTGGATACAGGAATCGGATCTTCAAACTCTTCAGACGTGCCCTGGCAGGATACAGGAATCGAGTCCGGAAATAGTCGTCAACAGATACGCCCTGGCTGGATACAGGAATCAGATCTTCAAACTCTTCAGACGTTCCCTGGCAAGATACAAGAATCGAGTCCGGAAAATAGTCGTCAACAGATACGCCCTGGCTGGATACAGGAATCGGATCTTCAAACTCTTCAGACGTGCCCTGGCAGGATACAGGAATCGAGTCCGGAAATAGTCGTCAACAGATACGCCCTGGATGGATACAGGAATCGGATCTTCAAACTCTTCAGACGTGCCCTGGCAGGATACAGGAATCGAGTCCAGAAAATAGTCGTCAACAGATACGCCCTGGCTGGATACAGGAATCAGATCTTCAAACTCTTCAGACGTGCCCTGGCAGGATACAAGAATCGAGTCCGGAAAATAGTCGTCAACAGATACGCCCTGGCTGGATACAGGAATCGGATATTCAAACTCTTCAGACGTGCCCTGGCAGGATACAGGAATCGAGTCCGGAAATAGTCGTCAACAGATACGCCCTAGCTGGATACAGGAATCGGATCTTCAAACTCTTCAGACGTGCTCTGGTAGGATACATGAATCGAGTCCGGAAATAGTCGTCAACAGATACGCCCTGGCTGGATACAGGAATCGGATCTTCAAACTCTTCAGACGTGCCCTGGCAGGATACAGGAATCGAGTCCGGAAAATAGTCGTCAACAGATACACCCTGGCAGGATACAGGAATCGGATCTTCAAACTCTTCAGACGTGCCCTGGCAGGATACAGGAATCGAGTCTGGAAAATAGTCGTCAACAGATACACCCTGGCAGGATACAGGAATCGGATCTTCAAACTCTTCAGACGTGCCCTGGTAGGATACAGGAATCGAGTCCAAAAAATAGTCATCAACAGATACACCCTGGCAGGATACAGGAATCGGATCTTCAAACTCTTCAGACGTGCCCTGGCAGGATACAGGAATCGAGTCCGGAAAATAGTCGTCAACAGATACACCCTGGCAGGATACAGGAATCGGATCTTCAAACTCTTCAGACGTGCCCTGGCAGGATACAGGAATCGAGTCCGGAAAATAGTCGTCAACAGATACACCCTGGAAGGATACGGGAATCGGATCTTCAAACTCTTCAGACGTGCCCTGGCAGGATACAGGAATCGAGTCCAGAAAATAGTCGTCAACAGATACACCCTGGCAGGATACAGGAATCAGATCTTTAAACTCTTCAGACGTGCCCTGGCAGGATACAGGAATCGAGTCTGGAAAATAGTCGTCAACAGATACACCCTGACAGGATACAGGAATCGAGTCTGGAAAATAGTCGTCAACAGATACACCCTGGCAGGATACAGGAATCAGATCTTCAAACTCTTCAGACGTGCCCTGGCAGGATACAAGAATCGAGTCCAGAAAATAGTCGTCAACAGATACACCCTGGCGGGATACAGGAATCGGATCTTCAAACTCTTCAGACGTGCCCTGGCAGGATACAGGAATCGAGTCCAGAAAATAGTCGTCAACAGATACACCCTGGCAGGATACAGGAATCGGATCTTCAAACTCTTCAGACGTGCCCTGGCTGGATACAGGAATCGAATCTGGAAATTCTTCAGACGTGCCCTGGCTGGATACAGGAATTGAATCTGGAATTGATCGCTCACAGACATGCCCTGGATAGATATAGGTATCGAATCTGGAATTGCAACAATTGATAGTAATCATCTTTGTATTGATCTTGGTCCTGAAAAGACAAAACGTTAGTTGTATGCAATGTCATGATGTATGACATGCGTGATGTTCTCAGAATAAATAAGGTTGTATGTTCATGATGCGTATGTGCATGCTATAATGTATGAAGATGTGATGTTTATGACCGTATTTTTGTCTAGGAAAATAAATCCTTGACGAATGCCGGGAAGTCAAATCCTGGGCTGATGTTTGAGGAGAAGAGTTCTTCGTTTCCGCTGGGGATGATGGTTGCAAGAATAAACTGGTAGGAGAAGATGACTCCGTCAAGTAATAAACTTGTTGAAGAGATTACTCTGCGGGGAATACTCTGTGGGAAGAGATACTTCGCTGAGGTTTAATGATAACTCCGCTGGGGATTCTGTTGATGAGTTATGTTGGGGATTTTGATGAACTCCGCTGGGGGATAGGAAGAACTTCGCCGAGGACGATCTTTCCGTGGCCATTGGCTGAGGATAACCCAGTTATAAGCTCTAGTGGAGAATAACCTTTGAATAAAGTCCGGGGAGACGCGTTCGTACTCTGCAGGGGATAAGCTTCCAAAATCTACTGGGGATAAGCTTCCTACTGGGGAGATGGTTTCAACTCTCCTGGGGAGACTTTTGAGACTGTACTGGGGAGTGGCTCCACTGGGATGTCTGTATTCCGCCGGGGAACAATCTTATATTCAGACTGCCGGGGATGCTTGTAGAGGAACATCTGTATACTCCGCTGGAGAATATTGAGATCTTCTGGGGATACCCAACTTCCATAAGGCTGACTGTAGGCTAACTCTGCTTGGGGAGAGTGTCGCTGACTTGTTGGAGATATTGTGCCTTTTGGGGCTGATTGGAGACCAACTCTGCTTGGGGGAGAGTATTGTTGAGTCTTGTCTTACTCTGCAGGGAGTGAAGGTATCCTGGTTACATTCTTCAGCCGAATCTACCTTGGTACCTTGGTGGACAAAGCAACTTGTATAGTTCAGACAGTTCTTATTGCCCCAGTTTCTGTGGGAGAAGGTACCTGTGGAGGTCTTGATTGACAAATCTTCTTCTGGTAGACAAGTGACGGGATGTCGGGACATATTCGTACGCTTTTGATCCCTAACTTTTGCCTGGACCGCCCTTTCGGGTTTTCAGTCCACCGGGATACCCACTTTTGCCCAAGCCGCCTTTTCAGGTTTTCGACTTGCTGGGTTTACAGATTTTTTTTATTTCATCCCTTATTTTTGCTCGAACCCTTTTGGTTCACCGGGAAGCCCTTATTTTTGCCTATGTGTGTCAACCTAGCGGGTCTTTGATTATGCACCGTATTTTTCGACTATGCCCGTGCTCTTAGGATGTAGGGAGGTACCCCTGTCAGTAGTGTTGCGTTGCCCCTACTACCAGAAGATCTTCGTTTGATCGTCCAATGCTCCAAGTGACCCAGATGGAGATCTGCCCCTGGCTATTTGGCATTTGAGAGATTCTCCGAATCTTGACTTAACTGCCCCAGATGATGGACAATGATCATGCCATGCCCCTTGTTTGGAAGTGCTTTTTCCATTTGAGATGACTCTTTTGTTGAGAAGATTTTTGTCCATAAGATATTCATCGTGCGAATTTCTCTGTTGTTCGAACAAATAATCATATGCAAACAATATTATTTTAAGAATGCAAAATTTATGTCTGTCTTGAAGTTTTTTGAAAGTGCGTTTTTTCAGTAAAACAAGCAAATTTTGTAAAATGTGATGTCAACTCGTTATTTTACTGCAAGCCTTAAGGAATCAGGATACCTTTCGTAACAGTGTGCTTTCGAACTAACTCATGCTTCAGCTAGGACTTTTGAGGGTTATAACGTGGCCTGGTTCATGGTTTAAGAAACAAAGGATAAAGGCTCAAATTTATTTGTACCCACCCGCTCTTCGTGATGTTCTTCCAACCTAAACTCAGCTGATCGTGCATTAGACCTTGTTTGAGTCTTCGTCCTGATATACCGGTGATGGTTCGGATGTTGACAATTTATTTGGAATAGGCAGTCATTCCTTTTTTGGTTGAGGGTTTGTATGACCTCTTTCTTTTTATTGTGTTATCCCTAAATTTTGCCTGAACTGTTTCTTTGTGGTTACAGTCAGCGGGATGCCCCAGTTTTGTAAGTCTCCTTCATAGGTTTCGACTTAATGGGCGTTCATTTTGAGGGATAATGACTGCCTGTCTTTATGATTATTCTGAACCATCACTGTCTTTTATTTTGTGAGGACCTCTTTGGTGCTATTCGTTGTGCACTTGGATCAACTGAGAAAACTACCCTGCCCCAGGTTATGATTAAGGGTTTTAATTTTCGAAAAGAAAAACTCCTACTTCTTTGGCTCAAAGGGGTTAACGAGGGATCATCTGCCTTATAACTCCAGTGTTTAGGAATTGAAACAATGCATATACCTCATCAGTGGGGTCTGTTCAAAAGCATATTGTAGATCGTGGTATCGTTCTCATCATCCTCCCTCAAAAGGCTTAGAATTTTCAACCCAGGGTTGATCATCATAAAAATATGAAAACAGTTTGCATATAGCGAATGCGAATATATTGATTCAAAACAGACATATGCGATGCATTGATAAAGTAATAAAGTTTGCTATGACAATAATTGTTTGAACAATCAAAAGAAAATTACAACTTGAAAAATTTAATGAACAAAAGTCTTCTAATTTGAACTAGTCACTTCAAGTGATGAATCTTGCAGGGATAGTAGAAGAACTCAGCCTGGCCATCTTGGGTGAATTCCACTGCTCCTTCATCAATCAGATCCTGGATCTTGTTCTTCAGAGACCAGCAGTCGTTTGTGGCATGCCCCGGGCTGTCCGAATGATAAGCGCAGTGGGCGTTGGGGTTATACCTTGAAGGTGTCTTGTTGGGGTTCTTAGGAGGGTCCCTTAGAGTTACCAAATTCAACCTCAACAGATGTTGTAAAGCTTGAGACAGCGACGTGTTGAGCTTGGTGAATTGCCTCCTAGGCTTGTCTGGCATGCTCTGATCAACCCGTTGCTCTGGACGAGGTTGTGGTTGGACCTGTGAAGTGGTAGCAATTTGGAGAGGTCTAATCTTCACCATGCCAGACTCTTGTCCTCTCGGAAGCTGATCAATGACCTGGTCCCTGACTTGGACTGTTTGCTTCATGTTGTGTCTGTCTTGATGAAGCTGACTGATCATGGTCCTCAACTCTTCTTGCTCCCGAGCTAAGCCTTGGATGAGATCCATTTGCCCCAGCATATGGGTTCTCATTGTATCTACCTCATCTTGCAGACGTTCCAGCCGTTTGTCCTTATCCTCAACTCTTCCTGCCCCTTGGATAGGCTTAGGAAGATCTCCCTGAACTGAGTCTCTTGAGCATGAAGACCCTGGTTATCTTGTTGGGAAGCCATTGCTGAAATAAACAGCGAAGAAGGTAAGTGACCTGTAACCAGTGTACCTATAATGCAATGATATGTATGACATGCATGCAATGTTTTTAAGGATCTCGCGGGGTAAACAAGAAAATTGTCAGCATTTGGATTTGTAGCTTGATTGAAGGAACTTCATGCTATTGAGAGTCCTTCTTCAAGAGTCAAGGCTCACCATATCGAGTGGGTCATAGCCCCTGACTCAAGTCATCAACCTGGCTAGAGGAAAATAAATCCCCTTTGCCCCTTGCTAGACATTTTGGTTCATCATGACCTGCATCACAAGCCCTTGAGATCCTTGAAATGGATTAGTCCTTATGCAGGATGTATGCAATGGTATGATGGTATGATGTTATGCTATGCATGGAGTGATGTAAGTAAGCCCTGTTATGAGTCCAGATTAAGGACTGTAAACAAAACCTGCAAGAAACTCAAGTGTCAGATAACAAGCATGCAAGTAGTCAAGTATGAAGGCACACAAGTCACAAGACAACCCTTAGAGTTTAGGCCAGCATGAAGTTTGGGGTACTACCCTCTTGAAGTTGGTGGGCTCAAAAACCTGTCCTATCAAAAGTAACCGGGTTCTAAGGAGCTCAATATCATTGGGTTGTTTTCCGTGTTCATTGTTTCGATTTAGCCACTGAACTGGCGATCAAAATATTCCAAGAAAACAACCCTCAATGAGTGTAGTATCGAGTATCAACCAACTTCGGACTGCACCAAAGTCAGTTATCTCACTACCCCTAAAGAGGCCAAGATGGTTCAATTAAGGTTCCTAAGGTTAGTTGATGCTTCACGACACCACGCGGCGGCCCCGTACTCTCCTTGACTTGACTCAAGGGTTACCAGTACTCACCAAAGTGCCACATCAACGTAGCAGACTGCTTCAACCGTGTCGGTATACCCCGCACAGTTCCCTCATAGTCTTATTGCTACTTTCTAAGAGGTATCCCCCAGATCCGGGTTAGGATCTATAGAACTCCCAAAACAGGCCCACAATATTAAAGCACACAAATCAGGCAATTGAAAACACAAGTGATCTTAGTCCTAAGGTACACCTCACTTTAAGCATCCCCAGCAGAGTCGCCAGTTCTGTGATAGGTGGAAATAGAACTGACTGTTTTTAGCTGGTTTCGCAGAATGTCGCGGAAGCAAGAGTCGCCACCGTCTTTTATTTTCTCCAACAAGGAAAGGACAAAAGCACAGCAAAATTCCTTATGAGATATGTTTCTCGGTTCGGGAGGTAGATTTATAGAAAGGGAAGGTGTTAGCACCCTTTCTATCTGTGGTTATCCACGGGCACTTAGGTACTTGCTCTTATGTTTTCAAAAGATGTTTGCTTTTCAAAATGTGAATGGGTGTGAAAAAAAGTTTCTTTGAAAGATTTCTGAATAACTCTTGTATCTATCCTCAAGAGTGTTTGAAAAACTTGTTTTGAAAGCTTTTGAAAGTGTAAGGTGTGAAAAGTATTTTGTTTGTTTTTGAAAAGAGCAAGTACCCATGAGTCATCTACCTACCCTAAGGAATTAAGCTGTGTAAGTGTCCTTTAGATAGTGCTATCCCACCATTGAGAGGTAGGTAGCACCATCGTTGGAGGTGTTCGGGTCAATTCGATTTTAGGGACAATGTGTTCACCAAAGCAACAGTTAGGACACCTTAGAAGTAACCCTAATGTCCTAAATCCTTTTTAATTCGAGGCAACCGTTTCGAGGCAACCGTTTCGAGGCAACTGGATCTTTAGACTAAGGGTGACCTCTAAAACGTCCTATACTTGATGACCACGTTTTGAAGGCAATGAGTGAGGCGTACCCTAGAAGTGGTGTGTGTATTGTGTGTTGTATTCAGTTAATGTTTGTCTTTGTTATTAGTGTGCTACGAGTTGTTTTTATTTACCATACATTCTTACATGCAAGTTTAGCAGTTAAGGGGTGCGAAAAGTAAATTGCGGAAACATAAATCCTACGCTATTACAAGGCGCGGGTCTATACATCGCCAAAAATTACAAAGACCCATTTTGATAAATAAGTACGGAAAGTAAAGCAGTAAAAGTCCTAATTACTATTACATTCGGAGGCAGTTACATAATAATCCAAAAATAAGGAATTAAAAAAAAATGCGCGCGAAAGAAGGAATCGGGAATGCCTTAAGGGTGTTGACCCTTTTAAGAAAAGAAATTGATTTTTTTGTCTTTTTGTGATTAAATGAAATTAACTAACTAATGACTAATTAATTAATTTAATTAAAAGAAATTATATTTTTTTGTTTTTATGTTTTTATGAAATAAAATAAAAAAGAAATAAAATTCTAGGTTAACCTAGTTCTAAATCTATTTTAATTATTAAAAAAAGTTAAAATGGCCTAATTAAAAAAACTAATTCAATTATTGTTTATTTACCAAAATAAAATAATAATAATAATGATGTTAATTCTTTTTTGGATTTTTTAATGAAAATGTTAATTGATTAATTGTTAATTAATAAAAATAATTGAAAGGTTAGAAACTAAATTGGAAAATAAAAAAAGAATAGAAAAGAATAAACCAAATGGAAGGGGGTGTTGGGCCAGGAAGGAGGGTGTAAGATTGAGATTTGGGGCCCAATTGGGCAAGCCACGTTTGACTTCCCTTGGTTGCCTGCAGCATGCTTGACTCCAGAGTATGGTGTGCTACACTTTTTGTCCTTTGGATCTACCTCCAATGACACTTGGCTTGTTGGATGCGTGAGGTGCATGGTGTTCAGCGCTTTGGAAACTGCATAGGAAAGCATTAAGAAAAAGAATATGGAAATTATAGGGGGACCTGGGAATCGAACCCAGGTCCCAGTAGTGAACCAACACATCACCAACCACTGCATCACTTTGGTGCGTTTATTAATAACATAGAAAAGAAATATTATATAAAACAAAATCGTTATATGCTGAAAAAACAAAAAGAGCGCGCATGATTTTGAATGGACCAACGCCTGGTTGCCACGCCATCGTCTTCAAGCTTTCCCTGCAAACATAAAACATATAGCGGGGGTTTTAAACCCCCACAAAATACAAGCATTATGGAAATAGCGATTAGACGCTCATGAAGCATAAATTAGGCACGAGGTGTGCATTCGATTCGTCTTGTCCCTCTCAATTCAACCATGGGTGTCCTAAGGGCCAATTTTTCTGTATGTGAGAAACCCCAATTTGAAAGCTTTGGAAAACCTAAATCTCTCCCATGGTGATTTGCGTTTTACAGCCTTATAACGAAATTAAAACATACAGAAAGTTTTGTAATGGTGTCAGCAATACATAGCAATGTTCAAAATGAATCAAGGATGCGTAAAAATGGAATTCAGTTTCTCAAAGTTTTGAACAAACCGTGGGGGCGTGATGAATGATTCCTTGAGTGATTTGGCTTGTTAATGATTGCAAAAGGTTCCTGGTGATGTAAGGAACGTATTTGAATCCAAATGGAAGCTTGAATTGTATTGTAAATAGGTTTTCCGTTTCTCACTTTTTCTTTTAATTTTGCAATTTGCTTATGCTGTTTTAGAGTGCTCTAGCTCGTGAATTCTGTTGTGAAGGCTTGCACATGTGTTATGTAATGAGTATCAATCAGCATAATGGTCATTGAAGCCTTGTGTGATCGGTGGATTTAGAACTGACTGTTTAAAGCTGGTTTCGCGAAATGTCGCGGAAGCAAGAGTCGCCACCGTCTTTTATTTTCTCCAACATGGACAGGACAAAAGCACAGCAAAATTCCTTATGAGAACGTTTCTCGGTTCGGGAGGTAGATTTATAGAAAGGGAAGGTGTTAGCACCCTTTCTATCCATGGTTATCCATGGGCACTTAGATACTTGCTCTTTATGTTTTCAAAGTGTTTGCTTTTCAAAATGTGAGTGGGTTTGAAAAAGTTTCGTTTAAAGATTTATGAATAACTCTTGTATCTGTCCTCAAGAGTGTTTGAAAAATTGTTTTGAAAGCTTTTTGAAAGTGTCGGTGTGAAAAGGTTTTTATTTGTTTTTGAAAAGAGCAAGTATCTATGAGTCATCTACCTACCCTAAGGAATTAGGCTGTGTAAATGTCCTTAAGGTAGTGCCATCCCACCATTGAGAGGTAGGTAGCACCACCGTTGGAGGTGTTCGGGTCAATTCGAGTGTAGGGACATTGTGGTCACTGAAGCAACAGTAGGACACCTTAGAAGCTACCCTTATGTCCTTGATCCTTTTTTAATCCGAGGCAACCGTTTCGAGGCAACTGTTTCGAGGCAACTGGATCATGGACATAAGGACCGCTAAAACGTCCTATACTTGACGACCACGTTTCGAAAGCAACGAGTGAGGCGTACCCTAGAAGTGGTGTGTGTATTTGTGTGTTGTTTTCAGTTTAACAGTTATCTTTGATCATGACATTGTGAGCTACGCTTATTTTTTAATTAACATACATTCTTTCATGCAATTTAGAATTTAGGAATGCGGAACATTAAAAGACGGAAAGATAAAAGCTACGCTATTACAAGGCGCGAGTCTATACATCGCCAAAGTACAAAGACCCGTTTTTGATAAAGATGCGGAAAATAAAAAGAAAATACCTAATTACTATTACATCCTTGAGCAGTTACATAATATTCAAAAGAAAATAATGCGCGAAAAGAATAAATTGAACGTCCGAGGGTTTTGACCTTTTGCTTGAAATTAAATGAAATTAAAACCTAATTAATTATTTAATTAAAGAAAAGAAAGAAAAGAAAATGTTTTTATGTTTTTGGTATTTATGAAAATAAAGAAAAGAATTAAAATTAAAGTTAGTGAAACCCTAGTTCTAAATTATTTTAATTGTTAAAGAAAATGTCAAAGTTAACCTAATTTAAGCTAATTAATTATTTACATATTTATGTACAAAAATTAATGATAATTAATAATAATGATAAATAATGATGATTAATAATTAATTTAAGAAAAAAAGATAAAAATGTCAAAACCTAATTCTATGTATTTTTTATTTATTAAGAAAAGTATTAGAATTAAAACCTAATTTAAACTAGATTAATTGTTAGAGTTTATTTACAAAAATTGATTAGTGAAGAAATTAATAAATAATTAAATATATTTGTATTTTTGATTTTTCTATTTTTATTATGAAAAGAAAATTATTTTAGGTGAATTAAATAAAAATAATTAAAGCAAATAAAAGAATTAAAAAGGAAAAGAAAATTAAATTTAAAACACAAACAAAGGGGGGTGTCTGGCCCATATGGAGGTATTTGTGGAATTCTGGCCCATTAGAACAAAGGCCTTGCTGACTTTTCAGGGATCATGTGCACGTTGGTTGACCTAGGCGTATGATAGACCTCATTCTGTGGCCACTGGATTGATCTCATGTCCACTTGGCAGGCCTAAGCGTGAGTGTGTATGGTGAGCCATTGAGTGAGCGCTGCATAGGAATGTGTTAAAACAAAAATCATTAAGTATATGGAGGGACCTGGGAATCGAACCCAGGTCCCAGCACTCACCAAGCGTGTCATCCACCAACTGAGCTGCCAAACGCTTTTGTTAAATAATTACACAACAAATATTATATAGAAAAAACAAATATTAATGGTATGAAATCAAAAAACGCGCTAAAGTTCAAATGCTCCAGTTACAGGACACCACGCATGCTTCTTCTTCGTTCTTCCTGCAGAATATAAAACAAGTAGCGGGGGTTTTAAACCCCCACAAATTGAAAGTGTGGAAAATAGCGATTACACCCACAGGTAATATAAATTGAGCGCGAGGTTTCCATTCAACTCGTGTTGAGCTCCTGAATTCAACTGCATAGGTCTCAAGGTTCAATTTTTCCCCAACAAGAAAGCCCTAATTTGGAGTTTCAGAAACCCTAGGTTTCATCCATGGTGAATTTCGTTTCAAGGCATATTAATGGAATTAAATCATACCAAAAGCTTTGCCTGAATGCTGTGAACACAAAACAATCAACCAAATGTATTAACAATGCATGAATCGTGATGTGCAAATCTGGAAAATAAAGCAAACCGTGTGGTCTATGTTCTTGGATTCTTTATGCGTTTGGGCTAGTTCTTGATTGCAAACGCTTCCTTGCAATGTCAGCAAGGTGTTGGAATAGACTTTAGGCCTTGAATTATCCTGCAACTATGAAATCAGTTTCAAGCTTTTTCTCTATTTTTTGCAAATTGGTTATGAGCTTTCAGCAGCTTTTTCGTGTCTGCATCAGTAGGGTCTCCTCGTGCATATGTATGTGAATGATTCTAGGTCAAAAACAAGCCCATAAGTCCATGAATTAATGTTTGGAATATTTGATTTTCAATTATGTATTTTCCAATCTTTTTCCATGAAAACTTTGCCAATTATGGAAGATCTTGTCCCCTTGAGTGATGCACGAAATCTTTAGCATATATGGAGTGTATTTGCTGCATAAAAAGATTTGAAAACCATTATTTGATATTTTTCTACAATTAAAACTAATTAAATGAATTAATAAGAATAAAAATTCAATTAATTAATTAAAAATAAGAAAATAAATCCTTTTAATCTCAATGGGTCGTGCATAGGCTTTGGGTAATGATTCAAGGAAGAATTTGAGGCCCATTAGCAATTTTGAAGTGTTTTAGGCAAAGTTGACTTTTGAAAGTTCCCAAAAATTTCCCAACTTCTCCAATGCATATCTTGCTCAATTTTGAGGCTATGAACATGTTCTTAGACATTTTGTAAAGGTCTTGAAGTCCTCTAACCAATGCCTTTGGTCCCATGTCATTTTGATTTACCAATCTCAAGTTATGGTCTTTGACTTAAAGTGCCTTTTTGTTGACTTTTGAAAATGACCTATAATGTTGAAATTGATAACTTTTTGTGAGAGCATTTCTTGGACTTGAAGTGTGAAGATGAGTTGTAGGAAATATCACCCCCTTCAAAATGAGAATTGGATGGGATTTTTCTGATGATCCATGAAAAAGTTATGCCTTGGTCAATTTGCAGTTGACTTTTCAGCTGTCCAAAAATAGAAACTTTTGCATCTTGAGACTTTTTGAGCCATGCTTGTGGAATAATGATCAAGAATTGATCAAATGATGATTGTGGCTTCAAAATAAGATGTTGACCAAAAATTTTGACTTTTGACTGTCAAATGACCATTTTGCCCCTGCAGTTGACTGTGGTGCAATTAGGGTTTTTGACTGTGCAACTTGATGTTGTGAGTCTTGAAACTTGACATATGAATGCTTGACAATGTATATAGGCATGTGGGACTTGATTGGACCCTTGGAAACCTCAATTTCTTTGCAAGAAACAAAACCCTAATTTTGACTGTGTTAGGAGGCAATTGGGTTGTGCAACCCTTGAGAGATTTTGAATCATCTGGAGATTGATCTTGCCAAATCTTGAAGAATATGGGAGGGCAAATTTTGGGGTACAACAGTTGCCCCTGTTCAATCTTCTTAGACCTGAGGATGTAGATTGGCTGGCATGCCTTTCATAATCCGAAGGTGGAAGATGATTGAACACTAGAGTGCCCAGAAATTTGCACTCACATAGTAGAGTATCAGCAGTGTGATGGCGGGAATGGGCTTATAGATGCCATTTGGAGAGATGATGGATAGGAGGATGGGCTTATAGATGCCATCTGGAAGTGTGACAGAACTTTGTCGGGAATGGGCTTATAGATGCCATCAGAAGGTGTCGATCGCGTAAGAGATTCCTTAGCGAGAACTTGCGTACCTGAGAAAGAAAGATAATTACCTGGCCTGTTACAGGGGTTGATCTTTAAACTCTTTATGTGGATGTGCCCTGGCTGGATACAGGAATCGAATCCGGAAAATAGTCGTCAACAGATACACCCTGGCAGGATACAGGAATCGGATCTTCAAACTCTTCAGACGTGCCCTGGCAGGATACAGGAATCGAGTCTGGAATTAGTCATCAACAGATACACCCTAGCAAGATACAGGAATCAGATCTTCAAACTCTTCAGACGTGCCCTGGCAGGATACAAGAATCGAGTCTGGAATTAGTCATCAACAGATACACCCTGGAAAGATACAAGATCGGATCTTCAAACTCTTCAGACGTGCCCTGGAAGGATACAGGAATCGAGTCTGGAATTAGTCGTCAACAGATACACCCTAGCAAGATACAGGAATCGGATCTTTAAACTCTTCAGACGTGCCCTGGCAGGATACAGGAATCAAGTCTGGAATTAGTCGTCAACAGATACACCCTGGCAAGATACAGGAATCGGATCTTCAAACTCTTCAGACGTGCCCTGGCAGGATACAGGAATCGAGTCTGGAATATAGTCGTCAATAGATACACCCTGGCAAGATACAGGAATCGGATCTTCAAACTCTTCAGACGTGCCCTGGAAGGATACAGGAATCGAGTCCGGAATATGGTCGTCAACAGATACACCCTGGCAAGATACAGGAATCAGATCTTCAAACTCTTCAGACGTGCCCTGGCAGGATACAGGAATCGAGTCTGGAATATAGTCATCAACAGATACACCCTGGCAAGATACAGGAATCAGATCTTCAAACTCTTCAGACGTGCCCTGGCAGGATACAGGAATCGAGTCTGGAATTAGTCATCAACAGATACACCCTGGCAAGATACATGAATCAGATCTTCAAACTCTTCAGACGTGCCCTGGCAGGATACAGGAATCGAGTCTGGAATTAGTCATCAACAGATACACCCTGGCAAGATACAGGAATCGGATCTTCAAACTCTTCAGACGTGCCCTGGCAGGATACAGGAATCGAGTCTGGAATTAGTCATCAACAGATACACCCTGGCAAGATACAGGAATCGGATCTTCAAACTCTTCAGACGTGCCCTGGCAGGATACAGGAATCGAGTCTGGAATTAGTCGTCAACAGATACACCCTGGCAAGATACAGGAATCAGATCTTCAAACTCTTCAGACGTGCCCTGGCAAGATACTAGAATCGAGTCTGGAATATAGTCGTCAACAGATACACCCTGGCAAGATACAAGAATCGGATCTTCAAACTCTTCAGACGTGCCCTGGCAGGATACAGGAACCGAGTCCGGAATATGGTCGTCAACAGATACACCCTGGAAAGATACAGGAATCAGATCTTCAAACTCTTCAGACGTGCCCTGGCAGGGTACAGGAATCGAGTCTAGAATATAGTCGTCAACAGATACACCCTGGCAAGATACAGGAATCGGATCTTCAAACTCTTCAGACGTGCCCTGGCAGGATACAGGAATCGAGTCTGGAATTAGTCATCAACGGATACATCCTGGCAAGATACAGGAATCGGATCTTCAAACTCTTCAGACGTGCCCTGGCAGGATACAGGAATCGAGTCTGGAATTAGTCGTCAACAGATACACCCTAGCAAGATACAGGAATCGGATCTTCAAACTCTTCAGACGTGCCCTGGCAAGATACCAGAATCGAGTCTGGAATTAGTCGTCAACAGATACACCCTGGCAAGATACAGGAATCGGATCTTCAAACTCTTCAGACGTGCCCTGGCAGGATACAGGAATCGAGTCTGGAATTAGTCGCTCATAGACATGCCCTGGCTAGCTACAGGTATCGAATCTGGAATTGCGACAATTGATAGTAATTATCCTTGGATGGACCTTTGTCCTGAAAAGACAAAACGTTAGTTGTATGCGATGTCATGATATATGATATGCGTGACGTCATGATGTACGTCATGATGTTCAGAGAATAAATGAGATTGTATGTTCATGATGCGTATGTGCATGCTATAATGTATGAAGATGTGATGCTCATGAATATATTTTTGTCTAGGAAAACAAATCCTTGACGGGTGCCGGGAAGTCAACTCTTGGGCTGATGTTGAAGAATAGAATTCTTTGTTTCCACTGGGGATGATGGTTGCAAGCATAAACCGGTAGGAGAAGATGACTCCGTTGGGGAATAAACTTGGCGAATAGATTACTCTGTGGGGAAAGAGAGGTACTTTGCTGAGGTTGATGATAACTCCGCTGGGGATACCGTTGTTAAGCTTTGTTGGGAAGATTTGATGAACTCCACTGGGGATAGGAAGACTTCACCGGGGAAGATCTTTCCGTGACAATTGGCTGAGGATAACCCAGTTATATCCTGGTGGGGAAATAACCTTTGAATAAAGCCGGGGGAGTGTTCGCACTCTGCAGGTGATAAGCTTCCAGAATCTACTGGGGATAAGCTTCCTGAATCTACTGGGGAGATTGATTGAACTCTCCTGGGGAGACTTTTGAGATTGCACTGAGGAATGGCTCCACTGGATGTCCGGTATACCGCCGGGGAACAATCTTAGATCAAGATTGCCGGGGATGCTTGTTAGGAATGTTTGCATACTCCGTTGGGGAATATTGAGATCTTCTGGGGATACCCAACTTCCTTAAGGCTGACTGAGTATAACTTTGCTCGGGGAGAGTATTGCTAACTTGCTGGAGATACGGTGCCTTGTTAGGGTTGATGGGGGACCAACTGCTTGGGAGAGATTTGTTGAATCTTGTCCTACTCGGCGGGGAGTGAAGATATCTGGGTTACATTCTTCGGCCGAACTTACCTTGGTACCTTGGTGGACAGAGCAATTAGGTTGCTTAGACAACTCATTATTGCCCCTATTTCTGATGTTACCTGTAATTAATCCTTTGTTTCGTATGCAAATATTTATGAGTTAGCAATTAGTGTCAAATGCATATATCACAATTGAACATTGGACGTTCTTCGCAAAACAAAACAGAAAAAGGAAAAACAACAATTGGCAATTGGTCTGAAAAGGTGAATTTGTATTGATTTTTGAATTGGCCTGTAAATAGGCGTTTATATACAAGAGGCTGACGTCCTAGTAAGAGAACGCCGCCGAACAACAGAGTTTATACAATTTGTACTAAGAAAACAAAACAGCTATGTGAAAAGATAATCCCACTGGGTTCCAACTCTGCTATCGCCTTTATATCTTCGAGCATCTCATCACTTGGCTGCTTAGTTGAAGATGAAGCTGACTGATCGATGCCGTCTGAACCTGATAATTGATACTGAATTCTGGATGCAAGGTGATCCAATGAGACATAGTATTACGCTTATCCCTAACTTTTGCCTGGACCGCCCTTTCGGGTTTTCAATCCACCGGGATACCCATTTTTGCCCAAGCCGCCTTTTCAGGTTTTCGACTTGCCGGGTGTACAAATTTTTTTCATTTCATCCCTTATTTTTGCCCAAACCCTTTTGGTTCGCCGGGAAGCCCTAATTTTTGCCTAGGTATGTCAACCTAGCGGGTCTTTTAGTCATGTGTAGTATCTTTTTACTATGTCTGCATTGGCGGGGTGAGGAAGGTCGTCACCATCCATGGTGGTTAGAATCATGGCTCCTCCTGAGAACACATGTTTAACCACAAATGGCCCTTCGTATGTAGGGGTCCATTTGACCCTGGGATCACTTTGAGGAAGAATGATGCGCTTGATTACCAGGTCCCCAACTTGATACTCTTGTGGTCTGACTTTCTTGTTAAATGCCCTGATCATCCGTTTTTGGTACGTTTGACCATGACAAATAGCAGTGAGTCTCTTTTCATCAATTAGGTTTAATTGATCAAGTCGAGTCTGGATCCAGTCATCTTCGCTCAGATCTGCATCCTTCATTATCCGGAGAGAGGGTATCTGGACTTCAATCGGCAAGACTGCCTCCATGCCATAGACCAAGGAAAAGGGAGTTGCCCCGGTTGACGTTCTCGCTGAGGTACGGTACCCATGAAGAGAAAACGGTAACATCTCGTGCCAATCTTTGTAGGTCACTGTCATCTTCTGCACAATCTTTTTGATATTCTTATTAGCCGCTTCTACATCCCCATTCATCTTGGGCCGATAAGGAGAAGAGTTGTGGTGTTGTATCTTGAATTGCTCGCAGAGCTCAGTGATCATCTTGTTATTAAGATTGGTACCATTGTCCGTAATGATCCTTTCTGGGACGCCGTATCGACAGATCAGGTTATGCCGAATGAACCGTGCCACGACGTTCTTGGTTACGGTGGCAAAGGAAGATGCTTCAACCCACTTTTTGAAGTAATCAATTGCTGCCAGGATGAAGCGATGCCCGTTGGATGCCGTAGGTTTAATCTCGCCGATCATATCAATGCCCCACATTGCAAAAGGCCAAGGTGCAGTCAAGACATTCAGAGGAACTGGAGGAACGTGCACCTTATCAGCATATATCTGACATTTATGACATGTCCGAGAATGTTGGTAACAGTCGGCTTCCATTGTGGACCAGAAATATCCTGCCCGAAGGATCTTCTTTGCCATGGTGTGTCCACTGGAATGCGTTCCGAAGGTACCTTCATGTAGCTCTGTCATGATCTTTTTTGCTTCAGCTTTATCCACACAACGCAGTAAGGTTGAATCATGGTTTCGTTTGTATAGAATGCCATTGCTGAGGAAGAACTTCGCTGCGAACCTTCTCAGAAACTTTTTGTCATTGACAGATGCACCTTCGGGGTATTCTTGAGCTTCCAGATACCTCTTCACCTCATGATACCAGGGTTTTTCAGTTACTATCTCAGCCTCAAGATCACAACAATATGCAGGTTCGTCCAGTTTCCAGATAATGATCCGGGGAGCCTCGTTGTCCCATTTGACTTTGAACATGGAAGACATCATAGCTAACGCATCCGCCAACTGATTCTCCTCTCTTGGGAAGTGTTCAAAAGTTATCTCTGTGAAATGGGGGATCAACGTCAACACACACTCTTTGTAAGGAATAAGGTTCGGGTGTTTCGTATCCCACTCGCCTTTGATCTGATTGATCACGAGAGCGGAATCTCCGAAGACACTCAGAAACTTGATCCTTAAGTCAATCGTAGCTTGAAGACCCATGATGCATGCCTCATACTCCGCCATGTTGTTAGTGCAGTTGAAACATAGCCGGGCAGTAAGTGGAGTATGAGTTCCTTGAGGGGATATGATTACAGCGCCGATACCATTACCCAAAGCGTTGGAGGCTCCGTCAAAGTGCATAGACCATCGGTATCCTTCCTCAGGTCCTTCATCCGGTCCAGGTACTTCACAATCAGTCACCACCATGATGCTCTCGTCAGGAAATTCAAAGTTCATTGACTAGTAGTCGTCTACTGCTTGGTGTGCCAAGTGGTCTGCCAATACACTTCCCTTGATAGCTTTCTGAGTTGTGTACTGGATGTCGTATTCTGTCAAGATCATTTGCCATCTTGCTATTCTTCCGGACAGAGCAGGCTTTTCGAATATGTACTTTATTGGATCCATCTTTGAAATCAATAGAGTAGTGTGAGTCAGCATATACTGTCTCAGCCGGCGAGCAGCCCATACCAAAGCGCAGTAAGTTTTCTCGAGCAGTGAGTATCGGGTCTCACAGTCGGTAAACTTTTTGCTAAGGTAATAAATGGCGTGCTCTTTTCGGCCAGACTCGTCATGCTGCCCCAGCACACACCCCATTGAGCTGTCAAGTACTGTTAGGTATAGTATTAGAGGTCTCCCTTCAACCGGTGGCATAAGAATGGGTGGTTCTTGGAGATACTCTTTGATTCTGTCGAAAGCGGCCTGACATTCATCATTCCAACGTACTACCTGATCTTTCTTCAGCAGCTTGAAGATTGGTTCACAAGTAGCAGTTAGGTGTGAGATGAACCGGGCAATGTAATTCAGACGTCCTAGAAAGCCTCTGACTTCTTTCTCTGTCTTGGGAACTGGCATCTCTTGTATGGCTTTAACCTTGGCAGGGTCCACTAGAATACCTTTGTCGCTCACGACGAAGCCTAGCAACTTTCCAGATCTTACCCCAAATGTGCACTTGTTCGGGTTCAACCTCAGCTTGTACAATTTCAACCAGTCAAACAGCTTCTGTAGATGGTCAAGGTGTTCCTCCTCAGTTTGGGACCTTGCAATCATATCGTCAACGTATACTTCAATCTCATGATGGATCATGTCATGAAATAAAGCAACCATGGCACGTTGGTAGGTTGCCCCAACATTTTTCAGTCCAAAAGGCATGACCTTGTAGCAGAAGGTGCCCCACTGAGTAACAAAGGTAGTCTTTTCCATGTCTTCAGGAGCCATCTTGATATGATTATATCCTGAAAAACCATCCATGAAGGAGAACACCTTGTGCTGAGCAGTATTGTCAACCAGAACGTCGATGTGAGGCAGAGGGAAGTCATCCTCGGGGCTCGCCCTGTTCAAATCCCTGTAGTCAACATACATTCGGACCTTGCCATCTTTTTTCGGTACCGGAACCACATTGGCAACCCACTGGGGGTAAGAAGTCACTGCTAGAAAACCGACATCAAATTGTTTCATAACCTCAGCCTTGATTTTCTCGGACATCTCTGGACGCATACGGTGGATCTTTTGTTTAACCGGAGGGTAGTCTTCCTTGGTAGGTAAGTGATGGACCACAATGTCGGTATCCAACCCAGGCATGTCTTCGTAAGACCAGGCGAAGATCTCCACATAATCATGCAACATCTGAACCAACCGTTGTTTCACGCTGAGCTCCAGATTGGCACCAATCTTAACTTCCTTTCTATCTGTCTCAGTACCCAGATTTACCGTTTCCGTTGGCTCTTCATGTGGCTGAATGGCCCTCTCTTCCTGGAGTAACAGTCTTGCAAGCTCACCAGGCACTTCGCAATCATCTTCACCTTCGTCTTCAGCTAAGTTGATCGGATTTTCGAAGTCATAACTGGCAGTAGCAGAGTCGTTACCAGTGAGATCCAGAGTGGATTGAAACCTGTATGAGTGAGTGTGTGTAAATATAGCTGTTTTGCAATATATAAAGAAAGAAAGAAAGGGAGCACAAGATTCGAAATGCGAAAAACGTCCAATGTCTTTATTCATGATATATGGAAATGACAAGTAATAAGCCCTCACAAATGAAACCACGGTGCCCTGGGTAAGACACCGGGCCATAAAGTTTCAATTTATTGTTCATTACAAAATTAAAAAAACAAAGGAATTCTTTACTGAGTAACAAAAGTAACAGGTATGTAGTCTTTTGCAGTCCAATTGTTCAGTCCACCGTCGGCCGTTGGGTAGATCCAACTGTCAAACTCTGATTCCTCCGCATCGCCTTCAATAGCATTCACTCCCGGGTTGGTGATGAACACGGGAGGTCTTCCGATCCTTGCTTTGCGTACAGCCCTCTGAGCCTCTGCAGTGAAACCCAGCCCAAACTTGTCAGTCTTAGGAGTAAAATCAGGGAGCCTGCCCCAGTTTGCACATTCACCTTTTTCAATCACAGCCCGGGCATCCTTTAAGGAAGCCATCTTCAAAGGAGAGTCTTCTTCAATCACTGTTTCCGCTGACGCCAATGTTGGGGGTACCTCTTCAAAATGTTGAAAGGGGGTTTCAATAAACTCCCCGTCCATCTCTATATACCGGAACGAGTTCAGATGACTAACCATGTATTCTTCCTCCCCCTGTACTGTAACAATCTTCCCTCTGACAGGGTATTTGAGCTTCTGGTGTAGAGTGGAGGTCACAGCCCCAGCCTTGTGAATCCAAGGTCGACCCAGCAAACAGGAATAAGATGGATGAATGTCCATCACGTAGAACGTTGAATCAAATACTTGGGAACCAACCCGGATCGGAATGTCTACTTCACCATGTACCATCCTCTTCGACCCGTCAAAGGCTCGGACCACGATGTTACTAGGCTTCAACTCCAGACCCTCACAATCCAACCTGTCTAAGGCCTTCTTGGGCAATACATTCAGTGACGAACTGGTGTCTACCAACACGTGTGCAAGAGTAGTGCCTCTGCATTCAATGGAGACATGCAGGGCATCATTGTGGTTCTTTCCCTTGGCGGTCAGATCAGCATCAGAGAAACTCAACCCGTTGTCAGCGGTCAAATTATCCACACAGTCAGTAAATTGATCAGCCGACGTCTCTTGTGGCACATGAGCCGTCTTCAGAAATGAAATCAGGGCCTTGGCATGGGCCTCTGAGCACAACAGCAGTGATAGCATAGAGATCTTGGAGGGGGTATGCCCCAGCTGCTCAACGACGTTGAAATCGCTCTTCTTGATGATCTTAAGGATTTCCTCCATCTTTTGCTGTGACGCTTCAACATTAACAGTCTTTGGTGCCTCCATCCGGGCAGGCACATCAACAATCCCTTTGCCCCGAGTGTCAGATGACTCGGCAGCAGGGGTAGAAACTTGATCAGGAGGGGAAACAGGCACACTGGTAGGTGTGATGAAAAGAGGTCTTCGGATGACTGGTGGCACAATGTCAGGCGAGAAGAGCCTGCCACTGCGAGTAACTTTAGCGGGACCGGTGATGTTACTGATGCCGGTACTGGTGTTGAACTCCTGCTTCACTCCAAGTACATACACATCTGCCCCATAGTGCCATGGGACAGCCTTGTCATATTTATAGGGGAGGGGCCCCAGAACAGTAATAATGATAGGTGCAACAGACATGATTTTGACGGACTTCCTCGGGGGAGCCTTGGTAGGATTGTTGAAGATGGTGACAACGGATACTTCTTCAATAGGAACAATAGGAACAACGGTCTTCTTGAATAAGATCTCTTTGCTATCCATCAGGTTTTGGACGCCTGACTTCAGCAACAGACAACTAGTAGGTGAAACAGCACACATAAGGCAACCCTTGCTGCAACTCGGAAATAAACCGGCTAGCAACAGGTTCCTCTTGACAGTCGATAAAGGGGTAGCAACATCATCCACAGAAACTGCATATAGGTCTTCCTCAATAGCATTTACTCCATGCTGGGGCATAGGAGCAGTCACAATGTTGGGCCTTTCGGGCGCCTCAAACTGTATTTCCTTGGCATCGATAAGGTCCTGAACCTTATTTCTTAGGGCCCAGCAATCATCAGTAGAATGCCCCGGGCTATCAGAGTGATAAGCACAGCGGGCATTGGGATTGTACTTCGGAGAGGTTGTGTTCACTACCTTCAGAGCTTCTCTGACGGTTACCAAGTTGGTCGATAGCAGTTGCGGCAAGATCTGTGACAAGGTCATACTAAGCCGAGTATATTCTCTTCTGGGTCTCTCACCCCTTGGTTGGTTAGGTTACCGAGGAGCGGCAGCAGGCTTTGCAATTACCACCGCGTTGACAACTTGGCGGAGTTCCGGTTTGTTTTGCCTTCTAGGCCCATACACAGCACTGACTTCTTTCTTGAAAGGCTTTTTCTCAGAACTTGAGGACGCACCTTTCTGTATTTTCCCTGATTTCATACCAGCCTCTATCCTTTCCCCAGTCAGAATGAGGTCTGTAAACCCTGCAGATGAATTATCGATGAGATGATTGAAGAACGGCCCGAATAGGGTCCCCAAGAACATGTCCACTAGTTCACGGTCGGTTAACGGTGGCTGCACCCTGCCAGCCAGGTCCCTCCACTTCTGCGCATACTCTTTAAAACCTTCTCCCAATCCTAGCGACATACCCTGGAGTTGGGTACGTGTAGGAGCGAGGTCGGCATTATACTGATACTGCTTGTAAAAAGCATTAGCCAATTCCTCCCAGTTACGAACCTTGGTTCCATCCAGCTGATAGAACCATTCGAGATGAGTCCCTGAAAGACTCTCCTGGAAGAAATGGATCCATAAGTTCTTGTCCACAGTGTATGGATGGATCTTCCGCATATAAGATCTGAGATGTAGTTTAGGGCAGGACGCCCCGTCATACTTTGCGAAAGATGGTGCTTTGAACTTGTGTGGGATCACCACACCAGAAGATAGACCCAGGTCTCCAAAATCTAACCCAGGAACTTGTTGAATTTCCATGGCATTCAGGCGATCCTCTAACTGCTTGTACTTGTCTTCAGCTGGAGGGTACTGCTCCTCATTGAAATCGGTCTCGTTGTCAGAGAACACTGGACTAGGAACCCTTCCCCCTTGGGGACTGCCTTTCCCTACAGAAGAACCAGCTTGATCAACCTCATTCTGTAGTGTGTTACCAAACCTCCGGCCAGTGTTGAATAGTACAGTTCTCTTCTTCTTCTTCTTCTTGACTAACAGAGCCTTCAACTCCTCTTGACCTTGGGCTAAACTCATGATCAGCTCTTGGAACTGGGCGTTCTGAGCCTTGAGGGCCTTGATGGATTGCTCAGTAGATGATTCAGGATTCATGATGGCGAGCTGAAATAAACAGCGAAGAACATTAAGCAACCTGAAAAGAAGAGTACTTGTGATGCATATGATGAATGGAATGCGTATGATTTATGTTTTCAAAGACAATCGGGATTCAGCTTTGTAAACAAAAAGGAAACGCACTTTATTAGATTCAACTTTGAAATTTAGATTGTTCAACAGATTGCCCTTAGGCGTTACATAAAATGGAAATACTGAAAAGGGAAATAAAAACTGTAAAAGAACATCCAAAGCTCATCAGTGATCCCAGGGTCTCCTCTTCTCAGTACGGATGTAGTCATTCAAGGCCCGCTCGTTGAACTTTTCCCGATAAGAATCCCGTTCTTCTCGTAGTTGCGCCCAAGACCTCTTTAGTGTATCAACGTCAGTAGGTATCTGAGGAGGGAGAACAGTTGGAGGAGCCCCATCTCTATCAGGATATTCAAGAATGATGGGTCTGACAGCTTCATATGGCATACCTAAATTATGAGCACGGATGCAGACCCATCTGTAGTAGGGTTCCATAGGTAGAGAAGTCTTCGGTCCCAACTCATGTGGGTCAGCTTTGTGAATTCTGTCCCAAGCCTTGATGAACCTACGACGCAGCTCGTCACTATCTACCTGAAACTCAAAACTGATGTGAGGCACCAACATCTCATGAGGCCCTGCTCTTCTGGCTCTTCCAAACTGACAGAGCGCTAGACATGGATTATAAGAGATTCCTCCTTGGGTACCAATCAGAGGAACATTAGGATATTCTCCGCAACGATCAATAACAACTACCTCATCCAAACCCCTGAAAGTCCAAATGATGTCATTATCAGTGAGAGACATTAACCTATAAGCCCAGCCTCTTCCTTCTTTGTTCTTCAGCACGAACTTAGGGAGGTGCGAAATAAACAACCTCACTAACAAAGGAATACAACACCATAGAGTTCCTCGTCTTTGGGCAGTACGAGCATAAAGTTGTTGCAGGATATCACCCAAGAGAGTGGGCACAGGGTTCCGAGACATGAAGATCCTTATGGCAGTGATGTTAATGAAGTTATCAGGATTAGGAAACAAGACTAGACCATAGATTAAGAGAGCCAGAATGTCTTCATACGCCCTGAAGTCTAGGTCATTCCAGAAACTGTTAGCTTTACTGATCAGAAACTTGGCCAAGAAACCCTTAACTCTGCTTCTAGTCACCCAGTTGTCCATTACCTCTTTGTGGGTCAAGGGAAGGGCTGCAGCAATCTCCTCAAGCCTAAGAGTCTTTTCCCAACCAGTGAAGGGAGTCTGATCCAATATAGGGATACCCAGCAAATCAGAGAACTCTTCCAGGGTAGGGACCAGCTGGAAGTCTTGAAAGGTGAAGCAGTTATACAAGGGATCATAAAACTGGGTCAGGGCACTCATCAGTTGTTGGTCCCACTTTGCAGTGACTAAACCGAGAAGAGAACCATGCCTCTGGATGAAGGAAGTAGTGTTTGGAATTCTGCTAACCAATTCTTCAAGCAACTCAGGTGGGTGAACAAAATTGAACCGGATGGTGTTCCTTCGCATAGGCATCATGATGTCCTACAAAACAGAGCAAAGGTGAAACCCTCTTGTCTTTGAAATGGTCAGTCCTTATGCAGGATGCATGCAATGTCTATGATGGTATGATGTTATGATAAAGCACACCACAAGTATTCACAAAGGCAAACATGATAAGGCACACAAGTCACACAAGACAGCCCTTAGAGTTTAGGCCAGCATGGGGTCTAGGTATTACCCTCTTTCAGTTTGTTGGTTAAGACCTGTCCTAGAAAAGTAATCGGGTTCTAGAGGATCCCAATATCACTGACTACCCTCAATCGGTCATAACTCCAGCATCGCAATCTTTTCTTGCGGCCAGAACCATCGCGAGAGTTTAGCCTCAATGGGTGTAGCATATTGCTACTGTTCTATTGGCCAAGTTGGGTCATTTAAGGTTCTAAGGTCGGTTGGTGCTTAATGACTCCTCAGAAGACCCATATTCTCCTCGTTGCGACACAAGGGATATCGGTACAGACCAAAGCGCCACACCAACGTAGCCACTGCTTCACCCATGTCGGTCTACGCCGGACAGGTCCCTCACAACTTATGCTACCTAACAGGGTATCCCCAGATCCGGGTTAGGATCAATGAAACTCCGATGCAAAGCCCACAAATATAAAAGCAAACAAAGTAAGCAATTGAAAACAAGAGTTGTCTAATCCTAAGGTACACCTCACTTTTATTAAAGTCCCCAGCAGAGTCGTCAGTTCTGTGATCAGTGGATTTAAAACTGACTGTTTAAAGCTGGTTTCGCGAAATATCGCGGAAGCAAGAGTAGCCACCGTCTTTTATTTTCTCCAACATGGACAGGACAAAAGCACGGCAAAATTCCTTATGACAACGTTTCTCGGTTCGGGAGGTAGATTTATAGAAAGGGAAGGTGTTAGCACCCTTTCTATCCATGGTTATCCATGGGCTCTTAGATACTTGCTCTTTATGTTTTCAAAGTGTTTGCTTTTCAAAATGTGAGTGGGTTTGAAAAAGTTTCGTTTAAAGATTTCTGAATAACTCTTGTATCTGTCCTCAAGAGTGTTTGAAAAATTATTTTGAAAGCTTTTTGAAAGTGT
Source organism: Vicia faba (assembly GCA_948472305.1). Classification (NCBI taxonomy): domain Eukaryota; kingdom Viridiplantae; phylum Streptophyta; class Magnoliopsida; order Fabales; family Fabaceae; genus Vicia; species Vicia faba. The sequence continues at coordinate 1,630,547,239 of OX451737.1, read as the reverse complement.
CGGTGTGAAAAGGTTTTTGTTTGTTTTTGAAAAGAGCAAGTATCTATGAGTCATCTACCTACCCTAAGGAATTAGGCTGTGTAAATGTCCTTAAGGTAGTGCCATCCCACCATTGAGAGGTAGGTAGCACCACCATTGGAGGTGTTCGGGTCAATTCGAGTGTAGGGACATTGTGGTCACCGAAGCAACAGTAGGACACCTTAGAAGCTACCCTTATGTCCTTGATCCTTTTTTAATCCGAGGCAACCGTTTCGAGGCAACTGTTTCGAGGCAACTGGATCATGGACATAAGGACCGTTAAAACGTCCTATACTTGACAACCACGTTTCGAAATCAACGAGTGAGGCGTACCCTAGAAGTGGTGTGGGTATTTGTATGTTGTTTTCAGTTTAACAGTTATCTTTGATCATGGCATTGTGAGCTACGCTTGTTTTTTAATTAGCATACATTCTTTCATGCAATTTAGAATTTAGGAATGCGGAACATTAAAAGACGGAAAGATAAAAGCTACGCTATTACAAGGCGCGGGTCTATACATCGCCAAAGTACAAAGACTCGTTTTTGATAAAGATGCGGAAAGTAAAAAGAAAATACCTAATTACTATTACATCCTTGAGCAGTTACATAATATTCAAAAGAAAATAATGCACGAAAAGAATAAATTGAACGTCCGAGGGTTTTGACCCTTTGCTTGAAATTAAATGAAATTAAAACCTAATTAATTATTTAATTAAAGAAAAGAAAGAAAAGAAAATGTTTTTATGTTTTTGGTATTTATGAAAATAAAGAAAAGAATTAAAATTAAAGTTAGTGAAACCCTAGTTCTAAATTATTTTAATTGTTAAAGAAAATGTCAAAGTTAACCTAATTTAAGCTAATTAATTATTTACATATTTATGTACAAAAATTAATGATAATTAATAATAATGATAAATAATGATGATTAATAATTAATTTAAGAAAAAAAGATAAAAACGTCAAAACCTAATTCTATGTATTTTTTATTTATTAAGAAAAGTATTAGAATTAAAACCTAATTTAAACTAGATTAATTGTTAGAGTTTATTTACAGAAATTGATTAGTGAAGAAATTAATAAATAATTAAATATATTTGTATTTTTGATTTTTCTGTTTTTATTATGAAAAGAAAATTATTTTAGGTGAATTAAATAAAAATAATTAAAGCAAATAAAAGAATTAAAAAGGAAAAGAAAATTAAATTTAAAACACAAACAAAGGGGGGTGTCTGGCCCATATGGAGGTATTTATGGAATTCTGGCCCATTAGAACAAAGGCCTTGCTGACTTTTCAGGGATCATGTGCACGTTGGTTGACCCAGGCGTATGATAGACCTCATTCTGTGGCCACTGGATTGATCTCATGTCCACTTGGCAGGCCTAAGCGTGAGTGTGTATGGTGAGCCATTGAGTGAGCGCTGCATAGGAATGTGTTAAAACAAAAATCATTAAGTATATGGGGGGACCTGGGAATCGAACCCAGGTCCCAACACTCACCAAGCGTGTCATCCACCAACTGAGTTGCCAAACGCTTTTGTTAAATAATTACACAACAAATATTATATAGAAAAAACAAATATTAATGGTATGAAATCAAAAAACGCGCTAAAGTTCAAATGCTCCAGTTACAGGACGCCACGCATGCTTCTTCTTCGTTCTTCCTGCAGAATATAAAACAAGTAGCGGGGGTTTTAAACCCCCACAAATTGAAAGTGTGGAAAATAGCGATTACACCCACAGGTAATATAAATTGAGTGCGAGGTTTCCATTCAACTCGTGTTGAGCTCCTGAATTCAACTGCATAGGTCTCAAGGTTCAATTTTTCCCCAACAAGAAAGCCCTAATTTAGAGTTTCAGAAACCCTAGGTTTCATCCATGGTGAATTTTGTTTCAAGGCATATTAATGGAATTAAATCATACCAAAAGCTTTGCCTGAATGCTGTGAACACAAAACAATCAACCAAATGTATTAACAATGCATGAATCGCGATGTGCAAATCTGGAAAATAAAGCAAACCGTGTGGTCTATGTTCTTGGATTCTTTATGCGTTTGGGCTAGTTCTTGATTGCAAACGCTTCCTGGAAATGTCAGCAAGGTGTTGGAATAGACTTTAGGCCTTGAATTATCCTGTAACTATGAAATCAGTTTCAAGCTTTTTCTCTATTTTTTGCAAATTGGTTATGAGCTTTCAGCAGCTTTTTCGTGTCTGCATCAGTAGGGTTTCCTCGTGCATATGTATGTGAATGATTCTAGGTCAAAAACAAGCCCATAAGTCCATGAATTAATGTTTGGAATATTTGATTTTCAATTATGTATTTTCCAATCTCTTTCCATGAAAACTTTGCCAATTATGGAAGATCTTGTCCCCTTGAGTGATGCACGAAATCTTTAGCATATATGGAGTGTATTTGTTGCATAAAAAGATTTGAAAACCATTATTTGATATTTTTCTACATCTAAAACTAATTAAATGAATTAATAAGAATAAAAATTCAATTAATTAATTAATTAAAAATAAGAAAATAAATCCTTTTAATCTCAATGGGTCGTGCATAGGCTTTGGGTAATGATTCAAGGAAGAATTTGAGGCCCATTAGCAATTTTGAAGTGTTTTAGGCAAAGTTGACTTTTGAAAGTTCCCAAAAATTTCCCAACTTCTCCAATGCATATCTTGCTCAATTTTGAGGCTATGAACATGTTCATGGACATTTTGGAAAGGTATTGAAGTCCTCTAACCAATGCCTTTGGTCCCATGTCATTTTGATTTACCAATATCAAGTTATGGTCTTTGACTTAAAGTGCCTTTTTGTTGACTTTTGAAAATGACCTATAATGTTGAAATTGATAACTTTTTGTGAGAGCATTTCTTGGAATTGAAGTGTGAAGATGAGTTGTAGGAAATGTAACCCCCTTCAAAATGAGCATTGGATGGGATTTTTCTGATGATCCATGAAAAAGTTATGCCTTGGTCAATTTGCAGTTGACTTTTCAGCTGTCCAAAAATAGAAAATTTTGCATCTTGAGACTTTTTGAGCCATGCTTGTGGAATCATGATCAAGAATTGATCAAATGATGATTGTGGATTCAAAATAAGATGTTGACCAAAAATTTTGACTTTTGACTGTCAAATGACCATTTTGCCCCTATAGTTGACTGTGGTGCAATTAGGATTTTTGACTGTGCAACTTGATGCTGTGAGTCTTGAAACTTGACATATGAATGCTTGACAATGTATATAGGCATGTGGGACTTGATTGGACCCTTGGAAACCTCAATTTCTTTGCAAGAAACAAAACCCTAATTTTGACTGTGTTAGGAGGCAATTGGGTTGTGCAACCCTTGAGAGATTTTGAATCATCTGGAGATTGATCTTGCCAAATCTTGAAGAATATGGGAGGGAAAATTTTGGGGTACAACACCTTGCAATAATGTTTTGGATTATGCCATGAACTCCATTGAAACAACTTTCCATTCTTGTGAAAGTTTGAATTTTTATGCCCATAATAGGTCTTGCACGAATTTGGAATGTACTTCATGGTGTATCAAAGCAATTCAACACAAAATATATCCCTCCATTAATTTTCTTGATTTTTTATTTGAATTTTAAAGATTTAAAATGAATTAAATCAAATAAAATTAAATAAAAATGGAAAAATTAATTTTTAATCTTGAAATAAATTGTGGGACACGTGGGAGGCATGGCCAAGCTGAATCAAGTGGAAAAAGTGGGGCCCTTTTGTCAAAAATGAAGTTTCAAGGATAATTGACTTTGGCCATTTCACAAAAATTTCCCTACTTCTCTAATGCATATCTTGCTCAATTTTGAAGCTATGAACATGTTCTTGGACATTTTGGAAAGGTCTTGGAGTCCTCTAACCAATGTATTTGGTCCCATGTCATTTTGATTTACCAATCTCAAGTTATGGTCTTTGACTTAAAGTGCCTTTTTGTTGACTTTTGAAAATGACCTATAATGTTGAAATTGATAACTTTTTGTGAGAGCATTTCTTGGACTTGGAATGTGAAGATGAGTTGTAGGAAATGTCTTCCCCTTCAAGATGAGCATTGGATGGGATTTTTCTGATGAACCATGAAAAAGTTATGCCTTGGTCAAGTTACAGTTGACTTTTCAGCTGTCCAAAAATAGAAACTTTTGACACCTTGATGATTTTTGAGCCATTCTTGTGAAATCATGATCAAGACTTGATCAAATGATGATTGTGGCTTCAAAATAAGACGTTGACCAAAATTTTTGACTTTTGACTGCCAAATGACCATTTTTCCCCTACAGTTGACTGTGAAGCAATTAGGGTTTTTGACTGTGCAACTTGACCTTGTGAGCCTTGAAACTTGACATGTAGGTGCTTGACAATGTGTATAGGTATATGTGACTTGATTGAGCCATGGAAAACTTCAACTTCCTTGCAAGAACCAAAACCCTAATTTGACTGGCTTTAGGAGAATGGTTGACTGTGTAGCCCTTGAGTAGACTTTGAAGCTTTTGCTTGTCATAACTTTGAAGATTATGGGAGGGCAAATTTACGGGTACAACACTCACACTACCCTATTGATATCAAAGATGGATCCAATCAAGTATATCTTCGAAAAGCCTGCCTTATCCGGAAGAATAGCAAGATGGCAGATGATCTTGACTGAGTATGACATCCAATACACGACCCAAAAAGCAATCAAGGGGAGTGTGTTGGCGGATCATTTGGCACATCAGGCCATTGATGATTACCAATCTATGAATTTTGAGTTTTCGGATGAGAACATCAGGTTGGTGACCGATTGTGAAACACCTGGACCGGATGAAGGACCTGAGGAGGGATCCCGATGGTCTATGTATTTTGATGGAGCTTCAAACGCGTTAGGTAATGGCATTGGCGCCATGATCATATCTCCTGAAGGCTGTCATACTCCATTCACTGCCTGATTATGTTTTAACTGTACCAGCAACATGGCGGAGTATGAAGCGTGTATCGTGGGCCTTCGAGCAGCTATTGACCTAAGGATTAAGTTCTTGAGTGTGTTCGGAGATTCCACTCTAGTGATCATCAGATCAAAGGCGAGTGGGATACGAAACACCCAAATCTTATTCCTTACAAGGAGTATGTATTGACATTGCTCCCATACTTCGAGGAGATAACCTTTGAACATTTCCCCAGAGAGGAGAACCAGTTAGCGGATGCGCTAGCTACTATGTCTTCTATGTTCAGGGTCAGGTGGGATAATGGGGCTCCCTAGATTACCATTGAGAGGTTGGACGAACTCGCACATTTCTGTGACATTGAGACTGAAGAGGTAGCAGATAAACCCTGGTTTCATGAGGTAAAGAGGTATCTTGAGGCTCAAGAATACCCCGAGGGTGCATCCGTTAATGATAAGAAGTTTCTGAGGAGGTTCGCTGCGAAGTTCTTCATCAGCAATGGTGTCCTTTACAAGCGTAACCATGACTCGACCTTACTGCGATGTGTGAATAAGAACGAGGCAGAAAGGATTATGGCAGAGTTACATGAAGGTACTTTCGAAACTCATTCCAGTGGATACACCATGACGAAAAAGATCCTACGGGTAGGATATTATTGTTCTACCATGGAAGCTGATTGTTATCAGCATTCTCGGACCTGCCATAAGTGCCAAGTCTATGCTGATAAAGTGCATATACCTCCAGTTCCTCTAAACGTATTGACATCCCCTTGGCCCTTTGCAATGTGGGGCATCGATATGATTGGCGAAATCAAACCTACTGCGTCCAACGGGCATCGTTTCATCCTGGTAGTGATTGATTACTTTACAAAGTGGGTCGAGGCGGCTTCCTTTGCTACAGTAATCAAGAACGCCATGGCACAGTTTATTCGACACAATTTGATATGTTGATATGGTGTACCAGAGAGGATCATTATAGACAACAGTATAAATCTCAACAATACAATGATCACCGAGCTCCGCAAACAGTTTAAGATACATTATCACAACTCTTCTCCCTATCAGATGAAGATGAATGGGGTTGTTGAAGCATCTAATAAGAACATCAAGAAGATTGTGCAGAAGATGACGGTGACATACAAAGATTGGCACGAGATGTTACCATTTGCTCTTCATGGGTACCGCACCTCGGCGCGGACGTCAACAGGGGCAACACCTTATTCCTTGGTGTATGGCATGGAGGCAGTCTTGCCCATTGAAATCCAGATACCCTCTCTTCAGATTATGAAGGATGCAGGTTTGAGCGAGGACGACTGGATCTAGACCCGGCTTGATCAGCTGAACTTAATCAATGAAAAGAGACTTACTGCTATTTGTCATGGTCATACATATCAAAAGCGGATGATCAAGGCATTTAACAAGAAAGTTAGACGACAAGAATATCAAGTCGGGGATCTGGTGATCAAGCGTATCATCCTGCCACAAGGTGATCCCAGGGGCAAATGGACCCCTACGTACGAAGGGCCATTTGTGGTTAAGAACATTTTCTCAGGAGGAGCTATGATTCTAACCACCATGGATGGTGACGACCTTCCTCACCCCGTGAATGCAGACATAGTGAAAAAATACTATGCATAATCAAAGACCCTCTAGGTCGACTGGCCTAGGCAAAAATAAGGGCTTCCCAGTGAACCAAAAGGGTTCGGGCAAAAGTAAGGGATGAAAATGAAAAAATTTGTACACCCGGCAAGTCGAAAACTTGAAAAGGCGGCTTGGGCAAAAAAGGGTATCCCGGTGGACTAAAAACCCGAAAGGGCGGTCCAGGCAAAAATTAGGGATTAAAGCGTAACACTATGTCTCATTGGATCATCTTGCAACCAGACTTCGGTATCGACTATTAAGATCGGACGGCACTAATCAATCCGATCTACCTTCAACCAAGTAGCAAAGTGATGAGACGCTCGAAGATATAAAGGCAATAGCAGAGTTGGAACCCAGTGGGATTGTTCACATAGTTGTTTTTCTTTGTTTTTCACAAATTGTAAATTCTATCATTCGGCGGTGTTCTCTTACTAGGATGTCAGCCTCTTGTACAAAAACGCCTATTTACAGGCCAACTTCAAAATCAATACAATTCACTTTCAAAAAGAAATTTCAAATTGTTTTTCTTTTTTCTGTTTTGTTTTGCAAGAACTTCCAATGGTTCATTTTTGATATATGCATTTGACAATAATTGTTGCTCATAAATATTTACATGCAAAACAAAAGACGGTTACTCGTAATATCAGGAACAAGGGCAAACAAGAAATGTCCAAACCTTACGGTTGCTCTGTCCACCAGGTATAGGGATCGACCTAGCTGGAGAATACGACTAAAGGTATATTCACTCCCCACAGAGCAAAAGGTATCTAAAAACAGTAATTCTCCCAAAGCAGAATTTATCTATCACCAGCACTAGAAAATCATCCCCAGTGGAGTTTATTTCTTCCACAAGCAGAAACTCAATCCCCGACAGGTTTCCTTATCGCCAGCAACGGTAATTCATCCCCATCCGAGGTTGTTCCTCCAAATCAGCAGATCTTCTAGCAGAGTATCTCTTCCCTGCGGAGTCGTTTTCTCGTTAGTTTATTCTCCAGCAGGATTATTCTCACAATCATCTTCGGTCGTTATTCCCAGCGAGAATGAAGAATTCAACTCTTTTGCTCCGGCAGCAGTCCAGGATTTATTTTCCCCAGCTAGAGATTAGCATACAAACATCGCATATCCATACATCATGACATATGCATACGCATCATACAACATAATCTCATTTATTTTGAGAACATCATTGCTTCATACATGTCATACATTACATACGACTAACCTTTACCTTTCAGGAAGGATACAATCAAACTCTTACAAAGTTCAAGCTATGAAGCCCGAATCCGACCAGATAGTATCTTGATTTCTGCAGCATATTGTGAAGCCCGGATTCGACCGGATAGCAGTATCAAACATCGCGAAGCCTGGATTCGACCAGATAATGGTTTATCTTCAAGCTATGAAGCCCGAATTTGACCGGATAATAGTTTAATCCCCAGTAAGCCGTGAAGCCCGGATTACGACCGGATAACAGCTCAGCCAGTTAGTGGTAAGCCTGGATTACGACCAGATAGCCGTCCGAGACACCATGAAGCCTGGATTTGACAAGAAATTGGTATATCATAAACACAAGCCGTGAAGCCCAGATTACGACCGGATAACAGCTCAGTAAGTTATTGTGAAGCCTGGATTACAACCAGATAACAATACAAATTTCTGTGAAGCCTGGATTACGACTAGATAGCAGCCAAAGACGCCGCGAAGCCTGGATTACGACCAGATAGTGGTATATCTTTAATACAAGTTATGAAGCCCGTATTCGACCGGATAGTATCTTGATTTCTCCGAACACCGTGAAGCCTGGATTTGACCAGATAATGGTATGAGACATCGTGAAGCCTGGATTACGACCAGATGGCGATAAAAAAACACACTGAAGCATGGATTACAACCAGATAACAGCAAGGGACACTGTGAAGCTTGGATTACGACCAAATAGCAGATTACCCGGCCAATTACTATGAAGCCCGGATTCGACTAGATATTAGTAGGCCCAACAGTTAAAGGGAAGCCCGAAGGCGACCGAATAACCACTTGATTTCTTTTGAAGCCTGGATTACAACCAGATAAGAAGTAAAGCATCATGAAGCCTGGATTATAACCAGATAACGATAAAAGGACTGAAGCCTGGATTACGACCAGATAATGATAAAAGGACTGAAGCCTGGATTACAACCAGATAATAGTACAAGACACTGTGAAGCTTGGATTTCGGCCAAATAGCAGTTTACCTAGACAATTACTAAGAAGCCCAGAGTCGACCGGATATTAGTGTGCCCTAAATTCAAGTTGAAGCCCAGATGCGACCGGATAACAACTTAATTCCTTCTGAAGCCTGGATTACGACCATATAAGAATTGAGAAATTGCAAAGCTTAGATTACGACCGGATAGCAAGTTTAATCTCATCTCCCCAGTAAGTCACTGTAAATCCTGGATTACGACCAGATAGCAGTCGGTCTTATCACTATGAAGCCTTGATCACGACCAGATAGTAGTTCTTTTTCACCTCTTCGACCAATAGACGATTTCCCAGTAGAATAACGGATGACCGAAGCTCCTAAAATTCTATTTCTCTTAAGACAAAGATCAACACTCCCCAGCGTAGTCCTCCTCAACAACAGGTATACATAATCTCACTAAGGAATCTCTTATGCGATCGACACTTCTTCGGATGGCATCTTTAAGCCCATCTTCTGTCATCAATTTCCAAATGGAATCTGTAAGCCCATTCCCGATATTGCAAGACAAGTACCACTTCATGCGAGTGCAAATTTCTAGGCATTATAGTGTTCAATCATCTTCCACCTTTGGATCACGAAAGGCACGCAAGCCAATCTACATCCTCAGGTTTAAGAAGATTGAACAGGGGCAGCTGTTGTACCCCAAAATTTTCCCTCCCATATTTCTCAAAACATTTCAAGAAAGATCATCAAGTTGCTCAAGGAAGTCTGAGGGTTGACTAGACAAACCCTCTCCTAAGGCAGTCTACCTCAAATTAGGGTTTCATGTTGCATCAAGATATTTTAGTCCAAGGGATCCCAAATTCTCACCATTGTCCAAATATATTCTCAAGATCATCCATGTCAAGTTTCAAGCCTTATAGAGGAAGTTTGCTCAGTCAATTGCTCAAAGGCCTGAAAAATTGACTGTGCTGGGGCAAAAGTCAACTGTGGCCTACATACAGTCAAACTTCAAGATTTTTGGTCAACATTAACATTTTTAAGTATTATTCATAATTTGATCAAGGGTTGATCATGATTCATCAAGGATTGCTCACAATTCATCAAGAACCAAAAGTTGCTAAATTAGGGTTTTGTAGGAAAAGTCAACTCAACTTTGACCAAGCATAATTTCTCATAATTTATGAGAAATGACCCATCCAAAGCTCATTTTGAATAGTATGCAATGATCTACAATCCATATTCAACTCCAAAGTTCAAAATATGCAATCACAAGAAGTTATGAATTTTAACATTATAGGTCATTTTGAAAAGTCAACAAAAACATCTTTTTTGTCAAAGCTTCATACATGAACATGGAATACCAAATTGAGATGAGACCATAAGGGTTGCTTATAGGAAATTTCAATATTTCTAAAAAGTCCAAGTACACCGTCAAAGAGTCAAAATTGAGGAAGATATGCATTGGTGAAGTTGACCCTTTTTGCAAAATTGTCAAAAGTCAACTATGCCTCAAATTGCAATTTTTGCTAAATGGGCCTAATCGTTTGCACTTGTTTTGAGTTGGTAGCATGGTTCACGAGCCCTATCTATTTCCACTTATCTTTATCCTATTTTTATTATTTATTTTGATTTTTATTGCAATTAAATCAATTTAAATCAAAACAAATCATGAAAAAATCCAAAACATTGAAACCTCAAGATATTATGCATATTTCAGGTCCTATATCCAGCTAGCAAGAGATTGAATTCGTGCAAGGCCTTCGTGTGCATAAAAAGATTGGTTTTAGACTATTTTTGGAAGGATTTTCAAGTGAATCAAATCAAGATCAAAATCAATAAATGGCAAATATTGAGATCATGTTTGAAACCCTAATCCAATCCTTGGTATATAGTGAACATTCGCATACCTAAAACACAAGCTTTGGAGGCGTGAGAAGTCAGAACCAAATTTGAAAAAATCAAAGAAAAGTGGTAATCCATTTTGCTACTTCCAGGAATTTGCAGGACTCCCTAACCCTCTCATTCGTTTCCTGGGATCACAAGCAAGTTGTACCAATCAAGAACAAGGAGTTTCCAACACTAAAACCCACTGTAAGTCAGCCACGACTATGGTTTGTTCTTGAAATCGAATTGCATAATTTTGGAACTTATAGCATGAAATAATCATATATTCTTGTTCCTTAACACATTTGCAAGCTCTCTATAACATTTAATTGTGTTTTTATGGAGTGTATCAAGATTTGCCATTGTTAGGGTTCTTGGTCTTGATTTGGGATCTTTTCACACAGGTAAAATTGGCACTCAAGAAGGGCACCATCGTGCTCAACAGGCCAAGACGAGTTGATCCATGGCCTTAGATTTTATTTATCTTACTTGTGTTTGATTTTGAGAATTACATGGTTTATAGCGATGGACGTTGTCCGTAGGTAAAGGTCTTCAAACCTTTTAGCAACGGAGCGAGGTCAGGGATGAAGGCGTGGCAAGCAACCATTCGCCCGTTTAAATTTTCGCGCGTTTGGACTTAGTGTTTTGTTGTTTTCTCATATTATGATTATTGTTTATTCTATGTACAACAAAAGCATGTAGCGCAGCTGGTAGTGGAGCGTTTGGAAAAGGTTACAAGACCTGGGTTCGAATCCCAGGTCCCCCCATTTGTTTCATATTATTTTCGTTCTTGTGATCAGGCGCGCATGTAGATTTGAAGCCCACCATGGACCACCATCTTCCAGCCAGCCAAATATCAAAAGGCCAAATCTGATGGCCATCATTTGAGGGACCATGATACGCCTCAGTCAATGCATAACATGGAGTCCAGAAAGTCAACATGGATCACTTTGGTTCTGGGCCAGAATTACTATCCACACCTCACCAATTGCTTTCTCAGGCCCATATCTCTTTCTATTTTCTTTTTATATTTTTCTTAATTAATTTATTTAATTATTTCACTAACACAAATTAATTTTTCTTTTTATCAAAAAAATCATAAAAATAATATTTTCATCCAATTAGATTTAGGTTTATTTTTTATCAAAAAATTAATTAATTTAATTAGGTTATTTAACTTTAGGTAACTTTAATTATTTTGTAAATAAATTAAAAACAATTAGAAAATTAGGGTTTTAGTTTAATTTAGTTCTATTTTATTTTTCTTAAAAACAATAAAATACAAAAATAGGCCATGTAAATTATTTTCTTTGATTAATTTAATTACTAATTAATTTTGTATTTAATTTAAAAACCTTGTTCTTTTTCTTAAAAATAATTAAAAACAACAAAAAAATATTTTTTTTCTTTTAATTAGGTTAGACGGGGTCAAAACCCTAACTTCTCTCTCGTTCTCGATTCATCACACTTTATTTTATTTTTACAATATTAATGTAATCGCTCACAAGTTGTAATAGATTAATTAGGATTTTTCTCCTTTTTATTTATCGTTTTCACGGGTTGTTTTTGGCTATGTAATTAATACCCGAAGCCTTGTAATAGCGTAGCTTAATTTCCGCATTTTAAATTCCGCAAATATTAACTGTTAGATGTATGAATATTAGGGTTGCATGACAAGAATGCATGATTAACTTTAAAACGGTTAGCAAACCCTAAATGTGCAAAGATTAATAATTTGAAATTGAATCACTCGCACATGCGCACTCCTAGGGTATACTCTCACTTCGGTTGCCTTCGGTAAACGGTCATTAAGTATAGGATATTTTAGTGGTCGCTCTTTTGTCTCAAAGATCAAAGTTGTCTCGGAAAGGTTACCTCAGATATGTTGCCTCGAATATTGATCTTAAGACATTAGGGTTACTACTAAGACGTCCTAACATTGCTTTAGTGATCGTACGTCCCTTTCGAATTGACCCTCAAAACTCCAACAACGGTGCTACCTACTCACTAATAGTGGGATAGTGTTGTCTAAAGGAAACGAACATAGAATAATTCTTTTTTTCGAGTAGGTAGGTTAGCTCTTAAGTACTTGCTCAAATAAAACAAACTTTTTCACACTTACACTCTTTTCAAACAAAGTTTTCAAAACACTTCGTAACACTCTTGAAGACAGAAGCAAGGGTTAAATCAAAGTCAAAAACTTTTTCAAATCAAACACACACAAGCAATTTTGAAAATGATGAGCAAGTACCTAAGAGTCCGTAGATAACTACGGATAGAAAGGGTGCTAATACCTTCCCTTCCTATAATCTACCCCCCCCCCCCCCCCCCCCCCCCCGTACTCAAAATCTCGAAAAAGGAATTTTTCTGTGCTTTTTTCCCTTCCTAGTTGGATAAAATAAAAGTCGGTGGCGACTCATGCTTACTGCGACATTTTGAAAATACAAACGCAAACTCAAACCAGCATTTAAAAAAAGTCTGGTTCTGGCCACCGTATCACAACTTGAAATATGGATAACAAACATAACTACTACTGTGCAAGGGGCATGTTTGTTTCTCTGATGAATAGGATTCTCATTCAGCTTACTGGTGTTTTCCTTACCTTTTGTTTCACCGCTCCATGTTGTTGGTAAAGGTCATGGATAAGGGTAATATCAAGATTATGGCAGGTCGGCGAGATCGGCGAACCTAATTGGAGAACATTTCTTCCCCATATTGGCTTTTATTACGTTTCTTTTCCGCACTTTCATGTGTTATCTTGATTGATTGTTTTAGCTTTGTCTGCATATAGGATTTTGTTTATGGCCGAATGTCAGTCTTGATGCGTTGAATAGTTTTGCCTTAAAAAAATTGTTTCATTTTACTTAATCCATCCAGTATCACTCTTTAATCGATTTTTCGGGCATTCTGATACCAACTGTGTCAATTTGTTTGCTTAGCCAAGAGTTTGGAGGAAGGATTTTAGCTAAAAAACGATGACTGTAATGGTATGCTTTTGAGTAGAACCTCGTTGACGATGTATAAACATTGTTTCAATCCCCAAACACCAGAGACATAAGGGAGTTAGACCCTCGTTAACCCCTCCGAGCCTTCGAAGTAGGAGTTTCTTTTTCGTTAAAAAAAAGCCTTTTTTTAACCCGAGGCAAGGTAGATGTTCAAAAGAATTTGACCAAGCATTCAAATTTCAGAAGGAATGTCCCATCTGAGGATCACCACATTTTATCTTTCGCATCATGAGATCAGGAAAAATGTCTAAACCACGATGTTCATTTCCTCACAAAGTCCTGAGGTCAAGATCGAATCGATACAATAATGGTTATCCCTCGCCGACCAAGGAATGAGGCATTTGTTTTTAAAAAAAAGAAGAGAGAAAGAAAGGAAAAGTTCAAAGACCTAAAGTCATGTTGACTTGTTCGAAGAGGAAAGTATGAATAAGAAAGAAACAAAAATCCCCGCTAAGTCGGAGCTTGAAAACAAGTCGCTTAGGCAAAAGTTAGGGCATCCCGCTGGACTCCCAAAATTGAAATTCAAAAGATTTTGTCCAGACAAAAGTTAGGGAAAAGAGATCTTAAAAGGCCGGAAAAAAAAGATTATTCAATAAAATTTTCACCAAAAGAAGAGGAACAATAATATCAAAAAAACAAAAGCAGCAAAAGTTAAGCGACAATCATGTTGGAGAATTTGTCGTGATCGCTCAACCATTATAAATCCTTTTGAAAGATGAATGCTTGTGATAAGTCAGCTGAACTTAGGACAGGATAATATCACGAAGGGGGTGGGCACCAAATAACTTGAGCCTTGAAAAACTTTTTTTTTCTCTTCTAAAAAAACCTCGAACCAGGCCACGTTACAACCTCTAAAAGTCCTAACTGAAACAAGGGTTTAACTCGAAAGCATACTACAACAGGGTAACATTTCCTAAACTCCCAAATATGTGTTTCATATCCATGTTGGTATCTTAACACCCGCATCTTGACTCGTTTTCTTAAAAAAGGGGGGGAAGAAAAGTTTTGAATTTTTTTGCACTCTAGCCAGTGATTCATTCACAACAGAGATGCGACACTTTGTTAAGGTTTTCAACTTCAAGGCTTAAATAATTGTCGCATCAGATCTGTTATTCCCAAAATAAACATCTTTCTGCATTCAAAACATTTATATGACATCAAAAGAGTTTACACGTTGAACACCTGTAAAGAGCTTAATGATTGTCAGGAAGGGAATATTTGGCTTTCTTCCAGAGCCCGTGTATGAATAGGACTTTGCCTATCCCCAGTGAAGTTTCGTTTCCGCAACTAAGTTTTGTTGCCCTAGGAATCTTCTTTTAAAGGCTTCATTCTGAGACTCCGGATTTGAGGACGTCGCATATCACCAACAGAGTTGCCAGCAGAGATCCCTCGCCATGACCTCTCTTTTTCCAGCCAGTCTGTTGATTGGGGCATCCTTATGTTAAGATCTTTCCTTACCCCCAGTAAGGTTGATACTGTGTGACAATCTGCATAATCCATCCAATGGTTGCATTCCAAAAAATCTCTCCAACAAAAATCTTCAATAGAGTTCTGTCTCCCCGATGAAGTCCCGTTTCCTCAACAGAGCTTTGTTCCCCCAACAAAGGTTTTCACCCCTCACGTCGGGTTTGATGTCTTGGTGTCATCCTCAACACGGTTGTGCACTGTCTTTCCAGAGATTACAGTCTTGCCCTGATCTTCTCCCTTAATGTCTAATCTTCTCCAGAAGCTACAGTGTCGATCTGATCTTCTCTAGGAGTTTGCAATTTATTTTTTGCAGCTCCCCTCAGTGTCTGTGGCCCGTTTCTACCGGTTAATCGGTTGTTATTCCCCGCGAAGCTTCATCTCTCAGAGGTTCCCTCTCTAGCGGTTCCCCATATTTTCTCCTCTCATTTGGATTTTGCAATTTATTTTTGCAAGTCGTGTCAGATTCTGACTTCTTGGTTATTGGCTTCTCAGTTGGCCATTCCCCAGTGGAACTTTTAAGCATGCATTATTACATTGCATCCACCAAAATGCGTAGCATTTCCATTATATGGAGCATTGCGCTATAAAGAAAGAATTCAAACATGCATCAGAAGATAAGCCATTATTGTTTCTGTTGTCCCTAGTGAATTTGCTAATAATTCAGATTAAATCCCCAGCGAGGTCTTCGTCCTCATTATCTCAGTTTCCTCCCCATACCAATATCTTTTTGACGTTAATCATTTGTTTGTTTGAGTGTCTACTCTTGAATGTAGTTCATTTTCGCCCTGGCGTGGTCTTCTCGGGTTAAGTCTTCACTACCCTCTCCGGTTCATTCCAATGTCTATTGATGCACCTTTCGAATACCAGTTTCGTCCTGATATTCGCTTTCAGCAGGTTTTTTAGGTGTACGCCCTAATCTCCTTGCTTTGGGTTGAACTCAGAGTTTCGTCTCCTCACCTTGCGCATGAAATCCAGTTTCGTCCTGGTACTCATCTAGTTTAGTTTCGCCTAACTAGTTTTAGAGTCGAGTTTCATCTCATTTTTGCTTTCATACCTTGGACCCTTTGACGGTGTTCGTTTACCGAGTGCAGTGTTCGTACTGCGTCCCTGGTTTAAAATCAGTCTCTTTTGTTCTTTGGATCCTTTTATTAGTTTTCGTCACTGTTTATCCATTGATCTGAGACCAGCAGGTGCTCTGAGAAACATGCGCTCTCATCACTCTCGCTTTTGGTCGAGTTTCGCCTCGTCGCCTGTGCATGAAATCCAGTTTCGTCCTGGTACTCATCTATTTTATTTTCGCCTAACTAGTTATTGAGTCGAGTTTCGTCTCGTTTTTGCTTTCATACCTTGGACCCTTTGGCGGTGTTCATTTACCGAGTGCAGTGTTCGTACTGCGTCCTTGGTTTGGAATTAGTCTCTTTTGTTCCTTAGATTCTTCTATCAGTTTTCGTCATTGTTTATCCATTGATCTGAGACCAGCAGGTGCTCTGAGAAACATGCACTCTCATCACTTTGTTATGGGTCGAGTTTCCCCTTATTACCCGTGCGTGAAATCTAGTTTCGTCCTGGTACTCATCTAGTTTAGTTTCGTCTAACTGGTTATTGAGTCGAGTTTCATCTCGTTTTTGTTCCTCTTTTCTGGGATTCTTTCAGTTCCTTCATATTGTCTATCTTAGTTGAGATTAGCAAGTGCTCATAGAATCACACATTCTAGACACTTTGCTTTGGGTCGAGCTCAGAGTTTTGTCTCCTCACCCGCACACGTTTTCTTTTCCAGAGCTTAGTTTCGCCTATACTCTTTGATTTGAGTTTTATCTCACCCTTTTTTGAAGCCCAGTTTTGCCCTGACACATTTGTCCGGAAGTTTAGTTGCGTCTACTCTTCTTTGATTTGTTCTGTTTCAACTTGCGTTACAGTTTCATTCTGACGCATGTCTTGGGGGTTTTTCTGCTTCTTGTTCTCTCTTCTTCAAGAGTGTAAATTTTCGGGTTCTTTTGTATTCAATCATCTTCAACTCTGAACGCTCGAAAGTTGTCACTTTTCTCACTTATCATGTTAAAGATATTTGAATAGGGGCAGTTGTTGCACCCCAAAATATACCCTCTTGATTTAGGCTTATGTTTCATCATGAATATCATATTATATTACATTCATACATTGTGATGGGATCAAAGTACTTTGGTTATCAGTTCTTCCACAGGCTTTGAAGGTTGATTGCATTGACAAGTTGCTCAAGAAGAATCTTATCATCCAAACCTCTGGATCTTTCAAGCTCAAAAGTTATTGCATATCTCAAGATTTTTTATCCATCTCTTTGGATCATCAAAGGATTGAAGTTTGTGTTTGATTATAAGAAGAATCACTCTTTTGATTCACCAGTCAAATTAGGATTTCGTTTGATCAAGGCTATTGATCAATGTACAAGTCTTGATTTGGAAGCTACAATATCTCATTGGTATTTGAAAAGTCTTTGTACAAGAACGTGGCCAAGATATCCAGAGGATTTGAAGTTTTAAAGATGATTCATCACTCTCCTTTGAGGAATCAGTCAAAATTAGGGTTTGGTCCAAGTTGAAGTAATTGGGGTCTGGATGAGCCAATTCATGAAGCATTACTCTCTTATCATCATTATAATCAAATTTGATCAAAGAGTCTCTCATGATGCCCAATGGAATTAGGGTTTTGAAGCTTGATCAACTATCTCCTAGTACATGGTACAAAACTAGGGTTTTGGATTTAATCAGGATTTCTCTGACTTTTTCACCCAAACTTGTTTCCATGATTCACCACATGTTATTAAGCATTTATGATTGAAAAATTGAGGTTCAATTTGGATTGGAAATTATTCAATTGATCAAAAGGGGCAAATGGTCATTTTGGTCAAAATCAATCAAAATCAGGAGTTGACCAAGTTGGACTTTTGGTCAACCATCAATTTAAGCATCCTTTTTTCATATTCCATACCCAAATTCATCTTTGAATCATGAGAAATGGTGAATTTTAGTGTAACTTGTTCAAGAAGTAACTTAAAAATTAAAAATATTCTAAGTGTTAAGATGACTTCTCTTGGGCAAGTCACACGCGTAATTTCATCAAACACTTGGCATGCCATTTTGTGGAATCAATTTCTTGTGACTTAAGCCTAAGCTTGAAAAATTAAAAAGAGCATTTTATTGTTTTCCATAAGAGCTTCTCTTTGAGCTTTAAATCTTTCAATTTGGCCAAGGATTGAGTGAGTTATGGTGCTTCAAAGTTGGTATCTCAAAGCTGGCTTCATGCACACCATGCATGCCCATGCACGTGCGTGCCCTACAGGCCAACCAGTTCCTTTTCCCTAACTTGGTGTTATCACATCTTACTCATTTCATGGTCATTTTCAAAAATTCAAGGCACATCTTGTTCTTTATCAAGAGGTCTTTTGAAAGGCCTTTATTTGGCCCAAAACGCACGAAGGAATTTCAAATGGCCTAAGCATAAAGTCAGCTGGCCAGAATTATGGACAACCATGGCCATGTTGCAGAATTTTCATAAGTCCGGTTTTGATTGATGTTAAGTTACATTTAGCATGTGTCTAGCATGTTTTGTTGCATTCTTTTCTTACCTAATTAATATTTAAGATTAAAATTCAAATAATTAGGGTTTTGTAGCTTACATTGCAAGTTTCATTTTCAAAACCAATTTGCCCTGGATTTTCAATGGAATTTAGGTCTTTATTATGGTTCATGGATGTATTGAGGATCTGAAAACCATTTTTCTTGAAATATTTGACTTGGTTTGATATTTTTCCACAAATTATTTTGAAAGCTTGTCTAGTTTGGTAGTTTGGCCAACTAGTTTTGAACTTTGGGCCTCATTTGATCCCCTACTCAACCATTCATGAACTTAAGACTTGCTTTCTGACTTCTACACACTTCAAATATGCTAAGAAATTTTTGGTTTGAATTATTGAAATCCTTTTCTATTTTTGATGTATTTTTGAAGTGAAGGTACCCAATTAGTGTTGCATATCTTGTTGCAATTTGTTTGATGGCCAAAGAACTTGAGTGAGGCCTATGATTGGGCACCTAATGATCATGTTGGTTCTGTTTATCCACATAAACTCAAGTCATTTTATTAAATTCCCCATGCTTGAATGATTGAACCTTTTGATGCATTGTGTGGGATTCCTCTTCTATTATGCTTGTGAGTTGTGTTGAATTAATTGTGTATGATTCAATTGTGGTTGCTACTGACCTTCATGGTCTTTGATTGTATTTTTCTCAAGCTCCCATGATCCTTGATTGATATTCAATTGTCAATTCAATATGGTGATGGAAAGGAGCAAACATTCCTCTAACTTTTGACCAAATTGTGCATATGCCTGTTTCTATCATATCTAGTGTTTTGATATTTTCTATCATGTTTCCTCACTTCATTATGGTGTCATCATCCATCCCTTATGTGAATCATCATTCTATTTATGGGAGTACTAACTTATCTATTGAATGTATGAGGTACTTTGAGAAAAGTTTTCCATTTTTGACTTGAGGCTATTGTGTTTCACTTTATTTGTGGAACATAATTTATTGTATTGGCACTACTCTTGTGCTTGGCATATTTGATAGTCTATGCAGGATATATGCATGTAATTATGAATGTTATACATTGCCCATGGGATCTGTTCATATCTGATAATCTCAATACTTACATCCTGATAGCGTAATTTCTGACTTGATTTGTCTGTTGATGCCAGCTTGCTTGAAGTTCTCTGGGTTTCTTTTATTCTTGCTCGGTTGCTACGGATAGTTATCCGTTTGGTATTGCACTATTCCCTTTCTTCTATTTTCATTTTTGTATAGTTTTGATTGCATGATGGGACCTCTGTTGCTGATATATGCCAGGAGGCCCTCTGTTTTTGTTTGATACATGTGTTGTGTTTGTTTCTTTAATTATTGATCGATGAGTCACTCAATTTAGAAATTGAGATCACGACTTCGCTCTCAGTGCATGTTCCCTATAGAATGTTTATTGCTTTCTTTCTTTAACTTTTGATCGATGAGTCACTCAATTTAGAAATTGAGACCATGACTTCGCTCTCAGTGCATGTTCCCTATAGGATGTTTATTGCTTTCTCTCTTTAATTTTTGATCGATGAGTCACTCAATTTAGAAATTGAGATAACGACTTCACTCTCATTGCCTGTTCCCTATAGGATAGTTGTGTTAAGCTTCCTTTGACATGTTGATTAAGGTAGGAATCCATGTATGTTAGCATAGGGTAGGATTTTCCTTTATCCTCAACCTTATGGTCAATCACTGTATGATAACACTAGGGATAGTGCTAGGCTAGTTTCCTTAGTTGTTTTTCCTTTCGTTGCATTTTGCATCTTAAAACAAAAATTGTTTTCTTGGCAAATCCTAAAACACTTCTAATAAACTCAAACTCTTCTTCAAGGTAAAAGATACAAATCAACCCTATTTGTTTGTGCGCCTCTTGGCTTTATTTTTAAACCTGGTTTATTGATGTTTCTCCATCTTTGCCATGATACCATGCTATCTTTTAGCCGATGTTTTGCCATCGCACATTTGTTTGAAGCCGATGTTTCACCATCACACATGTTTGTTATCCTACTTTGATTCTCAATATCATTGTTAGGTGTGATGTTTTTTCATCTGATTTATTGATGTTTCGCCATCATTTCCATGATACCTTATTATCTTTTAGCCAATGTTTCACCATCGCACATTTGTTTGAAGCCGATGTTTCGCCATCGCACATGTTTGTTATCCTACTTTGATTCTCAATATCATTGTTAGGTGTGATGTTTTGTCATCAGGTTTATTGATGTTTCTCCATCATTGCCATGATACCTTATTATCTTATAGTCGATGTTTCGCCATCGCACATTTGTTTGGAGCCGATGTTTCGCCATCGCACATGTTGGTTATCCTACTTTGACTCTCAATGTCATTGTTAAGTGTGATGTTTTATCATTTGATGTTTCACCATCTTTTCCATGATACCTTGTTATCTTTTAGCCGATGTTTCGCCATCGCATACTTGTTTGAAGCCGATGTTTCGCCATCGCACATGTTTGTTATCCTACTTTGATTCTCAATGTCATTGTTAGGTGTGATGTTTTATCATTTGGTGTTTCTCCATCTTTGACATGTTACTTTGTTATTATTTAGCCGATGTTTTACCATCTCATTTGTTTGTTGTTTTATTTGATGTTTTGCCATCTTGACTGTTTTGTTGTCTTAACTAAAAAACACAAACCAACCAAAATATATGAGCCGAACTACGGCTGCTCTAATTCCTTAAAAGGGATACGTAGGCAAAGGGGTAGGGCCCAACCGAGCACAACTTTTATTTTCCCTACATTGTTTTCTTTTTCTTTCACATGCATTCCCTTTTTATCTTTAAGCCATAGACATAGGATTTTAAACACACCCATTAGATTAGACAACAAGAGTGGATACCGTAGAGTACTACGGGCGTGTGGGGTGCTAATACCTTCCCCTCGCGTAACAATCTCCCTTACATGATCTCTCGGTCGAAAGACCGTGATTTCTCCCTTTTCAGGTTTTCTCGATGTTTACTTTCCCTTTCGGCGGGATAAAAGACGTTCGGTAGCGACTTCATTGATGTTTCATTACACCAGATGATAGGTTCGGACAGGCGGTTTCAAGGACCCCAGTCCTGAAGTCTCTGACAATGATACCGACTATAATGATGAGCAGTATCCTCTCGTTGAGGATAGGTAAAATCAGTTAGAGGATCGGTTAAGTTCTATGGAGATCCAGAGAATACCAGGGTTGGATTTTGAAGAACTAGGGTTGGTATCCGGGGTAGTCATCCCACGAAAATTTAAGGCTCCAGTTTTCGCAAAGTATGATGAGGTGTCTTTCCCGAAGCTTCACCTCCGTTCCTATGTAAGGAAGATCCATCCCCACACCACTGATAGAAACTTATGAGTTCATTTCTTTCAAGATAGCCTGTCAGGGACTCAGCTCAAATGGTTCTACCAATTGGAATGAATCAATGTCCAAAACTGGGAGGATTTGGCTGCCGCTTTTTACAAGCAGTATCAATACAATGCAGACCTGGCCCCTACTCGTACTCAACTCCAAAGCATGTCCATAGGTACAGGTGAAGGTTTTAAGGACTACGCACAGAAATGGAGAGACTTGGCTAGGAGAGTTCAACCCCCTTTATCTGACAGGGAGTTGGTTGACATGTTTCTTAGGACGCTGTCTGGTCCATTCTTCAACCATTTGATCGGTAGTTCATCAGATGGTTTTACTGAGTTGATATTAACTAGAGAGAGGGTAGAAGTTGGGATTCGGAGTGGTAAAATACATAAAGATACCTCGTTAAGTTCAGCAAAGAAACCTTTCACTGGTAAGAAGGAGGCCAGTGCCATTTATAGCCCGAGAGATCAGAGCAGAGCGGGATACCGTCCAACGGTAAGTGTTGTAATATTACCAAGGCTTGCGGCAGCCCCACAACGCAACAATCAACAAAGGATAAAAAGACCACAAAGGCAGTTCACTCGGATTAACGTGACATTGACAGAGGTTCTACCCCATCTATTGAGATCTAACTTGGCAACTTTAAGAGAGGCTCCCAAGAATCCTAATACCTCCTCTCCTCGTTATAATCCGAACGCTCGGTGTGCCTACTGTTGTACCCCAAAATTTGCCCTCCCATATTCCTCAATATTTGTCAAGCATCATCTCCAAATGGTTCAAGATGGCTCAAGGGGTAGACAGTCAAACCATCTCCTAAGCCGCTGAAATTAGGGTTTTGGTTCTTCCAAATAATTTGAGGTTTTCAATGGTTCAATCAAGTCTCAAGGGCCTATAAACATCCTCAAGCACCTACATACCAAGTTTCAAGACTCACAGTGTCAATTTGCACAGCAAAGACTTCATTTGACCTACAGTCAACTACAAGGGCAAAATGGTCATTTTGCAGTCAAAAGTCAGAATTTTTGGTCAACATCTTATTTTGAGTCCACAATCATCATTTGATCAAATCTTGATCATGATTCCACAAGAATGGCTCAAAAACCATCAAGATGCAAAAAGTTACTATTTTTGGGCAGTAGAAAAGTCAACTGTATTTTGACCAGGGCATAACTTTTTCATGGTTCATCAGAAAAATTCCATCCAATTCTCATTTTGAAGGGGATGTAATTTCCTACAATCCATCTTCACACTCCAAGTCCAAGAAATGCTCTCACAAAAAGTTATCAATTTCTACATTATAGGTCAAATTCAAAAGTCAACAAATGTGCATTTTAAGTCAAAGGCCATAACTTGAGATTGGTAAATCCAAATGACATGGGAACAAAGGCATTGGTTAGAGGATTTCAAGACCTTACTAAAATGTCCAAGAACATGTTCATATGATCAAAATTGAGCAAGATATGCATTGGAGAAGTTGGGAAATTTTCATGAATTTGCAAAAGCCAACTTTGCTCAAAACGCCTTATTTTTGCTAATGGGCCTCAAATTTCTTGTTGAAACTTCATCCATGGCCTATGCACGACCCATCAAGCTTAATTGAATTTATTTTCTTATTTTTTATTAATTAATTGGATTTTTTAATTAATATTAATTCATTTAATTAATTTAAATTGTAGGAAAATAGAAGATTTGATTTTTTCAATCTTTTTGTGAAGCAAATATGGTCAAGATATGCTGGCAATTTCGTGCACCAAGTCAAAGATGCAAAATCTCCAAAATTGGCAACTTTGTTCAATCATGAAAATGCAAAAAGATTTGATTTTCAATCAAAGATCAAATCATCAATTCAATGGATTTTTGTTCAAGCTTTTGACCTAATTCCATTCCTCTATATATATGCAAGCAAACCCTGATGCAAAACACGTGAAAAAGCTGCAGAAAAAAGGCCATAGCATAGTGAAAATTTCCAAGAAAATTGAAAACTGATTTTTGCTTTCTAGGGCGATTCAAAGTTTTTTGTTGATTCTAATACCTTGCAGGAGTTCTCAGGAACGATTTACGATCAAATTCCAATACCAAAGCTCAAGGAATCATCCATTACAGAACCACGGTTTGCACATTTTATCCATAATCGTAACTCTTAATTCATGAGCATTTAACATGATTTCTTGATTGTTTTGCATTGCTAGTAATCATATGAAGCTAATGGTATAACCTAATTGAACTGAAACTCCCTAAATCACAAGAT
Source organism: Vicia faba (assembly GCA_948472305.1). Taxonomy (NCBI): domain Eukaryota; kingdom Viridiplantae; phylum Streptophyta; class Magnoliopsida; order Fabales; family Fabaceae; genus Vicia; species Vicia faba. The sequence goes on along the minus strand of OX451737.1, from coordinate 1,630,522,908 downwards.
GCCATAGTTGAATTTTTAGGGTTCATAAGCTTTGAATTGGGGCTTTGCAATCCAGGAAAAATTAAGACTTGTGAGACCCATGGTTGGAATCGTGAGAATCAGACGAACATGATGCCCCCCTCGCGAAATATTTATGTGCGTTGTATCTCTATTCGCTATTATTCCTTGCTATAGTTTGTGGGGGTTAAAAACCCCCGCTATCTAATGTTATATTTACAGGTACCAGCGAAGAAGACGAGGACGTGTTAAGGTCCCATTGGCCAGTTCAAAAGAGCGCGCGTTTATTTTGTTTGACAGCATATTTGTTAATTTCCCCATATAATAATTGCATATTATCTAAATAACAAAAGCATGCAGGTGGTGTAGTGGTTGAGCGCTTGTCCAATGAACATTGGGACCTGGGTTCGAATCCCAGGTCCCCCAAAATGCTTATGTTATTTTTCCTAAAATATTCATGTGCAGAATTCCAAAGGATGTCCACCATGTGCTTCCCATATCCATGCGCCATGTGGCTTCAGGCATCAATCTAATGGTCCTGAGTGGGAGACCATCATACTCCCAGTCAACACGCGTCCTGGACGATCCAAAAAGTCAAAGAGGCTTACAGTTTGTTGGGCCTGAGAATTTTCAAACATACCTCCATATTGGGCCAGCACCCCCCTGGTTTATTCTTCTTTTTTATATTTTTTCCTTTAATTATTTCACCATTAATTATTATTATTATCACTTAATTAAAGAAATTAATTTTTTTCATAATAAATCCAGAAAACATAAAAAATAATAATATTTTTATTTATTAAATTTAATTAGTTATTTTGTAAATAAATACTAACATAAATTAATTTAGTTGTTTTAATTAGATTAACTTTAATATTTTCACAATAATTTAAAATTAACATAGAATTAGGGTTTTTACTAATTTTTGACTATTTTTTTATTTCCTTAAAACATAAAAAACTCAAAAATATCTTTTTTATTTTATTAATTAATTAGTTTTAGGTTTAATTCAATTAAGTGCAAAATAACCAAAAACTCTTTCTTTCTCAAAAAAGGGTCAAAACCCTAAGAACTTCTCCGATTCAATTTTTTCTCGCGCGTATGTTTGTTTTATTAAATTTTGATCATTATTATGTAATTGCTCCGAGGATGTAATAGCTTTAAGTAGGACTCTTTTTATCGCTTTCATTTATTTCCCGCAATTTACTTTTTCCAAGGGTTTGTTTTTGGCGATGTAAATACCTGACGCCCTGTAATAGCGTAGATTTATTTTCCGTAACATTTAACTGTTAGATGCATGTTAACTAGGCTATGCATGACAAGACTTATCTCTGAAATTAAAATCAACCTGTAGCTCACCATAACATGTGCAAAGATAACTTAACTGAATCCTGACACACTCGCACATGCCACTCCTAGGGTACGCCTCACTTGGTTGCCTCGACGTGGTCATTGGGTATAGGGTGTTTTAGAGGTTGCCCTCTTGTCTAAAGATCCAAGTTGCCTCGAAACGGTTGCCTCGGATAAAAAGGATCTAGGACATTAGGGTTATCGCTAAGGCGTCCTACTATTGCTTTGGTGACCACACATGTCCCTATAATCGAATTGACCAGAATACCTCCAACGACGGTGCTACCTACTTCTCAATAGTGGGATAGTACTGTCTAAAGGACATTTACACAGCTTAATTTCTTTTGAGTAGGTAGAGGTTCTCAGGTACTTGCTCTTTCAAAACAAAAATACTTTTCGCACCTACACTTTTCTGACAGAAGTTTTCAAACAAACACTTCATACACTCTTGAGGACTGATACAAGAGTTAAATCGAAGTTTTCAAACAAACTTTTTCAAAACCCACAAACACAAGAAAAGTAAAACATTTTGAAAACATAGTGAGCAAGTACCTAAGAGCCCGTGGATAACCACAGATAAAAAGGGTGCTAACACCTTCCCTTTCTATAATCTACCTCCCGAACCCGAGAAACATCTCAAAAAGGAATTTTGTTGTGCTTTTGTCCTTTCCTTGTTGGAGAAAATAAAAGACGGTGGCGACTCTTGCTTACCGCGACATTTCGCGAACCAGCATTCCAAAACAGTCAGTTATATTTTCACCGATCACAGAACTGGCGACTCTGCTGAGGAATAATACGTGAGGTGTACCTTAGGGTTAGACCACTATGTTTTCAATTGTATGCCTTATATGCTTTAACTTTATGGGCTTGTATTGGAGTTTCATAGATCCTAACCCGGATCTGGGGAATACCCTTTAGGTAAGTAGCAATAAACTGTGAGGGACCTGTCCGGCGTAGACCGACATGGGTGAAGCAGTAGCTACATTGGTGTGACACCTTGGTCTGTACCGATATCCCTTGTGTTGGAACGAGGAGAATATGGGTCTTCTGATGAGTCATTAAGCACCAACTGACCTTAGAACCTTAAATTGACCAACTTGGCCATAGAACAGTAGCAGTATGCTACACTCATTGAGGCTAAACTCTCGCGATGGTTCCAGCCGCAAGAAAAGGTTGCTAAGCTGGAGTTATGACTGATTGAGGGTAGTCAGTGATATTGAGATCCTCTAGAACCCAATTACTATTTTTAGGACAGGTCTTAACCAACTGAAACTGAAAGAGGGTAGTACCTAAACTTCATGCTGGTCCGAAATCTAAGGGCTCTTGTGTGACTTGTGTGCCTTACCATGTTTGCCTTTTGTGAATACTTGTGGTGTGCCTTTATCATGACATCATAACATTATACCATTGCATACATCCTGCATAAGGACTAACCCATTTCAAGGATCTCAAGGGTTTATGATGCAGGTCATGATGAACCAAATGTCTAGCAAGGGGCAAAGGGGATTTATTTTCCTCTAGCCAAGGTTGTTTGGAGATCAAAACATGATAACTTGAGTCAGGGGCTATGACCCACTCGATATGGTGAGCTTGACTCTTGAAGAAGGACTCTCAACAACATGAAGCTCCTTCAATCAAGCTACCAGATTCAGATTCTAACAATTTCTTGTTTACCCTGCGAGATCCTTGAAAACATTGCATACATATATCATATATATCATTGCATAACAGGTCACCCTTTACAGGTTTCTCATGTTCTCGCTGTTTATTTCAGCAATGGCTTTCCAACAAGACAACCAGGCTCTTCATACTCAAGAGACTCAGTTCAGGGAAATCTTCCTAAGCCTATCCAAGGGGCAGGAAGAGTTGAGAACACTCCTCATGGGGAATTTGGTCAAGAAGAGTCCTGAAGACAGTAAGGACGAACGACTGAAACATCTGCAAGCTGAGATAGATGCAATGAGAACCCAGATGCTGGGGCAGATGGCTCTCATCCAAGGCTTAGCTCGGGGGTAAGAAGAGTTGAGAACCATGATCAACCAGCTTCATCAAGACAGATACAACAGTATGAAGCAGATAGTCAAGGCTGAGGATCAAGTCATTAATCAACTTCTGAGAAGTCAAAGGTTTGGTTTGATGAAGAATGGACCTCTCCAGGGTGCCACTACCTCACAGGTCCAACTACAACCTGACCATAAGCAACGGGCTACTCTGAGGCCGTTTACCAAGCTCAACATGCCGCTGTCCCAAGCTTTGCAACACCTGTTGAATTTGAATCTGGTGACGTTGGTAGGACCTCACCCGAATCCTAAGACTTCTTCACCCAACTACAATCCTGATGCCAGGTGTGCATACCATTCTAACAGCTCGGGGCATGATACTGACGACTGTTGGAAGTTGAGGTACAAAATCCAAAACCTGATTGATGAATGAGCATTGGAGTTTGCACAAGATGGTCAGGCTGAGTTCTTCTACTATCCCTCCAAGGTTCACTATTTGAAGTGACAAGTCCTGAGACTAGAAGACTTTTTGTTCATTGGAATTTTCAATTTGTAATTTTCTTTTGATTGTTCAAACATTTATTCATGTCAAACTTTATTACTTTATCAATGCATTGTATATGTCTGTTTTGAATCAATCCATTCGTATCCACTATATTCTAATTGCTTTCATTTTTTGTGATGTTCAACTCTCGATAAAAAAATTTTAAGCCTTTTGAGGGAGGATGACGAAAACGATACCACAATCTTTACAGTATGCTTTTGAACAGACCCTGCTGATGAGGTACAGGCATTGTTTCGAATCCTAAACAGTGGAGTTATAAGGAAGATAATCCCTAGTCAACCCCTTTGAGCCAAAGAAGTCAGAGTTTTTCTTTTCAAAAATTAAAACCCTTAATCATAACCTGGGGCAGGGTAGTTTTCTCAGTTGATCCAGGTGAACAATGAATGGCATCAAAGGAGTCCTTCCAAAATAAAAGACAGTGATGGTTCCCTATAATCGTCAAGACAGGCAGTCGTTATCTTTCAAAAACAAAAGCCCAATAAGTCAAAACCTATGAAGGAGACTTACAAAACTGGGGCATCCCGCTGACTGTAATTACAAAAAGAAACAGTTCAGGCAAAAAGACATAGATAATAAAATCGAAAAGAAAGAGATCCTACGAACCCTCGACAAAAAAGAAAGGACTGCCTGGTCAAAATAAAACTTTCAGTATCCGAACCATCACCGGAATAACAGAGCAAAGACTCAAATAGGATCTAAATGCACGATTAACTGAGTTTAGGATTGAAGAACATCACGAAGAGCGGGTGGGTACAAATAATTTAAGCCTTTATCCTTTGTTTCTTAAACCGTGAACCAGGCCACGTTATAACCCTTAAAAGTCCTAGCTGAAGCATGGGTTAGTTCGAAAGCATACTGTTACAAAAGGTATCCTGACTCCTGTAGGGCTTACTGTAAAATCTCGAGTTGACATCATATTTTACAAAAATCACTTGTTTTATTGAAAACTGCATTTTCAAAAACTTCAAGACAGACATAAGCTTTGCATTCTTGAAATAATATTGTTTGCATATGACTATTTGTTCAACAGCAGAGAAATTCACATGACGAATATCCAGTGAACAAAAACCTTCTCAATAAAAAGGATCACCTCAAGTGGAAAAACACTTCCAATCAAGGGGTACGACATGAGCATTGTCCATCATCTGGGGCAGTCAAATCAAGATTCCAGGAATCTCTCAAAAATGCCAAATAGCCAGGGGCAAATCTTCGCCTGAGTCACTTGGGGCATTGAACATGAATTCCAGCAATGAATCTTGCATGATCAGACATCTTCTGGTGGTATGGCAACACAACACTATTGACAGCGACAACTCTCTACATCCTGAGAACGTGGACATAGTCAAAAAAAATACTAAGCATGACTAAAGACCCGCTAGGTCGACTGGCCTAGGCAAAAATAAGGGCTTCCCGGTGAACCAAAAGGGTTCGGGCAAAAATAAGGGACGAAAATGAAAAAATCTGTACACCCGGCAAGTCGAAAACCTGAAAAGGCGGCTTGGGCAAAAAAGGGTATCCCGATGGATTGAAAACCCGAAAGGGCGGTCCAGGAAAAAGTTAGGGATCAAAAGCGTACGACTATGTCCCGTCATCTCGTCACTTGCCTACCAGAAGAAGTTTTGTCAATCGGCAGTTATCAAGCACCTCCACAGGTACCTTCTCCCGCAGAAACTAGGGCAATAAGAATTGTCTGAACTGTACAAGATGCTCTGTCCACCAGGTACAAGGTATATTCAGCTGAAGAATATGACCAAGATACCTTCACTCCCCACAGAGTAAGGCAAGATTCAGCAACACTCTCCCCAAGCAGAGTTGGCCTCCCATCAGCCCTAAAAAAGGCACAGTATCCCCAACAAGTCAGCAATACTCTCCCCCAAGCAGAGTTGGTCTACCATCAGTCTTAATATTCGTCAACGAAATATAAGAATGTTCCTCGGCGGAATACAAAGTACCCCCAGTGGAGCCATTTCCCAGTGCAATCTAAAAAGCTTCCCCGACCAGAGTTGAATCATCTTTCCCCAGTAGATTCTGGAAGCTTTGTCCCCTACAGAGTACAAATGCATCTCCCCAGCCATATTCAGAAGGTTATCCCTCACCAGAGTCTAACTGGGTTATCCTCAGCAGGTTGCAACGGAAATATCATCCCCAGCGAAGTTATTTCTATCCCCAGCGGAGTTCATCAAAATCCCCATTAGAGCTTATCAACGGAATCCCCAGCGGAGTTATTGTTAAAACTCTCAGTAGAATATCTCTTCCCCACAGAGTATTTCCTTGAAGAGTAATTTCTTCATCAAGTTTATTCCTCAACAGAGCCGTCTTCTCCTACAGGTTTATTCTCACAATCATCTTTGTTCACCGTCCCTAGAGGAAACGAAGAATTCAACATCATTCTCCAGCAGCTCTGGGATTTATTTTCCCCAGCTAAAGCATCACAGTTTCATACATCATGACACATGCACATACACATCATATCATACAATCTCATTTATACTGAGAACATCATTGCTTGATCCATCTCATGCATTGCATATGACTGACCTTTACCTTTCAGGAAAGATGCAGTTAAATTCTCAGCCATATCAAAAGGCCTTCTCTGGTCCAGTTAAGTCGATTCCTAAAGATTTTTCTGATGCTGATCCAGTTGAGGATATTCCAAGACCTTGTCTGGTCCAGTTAAATTGATTCCTAAAGATTTTTCTAATGCTGATCCAGTCAAAGGCCTTCTCTGGTCCAGTTAAGTCGATTCCTAAAGATTTTTCTGATGCCGATCCAGTTGAAGATATTCCAAAATTCCTTCTAGAGATAGTTCAGATGTGACCCAAGCATGGCGATATTCCGATACTTATTCCAGACTCCTTCTAGAGATAGTTCAGATGTGACCCAAGCATGGCGACATTCCGATACTTATTCCAGATTTCCTTTCAGAGATAGCTTAGAGATGCTCCAGACCCGGATGCTACTCTATTGCTTATTCCAGATTTCCTTTCAGAGACAGCTTAGAGATGCTCCAGACCCGGATGCTATTCTATTGCTTATTCAGATTCAAACTTCCAGAGACAACTTAGAGATGCTCCAGACCCGGATGCTATTCTATTGCTTATTCCAGATTCCCTCCAGAGATAGTTCAAATGTGACCCAGATATGGCGACATTCTGATACTTATTCCAGATTGAATTAAAAGATGATTACCATCAGCCTTCTTAAGTTCCAGATCAACACCTGTAACTAGCAAGGAAATATCTGTAGACGATTGATTGTAGATCTATACCTGAAACCAGACAGGAAAGTTATCTACATGAAGAGATTGAAGATTAATACCTGTAGCAAGCCAGGAAAACTATCTTTCTTTCTCAGGTCAGAGATTAATACCTGAAACCAGACAGGAAAACTATCCCATCGGCCAGCCTTCTTAAGTTCCGGATCAACACCTGTAACTAGCCAGGAAATATCTGTGGACGACTGATTGTAGATTAATACCTGAAACCAGACAGGACGACTATCTACTTGATCATCATGAAGCAACCCTACACCGGTTCCTTCTCTTCCAAGATTCAGTTTTACACGGACTCATCACCAGGCAACCCTACACAGGTTCCTTCTCTCAACCTACCAGGTTATGACTCAACAAACAATCTTCAGATGGCATCTATAAGCCCATCCCCGACAAGATTCTGTCACATCTCCAGATGGCATCTATAAGCCCATCTTCCTATCCATCATATCTCCAAATGGCATCTGTAAGTCCATTCCCGACATCACATTGCTGATACTACAATATGCGAGTGCAAATTTCTGGGCACTTTAGTGTTCAATCATCTTCCACCTTCGGATCACGAAAGGCACGCAAGCCAATCTGCATCCTCAGGTTTAAGAAGATTGAAAAGGGGCAACTGTTGTACCCCAAAATTTGCCCTCCCATATTCCTCAAGATTTGTCAAGCATCATCTCCAAATGGTTCAAGATGGCTCAAGGGGTAGACAGTCAAACCATCTCCTAAGCCAGCTGAAATTAGGGTTTTGGTTCTTCCAAAGAATTTGAGGTTTTCAATGGTTCAATCAAGTCTCAAGGGCCTATAAACATCCTCAAGCACCTACATACCAAGTTTCAAGACTCACAGTGTCAATTTGCACAGTCAAAGGCTCCATTTGACCTACAGTCAACTGCAAGGGCAAAATGGTCATTTTGCAGTCAAAAGTCAGAATTTTTGGTCAACATCTTATTTTGAGTCCACAATCATCATTTGATCAAATCTTGATCATGATTCCACAAGAATGGCTCAAAAATCATCAAGATGCAAAAAGTTACTATTTTTGGACAGTAGAAAAGTCAACTGTATTTTGACCAGGGCATAACTTTTTCATGGTTCATCAGAAAAATTCCATCCAATGCTCATTTTGAAGGGGATATAATTTCCTACAATCCATCTTCATACTCCAAGTCCAATAAATGCTCTCACAAAAAGTTATCAATTTCTACATTATAGGTCAAATTCAAAAGTCAACAAATGTGCACTTTAAGTCAAAGGCCATAACTTGAGATTGGTAAATCCAAATGACATGGTACCAAAGGAATTGGTTAGAGGACTTCAAGACCTTTCCAAAATGTCCAAGAACATGTTCATATGATCAAAATTGAGCAAGATATGCATTGGAGAAGTTGAGAAATTTTCATGAATTTGCAAAAGCCAACTTTGCTCAAAACACCTTATTTTTGCTAATGGGCCTCAAATTTCTTGTTGAAACTTCATCCATGGCCTATGCACGACCCATCAAGCTTAATTGAATTTATTTTCTTATTTTTAATTAATTAATTGGATTTTTTAATTAATATTAATTCATTTAATTAATTTAAATTGTAGGAAAATAGAAGATTTGATTTTTTCAATCTTTTTGTGAAGCAAATATGGTCAAGATATGCTGGCAATTTCGTGCACCAAGTCAAAGATGCAAAATCTCCAAAATTGGCAACTTTGTTCAATCATGAAAATGCAAAAAGATTTGATTTTCAATCAAAGATCAAATCATCAATTCAATGGATTTTTGTTCAAGCTTTTGACCTAATTCCATTCCTCTATATATATGCAAGCAAACCCTGATGCAAAACACGTAAAAAAGCTGCAGAAAAAAGGCCATAGCATAGTGAAAATTTCCAAGAAAATTGAAAACTGATTTTTGCTTTCTAGGGCGATTCAAAGTTTTTTGTTGATTCTAATACCTTGCAGGAGTTCTCAGGAATGATTTACGATCAAATTCCAATACCAAAGCTCAAGGAATCATCCATTACAGAACCACGGTTTGCACATTTTATCCATAATTGTAACTCTTAATTCATGAGCATTTAACATGATTTCTTGATTGTTTTGCATTGCTAGTAATCATATGAAGCAAATGGTATAACCTAATTGAACTGAAACTCCCTAAATCACAAGATGCCATAGTTGAATTTTTAGGGTTCATAAGCTTTGAATTGGGGCTTTGTAATCCAGGAAAAATTAAGACTTGTGAGACCCATGGTTGAAATCGTGAGAATCAGACGAACATGATGCCCCCTCGCAAAATATTTATGTGCATTGTATCTCTATTCGCTATTATTCCTTGTTGTAGTTTGTGGGGGTTAAAAACCCCCGCTATCTAATGTTATATTTACAGGTACCAGCGAAGAAGACGAGGACGTGTTAAGGTCCCATTGGCCAGTTCAAAAGAGCGCGCGTTTATTTTGTTTGACATCATATTTGTTAATTTCCCCATATAATAATTGCATATTATCTAAATAACAAAAGCATGCAAGTGGTGTAGTGGTTGAGCGCTTGTCCAATGAACATTGGGACCTGGGTTCGAATCCCAGGTCCCCCAAAACGCTTATGTTATTTTTCCTAACATATTCATGGGACCTGGGTTCGAATCCCAGGTCCCCCAAAACGCTTATGTTATTTTTCCTAACATATTCATGTGCAGAATTCCAAAGGATGTCCACCATGTGCTTCACATATCCATGCGCCATGTGGCTTCAGGTATCAATCTAATGGTCCTGAGTGGGAGACCATCATACTCCCAGTCAACACGCGCCCTGGACGATCCAAAAAGTCAAAGAGGCTTACAGTTTGTTGGGCCTGAGAATTTCCAAACATACCTCCATATTGGGCCAGCACCCCCCTGGTTTATTCTTCTTTTTTATATTTTTTCCTTTAATTATTTCACCATTAATTATTATTATTAGGGTTAATACCTATTTTCACCCCTGACATATGGGGTGTATTTGAAAAACCCCCCTGCCAAAAAAAAAGTTCCAATTGTTACCTTGACAAATTTTAAAAGTTTCAATTTTTACCTTGAAGATGCCACATCCCTAAAAAGGCTGATGTGGCTTATATTTTTGTTATATTTTTATTATTATTTAATGACATGGCTTGATTAGTTGTCATTTTTAATTAATTTTTAATTTTTAATTCCACATGGCATTTATATTAATATTTTATTAATTGAGTGTTAATTCAAAGTTAAAAATTTTTTGTCCTTCAACAGGATTCGAACCATGGACATTATGTTTGCAATAAACACTTCTTACCACTAGACCAATGCATTTTCTTTGTTACATATATGCATCAATAAATATTCATATCATTAACATATTAATTACAATTATCAATAAATTTTCTTAACTAGTTGATTTAAATAATTTTTAAAAAAATGTTTTATACATATTTTATCTTTTTACTCTAACTTTTTTTTAATTTTAAATTTTCAAAAATCACTTTTATTTAAAAAAATCAATTAAATTTTCAAAAAACACTTAAATTTAAAAAAATCACTTAAATTTAAAAAAATCACTTAAATTTTCAAAAATCACTTAAATTTTCAAAAGTCACTTAAATTTTCAAAAATCACTTAAATTTTCAAAAATCACTTAAATTTTCAAAAATCACTTAAATTTTCAAAAGTCACTTAAATTTTCAAAAATCACTTAAATTTTCAAAAATCACTTAAATTTTCAAAAATCACTTAAAATTTCAAAAATCACTTAAATTTTCAAAAATCACTTAAATTTTCAAAAGTCACTTAAATTTTCAAAAATCACTTAAATTTAAAAAAATAAGTTAAATTTTCAAAAGTCACTTAAATTTTCAAAAATCACTTAAATTTAAATCACTTAAATTTAAAATCACTTAAATCACTTAAATTTAACTTATTTTTTTAAATTTAAGTGATTTTTTTTAATTTAAGTGATTTTTGAAAATTTAACTTATTTTTTTAAATTTAAGTGATTTTTGAAAATTTAAGTGATTTTTGAAAATTTAAGTGATTTTTGAAAATTTAAGTGATTTTTGAAAATTTAAGTGACTTTTGAAAATTTAAGTGATTTTTGAAAATTTAAGTGATTTTTGAAAATTTAAGTGATTTTTGAAAATTTAAGTGATTTTTGAAAATTTAAGTGACTTTTGAAAATTTAAGTGATTTTTGAAAATTTAAGTGATTTTTGAAAATTTAAGTGATTTTTGAAAATTTAAGTGATTTTTGAAAATTTAAGTGACTTTTGAAAATTTAAGTGATTTTTGAAAATTTAAGTGATTTTTGAAAATTTAAGTGATTTTTTTAAATTTAAGTGATTTTTGAAAATTTAAGTGATTTTTGAAAATTTAAGTGATTTTTGAAAATTTAAGTGATTTTTTGAAAATTTAAGTGACTTTTGAAAATTTAAGTGATTTTTGAAAATTTAAGTGATTTTTGAAAATTTAAGTGATTTTTGAAAATTTAAGTGATTTTTGAAAATTTAAGTGATTTTTGAAAATTTAAGTGATTTTTGAAAATTTAAGTGATTTTTTTAAATTTAAGTGATTTTTGAAAATTTAAGTGATTTTTGAAAATTTAAGTGACTTTTGAAAATTTAAGTGATTTTTGAAAATTTAAGTGATTTTTTTAAATTTAAGTGATTTTTTTAAATTTAAGTGTTTTTTGAAAATTTAAGTGATTTTTTTAAATTTAAGTGATTTTTGAAAATTTAAAATTTAAAAAAAGTTAGAGTAAAAAGATAAAATATGTATAAAACATTTTTTTAAAAATTATTTAAATCAACTAGTTAAGAAAATTTATTGATAATTGTAATTAATATGTTAATGATATGAATATTTATTGATGCATATATATAACAAAGAAAATGCATTGGTCTAGTGGTAAAAAGCGTTTATTGCAAACATAATGTCCATGGTTCGAATCCTGCTGAAGGACAAAAAATTTTTAACTTTGAATTAACACTCAATTAATAAAATATTAATATAAATGCCATGTGGAATTAAAAATTAAAAATTAATTAAAAATGACAACTAATCAAGTCATGTCATTAAATAATAATAAAAATATAACAAAAATATAAGCCACATCAGCCTTTTGGCAGGGGGTTTTTTCAAATACACCCCATATGTCAGGGGTGAAAATAGGTATTAACCCTTATTATTATCACTTAATTAAACAAATTAATTTTTTTCATAATAAATCCAGAAAACATAAAAAATAATAATATTTTTATTTATTAAATTTAATTAGTTGTTTTGTAAATAAATACTAACATAAATTAATTTAGTTGTTTTAATTAGATTAACTTTAATATTTTCACAATAATTTAAAATTAACATAGAATTAGGGTTTTTACTAATTTTTGACTATTTTTTTATTTCCTTAAAACATAAAAAACTCAAAAATATTTTATTTTATTTTATTAATTAATTAGTTTTAGGTTTAATTTAATTAAGTGCAAAATAACCAAAAACTCTTTCTTTCTCAAAAAAAGGTCAAAACCCTAAGAACTTCTCCGATTCAATTTTTTCTCGCGTGTATGTTTGTTTTATTAAATTTTGATCATTATTATGTAATTGCTCCGAGGATGTAATAACTTTAAGTAGGACTCTTTTTATCGCTTTCATTTATTTCCCGCAATTTACTTTTTCCAAGGGTTTGTTTTTGGCGATGTAAATACCCGACGCCTTGTAATAGCGTAGATTTATTTTCCGCAACATTTAACTGTTAGGTGTATGTTAACTAGGCTAAGCATGACAAGACTTATCTCTGAAATTAAAATCAACCCGTAGCTCACCATAACATGTGCAAAGATAACTTAACTGAATCCTGACACACTCGCACATGCCACTCCTAGGGTACGCCTCACTTGGTTGCCTCGACGTGGTCATTGGGTATAGGGTGTTTTAGAGGTCGCCCTCTTGTCTAAAGATCCAAGTTGCCTCAAAACGGTTGCCTCAGATAAAAAGGATCTAGGACATTAGGGTTATCGCTAAGGCGTCCTACTATTGCTTTGGTGACCACATATGTCCCTATAATCAAATTGACCCGAATACCTCCAACGACGGTGCTACCTACTTCTCAATAGTGGGATAGTACTGTCTAAAGGACATTTACACAGCTTAATTTCTTTTGAGTAGGTAGAGGTTCTCAGGTACTTGCTCTTTCAAAACAAAAATACTTTTCGCACCTACACTTTTCTGACAGAAGTTTTCAAACAAACACTTCATACACTCTTGAGGACTGATACAAGAGTTAAATCAAAGTTTTCAAATAAACTTTTTCAAAACCCACAAACACAAGAAAAGCAAAACATTTTGAAAACATAGTGAGCAAGTACCTAAGAGCCCGTGGATAACCACGGATAGAAAGGGTGCTAACACCTTCCCTTTCTATAATCTACCTCCCGAACCCGAGAAACATCTCGAAAAGGAATTTTGCTGTGCTTTTGTCCTTTCCTTGTTGGAGAAAATAAAAGAAGGTGGCGACTCTTGCTTACCGCGACATTTCGCGAACCAGCATTCCAAAATAGTCAGTTCTATTTCCACCGATCACACCTACTATTCTCAGAGTCCTGGTCATGATACAAATGACTGTTGGGCTCTAAAAAATAAAGTACAAGATCTAATTGAAGCCAAGGAGATATAGTTCGACGCTCCGAAAAAGCCCAATGGCATAACTGCTCCCATGCCTAAGCACAACCATGGAGTTAACGCCATTGACACCAATCTGTTTGTGACCTCAGTTGATGAAATTTCTACTCCTCTTGTGACTGTTAAGAAGAATTTGTTGTTGGCCAGTTTATTTACGGGTTGTGATGAAGGTTGCCATATGTGTTCATTTCTACCTTCCTGTTGCCATTTGTTGAAGATAGGTGTCCAACGCCTGATGGACAACAGAGAAATTTTGTTCGAAAAAACTTTGATTCCAACTGTTCTGTGTGAAGATATTGCTATTATAACCATTTTCGCCAGTCCTTCTAAGGTTTCCTCAAGAAAACCTGTTAGGATTACATCCGCTACAAGAGTCGCTCCATTGATAATCACCTGACCGGGTCCTGTCCCGTACACCTCAGACAAAGCTGTCCCTTGGCATTATGGCGTCGATTTTTACTATCATGGCGTTAAACAAAACTTGAAGATCGAAGAACCTGCTCATGATGTCGATAACATTGTCAGGACCAGTAAGACTACTAGAAGTGGAAGAATTTTATCTCCTGAGATCTCCCCGAAGACTGTCACTAAGCCTATCGTTATTTCATTTTCTGCACCTGTTAGTGCTTCAGTTACTACTCTAGTTGTTACCCCTACCGATAAGTCATCTGGGATTCGAGGCAAAGAAGATGTAGGTGAACCTGCTCGGACGGAGGCACCTAGAAAAATTGTTGTGGAAACCTCTAAGCAAGAGATAGAGGAAATTTTGAAAATAATTAAAAAGAGTGACTACAACGTGGTCGAACAACTGGGGCAGACCCCCTCGAAGATATCCATGTTATCCTTGCTGTTGTGCTCTGAGGCCCATGTGAAGGATTTGATTTCTTTCCTCAAAACTGCGCATGTGCCGCAAGATACTTCAGCTGATCAATTCAAAGATTGCGTGGCTAGCCTGACCGCTGACAATGGGCTGGGCTTTTCAGATGCATACTTGACATCGAAAAGGAGAAAACACAATGATGCTCTGCATGTCTCGATCGAATGCAGGGGCACTACCATGGCTCATGTGCTAGTGGATACTGGGTCTTCGCTGAATGTTTTGCCCAAGAAGGCATTAGACCATTTGGATTGTGAGGGTTTGACTTTAAAGCCTAGTAACATTGTGGTGAGGGCTTTTGACGGGTCGAAAAGAATGGTGCATGGGGAAGTGGATATCCCTGTCAAGATAGGCTCTCAGACTTTCAAGTCCACCTTCTATGTGATGGACATCAGGCCGTCGTATTCTTGTTTGTTGGGTCGTCCTTAGATCCATGAGGTTGGGGCAGTTACTTCCACACTCCACCAAATGCTGAAGTACCCGGTAAAAGGGAAGATTGTCACTGTACGGGGTGAAGAGGAGTATATGGTGAGCCATCTCAACTCTTTCCACTACGTAGAGATGGACGGGGAATTTATAGAAACTCCTTGTAAGAACTTCAAAGAGGTCCCTCAGATCTTGGCATCAACTGAAACTGCTAGCAACAAACCTCCTTTAAAGATGGCTTCTCTCAAGGACGCCAGGGTTGTGGTTGAAGAAGGTGGGTATGCCAATTGGGGTTAACTCCCTGATTTCACTCATAAAACTGATAAATTTGGTTTGGGCTTTACTTCAGGGGCTCAAAGGGTTGTTCGACGCGCTCAGACTGGAGGACCTCCCTGCCGCATCAGTAATCGAGAGGTCAACGCTATTGAAGACAGTGAGGAATACCCTGACATCGACAGCTGGATCTACCCGACTACCAATGGTGGACCGAGTAACTGGACGACTAGAGATTTTGTTTCAGTTTCTTTTATTCCACAGTAATTGTCTTACTTGTTTTCTGAGTTTGTAATTAACAATTTAAACTTTTTGGCCTTGTGTCTTACCCGAGACACGATGGTTCTATCTATGAGGGTTATAATATGTCATCTCATATTTCATCAATGAAGCATTGGACGTTCTTTGCATACAAATTTTGTGCTCTCTGTTTTTCTTTTCTGCCTTTACTTTAGCAATACAGCTATGCTCTTATACACACTCACGTATCACACTGCAGTTTCATATCCACTCTGGATCCCATTGATAACAGCTCTGCTATTGCCAGTTATGACTTCTAAAATCCGATCAACCAAGCCGAGGACGAATGTGAGGACGATTGTAAGGTACCTGGAGAACTTGCTAGACTACTACAACAGGAAGAGAGGGTCATACAACCTCATGAAAAGCCGGTTGAGACAGTGAATTTGGGTACTGAGGAGGACAAAAAAGAGGTTAAAATAGGTGCAAATCTGGAGCTTAGCATCAAATAGAGGTTGATATAGATACTGCATGACTATGTTGAGATCTTTGCCTGGTCCTATGAAGACATGCCTGTTTTAGACATTGATATTGTGATACATCTCCTGCCAACTAAAGAAGATTGTCCTCCGATTAAACAGAAGATTCGTCGTACGCGTCCCGAAATGTCAGAGAAGATCAAGGCAGAGGTCATGAAACAATTCGACGCAGGATTCTTAGCTGTCACTTCTTATCCACAGTGGGTCACCAATGTCGTTCCGGTACCTAAGAAGGACGGAAAGGTACAAATGTATGTTGATTACAGAGATCTAAATAGGGCAAGCCCCAAGGATGACTTCCCACTTCCCCACATTGATGTTCTGGTTGACAACACCGTGCAACACAAAATCTTCTCCTTCATGGATGGTTTCTCTGGCTACAACCAGATCAAGATGGCTCCTAGAGACATGGAGAAGACGACCTTTGTCACACAGTGGGTTCTGTTACAAGGTGATTCCTTTTGGGTTGAAGAATGTCGGGGCAACTTGTCAGCGATCCATGGTCGCTTTGTTCCATGATATGATTCACCATGAGATCGAAGTTTATGTCGATGACATGATAGCCAGGTCTCAGACTGAGGAAGAGCACCTTGATCATCTCCAAAAGTTGTTCGACAGGTTGAAGACATACAAGCTAAGGTTGAATCCGAACAAGTGCACCTTCGGGGTAAGGTCTGGAAAGCTTATGGGTTTTGTTGTACCCCAAAATTTGCCCTCTCTTTCTTCAGAAAATCATCTTGGATTTTCAGAGTCCTTCTGAAACAAATCCAAGTCCTGAATTGTCATTTTTGCCCAAGCAAACCATTTACAAGAGCAAGATGATCACACAAGCTCTAAAGACAACGCTTGTATCTTGAGAAAAATTAGATTCTAAGTACTTGGAATCTTTCTCTAAAAATGAGTGTTTTAAGAAAAAAAATCAGCGCTTCAGAACTTCTGAACCAAGCTCCAGATAGAAACGGTCAGAGTTTGCAAGCTTGGCTCAGCGCAGTCAGAAGTTGGCTCTTCAGCAGCTATATTAGCTCAATCAGAGGTTGAAAACGTGGTTCAATACGTAAGCCTCAGACAGAACATGACTCTTTCAACAGTTACGCAAGCTCAGCCAGAATTTGCTGAAGGAATGCAAAAGAAGCAAGGAAGTTTGAAGGCTCTTTCAGAACATGTTGAAATCAGAAGAAGAAAAGGTCAGAAGAGTGGGTTTTACACTGATACAGAATCTCTAAGCCCAAGAGTTCCAGAAGCAAATCCAAGGAATGTATCAGAAAATCAGGAGAATCCCCAGAACTCACTAAGACAACAGCAAGCCAAGGCCATAGCATGGTTTACGCTGTTCTTGTTGAAACAGAACTGCTGGTTCAAAGTTTGGTTTCCATTACCAGAATATTGATGTTGATAAGTCTTATCACCATTTAATGCTCATTAATGCTTCCAACCACTCCTGAATATTCATCCAAGTAATCCCTTCACGTGTGGCTTGGAAAACGCCTTTATGCAGATTCTGGCATGGGTCTACACGCCACCGCCCACTTAAGAGGTCACTTCTCTCCAATCCACGCCTGCTGCTGCAACCTAGGCTGAAGGCTATCTGTTATCACAACTTCCCAGGAATTTCTGTCAAAGAACAATTCAAACTCTGTTGGCGCTTTAAATGTTCAAAACACCCACAAGAACTTTGCCGATAAATAGAGAGTCATTGTCCACTGAAAAAAGGGCGTTCAAGAAACAGAAAAAATTGCTAAGAGAAAAACAGAAATCTTTAGCAAGAAAGTGTTGTGAAACTCTGCCAAAATCTCCAGCGTTTCATAACTTTGAAGTTCTTACCTTCAAACTTCATCAAATACCCAGTTTTCTTTGTGAACTAAAAACCCCTTTTCAAACTTCTGACCCTATATACGCATACACCTTCACCTACCCTTTTCAAAAAGAGTCTGCCCAGAACACCACCAGAGCCAAAAGTTAGCTTTCATCCACAAACTTTTCCAACAGCCAGGTAAGCACCTGCTGAACTTCATCACACTACTAAGCATCATCAGCTGTGCATGCTCAAATAAACATAATGTAAATATCATGTTGTTGCTGTTTATATTCTGAGGATCTTCACACCTCAGAACGTTCTGAGCCAGTGTAGGACTTGCCCGTGACCTTGTTGGTTCTGCCCTCTGAAACATTTTGACATTTGCTGGATCTGTTCCAAATATTTTTCCTGTTTTGTGGAATAACAACAAAATTGCAGATGTTCTGATTAGTACAGGGAAAAGCCAAGTGCTGACTTTGACGTTAGCACATCTGAAGCCTGTTTTGTTGTCAATAATATCAGAACCTCTGAGAGTTATTGTTTTTCCAGCAGAATCAGAACTTCTGGTTTCTCCATTAACAAACTTATGTTTTGCAGCGCAGGGGGTCAGAACTTCTGGTTTCCCCACTAACAGGTTTCTGTTTTGCAGGTGCCAGGGTCAGAAGTTCTGACTCATACAGTTTAACCAAGAGGTTGATCATCTGGCAGCGGATCTGATTCAGAACTTCTGATGACCTCTCAGCAGCGCGCTGGCTCCGTCTCTCTTTCTCTCTATCTTGCTTTTTGCTATTTTCTTTTTTGTCTGTTTTTCTCGTTGAACCCCCCATGTACAAATGTGTACCCCCACTCCCTAATTGTTGTAATAGCGTAGGATTTTATATTTCCGCTTTTTATTTGCTAGTAATTAGGATATGTATGGCAAGATAAAATCAAATAGAAAATCCTAATTCAAAGAAAAACTCTTGTATGCAATAAAACACACTTGCACACTAACACCCCTAGGGTTACATCCACTTCTTGCCTTTCAAAATTGGGCCATATTGCATGTTGAGTATCTTTGGAAAAAACAAGACAAATTCAAATGATCATAGTCCCTCGATGACGCTTTCGAAAGTTGCCTAAAAATGATCAAGTCCCTTAAAGGAAAAATTGCCCAAAGATGCTTGGCACCATTGCAATCATGGTCTAAACGATGACCCGCGCCCGTCCCTTTCACATCCTAAACGCAAGATTGTCCACCAAATACAATGGTGGAACAAAATTGTTAAAAGTGTTAAAACATAGAGAAAATCTTTGAGTAAATTTAGGGGTAAACAAACTCTTAGTTATTTGCCAAATTACAAAACAAACACACTTGCCTATTTTTCAAAACACACTTTCAAAATAACTTTCAAAAACATTGAAAACCTTTTTAGAAGACATACACCTTTGTATACATCCCAACATGGATCATTACAAAGGTTGCCACCACATTGGCCTCTTTTCAAAACATTTTCAAAACACATACACAAAGCACCATTTCAAACAATTGAAAATTAAGGCAAGTTGATCTAAGCAAGTAACTAAGAGCCCATGGATAACCATGGATAGAAAGGGTGCTAATACCTTCCCTTTCTATAATCTACTCCCCGAACCCAAGAAAACATCTCAAAGGTTTTTGCTGTGTTTTTTAGCCTTTCCTTAGGAAAAATAAAAAGTCGGTGGCGACTCTTGCTCAACCGAAACATTTGCGAAAACAAACACAAAACCTCAAGTCAGTTCTCCCACCGTATCACAGAACTGGCGACTCTGCTGGGGATAAATTTAAAAGTGGAGTAACCTTAGGGCTTAGATCACCCTCTTGCATGACTAATTGTTTGATTTGATTGCTTTATATCTTGGCTCTTTTGTTTGGGTTTGCAATCCTACACCCGATTTTGGGAAACATTCATAGATAGCAATACGTTGAGGAAACTGTGCGGGGTATACCGACACGGTCGAAGCAATAGCTATATTAGTGCGACATATTTGTGAGTACCGGTAACCCTTGAGTTCAATCAAGGAGAGTATGGGGCCGCTGAGTGATGTCACTAAGCACTAATGACCTAGAACCTTACTTGACCATCTTGGCCTTTCATTAGGGGTAGTGAGATGACCGGCTTTGGTGCAGTCCGAAGTTGGTAGATACTCGATACTACACTCATTGAGGGTTGTTTTCTTGGAATATTTTGGTCGCTAGTTAAGTGGCTAAACCAAAACAATGAACAATGAAAATAATCCAGTGATATTGAGCTCCTTAGAACCCGGTTACTATTTATAGGACAGGTTTTTAAGCCAACTACACTCAAGAGGGTACTTACCTATGAAACCCCATGCAAGCCTGAAACTAGGGTTTGGTGTGAATTGCTTATACATATGTTTGTGCATACATCATGAACATCATAAAGCATCATATGTATGATCGGTGGATCTGGAACTGACTGTTTAACGCTGGTTCGCGAAATGTCGCAGAAGCAAGAGTCACCACCGTCTTTTATTTTCTCCAATATGGAAAGGACAAAAGCACAGAAAAATTCCTTATTGAGATTAGTTCTCGGTTCGGGAGGTAGATTTATAGAAAGGGAAGGTGTTAGCACCCTTTCTATCCATGGTTATCCATGGGCTCTTAGATACTTGCTCATTTGTGTTTTCAAAATGTTTGTTTGCTTTTCAAGGTGAGTGGATTTGAAAAAGTTTCGTTTAAAATTTCAGTTCGACTCTTGTATCAGTCCTCAAGAGTGTTTGAAAAGTTGTTTTTGAAAGATTTTTGAAAAGTGTCGGTGTGAAAAGAAGTTTTTGATTTGTTTTGAATTAGAGCAAGTATCTACGAGTCATCTACCTACCCTAAGGAATTAGTCTGTGTAAATGTCCTTGAGGTAGTGCCATCCCACCATTGAGAGGTAGGTAGCACCACCGTTGGAGGTGTTCGGGTCAATTCGAGGATTAGGGACAATGTGGTCACCAGAGCAATAGTAGGACACCTTAGAAGCTACCCCCATGCCATGTTCATGGACATGAGGACTTACTAAAACGTCCTATACTCGACGACCACGTTTCGAGGGGTAAGGCAGCAGTGAGGCGTACCCTAGGGGTGGTGTGTGAATTGTGTGTCATTTTCAGATATTATTTGTCTTGATCATGCATTGAGTGTTCTACGTTTTGATTTTATTTGGGCATACATTCTTTCATGTGATTATTAGCAGTTAAGGGTGCGGGATTTAAAATGCGGAAAGATAAAAGTCCTACGCTATTACAAGGCGCGGGTCTACATCGCCAAATTAAACCAAGACCCGATTTGAATAAATAAAATGCGGAAAGTAAATATCCTAATTATCTATTACAAAGCTTCGGGGCAATTACATGACATTCATAAAAAATAAATGCGCGAAAAGAATTAAGAATCGAGTGCGAGGGCGTTGGACCCTTTAAGGAATTGAATTAAAATTATTAAATTTAATTAAATTAAATAAAGAAAAGAACTTATTTTTTGATATTTTTGTATTTAATAGAAATGAAGAAAATTAATTGGAATTAAAACCCTAATTCTAAGCATTTTTAATTATTAAAGAAATAAATTCAAGTTTGACCTAATTTACTAATTATTTAATTATAAGTTATTTACAAAAATAATTAATAATCAATAGTGATAAGAAAAAAAGATTATTTATTGAGAAAAAGAATAAAAAAAATGCTAAAAGACTTGTTTTTATATTTTTTAATTATCTAAGAAAAAAGCATTAAAGTTAAAAACTTAAAATTAAAACTAAATTGATTATTAAGTTTATTTACAAAATAAAACATTTAGTGAATTAAATAATAAAAATATTTTATTTTTGACTTTCTGATTTTTTTGTATTTTTATGTTATAAAAATTAATTTGTGGATTTAAATAAACAATTAACATAATTAAAATGAATAAAAGAAAAGAAAAAAAGGAGAGAAAAAAGTGCAAACATGGGGGGTTTTCTGACCCAATTAGGAGGTATATGCAAGCAATTTGGCCCATGAAGTGCAAGCCCATGTTGACTTTTCTGGCGCGTGTGAGAAGCAGTTGACTGGCGTCTAGGGTAGTCCTCCCATTTTGGCCCTTGGATTAGTGTTGTTGGACATGTGGCAAGCTTAAGCGTTGAGTGCATGGTAGATCACTGAAGGGCACGCTGCATGGGAATAGGTTAAAGAAAAAATTATGAAATATGCAAGGGGACCTGGGAATCGAACCCAGGTCCCAATACCTGCCTGCCAGCATGTTTACCAACTGTGCCATTGAGCCACTTTGATATTATAATGGATGCTGAATAAGATATGTGAGAAAGTGCTGGTAGCTTGAAAAACACGCTAAATTCAAATCGTCCACTCTGGCTGAGACACGTCTTCCTTCTTCTTCGTTTTACCTGAAAACATGAAATAGATAGCGGGGGTTTTAAACCCCCACTAACCCTAAACCTGGAAAATAACGAATAGGCCATACATGAATATAAAAAGAGCGTGATGAGATGGTTAGATTCGTCTGGAGTTTCTGAGTTCAATGGTATTGGTTAGGACGGCCAATTTTGTCTTATGCGTAAAACCCCAAATCTGGAGCTTTGAAACCCTAAAAAGCTTCCATGGCAACTTCTCATACAAGCAACGTTAGTTCAAATAGAAGATACCAATAGCTTTAGCATACTCATATTAATATAAATCAATCATTAAAACTCAGTAATTATGCATGAAAAATCAAATACGAATATGCAAATTTTTGGGAATAGGGCAACGTGGTTCTACCAGTTCTTTGTGTATGGAGAGTGGAAAATGATTGAGTTATATTCAGGAAGACCTCAGCAAGCCTTTGGAATCGTTTGTAGGCTTTGAATCATACTGGAACTGTGAAAACAGTTTTGAGTTTTTTATGAAAAAATACAAGTTTTGTTTTTGGTTTGAGGCGCAGCTTTCTTGGTGTTTTTGCATTAGGTTATCATTCTATATGTATCTGGAACGATTTAGGTTAAAGAAACCAAGCCCAAACCTTTGCATTCATGATTCAAATATTTGGTTTTCAATCATATCAACATCCAATCTTTTTGCCATGAAACCATTGATAATTGCATAGAATCTTTCCCTCTTTGTGATGCACGAAATATTGAGGCTTTAATGAGAGAATATGCTACACAAAAGGATTGGAAAACAAGGATTTGCTATTTTTGTCATATTTTATTTTAATTAAATGAACTAATAATAATAATAATTCAAATAATTAATCAAAAATGATAAAATAACTCCCTTTAAAGTCAATGGGTCGTGCATAGCTTTTGGGTGATGATTCTTGGAAGAAATTGTGGCCCATTAGCAATTTTGAGGCATTTGAAGCAAAGTTGACTTTTCAAAATTCCCAAAAATTTCCCAACTTCCACAAGGCATATCTTGCTCAATTTTTAAGCTTTGATCATGTTCTTGGACATTTTGGAAAGGTCTTGAAGTCCTCTAACCAATGCCTTTGGTCCCATGTCATTTTGATTTGCCAATCTCAAGTTATGGTCTTTGACTTAAAGTGCCTTTTTGTTGACTTTTGAAAATGACCTATAATGTTGAGATTGATCACTTTTTGTGAGAGCATTTCTTGTACTTGAAGTGTGAAGATGAGTTGTAGGAAATTTCATCCTCTTCAAAATGAGCTTTGGATGGAATTTTTCTGATAAACCATGTGGAAGTTATGCCTTGGTCAAGTTACAGTTGACTTTTTCAACTGTCCAAAAATAGAAACTTTTGCATCTTGAGACTTTTTGAGCCATGCCTTGAGAATCATGATCAAGAATTGATCAAATGATGTTTGTGGCTTCAAAATAAGATGTTGACCAAAAAATTTGACTTTTGATTGTCAAATGACCATTTTGCCCCTACAGTTGACTGTTGAGCAATTAGGGTTTTTGACTGTGCAATTTTGTGCTGTAAGGCTTGAAACTTGGTATAAGGATGCTTGACAATGTTTATAGGCACTTGGGACTTGTTTGAACCCTTGGAAACCTCAACTTCTTTGCTAGAACCAAAACCCTAATTTTTGACTGTTAGGAGGCCATTGAACTGTGCAACTCTTGGGAGATTTTGAAGCATGCTCTTGGCAAATCTTGAAGAATATGGGAGGGCAAATTTTGGGGTACAACAGTTGCCCCTGTTCAATCTTCTTAAACCTAAGGATGTAGATTGGCTGACGTGCCTTTCGTAATCCGAAGGTGGAAGATGATTGAACACTAGAGTGCCCAGAAATTTGCGCTCACATGTTGGCAGTGGGATGATGGGAATGGGCTTACAGATGCCATTTGGAGATTGATGGGTAGGAAGATGGGCTTACAGATGCCATGTTGAGAGGTGATGGATAGGTGGATGGGCTTACAGATGCCATTTGGAGATTGATGGATAGGGAGATGGGCTTACAGATGCCATGTGGGTGTCGATCGCGTAAGAGTTTCCTTAGCGAGAACTTGCGTACCTGAAAAAAAGAAAGATGATTACCTGACATGTTACAGGAGTTGTTTTTCAAACTCTTTGTGTAGATGTACCCTGACTGGTTACAGGAATTGAATCCTTAAACCTCTTCAGACGTGCCCTGGCGAGATGCAGGAATCGAGTCTGGAGCTTCAAAGGTGATGAATGAATCAGGGATGGTTACTACCTCAGCGAGACGATGAGAGAACCTGGGGCAATTATTACCTCATCAGTAACGATGAGAGAATCTGGGGCGATTACTACCTCAATAGTAACGATGAGAGAACCTGGGGCGATTACTACCTCAACAGTAACGATGAGAGAACCTGGGGCGATTACTACCTCAACAGTAATGATGAGAGAATCTGGGGTGATTAATACCTCAACAGTAACGATGAGAGAATCTTGGATGTCTTCTACTGAGTCTCTATCAGGAAAATCTTTAGGAATCGATCTAACTGGACCAGAGAAGGCCTTTGACTGGATAAGAATCAGAAAAATCTTTAGGAATCGATTTAACTGAACCGGACAAGGTCTTGGAATCTTCAACTGGATAAGAATCAGGGAGATCTTAGGGTCGATCTGACTGAACCAGAGAAGGCCTTTGACTGGATAAGAATCAGAAAAATCTTTAGGAATCGATTTAACTGAACCGGACAAGGTCTTGGAATCTTCAACTGGATAAGAATCAGGGAGATCTTAGGGTCAATCTGACTGAACTAGAGAAGGCCTTTGACTGGATAAGAATCAGAAAAATCTTTAGGAGTCGATTTAACTGAACCGGACAAGGTCTTGAAATCTTCAACTGGAATAAGAATCAGGGAGATCTTAGGGTCGATCTGACTGAACCAGAGAAGGCCTTTGACTGGATAAGAATCAGAAAAATCTTTAGGAGTCGACTTAACTGAACCGGACAAGGTCTTGGAATCTTCAACTGGAATAAGAATCAGGGAGATCTTAGGGTCGATCTGACTGAACCAGAGAAGGCCTTTGACTGGATAAGAATCAGAAAAATCTTTAGGAGTCGATTTAACTGAACCGGACAAGGTCTTGACATCTTCAACTGGATAAGAATCAGGGAGATCTTAGGGTCGATCTGACTGAACCAGAGAAGGCCTTTGACTGGATAAGAATCAGAAAAATCTTTAGGAGTCGATTTAACTGAACCAGGCAAGGTCTTGAAATAACTTCAACTGGATAAGAATCAGAGAAATCTTAGGGTCGATTTGACTGAACCAGAGAAGGCCTTGGAATGGCTGAGAACTTAACTGAATCTTTCCTGAAAGGTAAAGGTCAGTCATATGCAATGCATGATATGGATCAAGCAATGATGTTCTCAACACAAATGAGATTGTATGTTTATGATGCGTATATGCATGCTATAATGTATGGAAACGCGATGTTTATGAATGTATGTTTTTGTCTAGGAAAGTAAATCCTTGACGGGTGCCGGGAAGTCACATCCTGGGCTGATGTTGGAGAATAGTGCTTTGTTGTTTCCGATGGGGATGATAGTTGCAAGAATACCGGTAGGAGAAGATAACTCCGTTGGGAAATAAACTTGATGATTACTCTGTGGGGAGAAATTACTCTAGCTACTTTGCTGGGGAACAGTACTCTGTAGGAAGAGAGGTATGTTGCTGGAATGCTGATGGTAATTCCGCTGGGGATACCGTTGTTATCTTGGGAGTGTTAATAGACTTTGCTGGGGATAAGAAGACTTCGCCGAGGGCGATCTTTCCGTGGCTTTTGGCTGAGGATAACCCAGTTATATCCTGGTGGGGAAATAACCTTTGAATCAAGCCGGGAGACGCATTCGTGCTCTGTAGGTGGCAAGCTTCCAGAATCTACTGGGGGTAAGCTTCCTGCTGGGGAGATGATTCAAACTTTCCTGGGGAAATCTTGATTGGACTCTCCTGGGAAATTTTGAGATACATTGGGGAAGTGGCTCCGCTGAATGTCAGGTATACCGCCGGGGAACAATCTTAGATCAAGACTGTCGGGGATGCTTGTTAAGAGTATCCGTATATTGTGCTGGGGAATGTTGAGATCTGCGGGGGATACCCAACTTCCTTAAGGCTGATAGTATAACTTTGCTTGGGGAGAGTGTATTGACTTTCTGGCTCACTCTCTGGGGAATTAAGATATACTGGTTATGTTCTTTGGCTGAACTTACCTTGGTACTTTGATGGACAGAGCAATTAGATCGCTTAGACAACTCATTATTGCCTCTGTTTCTAAAGTTACCTGTAATTAATCCTTTGTTTCGTATGCAAATATTTATGAGTTAGCAATTATTGTCAAATGCATATATCACAAATTGAACCTTGGACGTTCTTCGCAAAACAAAACAGAAAAAGGAAAAAACAAAAGGCAATTTGTAGCTGAAAAGTGAATTTATATTGATTTTCAATTGCCTGTAAATAGGCGTTTTATGTACAAGAGGCTGACGTCCTAGTAAGAAAACGCCGCCGAACAAAAGAGTTTATACAATTTTGTACAAAGGGAAAATAAAACAGCTGTGTGAAAAGAATAATCCCACTGGGTTCCAACTCTGCTATCGCCTTTATATCCTCGAGCGTCTCATCACTTGATGACCTAGCTGAAGATGAAGCTGATTGATTGATGCCGTTTGTACTTGACAGTTGATACCGCATTCTAGATGCAAGGTGATTCAATGAGACATAGTATTACGCTTTATCCCTAACTTTTGCCTGGACTGCCCTTTCGGGTTTTCAGTCCACCGGGATACCCATTTTTGCCCAAGCCGCCTTTTCAGGTTTTCGACTTGCCGGGTGTACAGATTTTTTTCATTTCATCCCTTCATTTTGCCCGAACCCTTTTGGTTCGCCGGGAAGCCCTAATTTTTGCCTAGGTATGTTAACCTAGCGGGTCTTTTATCATGCGTAGTATCTTTTTACTATGTCTGCATTGGCGGGGTGAGGAAGGTCGTCACCATCCATGGTGGTTAGAATCATGGCTCCTCCTGAGAACACATGTTTAACCACAAATGGCCCTTCGTACGTAGGGGTCCATTTGCCCCTTGGATCACTCTGAGGAAGGATGATACGCTTGATTACCAGATCCCCAACTTGATACTCTTGTGGTCTGACCTTTTTGTTAAATGCCCCGATCATCCGTTTTTGGTACGTCTGACCATGACAAATAGCAGCGAGTCTCTTTTCGTCAATTAAGTTTAGCTGATCAAGTCGTGTCTGGATCCAATCATCTTCGCTCAGATCTGCATCCTTCATTATCCGGAGAGAGGGTATCTGCACTTCGATCGGTAAGACTGCCTCCATACCATAAACCAAGGAGAAAGGAGTTGCCCCGGTTGACGTCCTGGCTAAGGTACGGTACCCATGTAGAGCGAACGGTAACATCTCGTGCCAATCTTTATAGGTCACTGTCATCTTCTGCACAATTTTCTTGATATTCTTATTCGCTGCTTCTACAGCCCCATTCATCTTCGGCCGGTAAGGAGAAGAGTTGTGGTGTTGTATCTTGAATTGCTCGCAGAGCTCAGTGATCATCTTGTTATTGAGATTGGTACCGTTGTCTGTAATGATTCTTTCAGGGACACCGTATCGACAGATCAGATTATGTCGAATGAACCGTGCCACAACGTTCTTGGTTACTGTAGCGTAGGAAGCTGCTTCAACCCACTTCGTGAAATAATCAATCGCTACCAGGATGAAGCGATGCCCATTGGACGCTGTAGGTTTAATCTCGCCGATCATATCTATGCCCCACATTGCAAAAGGCCAAGGTGCTGTCAAGACATTCAGGGGAACCGGAGGAACGTGCACCTTATCTGCATATATCTGGCATTTATGGCATGTCCGAGAGTGTTGGTAACAGTTGGCTTCCATGGTGGACCAGAAATACCCTGCCCGAAGGATTTTCTTTGCCATAGTATGTCCACTGGAATGTGTTCTGAAGGTACCTTCATGTAGCTCTGCCATGATCCTTTCTGTTTCAGTTTTATCCACACAACGCAGTAAGGTCGAATCATGGTTTCGCTTGTACAGGATGCCGTTGCTAAGGAAGAACTTCGCTGCGAACCTTCTCAGAAACTTTTTATCGTTGACAGATGCACCTTCAGGGTATTCCTGAGCTTCCAAATATCTCTTCACCTCATGGTACCAAGGCTTCTCAGTCACCAATTCAGTCTCAAGATCACAACAGTATGCCGGTTCGTCCAATTTCCAGATGATGACCCGGGGAGCCTCATTGTCCCATTTGACCTTGAACATGGAAGACATCGTAGCTAACGCGTCCGCCAGCTGATTCTCCTCTCTCGGAAAGTGTTCAAAGGTTATCTCTGTGAAGTGGGGGATCAAGGTCAACACACATTCCTTGTAAGGAATAAGATTCGGATGTTTCATATCCCAATCCCCTTTGATTTGATTGATCACGAGAGCAAAATCTCCAAAGACACTCAGAAACTTGATCCTTAAGTCAATCGCAACTTGAAGACCCATGATGCATGCCTCGTACTCCGCCATGTTGTTGGTGCAGTTGAAACATAGTCGGGCAGTGAGTGGAGTATGAGTGCCTTGAGGGGATATGATTACAACGCCGATACCGTTACCCAAAGCATTGGAGGCTCCGTCAAAGTGCATAGACCATTGGGATCCTTCCTCCGGTCCTTCATCCGGTCCAGGTACTTCACAATCAGTCACTATCATGATGCTCTCGTCTGGAAATTCAAAGTTCATTGGCTGATAGTCGTCTACTGCCTGATGTGCCAAGTGGTCTGCCAGTACACTTCCTTTGATGGCTTTCTAAGTTGTGTACTGGATGTCGTATTCTGTCAAGATCATTTGCCATCTTGCTATTCTCCCAGACAGAGCAGGCTTTTCAAATATATACTTTATAGGATCCATCTTTGAAATCAACAAGGTAGTGTGAGTCGGCATATACTGTCTCAGCCGGCGAGCAGCCCATACCAAAGCGTAGCAAGTTTTCTCAAGCAGTGAGTATCGGGTCTCACAGTTGGTAAACTTTTTGCTAAGGTAATAAATGGCATGCTCTTTTCGGCCAGACTCGTCATGCTGTCCCAGCACACACCCCATTGAGTTGTCAAGCACTGTCAGGTATAATATTAGAGGTCTCCCTTCAACCAGTGGCATAAGGATGGGTGGTTCTTGGAGATACTCTTTGATTCTGTCAAAAGCGGCCTGACATTCATCATTCCATCGTACTACCTAATCTTTCTTCAGCAGCTTGAAGATTGGCTCACAGGTAGCAGTTAGATGCGAGATGAACCGGGCAATATAATTAAGGCGTCCTAAAAAGCCTCTGACCTCTTTCTCTGTCTTAGGAACTGGCATCTCTTGAATGGCTTTAACCTTGGCAGGGTCCACTTGAATACCCTTGTCACTTACGATGAAGCCTAGCAACTTTCCAAATCTAACCCCGAAGGTGCACTTGTTCGGGTTCAACCTCAGCTTGTACAACTTCAGACGGTCAAACAATTTCTGCAGATGGTCAAGGTGTTCCTCCTCAGTTTGAGACCTTGCAATCATATCGTCGACATACACTTCTATCTCATGATGGATCATGTCATGAAATAAAGCAACCATGGCACGTTGGTAGGTTGCCCCAGCATTCTTCAACCCGAATGGCATGACCTTATAGCAGAAGGTGCCCCACTGAGTGACAAAGGTAGTCTTCTCCATGTCTTCCAGAGCCATCTTGATTTGATTGTAACCTGAAAAACCATCCATGAAGGAGAACACCTTGTGCTGAGCAGTATTGTCAATAAGGACATCAATGTGAGGTAGGGGAAAGTCATCCTTGGGGCTGGCCCTGTTCAGATCCCTGTAATCGACACACATTCTGACCTTACCATCTTTCTTCGGTACCGGCACCACGTTGGCAACCCACTGAGGGTAAGAAGTCACTACAAGAAACCCGACATCAAACTGTTTCATAACCTCTGCTTTGATCTTTTCAGACATCTCTGGACGCATACGGCGGACCTTTTGCTTAACCGGAGGGCAGTCTTCCTTGGTAGGCAAATGACGGACCACAATATCGGTATCCAACCTAGGCATGTCTTCGTAGGACCAAGCAAAGATCTTCACATAATCATGTAACATCTGAGTCAACCGTTGCTTCACGCTGAGCTCTAGGTTGGCACCAATCTTAACCTCCTTTCTATCTGTCTCAGTACCCAGATTGATCGTTTCCACTGGCTCTTCATGTGGTTGAATTGCCCTCTCTTCCTGGAGTAACAGTATTGCAAGCTCGCCAGGTACTTTGCAATCCTCTTCACCTTCGTCTTCGGCTAAGTTGATCGTATTTTCGAAGTCATAACTGGCAGTAGCAGAGTCGTTACCAGTGAGATCCAGAGTGGATTGAAACCTGTATGAGTGAGTGTGTGTAAATACAGCTGTTTTGCAATATATAAAGAAAGGAAAGAAAGAAAAGGAGCATAAGATTTGAAGTGCGAGAAAACGTCCAAGGTCTTTATTCATGATATATGAAATGACAATTAATATGCCCTCACAAATGAAGCCACGGTGCCCCGGGTAAGACACCGGGCCATAGAGTTTCAATTCATTGTTTATTACAAATAACAAAAACAAAGGAGTTTATTACTGCGTAATAAAAGTAACAGGAGTATGATCTTTAGCAGTCCAATTGGTCAATCCACCATCAGTCGTCGGGTAGATCCAGCTATCGAACTCTGATTCTTCCACTTCATCTTCATCCCCAATGGCATTCACTCCTGGATTGGTGATGAGCACAGGAGGTCTTCTGGTCCTTGCCTTACGCACAGCCCTCTGAGCCTCTGCAGTAAAACCCAGTCCAAACTTGTCAGTTTTAAGAGTGAAATCAGGGAGCCTGCCCCAGTTAGCACATTCACCTTTCTCGATTACAGCCCGGGCATCCTTCAGGGAAGCCATCTTCAAGGGAAAGTCCTCTTCAACCACTGTTTCTGCTGCTGCCAATGTTGGAGGTACCTCTTCATAATGCTGAAAGGGGGTTTCAATAAACTCCCCATCCATCTCAATATACCGGAAGGAATTCAAATGACTAACCATATACTCCTCCTCTCCCTGCACAGTGACAATCTTCCCTCTGACAGGGTACTTGAGCTTTTGGTGTAGGGTAGAGGTCACTGCCCCAGCTTTGTGAATCCAAGGTCGACCCAGTAAGCAGGAATAAGATGGACGGATATCCATCACATAGAAAGTTGAGTCAAATACTTGAGAACCCACACGAATAGGAATGTCTACCTCTCCATGAACCATCCTCTTAGAACCGTCAAAGGCTCTGACAATGATGTTGCTAGGTTTCAACTCCAGGCCCTCACAATCCAACCGGTCTAAGGCCTTTTTGGGTAGCACATTCAGGGAAGAACCGGTGTCCACCAGCACGTGCGCAAGAGTAGTGCCCCTGCATTCAATAGAGACATGTAGGGCATCATTGTGGTTCTTTCCCTTAGCAGTAAGGTCAGTATCTGAGAAACCCAAACCATTGTCAGCTGTCAAATTGGCTATGCAATCAGTAAACTGGTCTGCAGATGTCTCCTGTGGCACATGAGCCGTCTTGAGAAATGAAATCAGGGCCTTAGCATGGGCCTCTGAGCACAGTAGCAAGGAGAGCATAGAGATCTTGGAGGGGGTATGCCCCAGCTGTTCAACAACATTAAAGTCACCCTTCTTGATTATTTTAAGAATTTCCTCCATCTCTTGCTGGGAGGCTTCAACATTCACAGACTTTGGCGCCTCCATCCGGGCAGGATCATCTTCAACATTCACAGGTTTCTGTTTTGCAGGTGCCAGGGTCAGAAGTTCTGACTCATACAGTTTAACCAAGAGGTTGATCATCTGGTAGCGGATCT
This sequence comes from Vicia faba, assembly GCA_948472305.1. Taxonomy (NCBI): domain Eukaryota; kingdom Viridiplantae; phylum Streptophyta; class Magnoliopsida; order Fabales; family Fabaceae; genus Vicia; species Vicia faba. Next base: position 1,630,490,571 of record OX451737.1, on the reverse strand, counting down.
GAGTCAGAACTTCTGATGACCTCTCAGCAGCACGCTGGCTCCCTCTCTCTTTCTCTCTATCTTGCTTTTTGTTATTTTCTTTTTTGTCTATTTTTCTCATTGAACCCCCCATGTACAAATGTGTACCCCCACTCCCTAATTGTTGTAATAGCGTATGATTTTATATTTCCGCTTTTTATTTGCTAGTAATTAGGATATGTATGGCAATATAAAATCAAATAGAAAATCCTAATTCAAAGAAAAACTCTTGTATGCAATAAAACACACTTGCACACTAACACCCCTAGGGTTACATCCACTTGTTGCCTTTCAAAATTGGGCCATATTGCATTTTGAGTATCTTTGGCAAAAACAAGACAAATTTAAATGATCATAGTCCCTCGATGACGCTTTCGAAAGTTGCCTAAAAATGATCAAGTCCCTTAAAGGAAAAATTGCCCAAAGATGCTTGGCACCATTGCAATCATGGTCCAAACGATGACCCGCGTCCGTCCCTTTCACATCCTAAACGCAAGATTGTCCACCAAATACAATGGTGGAACAAAATTGTTAAAAGGGTTAAAACATAGAGAAAATCTTTGAGTAAATTTAGGGGTAAACAAACTCTTAGTTATTTGCCAAATTACAAAACAAAAACACTTGCCTATTTTTCAAAACACACTTTCAAAATAACTTTCAAAAACATTGAAAACCTTTTTAGAAGACATACACCTTTGTATACATCCCAACATGGATCATTACAAAGGTTGCCACCACATTGGCCTCTTTTCAAAACATTTTCAAAACACATACACAAAGCACCATTTCAAACAATTGAAAATTAAGGCAAGTTGATCTAAGCAAGTAACTAAGAGCCCATGGATAACCATGGATAGAAAGGGTGCTAATACCTTCCCTTTCTATAATCTACTCCCCGAACCCAAGAAAACATCTCAAAGGTTTTTGCTGTGCTTTTTAGCCTTTCCTTAGGAAAAATAAAAAGTCGGTGGCGACTCTTGCTCAACCGAAACATTTGCGAAAACAAACGCAAAACCTCAAGTCAGTTCTCCCACCGTATCACAGGTTTCATCATCAGTGACAAAGGTATTCAGGTAGACCCGACAAAGGTAAAGACCATACAAGAGATGTCGGTTCCCCGTACAGAGAAGGAAGTGAGGGGTTTCTTGGGACGTCTAAATTATATCGCCAGGTTCATTTCACATATGAATGCTACTTGTGAGCCAATCTTCAAGCTTCTGAAGAAAGATCAAGTGGTAAAGTGGAATGATGAATTCCAGACCGCTTTCGAAAGAATCAAGGAATACCTTCAAGAACCACCAATTCTGATGCCTCCAGTTGAAGGAAGACCTTTGATATTGTACCTGACAGTGCTAGATAATTCAATGGGGTGTGTGTTGGGGCAGCATGACGAGTCTGGTCGAAAAGAGCACGCCATTTATTACCTTAGCAAAAATTTTACCGACTGTGAGACACGATACTCACTGCTCGAGAAAACTTGTTGCGCTTTGGCATGGGCTGCTCGCCGGCTAAGACAGTATATGTTGACTCACACTACCTTATTGATGTCAAAGATGGATCCAATCAAATACATCTTCAAGAAGCCCGCACTCTTCGGAAGAATAGCGAGATGGCAGATGATCTTAGCTGAATACGATATACAATATACAACCCAAAAAGCAATCAAGGGGAGTGTGTTAGCTGATCATTTGGCTCATCAGGCCGTGGATGACTACCAGTCCATGAATTTTGAGTTCCCAGATGAGAACATTATACTGGTAACTGACTACGAAAGACATGGACCGTATGAAGGACCTGAGAAGGGATCTCGATGGTCTATGTATTTTGATGGAGCCTCAAACGCACTGGGTAACAACATTGGCACTGTAATCATATCTCCCGAGGGCTATCATACTTCGTTCACTGCCTGATTATGTTTCAATTGCACCAACAACATGGCGGAGTATGAAGCATGTATCATGGGTCTTCGAGCCGCTATTGACCTCAGAGTCAAGTTCCTAAATGTCTTCGGGGATTCAGCCTTGGTGATAATTCAGATCAAAGGCGAGTGGGATACGAAGCACCTGAATCTCATCCCATACAAAGAGCACGTACTGACATTTCTCCCACACTTTGAGGAGGTAACTTTTGAACATTTCCCACAAGAGGGGAACCAGTTGGCAGACGCGCTAGCTACCATGTCTTCTATGTTCAAGGTTAGGTGGGACAACGAATCTCACCGAATCACCATTGAAAGACTGGATGAACCAGCACACTACTGCGAGATAGATACTGAAAAGGTAGCAAACAAACCTTGGTTTCACGAAGTCAAAAGGTATCTCGAGGCTCAAGAGTATCCCGAATGGGCATTTGTCAATGATAAGAAGTTTCTGAGAAGGTTCGCTGCAAAGTTCTTCCTCAGTAATAGAATCCTTTATAAGCGCAATTATGACTCCACACTACTACGGTGTATGGAAAAGAGCGAAGCAGAAAGGATCATGACAGATTTACATGAAGGTACCTTCGGAACCCATTCTAGTGGACATAACATGGCTAAGAAGATCCTACAGGCAGGATACTACTGGTCCACTATGGAAGCTGTTGTACCCCAAAATTTGTCCTCCCATTTTCTCAACATTTTCTCATCACAAGGCCCTTGGAGCTCAAGATCCAGTTAGGGTTTCCTCTGCAAGACTTCTCCTAGCACTGTTGACCCAAATTAGGGTTTGTGTTTGCACAAAGATATTTTGACCTAAAATGCCTAAGATGACTTTCATGCTTCATGTTGGACTCCCAAGTTTATCCATACCAAGTTTCAAGCCTTGATTCCAACCTTTGCCCAGTCAATTGGACAGTTGACCTAGAAATCAGCTGTATTGGGGAAAAAGTCAACTGTGGCCAATTGACAGTCAAACCTCATGAAAATTGACCCACATCAACATTATGAACTCATATGGACCATTTGATCAAGTTTGGATCACAATTCCACAAGAAATTTGATCAGATCACCAAAAGGGCAAAATGGTCATTTTTAGGGTTTTGACTGCACAAAGGCAGTTTTTGACTGTTTGACCTAGCCAATGGCAAACCAAGCTCACATATGGACTCAAGGACCCCATGGATTTGTTTTGACATACTCAACAAGTTCAAAAGATCCCAAATGCACAAGATTGACAGTTGAATTTTCCAGTCAATTGATCAATTTTTGACTGTATACTGAAAAGTCAAACTTTGACTTTTTGGTCAAAATCAAGTGTCAAGATTCATTTTTCATCAAAAACATGCCAAATCATGAAACTTGTTCATCAAGAAATCCAAAATCACAAATTAGGGTTGGAAATGAAGAATTTTCATAACTTAGAATTTTTCTAAGTTATGAAAAACCCTAATTTTTTCCTAACTTTGTCCCACTTTCTCATCAAGATTCATGTGGATTCAAACAAAAGTCAAAACATGAAAGTTGTAGTCCATTGCAAAATCTACAACTTTGATTCACAAAGTTTCCTCAAAAGAAGCTTGTAGCTCAAGTTACAATTTTTGGAACAAGGGTACCAAACCATTCTTAATTTAGAGAAATTTTGACCTATTTTAGGCAGGATTTTTGCCTAACTTCAAGACCACTTTCCACATGCTTCCACTTGGAATTTCAATTTGCATTACAAAGATGGATTGTAGTACACATTCCAAGCTTTCCAAAATGTCCAAGAACTCATCAAAAAACCTCATGGTTAGGGAGAATCGAATTTGGCAAGTTGGGAAAAACTCACTTTGTTTATGGTCAATTTACATGTTCATACACTTAGGCAATTTTGAAATCAGCTTGCACAACTTGATTACAGGTCCTTTATCCCATTTGCAATCAATAATTTAATGCAAACCCCTTGTGTTCAAGCCTTGCATTATGTGTTTAAGCATTACATGAAGGTTTAGTCCTAAAATAGAAAAAGCATTATATCCATTTTTGAAAAGTGAAACTTTATGTCAATTTGCAAATCAAGAGGTACAAAGCAAATCTCTTTGGCACAAGTTATTGAGCTAATCCCACTGATCAAGGGCAAGCTTAGCAGCACATTAGAGGGGCCTCCATCAGTCTAGAAAACAACTTGACATTTTGTTGCTTAAGAGAGAAGAAAACTTGCAAACTAGACACCAACTCTCATTCCAGCAAGAACAAGCTTAAGCAAAGTGGTTGTACACATTCCAAACACCAATCCTGACCTGAAACACGAGCCAACCTCTTCCAATACCTTCTCAAACACAGAATCACCATTAAACTGCACAAAAACAGGGCATTCTGCACTTGGACTTGGCTAGCTCATTTCCATTGTGCGCCTTGGCCAAAACCACTTCAAACACATCCCACACCATCCCTTGAAACTGTTCCAAGCCCTAAACACAACCTGTAACACCCTTAACCAACATCACCATTTTCATATTTTCTGTTTTGCAGTTGAAGTGCCATAACACGATTCACTTGGTTTCAAAGCAAACTAAAGGTTGGAATAGCATCCCTGGACCTCAAGCAAGCTATACCAATCCCACCTTGCACTGAAAGCACCTCCATTACCAGATACGATTCAAGCTGAACAAGTAAGTTCATGAACTCTTATCTCTCTATCCAGGCATATTTAGGTTTAGGTTTGTGAAGAAATTATGTCATATTCATGGCCCTGAATCTGCCCATATCATTACTTTTCATTTATGTTATGTGTACTTAGAGAATTTTGAGTCTGAACATTGAACAAAAACTAGGTCAGGAATTGGGGGAGAAGAAATTCTCTCTCATTTCTGAGAGTTAGATTGACTTCTTTATATGTCCAGAATCGTGGCTTTATGCTCTATATTTCTTGTGTTGTGAGTTTGTGCTAAAAATCAGGGAATCTGGAGATAGGAAAACGCGTGTTTGTTGCTGTTCAAACAAGTTCAGAGGTTGAAGACAAAGTCTTCTTGGGCTGGGCCTGAGTTGACTTCTTATTTGCACCATATTTTTACTTTTGAACCCCCTTGGCCCATTGTGCTTATTTGAAACATTTTTGTGTCTTTTTTTTGTTATTTCTGACTTATTTATTTTTTCTCATAATATTAAAAATATAAAAAATATTTTTCAAACCATTTTTGTATTTATTAAGCATTTATTTGTTTAAATTGATATTTGTACATATAAATAACACATAAATACTCTCTTATTTAAAATACTAAAATAATACAAATACTTTTTATTTTCTGACTTTTGTTTTATTTTACCTTTGAAAAACTTTTATAAAAAATACATTTTTTTGTAAATATTAAATATTATTATTTTTATACATATATTTAGTATTTAGTGAATATTATAAATATTTATGTATTTATTAATACATTTAGGTTAAAAACACAATAAAATAATACATTTTATTTTTACTAATATTTAACTTAAAAATTACCTTTTTTTTATATATACTTCTTTTTTTTATTTATTTTTGTACATAATTAATAAATATTACATATATTATATAATAAATACTTTTTATTTATAAAATTAGGGTTTTACCCTAGATACATAAAAACACCAAAAATTAATTAAATTTATTTTTTATTTATTTGATACATGATAAATACTTTTTACATACATATGAAAACCATTTTGGTATTTTGCATATTTATTTTTATTTTATTTAATACTTGTGTAATTAAATACCTTGTAGAATTTCAATTTGATGTAATAGCTTAGAATTTAATTCTTGTCAAAATACCTCCATTTGAACATTTGTACCCCCCATCCCATATATTGTGTTGTAATAACTTAGGACCTTTTATTTTTCGCATTTAAAAGCTTTCTAATTATGCCATGTTAGAATTAGGGTTTGTATGCAAATCAATTAACCAAAAATAGTTTGACCTAAATTCAAGATAAACAAGCATGAAAATGGACAACACTAATCACACTTGCACCCCTAGGGTATTCCACTTGTTGCCTTCAATAATGGGCCATATTGCATGTTAGGTCTCTTTGGGGCAAAACAACACAATTCAAATGATCATAGTCCCTCGATGACGCTTTCGAAAGTTGCCTAAAAATGATCAAGTCCCTTAAAGAAAATTGCCCAAAGATACTTGGCACCATTGCAATTATGGTCTAAACGATGACCCACGCCCGTCCCTTTCACATCCTAACACAAGATTGTCCACCAAATACAATGGTGGAGCAAAATTGTTAAAAGGGTTAAAGCATAGCAAAGATCTTTGAGAAATGTAGGGTAGATAGCTCTTGGTTACTTGACCCCTTGCAAAACAAAAACACTTGCCTATTTTTCAAACCACACATCACTACACTTTCAAAACAACTTTCAAAAACATTGAAAACCTTTTCAAAAGACATACACCTTTGTATACATCCCAACATGGATCATTACAAAGGTTGCCACCACATTGGCCTCTTTTCAAAACATTTTCAAAATCCACACACAAAGCACCATTTCAAACAATTGAAAATCAAGGCAAGTTGATCTAAGCAAGTAACTAAGAGCCCATGGATAACCATGGATAGAAAGGGTGCTAATACCTTCCCTTTCTATAATCTACTCCCCGAACCCAAGAAAACATCTCAAAGGTTTTTGATGTGCTTTTTAACCTTTTCCTTAGGATAAAATAAAAAGTCGGTGGCGACTCTTGCTCAACCGAAACATTTGCAAAAACAAACGCAAAACCCAAGTCAGTTCTCCCACCGTATCACAGAACTGGCGACTCTGCTGGGGAGAAATCTAAAAGTGGAGTAACCTTAGGGCTTAGATCACCCTCTTGCATGACTAATTGTTTGTTTTTATTGTTTTATATCTTGGCTCTCTTGTTTGGGTTTTACAATCCTACACCCGAATTTTTGGGAAACATTCATAGATAGCAATACGTTGTGGAAACTGTGCAGGGTATACCGACACGGTCGAAGCAATAGCTATATTAGTGCGACATATTTGTGAGTACCGGTAACCCTTGAGTTTAATCAAGGAGAGTACGGGGCCGCTGAGTGATGTCACTAAGCACTAATGACCTAGAACCTTACTTGACCATCTTGGCCTTTCATTAGGGGTAGTGAGGTGACCGGCTTTGGTGCAGTCCGAAGTTGGTAGATACTCGATACTACACTCATTGAGGGTTGTTTTCTTGGAATATTTTGGTCGCTAGTTAAGTGGCTAAACCAAAACAATGAACAATGAAAACAATCCAGTGATATTGAGCTCCTTAGAACCCGGTTACTATTTATAGGACAGGTTTTTAAGCCAACTACACTCAAGAGGGTACTTACCTATGAAACCCCATGCAAGCCTGAAACTAGGGTTTGGTGTGAATTGCTTGTACATATGTTTGTGCATACATCATGAACATCATAAAGCATCATATGCATTTACTAACCACTTCAAGGGTTTAGATCTTCATCTTTGTTCTTGTTTTGTAGGTCATGGAAATTCCTCGCAGAAAAACCATCCAAGTCAACCTTGTGAGAATCCCTCCTCAACTCAAGGAGCTCACATCAAGAATTTCGGAAAGCTCTCCCTTCAGTGAAAGACATGGTAGACTGCTCAGCTTAGTCAACACCAACATTGAAGAGGACATGATAAAAGTGCTATTCCAGTTCTTTGACCCTCTTCACCACTGTTTCACTTTCCCCGACTACCAGTTGGTGCCCACTTTGGAGGAATTTTCTCAACTCCTAAGAATTCCTATCCTGAATCAACTACCTTTCAACGGTATGGAAAAGGAACCAAGGCCTGAAGATGTTGCTCGAGCACTACATCTACAGCCATCTGACATCAAGGGGCATTGTGAAACTAGAAGCGGTGTCAAAGGCTTCTTAGCAAAATTCTTGTTTGAAAAGGCGCAAGAGTGTTGGAATTCATTGGACCTACAAGCCTTTGAAGAGATTGTGGCACTCCTTATCTATGGGTTGGTCCTGTTCCCAAATCCTGACCAGCTTGTAGAGGTCAACGCCGTCAAAATCTTCTTGTCCAGAAATCCAATACCAATATTGCTTGGGGATATCCTTCACTCATTTTACACACGAACAATGAGAAAGAGAGGTGTTCTCATGTGCTGTACTCCTCTCCTTGCAAGGTGGTTTATTTCGCACCTTCCACAATCTGTCTTGAAGAATGACCAAGGCTCAAGGTGGTCCCAACGGTTGATGACTCTTACTCACTCTGATGTACATTGGTGTTCTCGGTCCAGAGAAAATGTCATCATCATCGATCGTTGTGGAGAGTTTCCTAATGTTCCTTTACTCGGAATCAGAGGAGGCATCACCTATAACCCTTGTCTAGCTTTGAGACAATTTGGATATGCACGAAGAGATGGCCCTCACGACATGTTGATTCCTGACCTAGTTTTTAACTTCGACAACGATGCGCAAGGGCTTCGCCAAAGATTCATCAGAGCTTGGAGGATGCCTAACAAGGTTGACAACAAGACACTGGGACACAAGAATTCCATCCCTCTTGAGCCTTATCTCAAGTGGGTACGAACCCGAGCCCAGAGTCTAATGATGCCTTATCCTCATGTTCTCCCTGTGATTAAAGAGCCCGTTAAGGAAGGAGAGGTTCCCTACACCATCCTACATCCTGACATGCCTACATCGTGGGAGGAGATGCAGAAGAGTTGGATCCAACTCAAGGAGGAACGGAACACTTTTGAAGCCAGCTTTTACGCCAGCGAGAAGAAGGTTCTAGAGCTCACCCGCCGACTCCATGAGCAAGAGACCCTCAACACCTACATCGCACCAAAGAGGATGCGCAACGTCTTTTTACCTTGAGAAGTTGTTTTTGTAATATTTGGCCCATGGGGCATTTATGTACTAACAAATTTCTTCTTATTAATATGACGTGCGTTCTTTTTGTCTGCAACAATTGTGAATTTCTAAAATCCTTGAATGCATTGCATAAATAGCATCTCATGCATCATGTGCATAACAGGTACCCTTTTTCTACAGGTTGCTTAATCTTCTTCGCTGTTTATTTTGAACAGTCATCATGAATCCTGAATCATCCAGTGAACAAGCTATCAAGGCCCTCAAGGCCTAGAACGCCCAGTTTCAAGAGATGGTCATGAGCTTAGCCCAAGGTCAACAAGAGTTGAAGGCTCTGCTCCTAAAGAAGAAGAAGAAGAAGAAGAAGAGGACTACGTTGTTCAACACTGGACGCAGGTTTGGGAATAGACTCCATAATGAGGCTGATCAAGCTACTTCCTCTGCAGAGAAAGACAGTCCCCAAGGGGGAAGGGCTCATAGTCCTGCAGTCTCTGACAACGAGACGGATTACAATGACGAACAGTACCCTCCTGCTGCTGACAGATACAAGCAACTAGAGGACCGTTTAAGTGCCATGGAGATTCAAAATGTGCCGGGGCTGGATTTCGGAGATTTAGGTTTATCTTCTGGGGTGGTGATCCTACATAAGTTCAAGGCGCCTGCCTTTGCAAAGTACGACGGGGCTTCCTGTCCTAAGCTGTATCTCAGATCATACGTAAGGAAGATCCAACCTTACACTGCAGACAAGAACCTCTGGATCCATTTCTTCCAAGATAGCCTTTCGGGGTCACAACTTGAGTGGTTCTATCAGCTGGATGGAACCAGTATCCGACATTGGGAGGATTTGGCTACCGCATTTTATAGACAGTATCAGTACAATTCTGACCTCGCTCCCACGCGTACCCAACTTCAGGGTATGTCACTAGGAACGGGCGAAGGATTCAAAGAATATGCGCAAAAATGGAGAGACTTGGCTAGCAGGGTGCAACCTCCTTTGACTGACCGTGAACTTGTTGACATGTTTCTAGGGACCTTGTCTGGTCCATTCTTCAATCATCTGATTGGTAATTCTTCCGCTGGGTTTACAGATTTGATCCTGACTGGTGAAAGGATAGAAGTTGGTATCAAATCAGGAAAGATACAGAAAGGTGCCTCCGTAAGTACTGAGAAGAAGCCTTTCAAGAAGGAATCTAGTGCTGTTTATGGTCCTAGAAGACAAGTTAAGCCAGAACGCCGCCAAGCCGTCAATGCATTGGTAATTTCAAAGCCTGTTGCTGCTCCTCAGCAGTACAATCAACAAAGGGGTGAGAGGCCCAAAAGGCAGTACATTCGGCTGAGTATGACATTGTCACAAATCTTGCCGCAACTGCTATCGACCAACTTGGTGACCGTCAGAGAGGCTCCGAAGGTCGTGAATACTGCATCTCCTAAGTATAATCCAAATGCCCGCTATGCTTATCACTCCGATAGCCCGGGGAATTATACTGATGATTGTTGGGCCCTAAGAAATAAGGTTCAAGACCTTATAGATGCGAAGGAAATACAGTTTGAGGCGCCTGAGAGGCCTAACGTGGTGACTGCTCCTATGCCCCAGCATGGAGTAAATGTTGTTGATGAAGACTTGTATGCAGTTTCTGTGAATGATGTTGCTACCCCTCTATTGACTGTTAAGAGGAACCTGTTGCTAGCCGGTTTATTTCTGGGTTGTAGCAAGGGTTGCCTCTTGTGTGTTGTTTCCCTTACTGGTTGTCCGTTGCTGAAGTCAGGCATCCAAAACCTGATGGATAGCAAGGAAATTTTGTTCAAGAAAACCGTTGTTCCATTTGTTCCCGCTGAAGAAGTATCTGTCGTCACAATTTTCAATAATCCTACCAAGGCTCCCCCGAGGAAGCCAGTCAAGATCATGTTTGTTGCACCCATTATTATTACTGTCCCGGGGCCCCTCCCCTATGAATCTGACAAGGCTGTCCCATGGCACTATGGGGCAGATGTGTATGTGCTTGGAGTGAAGCAGGAGTTCAACACCGATACCAGTATCAGTAACATCACTGGTCCCGCCAAAGTTACCCGCAGTGGCAGGCTCTTCTCGCCTGACATTGCACCACCAGTTATCCGAAAACCTCTTATCATCACACCCGCAAGTGTGCATGTTTCCCTTCCAAATCAAGTTCCTGTGTCTACCCCTGCCGCCGAGTCCTCTGATGATCGGGGAAAAGGAGTTGCTACCGATTTGCCTGCCCGGACGGAAGCACCGAAGACGACCGCTGTTGAAGCCTCCCAGCAAGAGATGGAGGAAATTCTTAAGATAATCAAGAAGAGTGACTTTAACGTCGTAGAACAGCTGGGGCATACTCCCTCCAAGATCTCCATGCTATCATTACTGCTATGCTCAGAGGCCCATGCCAAGGCCCTGATTTCATTTTTGAAGACGGCCCATGTGCCACAAGAGACATCTGCAGATCAATTCACTGACTGTGTGGCTAATTTGACCGCTGACAATGGTTTGGGTTTATCGGATGCCGATCTGACCGCCAAGGGAAAAAACCACAATGATGCCCTGCACGTCTCCATAGAATGCAGGGGCACTACTCTTGCATACGTATTGGTGGACACCGGTTCTTCCCTGAATGTATTGCCCAAGAAGGCCTTAGACCGGTTGGATTGTGAGGGTCTGGAATTGAAGCCTAGTAACATCATTGTTAGAGCCTTCGACGGTTCTAAGAGGATGGTGCATGGAGAGGTAGACATTCCTATTCGTGTGGGTTCCCAAGTCTTTGACTCAACGTTCTATGTGATGGATATTCGTCCATCTTATTCTTGTTTGCTGGGTCGACCTTGGATTCACAAGGCTGGGGCTGTAACATCCACTCTACACCAGAAGCTCAAATACCCTGTCAAAGGGAAGATTGTTACTGTGCAGGGGGAGGAGGAATACATGGTTAGTCACCTGAATTCATTCCGGTATATCGAGATGGACGGGGAGTTTATTGAAACCCCCTTTCAACATTTTGAAGAGGTACCTCCAACATTGGCGTCAGCTGAGACAGTGATTGAAGAAGAGTTTCCTTTGAAGATGGCTTCCTTGAAGGATGCTCGGGCTGTGATTGAGAAAGGCAAGTGCGCAAACTGGGGTCTACTTCCTGACTTCACTCCAAAGACCGACAAGTTTAGGCTGGGCTTCACTGCAGAGGCTCAGAGGGCTGTTCGCAAGGCAAGGATCGGAAAACCTTCGGTGTTCATCACTAACCCAGGAGTGAATGCTATTGAGGATGACGTAGAGGAAGCGGAATTTGACAGCTGGATCTACCCAACAACCAACAATGGACCAAGCAACTGGACGGCAAAAGATTTTACACCTATTACTTTTGTCACTCAGTAATGAACTCTTTTGTTTTCAATTTGTAACAAACAATATGTTGAAACTTTTATTGGCTCGGTGTCCTACCCGGGGCACCGTGGCTCCATTTGTGAGGGCTTTTTGTATGACATTTTCATATATCATTAATCAAAACATTGGACGTTTGTTGCATCTCAAATCTTGTGCTCTTTTTTCTTTCTTTGTTATATATTGCAAAATAGCTATATTTACACACACTCACTTATACAGGTTCCAATCCACTCTGGATCTCACAGGTAACGACTCTGCTACTGCCGATTATGACTTCGAAAATCCGATCAACTTAGCCGAAGACGAGGGTGAAGATGATTGCGAAGTGCCTGGTGAACTCGCAAGACTGCTACTCCAGGAAGAGAGGGCCATTTAGCCGCATGAAGAGCCAGTGGAAACGGTAAATCTGGGTACTGAAATAGATAGAAAAGAAGTCAAGATTGGTGCCAATCTAGAGCTCAGCGTGAAACAACGATTGATTCAGATGCTGCATGACTACATGGAAATCTTTGCTTGGTCTTACGAAGACATGCCTGGTTTGGATGCCGACATTGTGGTTCATCACCTGCCTACCAAGGAAGACTGCCCTCCGGTAAAACAGAAGGTCCGCCGCATGCGCCCAGAGATGTTCGAGAAAATCAAAGCTGAGGTTATGAAACAATTTGATGTCGGGTTTCTAGCAGTGACTTCTTATCCTCAGTGGGTGGCCAACGTGGTTCCAGTGCCAAAGAAAGATGGTAAAGTCCGAATGTGTGTTGATTACAGGGATTTGAACAGGGCCAGCCCTAAGGATGATTTCCCTCTGCCTCATATCGACGTTCTGGTTGATAATACTGCTCAGCATAAAGTTTTCTCTTTCATGGACGGCTTCTCCTGTTATAATCAGATCAAGATGGCTCCTGAAGACATGGAGAAGACCACTTTCGTTACTCAGTGGGGCACCTTTTGCTACAAGGTCATGCCATTTGGGTTGAAAAATGTTGGGGCAACCTACCAACGTGCCATGGTTGCTTTATTTCATGATATGATCCATCACGAGATAGAAGTGTACGTCGACGATATGATTGCAAGATCTCAAACTGAGGAGGAACACCTTGACCATCTGCGGAAGCTGTTTGACCGTCTAAAGTTGTACAAACTGAGATTGAACCCAAACAAGTGCACCTTCGGGGTGAGATCTGGAAAATTGCTAGGTTTCATCGTGAGTGACAAAGGTATTCAAGTGGACCCTGCCAAAGTGAAAGCCATACAAGAGATGCCAACTCCCAAGACAGAGAAAGAAGTCAGAGGCTTTCTAGGACGGTTGAACTACATTGCCCGATTCATCTCACATCTAACTGCTACCTGTGAACCAATCCTCAAGCTGCTGAAGAAAGATCAAGTAGTACGTTGGAACGATGAATGTCAGGCCGCTTTCGAAAAGATAAAAGAGTATCTCCAAAAACCACCCATTCTTATGCCACCAGTGGAAGGGAGACCTCTAATACTATACTTGACAGTACTTGACAACTCAATGGGGTGCGTGTTGGGGCAACATGACGAGTCTGGCCAAAAAGAGCATGCTATTTATTACCTGAGCAAAAAGTTTACCGACTGTGAGACTCGGTACTCACTGCTCGAGAAAACTTGCTGCGCTCTGGTATGGGCTGCTCGCCGGCTGAGACAGTATATGTTGACTCACACTACTCTGTTGATTTCAAAAATGGATCCAATCAAGTATATATTCGAAAAGTCTGCCTTGTCCGGAAGAATAGCAAGATGGCAAATGATCTTGACGGAATATGACATCCAATACACAACTCAAAAAGCAATCAAGGGAAGTGTATTGGCGGACCATTTAGCACACCAACCTGTGGACGATTACCAATCGTTGAACTTTGAATTTCCAAACGAAGATATCATGGTAGTTACTGATTGTGAAGTACCCGGACCGGATGAAGGACCTGAGGAAGGATCCCGATGGTCTATGCATTTTGACGGAGCCTCGAACGCTTTGGGTAACGGCATCGGCGCTGTGATCATATCCCCTAAAGGTACTCATACTCCACTCACCGCCCGGCTGTGTTTCAACTGCACCAACAACATGGCAGAATATGAGGCATGTATCATGGGTCTTCAAGCTGCAATCGACATAAGGATCAAGTTTCTGAGTGTCTTCGGAGATTTCGCTCTTGTGATCAATCAGGTCAAAGGCGAGTGGGATACGAAACACCCAAATATTATTCCTTACAAGGAGTATGTGTTGACTTTCCTTCCCCACTTTGAAGAGATAACTTTTGAACACTTCCCAAGAGAGGAGAATCAGTTAGCGGACGCACTAGCTACGATGTCTTCAATGTTCAAAGTCAAATGGGACAACGAGGCTCCCCAGATCATTATCTGGAAATTGGACGAACCTGCATACTGCTGCGATCTTGAGGCCGAAGAGGTAACCGAAAAACCCTGGTATCATGAGGTGAAGAGATATTTGGAAGCTCAAGAATACCCCGAAGGCGCATCGGTCAATGACAAGAAGTTCCTGAGAAGGTTTACGGAAAAATTCTTCCTCAGCAACGGCATTCTCTACAAACGAAACTATGATTCAATTTTACTGCGTTGTGTGGATAAGACTGAAGCAGAGAAGATCATGGTAGAACTACATGAAGGTACATTCGGAACACATTCCAGTGGACATACCATGGCAAAGAAAATCCTTCGGGCAGGATGTTTCTGGTCCACAATGGAAGCCGACTGTTACCAACATTCTCGAACTTGTCATAAATGCCAGATCTATGCTGATAAGGTGCACATCCCTCCGGTTCCTCTGAACGTCCTGACGGCACCTTGGCCTTTTGTAATGTGGGGCATTGATATGATCGGCGAGATCCGACCGACGGCATCCAACGGGCATCGTTTCATCTTGGTAGCGATTGATTACTTCACGAAGTGGGTGGAAGCAGCTTCCTACGCCACCGTAACCAAGAGCGTCGTGGCACGTTTCATTCAGCATAACCTGATCTGTCGGTACGGCGTCCCGGAAAGAATCATTACGGACAATGGTACCAATCTTAACAATAAGATGATCACTGAGCTCTGCGAGCAATTCAAGATACAACACCACAACTCTTCTCCTTACCGGCCGAAGATGAATGGAGCTGTCGAAGCGGCAAATAAAAACATCAAGAAAATTGTGCAGAAGATGACAGTGACCTACAAAGATTGGCACGAAATGTTACCATTTGCTCTTCATGGGTACCGTACCTCAACACGGACGTCAACCGGGGCAACACCCTTTTCCTTGGTCTATGGCATAGAGGCAGTCTTGCCGATTGAAGTCCATATACCCTCTCTCCGGATAATGAAGGATGCAGACTTGAGTGAAGATGACTGGATCCAGACTCGACTTGATCAATTAAACCTAATTGACGAAAAGAGACTCACCGCTATCTGTCATGGTCAGACGTACCAAAAACGAATGATCAGAGCATTTAACAAGAAAGTCAGACGACAAGAGTATCAAGTCGGAGACCTGGTAATCAAGTGCATCATTCTTCCTCAAAGTGATCCCAGGGGCAAATGGACCCCTACATACGAAGGGCCATTTGTGGTTAAACATGTGTTCTCAGGAGGAGCCATGATTCTAACCACCATGGATGGTGACGACCTTCCTCACCCCGCCAATGCAGACATAGTAAAAAGATACTACGCATGAATAAAAGACCCGCTAGGTTGACATACCTAGGCAAAAATAAGGGCTTCCCGGCGAACCAAGAGGTTCGGGCAAAAATAAGGGATGAAATGAAAAGAATCTGTACACCCGGCAAGTCGAAAACCTGAAAAGGTGGCTTGGGTAAAAATGGGTATCCCGGTGGACTGAAAACCCGAAAGGGCGGTCTAGGCAAAAGTTAGGGATAAAGCGTAACACTATGTCTCATTGGATCACCTTGCATCCAGAATTCGGCATCAATCAATCAGCTTCATCTTCAACTAAGCAGCAAAGTGATGATACACTTGAAGACATAAAGGCGATAGCAGAGTAGGAACCCAGTGGGAATATTGTTCACATAGCTGTTTTGTTTCCCTTTTTACAAATTGTATAAACTCTGTTGTTCGGCGGTGTTCTCTTACTAGGACGTCAGCCTCCTGTACATAAACGCCTATTTACAGGCAAATTTCAAAATCAATACAAATTCACTTTTCCAAACAAATTGCCAATTGTTTTTCTTTTTTCTGTTTTGTCTTGCGAAGAACGTCCAATGTTCATTTTTGATATATGCATTTGACATTAAATTGCTAATTCATAAATACTTACATGCGAAACAAAGGACTAATTACAGGTTGTTGTACCCCAAAATTTGCCCTCCCATTTTCTCAAAATTTCTCATCACCAGACCCTTGGAGATCAAGATCCAGTTAGGGTTTCATCTGCTCAAGACTTCTCCTTGCACTGTTGAGCCAAATTAGGGTTTGTGTTTACACAAAGATGTTCTGACCTAAAATGCCTAAGATGACTTTCATGCTTCATATTGGACTCCCAAGTTTATCCACATCAAGTTTCAAGTCTTGATTCCAAGTTTTGCCCAGTCAATTGGACAGTTGACCTAAAAATCAGCTGTATTGGGGAAAAAGTCAATTGTGGCCAATTGACAGTCAAACCTCATGAAAATTGACCCACATCAACATTATGAACTCACATGGACCATTTGATCAAGTTTGGATCACAATTCCACAAGAAATTTGATCAGATCACCAAAAGGGCAAAATGGTCATTTTTAGGGTTTTGACTGCACAAGGGCAATTTTTGACTGTTTGACCTAGACAATGGCAAGCCAAGCTCACATATGGACTCAAAGACCCCATGGAATTATCTTGACATGCTCAACAAGTTCAAAAGATCCCAAGTACACAAGATTGACAGTTGAATTTCCCAGTCAATTGATCAATTTTGACTGTATACTGAAAAGTCAAACTTTGACTTTTTGGTCAAAATCAAGAGTCAAGATTCATTTTTCATCAAAACATGCCAAATCATGAAACTTGTTCATCAAGAAATCCAAAATTGCAAATTAGGGTTTGAAATGAGAATTTTTCATAACTTAGAATTTTTCTAAGTTATGAAAAACCCTAATTTTTCCCAACTTTGCCCCACTTTCTCACCAAGATTCATTTGGATTAAAGCAAAAGTCAAAACATGAAAGTTGTAGCCTATTGCATGATCTACAACTTTGATTCACAAAGTTTTCCCAAAAGAGGCTTTTATCTCAAGTTACAATTTTTGGAACAAGGGTACTAAACCATTCTTAACTTAGTGAAAATTTTGACCTTTTTAGGCAAGGTTTTTACCTAACTTCAAGACCATTTTTCACATACTTCCACTTGGAATTTCAATTTGCATTTCAAATATGGATTGTAGTACACATTCCAAGCTTTCCAAAATGTCCAATAACTCATCAAACAACCTCATGACTTGAGAGAATCGAATTTTGCAATATGGAAAAAACTCACTTTTGAATTGGCCAATTTCCATGTTCATAACTTGTGCAAATTTCTCAAATCAGCATGCAACTTGATTACAAGCCTCTAAACCATCCAACACTCAATAATTTAATGCAAACTCATTGTGCCAAGGCCTTGTTCTGTGAGTTCAAACATTACATGCAAGTTTAATCCATTTATGGAAAAAGTGAAATAGCCATTTTTGAAAAGTTAAGCTTTATGTCAAATTGAAGATCCAAGAAGTACATTTGAAATCTCTTTGGCACAAGTTTATGAGTTAATCACTCTGATCAAGACAAGGTTTTGCAGCATGTTTATGGGGCCTCTACCTGTCTAGAACACAACTTGGCCTTTGCTTGCTTAAGTGTTAAGAAACATAGCATATCACAACATAACTTTGATCTCAGCACTAGAACCCTTAAGCAAATATTTGGTAAACATTCAAGACATCCTAACTGAGCTAGCACACGACCCCAACACCTCCAATACTTCCACAAACTCAAAATCACCATTGAACTGCACAAAAACAGGGCTTGCTGCAGTTTGAGTGTCAACTCTCATCCCTTTCATGCTTTCTTGCTAAAAGCTCATCAAACACATTCCCTAGCATCACTTGAAGCTAACCCAAACATAAAACACGATATGTAACTCCTCTAGGCAGTTCCACCATTTTCACTTTCTTGTTTTGCAGTTGAAGGTCCATAGCTCGATTCAAGGTGTTTCAAAGCAAAGTAAGCATTGGAATAGCATCACTACACTTCAGGCAAGCTGTACAGATCATCATCTTGCCCTGAAAGCTTCCCCATTTCCAGATAGAACTTCAACTGAACATGTATCTTCTTGAACTTCTAACTCTTAGTGTAGGCATCATTAGCTCTAAGTTTGTGAATAAGAAGTGTTCTACTCATGCCCCTGAATCTGTACATGTGTTGTACCCCAAAATTTGCCCTCGTATTTTACCACAAGAAATCTCAGCTTCAGGCATTTCCTGATTTTTCAAACTGGCTCAAGAATCGGTCAAACAGACTTTTCTCGTCAGTCAGGACACAATTAGGGTTTTACTGATTTTCAGGGCTCCGGAATGTTTCACACAAGTTGGCTTAGGGTTTTGGTTGATTCTGGCTCAATTTTGATCAGGCGAATGCTCTTTGGCATTTAATCAGGAATTAGGGTTTGTGCGCGCATTCTCAGAAGGATTTAAATTCCACAGCACTTTGCAAGTTATTCCGAGATTCGGGTTGAATTCGCATTGTTTTGATTTAATCAGTAAAAGAAGGCAGTTGGTTTGAATTCGCCAGTCAAAAGATATACGCAATTTGGAATTACAGTGTTTGTTAAAAATCAGTGAAAAGAGGGAATGCGTCTGATCAATTGTTGTGATTAACTGTTATTTCGCTCTGAACATTGGAAGTGTCAAGTTTATTAATGGATCAGTACTGAAATATTGTTTAGTTAATTATTTATTATTCTAAAGATTAAATGAGTTGGAATTTATTTTCAATTTATTTTAATTTAAAGAACTATAAATAATAAATAAACAATTAAAAAAGAGAAGAATTAATTAAATAAAAGGGTTTTTTTTATTTATCTTTAAGTCATTTGTATAATTGTTTTTGTTTACAAAATGTTGACAAAAATAATGTTACATTTATTTAAAGCTAAATAAAAAATATCATAATTATTTTTCTAAACTTCAAATCTTCATCCGCTATCCCTCGCTCCGGTGCTCCATTATTCATCTGCAAAAGAAAAGAGAAAAGTCAAATAACCGTTAAATTGAATTGAAAAGACAGATAAAATTGCAGTCATCATTAAAGGCCACTGATTGGGATCAGTTAACCCTCTCTGCAAATCACGGGATTTCTCCCGGTTCACAAAGAGGGAAGAATTTTATTTAATCATGAATGCAAAGTTGAGAAAAAATGCAAAGTGTCAAACTGCATAAGTTCAAAATCTCAAACTCCAAGTTCAAACCAAACTGAAAAAATCAAGTTGCAACTTTCTGTCAAAATGCAAAGTGTCAAACTTGCTGTCAAATGCCAAAAGGTACAAGTTACTGCACAAAGATATCAAAGAAGATAAAAAAAGTACAAAAGCTGTCAAAGAAGAGATAAGATATGCAGAGGAAAACTATTGTGCAAGCAAGTATATTGACTTTTTATCATTTCCCAATGGCCCTTTCAGAAGAAGTACAGAAAAGAAACATAGTTTAATATTCAACTGTACTAAGAGAGAAGAGTAGAGAGATAAAAGAATGCAGGTTTTTAGGCTTTTAGACAGGAAGAAACATATACAAAAAGCAAAAACACAGTAGAAAGAGAGGAGAGAGCAAAATATACAAAGATAAGCTTAAAACTTCACAAGGAATACAAGGCCAAAAAGATTCAACCTGCTGTCCAGAACCTTAAGCAAAAATAACCTGCCTGAAGCAAGTCAGGAGCCTCACCCTGAAACCTTAGCCTAACCATACCAGCATAAACCAGTTCAGAGTCCCCAACACCTAAACTATGCACCAAACATCATTAACCTGCATATGCCAAACCTGCTAAAGCTCAAACCTGTGAAACATCACCAGTTCAAACCTGCTGCACCTCAAGCAAAAAAAAACTGTTAAGGCCATAAAACCAGTCAAAACTGCCTAAGCATAACCCAGCAATACCTGGCCTAAAAACACTTACCATTCAATGCAAGCATAACCTGCTAAACCAGTGAAACCTGCATTAGTCAAGCCTCAAAAAACCAGTAAGCCTAAGCATAAACTGTCAAGTATCAGACCTACAAAAGCCTTAAACACCAACTCAGTCCAGCTTCAAGCCTAAGCCAAAAATTGTTCCAAACCTTTCAAAACATCAAAGCCCACACAAACCCTCAGATTTACATCATCATAGGGTGTTTCAAGAACCATCCTAAGCCAACATTCCAAAAGCAATAAGCAACCAAGGCAACACAGGCCAGAAAGAGAAGAGAGAGCATATTCAAAAGGCAAAGGTATCAACCATCATCAAAAAGAGGCAACTCAGTGTCAAAACCCTCAGAACCCTAGGCTCATCATAGGGCAAAGAAGAAGTAAATAAACCACCAACATTCAGAAGCACATTATAAGCAACCAGCATACAGAAGAGGCAAGCTCAAGGCAACAAGAGAAGAAGAGAGAAAGTATTCAGGGGAAACATAAACAAAATACGTTCAAAGGCAATCAGAAAAGCCTCACAGGCGTTCATCATAGGCGACAGTTAAGCAAGGCAAGGTGACAAATAAAGATACAGAAGCAACGTTCAAAGACAGTCTAAACCAACATAAGCAAGCATACAACGAAAGCGACGGAGGCAAAGCAAAAGAAGAAAAGGAAAGAATACGCGAACCATGGTTCCAAGTCCGTCGCGCCTCCGCCTCTCCCTCCGCCCTTGGCCTCCTAGCCTTCCTCACCTTCCTTCCTCCTTCTCCAGGTAGTATTTCACCCTCACTTTTCTTTCATGATGCCTCAACAATCATTGCAATAAGAATAAGAATCAGAAATGAACATAAAATCGCGACATGCACAATCTTAACAAACCCTAACGAATTAAGATTGAGATTCGTTACCTATTTCTGTCACCTTAACGTTGCCGTTGGAGGGAAGAAGGAGGCATAGAAGCTGGTGGCCTTGGGCTGAAGAACTCAGAAGCGAACGGAGAAGGGCTGAAGAACTCAGAAACAAACAAACGAACGCCGCCGCTACACAAAACCTAAAACATATTCCCAACTGAACAAGATGCAAGGAACCCTAAACATTTGTTTCAGCATCCTGGGCCTTACCCATTCCAACATACGCCTAAAGCCCAAAATTACCTAATACACCCCCCTCATTTCTCTTGTTCAGACCCAATACCCAAGGCCCATTTTAAAAAGCCTTAACCCTTTTATATATAAAACAAATTCTTTTTTCTGTTAATTAATTAATCTACTCTTTTTTATTTTATTTTATTAATTTAAAACATTTAATATTTTTAAACACCATATATTTTTTCTAACTTAATATATTTGTTACAATAATACATTAATACTAAAACATATAAAAACACTTTTTTATCTAAAATATCTAATTTAAATTTTATTTGTACATAATAGATAAATACATTTTTGCATAATTTAAATTCTTGAACATTTAATTAAAATACATTTTTTCTAATTTAATCCTTGTTTGTTATTTAAAACATACTTTTTGTACATACAAATAAAGAACCATTTTTTACATCATAATTGAAAATACTTTTTTTTTTAATTCAAATATTCTTATTAACAATATAAAGATACTTTCTTATGTCCAATGGAAAATAATAACTTTCAAACTTAGAATATTTTTCTTTTCATACATATTAAAAAAATACAAGATCATTAATTAAATTAAATAAACATTTAATTTTTCTTTAAGTTAAACAATACTTAATACGCATTAATTTCACATTGTCGCACCTGTAAACAGTTACTTACACAATACATCTCACACTTACACAACACAACACATCTCATACCTACACAATACAAATACATTTACATTGCTCCTATACACATTTGTTTATCTTATACATTGATATACCTTATTTACATTTGATCGCAAATTCGATTTGGTTGTAACTTATTGGATACCATAAGTCTCATCCCCATTCATACACATGTACCCCCACTCCCGGATACTTATTTTGTAATAGCGTAGATTTTACATTTCGCAATTTACCGCTTTCAATTATACCATGGTTAGACCTAGGGTTTGCATGTACATAAAATCAAACGCTAGATAACCTAATACAAGACAAATACATGAAATCGATACACGATCACACTTGCACCCTCTAGGGTAATCCCACATGTTGCCTTCCAAAATGGGCCATGCTTGCACGTCGAGTATCTTTGGCAAAACAAATTCAAATGATCATAAGTCCCTCGATGACGCTTTCGAATGTTGCCTAAACGGAATGATCATAGTCCCTTCAAAGCAAATTGCCAAAGACACTTGGCACCATTGCATTCATGGTCCATACGATGACCCGCGCCCGTCCCGAACAAACTTCCTAAACGCAAGATTGTCCACCAAATTCAATGGTGGAACAAAATTGTTAAAAAGGGTTGAAAACATAGAGAAAACCTTTGAGTACAATAGGGTAGATAAAACTCTTAGTTACTTGAGATCAACTTGGAAAAACGCTTGCCTTCTTTTCAAAAACCACAATCCACAACACTTTCAAACAAACTCTCAAAAAAAAACATTTGAAACATCTTTTCGAAAAGATCCACACTTTTGTAAAACACTCAAACACGAGTCAAATACATTGGTCGCCTAAGACAAGGCATCTCTTCAAAAACATTTTCAAAACACACACACACACCACAATTTCAAGCAATCGAAAATCAAGGCAAGTGATCTAAAAACCAAGTAACTAAGAGCCCATGGATAACCATGGATGAAAAGGGTGCTAATACCTTCCCTTTTCATAATCTACCCCCCGGACCCACGAAATATCTCAAAAGGTTTTTGCTGTGCTTTTTTAACCTTTCCTTTAGGATAAAATAAAAAGTAGGTGGCGACTCTTGCTCAACCGCACAAGTGCGAATACGAACGCAAAACCACAGTCAGTTCTCCCACCGTATCACAGAACTGGCGACTCTGCTGGGGACAAATTTAAAAGTGGGGTTACCTTAGGGTTTAAATCACCTTTACTTTCTTACTTTGATTGACTTGATTGCTTTATCATTTGGGTTCTTTGTTTGGGTTTATTGTAAATCCTCCACCCGGATTTGGGGCACCTTTTTAGGTAAATAGCAAAAAACTGCGAGGGAACTGTGCGGGGTATACCAACACGGTTGAAGCAGTAAGCTATGTTAGTGTGACATATTTGTGAGTACCGGTAACCCTTGAGTAGTCAAGGAGAGTACGGGGCCGCTGTGTGATGTCATGAAGCACTAACGAACTCTTAGAACCTTAGTTGACCATCTTAGCCTTTTTAGGGGTAGTGAGATGACTGACTTTGGTGCAGTCCGAAGTTGGTAGATCCTCGATACTACACTCTTTTGAGGATTGTTTTCTAGGAATATTTTGGTCGCCAGTAAGTGGCTAAACCGAAACAATGAACACAGAAAATAATCCAATGATATTGAGCTCCTTAGAACCCGATTACTTTTGATAGGACAGGTTTTAACCAACAAACTGAAAGAGGGTAGTACCTGAACCTCATGCAAGCCTAAACCTAAGGACTTGTCTGCTTTGTGTGAATATGTTTGTCTGTATATACACTCACTTGCTTTTCGCATACATGTACATGACATCATGACATCATACCATAGCATTTTCAATAACCATTTCAAGGATCTCGAGGGTTCTTTTGATGCAGGGTCACGTTGAACCAGACATCTACCAAGGGGCAAGAGGTTTCTCCTCTAAACAAATGCCATCAAAGATCAAGTACAACAACTTGAATCAGTGGCTATGACCCACTTGACATGGTGAGCTTGATTCTCGTGGAAAGAAATCCACCGATACAAAGCTATCCAATCAAAGATCAAGTGCAACAACTTGAATCAGTGGCTATGACCCACTTGACATGGTGAGCTTGATTCTCGTGGAAAGACGTCCACCGGTGCAGAGATCTCCAATCCAAGAGCAAAGTTTAACCTCTAACATTTTCTTGTGTTTACCCCAAGAGATCCTTGAAAGCATGCATCCACATATCATGCATTTCATTTTGACAATCTTTCCTTTTTCAGGTTTCCTTACTCTCCTGCTGTTTATTTCAGAAAGAGATGGCCCTAGAAAGGTCTGTCAAAGACATTCAAGACCAGACTGCTCAGCTGCAGGAGATGTTCCTGAACTTGTCTCTGGGGCAAGAAGAGATGAAAGCTCTCCTCACAAAAAGCTTGGGGAATCCCAACAATGCCAGGAGTGACCAGCTTGCGGAGCTACTGTTTGATCTGACAACCTTGAGGACCCAAATGATGGGACAGATGGTGGGCCAGATAGCTCTCATCCAAAACCTATCTCAAAGACAAGAGGAACTCAGAG
Source organism: Vicia faba (assembly GCA_948472305.1). Lineage (NCBI taxonomy): Eukaryota > Viridiplantae > Streptophyta > Magnoliopsida > Fabales > Fabaceae > Vicia > Vicia faba. Next base: position 1,630,465,905 of record OX451737.1, on the reverse strand, counting down.
TTCTTGTCCGCCAACTGCTCCCAAACAACCAACTGGGGCAAACATCTGAGGTCGAAGAGCAAGTCACCGCTCAACCTCCATCCACTCAAGAAGACAAGGGGAAAGCTCCTTTGCTTGCTTTAGGGTCACAAGCCCATCAACAACCTCGCCAGCGTCCACGGGGTAATCGGCGTAAGCAAGAAACGTCGGGAAGACAGTTCACGGAGACTGAAATACCATCATTCTTTATACTGAAGCGTCTGTTGGAGGTCAACTTGCTTACCGTAAAGGATCCTCCTCAGAAGCCCAATATCTCCTCTCCTCACTATCATCCCGACGCATTTTGTGTTTACCACTCCTATAGCCCGGGACACGACACCAACGACTGTTGGGCCTTGAAGAACAAGATTCAAGATCTGATCGACATTGGGGTGCTGGAATTCATACCAGACGGCGAGATGAAAATCTTCCGTTAAAGGGTTCTCCTCTTGAAGTGACGAAGCTCAAGCTGAAAGACTTTTGCTTCTTTTTTGGATTTTCAAAGTTGTAATTTCTTTTGCTGTCAAACAATTATCTGTTGATGTTAAACTCTGTTTTCATTAATGCATTGCATATGTTTGTCTTGAATTCATCCATTCGTTTCACTACTCTTATGCTTTTCTTTATGATATTTAACTCTTGATAAAAAGCTATAAGCCTTTAGAGGGAGGATGACGAAACAATACCATAATCTTATACAGTATGCTTTTGAACAGACCTTGCTGATGATGTACAGGCATTTCTTTCAATTCCCAAACACTGGAGTTATAAGGAAGTTAATCCCTAGTCAACCCCTTCGAGCCAAAGAAGTAGGAGTCTTCTGTTCTAAACAATCAAAACCTTTGATATAAACCTGGGGCAGGGTGGTATCTCAGTTAATCTAAAAGAAGATGCGCATTGAAGTCGCAAACTCTCAGTTCGTAACACAACGAACGACGTCAAAAAAAAAAGCATTCCTTTGGAATCAAAAGACAAGGGTGGTTCCCCATCACATAGACAGTCAATCTCTCAAAAGAGAAAAGCCCACCAAGCCAAAACCTGTAAAGGAGGCTTAAGAAAGCTGGGGCATCCCGCTGACGGTAATCCTGGAAAATGGGAACAGTCAGGCAAAAGTTAGGGATAACAAATCAAAATCAAAATAGTGAGGTCATTACGAAATCCTCAACAACATGAAAAATGTTGAAAAAGAAGAAAGGAGATGATGACTGTCTCCCCAAATTCAACTGGTGAACCATCGCCCAAAGGTCGTTCCAAAACAGAGTGTGACGCACAATTAACTGAGCTTAGGTATGAAGGATATCACGAAGAGCGGGTGGGTACAAATATACTTTGAGCCTTTATCCTTTGTTTCTTAAACCGTGAACCAGGCCACGTTACAACCCTTCAAAAGTCCTAATTGAAGCATGGGTTAGTTTGAAAGCATACTGTTACAAAAGGTATCCTGGCTCCTGTAAGGCTTTACTCTAAATCTTGTGTTGATTTGTCTTATAAAAAGTTTTCTGCTAAAAAACGCATTTTTCAAAACTTCGAGACAAACATAAACTTTGCATTATTTGAATATCACTGTCTGCATTTGGCTTTTTGTTTGACAGCGAAGAAATTCATACAGCGAATGTTCGGAGGAACGAAAACTCTCTCGGTAAGTAAAAAATCACTTCAAGAGGATAACACTTCCATCAAATCTCCTATCAATAAGGGGCATGACATGTCGCCATCCAATTAACCTGGGGCAGTCCAGCCAAGGTCCAACAGATCTTTCAAAGTTCAGTTAACCTGGGGCAGTCCAGTCAAGATTTCAAGAAATCTCTCAATATGTAGAGTAATCTGATTCAAGACTCCTTCACCACCACTTGGGGCATTCGAATGTCAAAAGTGTTCAACAAATCAACTATTACAATTCCAGATTCGACTCCTGTATCCAGCCAGGGCATATCTGTTGGCCACATTTCCAGACTCGATTCCTGTATCTAGCCAGGGCACGTCTAAAGAGTTCAAAGATTCGATTCCTGTATCCAGCCAGGGCATATCTATCAACTATCACATTTCCAGACTCGATTCCTGTATCCAGCCAGGGCACGTCTGAAGAGTTCCAGATCAACACCTGTAACAAGCCAGGAAACATCTGTGGACGACCGATTGTAGACCAACACCTGTAACAAGCCAGGAAATTATCTACATCACCACTTGGGGCATTCGAATGTCAAAAGTGTTCAAAAAACCGATGCAGCTTTACACGAGCTCATCATCAGGAAACCCTACACCGGTTCCTCCTCAAGACTTCTGAAAACAGTTTATGGATTCTTCCCAACAACGGATGTTAATCTACCAACTTGTTCAGATGCAACCTTTGAAAACAGTTTACGGATTCCTCCCAACAACGGATGTCTATCTATTGCCTATTCGGACCCCCAATTCAGAGATGTTCCAGAACATGGGTGGCTTTCTGATGCTTGTCCACTCACCATTGACATACAGTTCAACATAACCAGATGGCATCTATAAGCCCATCCTCCTACCAGCAGTCACCAGATGGCATCTTTAAGCCCATCACCAAATGGCATCTTTAAGCCCATTCCCCGACAAGACTCTATCGTACCAGGTGGCATCTTTAAGCCCATCACCAAATGGCATCTGTAAGCCCATTCACCTCTACCATCACATCGCCGAGTGCAAATTTTTTGGGCAATTTAGTGTCCAATCTTCTTTTACCTTCAAGTCGCGAAAGGCAAACTTGCCAATCTAACTCTTCAGGTCCAAGAAGATTGAACAGGGGCAACTGTTGTACCCCAAAATTTGCCCTCGCATTTTACCACAAGAAATCTCAGCTTCAGGCATTTCCTGATTTTTCAAACTGGCTCAAGAATCGGTCAAACAGACTTTTCTCGTCAGTCAGGACACAATTAGGGTTTTAATGATTTTCAGGGCTCCGGAATGTTTCACACAAGTTGGCTTAGGGTTTTGGTTGATTCTGGCTCAATTTTGATCAGGCGAATGCTCTTTGGCATTTAATCAGGAATTAGGGTTTGTGCGCGCATTCTCAGAAGGATTTAAATTCCACAGCACTTTGCAAGTTATTCCGAGATTCGGGTTGAATTCGCATTGTTTTGATTTAATCAGTAAAAGAAGGCAGTTGGTTTGAATTCGCCAGTCAAAAGATATACGCAATTTGGAATTACAGTGTTTGTTAAAAATCAGTGAAAAGAGGGAATGCGTCTGATCAATTGTTGTGATTAACTGTTATTTCGCTCTGAACATTGGAAGTGTCAAGTTTATTAATGGATCAGTACTGAAATATTGTTTAGTTAATTATTTATTATTCTAAAGATTAAATGAGTTGGAATTTATTTTCAATTTATTTTAATTTAAAGAACTATAAATAATAAATAAACAATTAAAGAAGAGAAGAATTAATTAAATAAAAGGGCTTTTTTTATTTATCTTTAAGTCATTTGTATAATTGTTTTTGTTTACAAAATGTTGACAAAAATAATGTTACATTTATTTAAAGCTAAATAAAAAATATCCTAATTATTTTTCTAAACTTCAAATCTTCATCCGCTATCCCTCGCTCCGGTGCTCCATTATTCATCTGCAAAAGAAAAGAGAAAAGTCAAATAACCGTTAAATTGAATTGAAAAGACAGATAAAATTGCAGTCATCATTAAAGGCCACTGATTGGGATCAGTTAACCCTCTCTGCAAATCACGGGATTTCTCCCGGTTCACAAAGAGGGAAGAATTTTATTTAATCATGAATGCAAAGTTGAGAAAAAATGCAAAGTGTCAAACTGCATAAGTTCAAAATCTCAAACTCCAAGTTCAAACCAAACTGAAAAAATCAAGTTGCAACTTTCTGTCAAAATGCAAAGTGTCAAACTTGCTGTCAAATGCCAAAAGGTACAAGTTACTGCACAAAGATATCAAAGAAGATAAAAAAGTACAAAAGCTGTCAAAGAAGAGATAAGATATGCAGAGGAAAACTATTGTGCAAGCAAGTATATTGACTTTTCATCATTTCCCAATGGCCCTTTCAGAAGAAGTACAGAAAAGAAACATAGTTTAATATTCAACTGTACTAAGAGAGAAGAGTAGAGAGATAAAAGAATGCATGTTTTTAGGCTTTTAGACAGGAAGAAACATATACAAAAAGCAAAAACACAGTAGAAAGAGAGGAGAGAGCAAAATATACAAAGATAAGCTTAAAACTTCACAAGGAATACAAGGCCAAAAAGATTCAACCTGCTGTCCAGAACCTTAAGCAAAAATAACCTGCCTGAAGCAAGTCAGGAGCCTCACCCTGAAACCTTAGCCTAACCATACCAGCATAAACCAGTTCAGAGTCCCCAACACCTAAACTATGCACCAAACATCATTAACCTGCATATGCCAAACCTGCTAAAGCTCAAACCTGTGAAACATCACCAGTTCAAACCTGCTGCACCTCAAGCAAAAAAAAACTGTTAAGGCCATAAAACCAGTCAAAACTGCCTAAGCATAACCCAGCAATACCTGGCCTAAAAACACTTACCATTCAATGCAAGCATAACCTGCTAAACCAGTGAAACCTGCATTAGTCAAGCCTCAAAAAACCAGTAAGCCTAAGCATAAACTGTCAAGTATCAGACCTGCAAAAGCCTTAAACACCAACTCAGTCCAGCTTCAAGCCTAAGCCAAAAATTGTTCCAAACCTTTCAAAACATCAAAGCCCACACAAACCCTCAGATTTACATCATCATAGGGTGTTTCAAGAACCATCCTAAGCCAACATTCCAAAAGCAATAAGCAACCAAGGCAACACAGGCCAGAAAGAGAAGAGAGAGCATATTCAAAAGGCAAAGGTATCAACCATCATCAAAAAGAGGCAACTCAGTGTCAAAACCCTCAGAACCCTAGGCTCATCATAGGGCAAAGAAGAAGTAAATAAACCACCAACATTCAGAAGCACATTATAAGCAACCAGCATACAGAAGAGGCAAGCTCAAGGCAACAAGAGAAGAAGAGCGAGAGTATTCAGGGGAAACATAAACAAAATACGTTCAAAGGCAATCAGAAAAGCCTCACAGGCGTTCATCATAGGCGACAGTTAAGCAAGGCAAGGCGACAAATAAAGATACAGAAGCAACGTTCAAAGACAGTCTAAACCAACATAAGCAAGCATACAACGAAAGCGACAGAGGCAAAGCAAAAGAAGAAAAGGAAAGAATACGCGAACCAGGGTTCCAAGTCCGTCGCGCCTCCGCCTCTCCCTCCGCCCTTGGCCTCCTAGCCTTCCTCACCTTCCTTCCTCCTTCTCCAGGTAGTATTTCACCCTCACTTTTCTTTCATGATGCCTCAACAATCATTGCAATAAGAATAAGAATCAGAAATGAACATAAAATCGCGACATGCACAATCTTAACAAACCCTAACGAATTAAGATTGAGATTTGTTACCTATTTCTGTCACCTTAACGTTGCCGTTGGAGGGAAGAAGGAGGCATAGAAGCTGGTGGCCTTGGGCTGAAGAACTCAGAAGCGAACGGAGAAGGGCTGAAGAACTCATAAACAAACAAACGAACGCCGCCGCTACACAAAACCTAAAACATATTCCCAACTGAACAAGATGCAAGGAACCCTAAACATTTGTTTCAGCATCCTGGGCCTTGCCCATTCCAACATACGCCTAAAGCCCAAAATTACCTAATACACCCCCCTCATTTCTCTTGTTCAGACCCAATACCCAAGGCCCATTTTAAAAAGCCTTAACCCTTTTATATATAAAACAAATTCTTTTTTCTGTTAATTAATTAATCTACTCTTTTTTATTTTATTTTATTAATTTAAAACATTTAATATTTTTAAACACCATATATTTTTTCTAACTTAATATATTTGTTACAATAATACATTAATACTAAAACATATAAAAACACTTTTTTATCTAAAATATCTAATTTAAATTTTATTTGTACATAATAGATAAATACATTTTTGCATAATTTAAATTCTTGAACATTTAATTAAAATACATTTTTTCTAATTTAATCCTTGTTTGTTATTTAAAACATACTTTTTGTACATACAAATAAAGAACCATTTTTTACATCATAATTGAAAATACTTTTTTTTTTAATTCAAATATTCTTATTAACAATATAAAGATACTTTCTTATGTCCAATGGAAAATAATAACTTTCAAACTTAGAATATTTTTCTTTTCATACATATTAAAAAATACAAAATCATTAATTAAATTAAATAAACATTTGATTTTTCTTTAAGTTAAAAAATACTTAATACGCATTAATTTCACATTGTCGCACCTGTAAACAGTTACTTACAAAATACATCTCACACTTACACAACACAACACATCTCATACCTACACAATACAAATACATTTACATTACTCCTATACACATTTGTTTATCTTATACATTGATATACCTTATTTACATTTGATCGCAAATTCGATTTGGTTGTAACTTATTGGATACCATAAGTCTCATCCCCATTCATACACATGTACCCCCACTCCCGGATACTTATTTTGTAATAGCGTAGATTTTACATTTCGCAATTTACCGCTTTCAATTATACCATGGTTAGACCTAGGGTTTGCATGTACATAAAATCAAACGCTAGATAACCTAATACAAGATAAATACATGAAATTGATACACAATCACACTTGCACCCTTTAGGGTAATCCCATATGTTGCCTTCCAAAATGGGCCATGCTTGCACGTCGAGTATCTTTGGCAAAACAAATTCAAATGATCATAAGTCCCTCGATGACGCTTTCGAATGTTGCCTAAACGGAATGATCATAGTCCCTTCAAAGCAAATTGCCAAAGACACTTGGCACCATTGCATTCATGGTCCATACGATGACTCGCGCCCGTCCCGAACAAACTTCCTAAACGCAAGATTGTCCACCAAATTCAATGGTGGAACAAAATTGTTAAAAAGAGTTGAAAACATAGAGAAAACCTTTGAGTACAATAGGGTAGATAAAACTCTTAGTTACTTGAGATCAACTTACAAAAACGCTTGCCTTCTTTTCAAAAACCACAATCCACAACACTTTCAAACAAACTCTAAAAAAAAAACATTTGAAACATCTTTTCGAAAAGATCCACACTTTTGTAAAACACTCAAACACGAGTCAAATACATTGGTCGCCTAAGACAAGGCATCTCTTTTGAAAACATTTTATATCAAAAAATATTTTTTTTATAAATATTAAATATTATTATTTTGTATATATAATATTTGTTTAGTAAATAATAAAGATATTTATATATATTAGTATATTTAGGTAAATAATACAAAAAAATATATACATTTTTTATTTTATTAATATTTGACCTCAAAAAATACTTTTTATAAATATACTTCATTTTATTTTATTTTTTGTATATAATAAATAAATACTTGCATAAATTAAATAATATATATATTTACTTAATAAAAATTAGGGTTTTACCCTTAAAACACAAAAACTCCAAAAAATGTTACTTTTTTTATTTTATTCATTTTTGTTTATTGGACATAAAAAATATCCTTTTTCCATACATATGAAAACCCCTTTTGCATTTTGCATCTTTATTTTATTTTCCATTTAATTTATGCAATTAATTATTTTGTAAATATTCCAAAATTGATGTAATAGCTAGGTTTAAATTCCTTGTCTAAATATCCCCCATTTGAACATTTGTACCCCCCTTCCCATATTGTGTTGTAATAGTTTAGGAAATTTAAATTTCGCACTTTATTGCTTTCTAAATATACCATGCTAGAACTAGGGTTTGTATGCAAATAAAACGAACAAAAATAGTTTGACCTAATTTCAAGATAAACAAGCATGAAAATGGACAACACATACCACACTTGCACCCCTAGGATATTCCACTTGTTGCCTTCAATAAATGGGCCATATTGTATGTTAGGTTTCTTTGGGTAAAACAAACAATCAAATGATCATAGTCCCTCAATGACGCTTTCGAAAAGTTGCCTAAAATGATCAAGTCCCTTTCAAAAGAAAAATTGCCCAAAGATACTTAGCACTATTGCAATTATGGTCTAAACGATGACCCGCGCCCGTCCCTTTCACCTCCTAACACAAGATTGTCCACCAAATACAATGGTGGAACAAAATTGTTAAAAGGGTTAAAACATAACAAAAATCTTTGAGAACTTTAGGGTAGATAGCTCTTAAGTACTTGTCAACTTGCAAAAGAAAACACTTGCCTATTTTCAAACCACACTTCACAAACACTTTCAAAACAAACTTTCAAAAAACCTTGAAACATCTTTTCAAAAAGACAAACACCTTTTGTAAAACATTCGAGTAAAGAATTGTTACAAGGGTAGCCTAGACAAGGCATCTTTTTTCAAAACATTTTTCAAAAGCCACACACAAAGCACCATTTCAAACAATTGAAAACCAAGGCAAGTTGATCTAAGCAAGTACCTAAGAGCCCATGGATAATCATGGATAGAAAGGGTGCTAATACCTTCCCTTTCTATAATCTACTCCCCGAACCCAAGAAAAAATCTCAAAGGTTTTTGATGTGCTTTTTAAACCTTTCCTTAGGATAAAATAAAAAGTCGGTGGCGACTCTTGCTCAACCGAAATATTTGCGAAAACAAACGCAAAACAATAGTCAGTTCTCCCACCGTATCACAGAACTGGCGACTCTATTGGGGAGGATTTTAAAAGTGGAGTAACCTTAGGGCTTAGATCACCCTCTTGCATGACTAATTGTTTGAATTGTTTGCTTTATACTTTGGCTCTCTTGTTTGGGTTTGCAATCCTACACCCAGATTTTGGGGAACATTCATAGATAGCAATACGTTGTGGAAACTGTGCGGGGTATACCAACACGGTCGAAGCAATAGCTATATTAGTGCGACATATTTGTGAGTACCGGTAACCCTTGAGTTCAATCAAGGAGAGTACGGGGCCGCTGAGTGATATCACTAAGCACTAATGACCTAGAACCTTACTTGACCATCTTGGCCTTTTATTAGGGGTAGTGAGTGTTGGCTCTTAAATTCGACACCTTTGTTTTATTAATGTCAGGCATTAAAGCTGAAGGATGTTTTCGACTAGCTAGGTTCGTCGAAATGCCCATCGAAAGATGGCAAGGTACTTAAAAGATTCCTTCCAAGGGAGAAGTTGGTTTCCTTCGACGTCGAAGGAGTTTCTCGTCGAAGATGTTTCTCGACGAAGGTGTTCGATGGTTCAGAGTGGAGCAGTTTGAAATTCAAGCGTTTGGAGGGAAAACGGTTTCCAGCAGTTACCAAGTGCAACGTGCGAAGATCTGGAGCGTCGAACGTTGAGAACGTGCCAAGTGGAATCATCTCGAAGCAGTGTAACTACCCGACGGTTACTTGGGATGTTTTAGTATAAATAGTAGTAGTCATGTAGTTTCTCGCGTGTGTTCACAATTCTATACAAAGTCACTCATATAGATTCGAGTACCCAACGTGTGAGAAAGAATTGTTGAGAAATGTATGTGTGAAACACCAACTTTATTAATCAAAGTCATTTACTTTCCCAGAAATTTATTTGCTTTCTTCTTTACTTCCCTGTCGAACCCTTTCATTTAAAGCTTTATTTATTTTACCAAGTCCTTTCTTCATGCAATTTACTTAAAGCCTCTTTATTTTATTGTCATTAAACCAATATCCAATTTAATCAAACTTCAAAATCAACCTATGTCCTAGGATCAATCTGATCGATCCTGCGAGTAACCAAATAAGTAACCATTTGGAGGATCAGCGGTTGTTTACCAAATACCAAGGTAAACAAATTGGCACACCTGATGGGACTGTGTGTTGATTGTTGAAAATAATCTCATCTTTTCGAGGAGTGTTGTATGTTATTGAGAGGTGGTAGAATATACACTAACGATAACAATACTGCCAGAAGAGGGGAAGAGATGGCGAATCCGCCAAACAATAACGAAATCCCACAAACGAATGTGGGAGCAATGGTTAGTACGACCGTAAGTGAAGCGACAACTGTTGGTTCGACACCAGCGGTAACGGTCACAGCAACGGGGCCATTACTTTCGTTCACGGGCCCCAGGATGCCTTTGGGAACTCCCCCACCGAGGGGAAATTTAGGCACAAGGCCTTTAGCGCCACCAGGATTTATGCCACTCTATGGTATGCCAACTTCTGAAGTGGCTAGCCTGACGAATGCTGCGTCCACTTTTTCAGACCCTTTAGTGAGTGCCTCTTCGCCACTCCAAGGCTCTGGAGTAGGCATGGCGAATAGAAATAGGACCCAACTCTTAGGAGGAACGTCCCAAGTAGCCCATGGCCTTACAAATGCCTCGACAACAGTCTTGAGGCAACAAATGGACGAAAGCAACCATGATATGGTGCAAATGTTGGCACAAACTTTGAGCACGGTGCTAAACCCTCTAATACAAAACACTACTCAATCGAATCAGCAAGTGACAGCGCAAATGACGCGTTTGGCTGATTTCTTTGGAGTACCCCAACCTGTTCGACAGCCCCAAAGGGCGCAAATAAGGGGAAACCAGGGGAGATTCTTAGAGGAAGAAACCACCATCAACTAGGCTCAACAGCCTGTCGAAGAAAACCTTAGGGCACGATTGGAGCAACCCGTCGAGGAACCTAGGGTAATAACCCCAGAGGTAAGGTTAATTAACAGAAACCAAAATGCTGACGAAGTAGTCCAGCATATCCAATACCAGAATACGGGTTTGGAAAATAATCTGGCAACCATGATCGAAAGGATCATGACTCAAAATGGGGTGAACATGGGCTTTCGAAGGCCCAACTTTACATCTCCATTGTCAGAGTACGTGTTACAGACAGACTTACCTCCTAGATGCAAAGTCCCCAAATTTACTAAGTTCTCTGGGGACACGACAGAATCTACTGTCGAGCATGTAGCGAGATACTTGATCGAAGCAGGTGACATTTCGAATAACGAAAACCTAAGGATCAAGTACTTCCCAAGTTCTTTAACAAAGAACGCTTTTACTTGGTTCACGACTCTCCCCCCCAATTCGATCCATCATTGGACCCAGTTGGAAAGATTGTTCCATGAACAATTCTACATGGGGCAAACCAAGATAAGCCTGAAAGAATTGGCCAGTGTGAAGAGACGCTTCACTGAACCTATAGACGAATATCTAAATAGGTTTAGGTTGCTCAAGGCGAGATGTTTTACACAAGTGCCAGAACATGAGTTAGTCGAAATAGCCGCAGGCGGTTTAGATTATTCCATTAGGAAGAAGCTAGACACCCAATACCTGAGAGACATGGCCCAACTGGCCGATAGAGTTCGACAGGTAGAACGCCTCAAAGCTGAAAAAGCAAAGGCAACGAAAACTCACAAGAGAGAGAGGATAGCGTACGTTGAGATGGATGACGAAGATACGGAATCCTTCGACGATACTTTTGCTGTCGAAGAAGGAGAAGTCGATTTAGCAGAACTGAAACAAGGGCCACCATACTCTTGTAAACTGTTAGTCCCCTCAAGTGGGAAAAATCCCATTGGTCCAGAAAGGACCAACGATAGGTTCCCCAAAAAGACTTATAGTTTTGACATCACAAAATGTGATGAAATATTCGACTTGCTTGTTAAAGATGGCCAAATGATAGTACCCCCAGGGGTAAAAGTGCCTCCTCTTGATCAAAGAAAGAAGAGAGGTTTTTGCAAATATCATAATTTTTTGGGCCATAAAACTTCTCAATGTTTTCTTTTCAGGAACCTTGTGCAAGACGCTATCGAAGAAGGGAGGTTGAATTTTGCTGACAAAACCCCCATGGCTGTCGACTCAAATCCATTGCAGGCTGAAGCCCATTATGCTGAGCCCTCTGAGGTGAACGTGATAGAGGCAACCAGGAGCCAGTCGAAGAAGCCAGGAATTACAATGGTCGGAGTCTCAAAGGACCACATCAACATGCCAATCTTTGGCAGTTTTTCTGGAAATTTATCCAGGAAGACAATTGAAGCAGTTCAGAAAGCGGTCGAAAGCCCGAAGTTGGAGACCGCTGAAGCACAAAAAACTGGACCAAAACCCAGTTCCCACTTGGCCACAGTTCAAGGCCAGACGGAGAATCTGGAGATACAAATGAAGCAGTTAACTCTTGCTAACAAAGATACAATGAATATCAACATGGTCGAACTTTCTGACCCAAAAGCATCAGAAGAGGCCATGAGGCAAGAACAAGCTAATAAGACTGCTTTCCCTCGGGAAAATGAAAATTTGGCAGATTTTCTACAAAGATGCCAGAAAAAGAAATCAGAGGTGATGCTGTGTCCAAGATGCAGTTCGATCTTTGACAAAAAAGCTGCTGAGCACATTCAAGGCGTAAGAGCAGCGAATAAGAGAAGCGAAAATGTTGATCTTCGACATGACCCCAGAAGAGCCTCCCAAAGAGGTTCAAACCAAGAAAAGAGGCCATTGACTTTTAGGCCTCCCACAAATGTGCCAGTAGATACTTGGTACAAAACCTCTGGTCGAAAAAGGCCAAGTGAGGAGAAATGGCACTCTTTCGACGTGCCAAGGGGTTCCTCTTTGACTCAAAAGAAAGAGCTTCAGGTTGCTGCACCTAAAGTTGCACAAGTGTCAAGCAACTACAAAGGTAAAAATCCCATGTCTCGATCTCAATGGAGGAGATACCAAAGGAGACGAAAAGCTGAAAGGGAGGCTGCCAACGAACCAAAGGCAGAAACCAGTTCGAACGTTCCTCAAAGGAAGCAAAGGAAACCTCTAGAAAGAGAGCCAGTAACCAACAGGCTAGTTTGGCCTAACCAAAGCGAAGTCGAAGACGAAGACAATTCTGAGTCTGATGATACTTTGGACATAATGGTGAATATAGTCTCAGTGCTTCGCAGAGAATTCAACCGACAGGTGGAGGTCGAAGTAAGTGACTGGGAAGTGGAGCAAGAAATGGCCAAACACAGGCCAATGTGCTATTTCGTCATGGACAATGGCACCACTGAGGAACAAAATGGGTTCTTCGAGCCACCTACAGAGGCGATGAAAAATCACCTCAAGCCTTTATTTATAAGGGCTAAACTCGAAGAAACTACTGTGAATAAAATTTTGGTGGATTGCGGGGCGACCATCAATATTATTCCTCACTCTATGCTAAGGAAAATTGGCAAAAGGGATGAGGACATTAAGCCTCACAACATGGTCCTGTCGAACTATGAGGGCGGCATAGGGACCACTATGGGAGTGATCCAGCTGGATATCAAAGTAGGATCTATCCTTCGATCAACGATGTTTATGGTCATATCGACCAAACCTAACTACAATCTTTTGTTGGGCCGTGAATGGATTCATGGTGTTGGAGCTGTGCCATCATCAATGCACCAGAGGCTGCTCCTATGGCGTCCAGATGGGATGGTCGAAAACATAGAGGCAGATCAAAGCTACTACCTGGGCGAAGTGAATCACCTGGGGTTGGCAGATTTCGACAAGAACTTGGCTCACATAGGGCCATGTCCAACCCCTGACTTCGACATGGCGCCAGCGCCAAACACTTTTTGTTCCCTATACCTGCATCCTGAGCATGGTTTCCAATGGGACAGAGAAGACTTGTCCCACATAGACTTCAGTGGGTTAACTGATATCCAACCAACTGGTTGGGGAAGTGAATTCAGTGATAATGACTGAGTCACAATCTTTGAAGCGAATTTTGGCTTATGTAGCCGAAACTAAGATGATAACGGCTCTCGAAGCCGAAGTGAAGTACATGGCCACACAGGCCAATGATCAACAGTTATCTGCTGCAGGTCCAGGAAAGGATTTCGATCCAAAACCCCCTGATATCATGCCAGAAGAAATGCAGGAACAGAGGCTCGACGCCATCTATGACGATGAGCCTTTGGGCTTCGAAAAGGACCCCTTGGCGAACAACATTAAAATGTTAGCGCAAGATCCTTTAGAAGAAATCAACTTAGGCGAAGGGTCAGAGAAAAGGACAACTTACATCAGCGCCAAAATTGATCCAGAACTTAGGTTGGAAGTAATCCAATTGCTGAAAGAGTTCAAAGACTGTTTTGCATGGGATTATGACGAAATGCCTGGTCTCGACAGAGGATTGGTAGAACTTCAGTTGCCAATCAAACCGGGGAAGAAGCCAATCAAGCAAAATCCAAGGCGCTTCGCTCCAGAAATACTGTCGAAGATCAAAACGGAAGTCGAAAGACTGCTGAAATGCAAATTCATACGTGTTACAAGGTATGTCGAATGGATTGCAAACATTGTGCCAGTAATTAAGAAAAATGGTACGTTAAGGGTGTGCATAGATTTCAGAGATTTGAATGCTGCTACACCCAAAGATGAATATCCTATGCCTGTGGCGGAAATGCTAGTCGATTATGCCGCTGGCTATGAATACCTGAGTATGCTCGATGGTTATTCAGGATATAATCAAATATTCATTGCTGAAGAGGATGTGTCAAAAACAGCTTTTCGATGCCCTGGGGCCTTAGGCACTTACGAATGGGTAGTGATGCCTTTTGGCCTAAAGAACGCTGGGGCAACGTACCAGCGAGCAATGAATACTATCTTCCATGATTTTATTAACACTTTTATGCAAGTATATATTGATGACATTGTTATAAAATCTGTTTCCAGGAAGAATCATATTGACCACCTTCGACAATCATTCGAAAGAATGAGAGAACATGCTCTGAAGATGAACCCTTTGAAGTGTGCATTCTGTGTGAAAGCTGGAGATTTCTTGGGCTTCGTTGTCCACAAGAAAGGAATCGAAATCAACCAGAACAAGACGAAGGCAATTCTGGAAGCGAAAGCGCCATCGAATAAAAAGGAACTGCAATCTCTGTTAGGCAAGATAAATTTCTTAAGGAGATTCATATCTAATCTAAGTGGGAAAGCTCAGGCCTTTTCACCATTACTTCGACTGAATAAAGAAGGGTTCGAATGGGGGCAAGAGCAACAAGAAGCCTTCGACAAAATCAAAGGGTACCTCACTAAGCCACCTATTTTGGTGCCTCCTTGTAGCAATAGGAGTATGAGATTGTACATAGCTGCATCCGACAAAACTTTGGGAAGCATGTTAGCCCAAGAGGATGAGAATGGAGTCGAAAGACCCATTTACTATCTCAGTAGAGTTTTGAACGATGCAGAAACTAGATATAGTGAAGTTGAAAAATTGTGTCTATGTCTGTATTTCTCTTGTACAAAACTCAAGCAATATATAAAACCAGTTGATGTGTATGTTTCGTCTCATTTTGATGTTTTCAAGTATATGTTGTCGAAACCTATCTTGCACAGTCGAATTGGCAAGTGGGCATTAGCATTAACTGAATACTATTTGACCTTTATGCCTCTTAAGGCAGTAAAAGGACAAGTGGTTGCAGACTTCATAGTCGACCACTCAATTCAAGTTGAGGATATTAATTATGTGGAGATAGAGCCTTGGAAATTCTACTTCGATGGTTCCAGCCATAAAGATGGAACAGGGGTAGGAGTCTTGATTATTTCTCCAGATAAAATTCCAACAACATTCAAGTACAAAATATTAGGCTCTTGTTCGAACAATGAGGCGGAGTATGAAGCTCTAATTACTGGCCTTGAGATATTGTTGGAATTGGGGGCAACTCGAGTCGAAATAATGGGAGACTCAGAGTTAGTCATTAAGCAAGTCACAAAGGAATATAAATGCATAAGAGAGAATCTCATTATGTACTTTGTGATAGCAAATCGTTTATTGAAAAAATTTGAAACGATCAATATTCGACACATACCTAGAGTCGAAAATCAAATAGCCAACGACTTGGCACAGATTGCATCTGGGTATAAGATTTCAAAAACGAGACTGCAAAGAGCAATCGAAGTTCGAGAAAAGATAAAAGCAACTTGTCTATCACCAACAGACTTGGAATCGACGAGACTAGGATATGCTGATCAAAGTAACTTCGAAATTTCATTCATAGATAATTTATCAGAGCAAGATTGGAGGAAGCCCATTGTGGACTATCTTCAAAATCCAGGGGCTTCGACAGAACGAAAAACAAAGTACAGGGCGTTGAGTTATGTACTCATGGGTAATGAGTTATTCAAGAAAACGCCTGAAGGGGTATTGCTAAAATGCTTAAGTGAAACTGAGGCATACATAGCCCTTTCGACTACGCACGCTGGAGCATGTGGGGCTCATCAAGCAGGCCATAAGATGAAATGGTTGTTGTTTCGACAAGGACTATATTGGCCCACTATGCTAAAAGATTGTGTTGAGTTCGCCAAAGGTTGTCAAGAGTGTCAAGTCCATACAGGCATCCAACATGTACCAGCAAGCGAACTTCACTCGATAGTGAAGCCTTGGCCCTTTAGAGGATGGGCGTTGGACCTCATTGGAGAGATTCGACCAGCATCATCAAAGAGTCAGAAATACATACTGGTAGGCATTGATTACTTTACTAAGTGGATCGAAGCTATCCCTTTAGTCAATGTAGACCAGGAAAATGTCATTGAATTTATTCAAAAGAACATTATCTTTAGGTATGGAATCCCTGAGACGATAACAACTGATCAAGGATCAGTTTTCACTGGTCGAAAGATGCAGGAATTTGCTCAGGAAACAGGTTTCAAACTCCTAACATCAACGCCTTATTATGCACAGGCAAACGGTCAAGTCGAAGCAGCAAACAAAGTAGTGATTGGCTTGATAAAAAAGCATGTTGGGAAGAAACCAAAGAATTGGCACAAGACGTTAGACCAGATTCTATGGGCTTGTCGAACGTCCCCAAAAGAAGCCACAGGTACAACACCATATAGGCTAACTTTTGGCCATGATGCAGTGTTGCCAGCAGAAATTTGTCTTCAATCTACAAGGGTTCAGAGGCATTATGATATTCCCTCTGAAATTTATTGGAACATGATGTTAGACGAACTGGTGGATTTAGACGAAGAGAGATTGCGCGCTCTTGACCTACTCAGGCTTCAGAAGAAAAGAGTAGAAGACTCTTATAATAAAAAGGTAAAACCTAAGGTATTTTTGCCTGAAGAACTAGTTTGGAAGGTAATTATTCCCATGGATCGAAGAGATCGAAGCATGGGGAAATGGTCACCCAAATGGGAAGGACCATTCAGAGTTATCCAAACTTTTTCTGGTGGAGCCTATGAAGTCGAAGAGTTAGGTGAAGATAAAAGGCTCTTGAGAGTAAATGGTAAATATTTGAAAAAATACAAACCTACACTCCAAGAGATAAAAATAAAATAATAAAATAATAAGACTAAATTGACCATAAAAAGCCAAAATGGAAATTTTTCATAAATATTAGCCAAGATGGCAATGTTGTCGAATATAGATTACAAAATATGGTTACAAAAGCTGAATCAATCAGAAGGGAACAGAGTCTTTGAGTCGAAGGTATTTGACTTGCTGCAGCTCCAATCTTTTCTTGCACCAGGCATTCTCCTGCACAAGCTTGGCAATCTGAGCGTCGAAGCCTTGGGCCTTCTCAGCAAATTCCAGGCCCTGTTTGATTTCAGTTTGACTCTCGGTGTCTGAGACGGTCGAAAGAAGTTCCTCCTTGCGTTTAGTGTTGGCATTTATCTTAGCCTCTATTTCTTCGATTTGTGCCCTGAAGGAAGCATTCTCTCGATCGATGGCATCGACTTCTTCCTGCGTAGATGCTTTTTGTTTCGACAACTCCGCAATGCGAGAAGTCGTCTCCGAAACAGCAGTCCATGCAGAAGAGCTTTTGCCATATAACACCTCAAGCTGACTATTAAAGCCCCTTTGGCGCCTGTAATCTGCTGAGACTTGATCAATCATGGAGTGTAACTCCATGATCAAGCCTGAAACTTCTGGAGCTACAGCTAACAAGTCGACAGCATTCAAAACATCCCTCAAGTATGATGGAGCAGTGGGGTCCCCCTCTAAAGCCTTCATCAAGTCCTTCTTGAAAAACTGGGCCTTAACCTTCGCTAAAGCTTCATCAAGAGGAGAGGTTTCAGTGGACTTCCCCGACAGGGTAGGAACCTCCTGACTAGCATCAGACGAACTCTTGCTCTCGATGATTGTGTTGAGATAGCTAACAGGGTCAGTTTGTTTCAAGAGTTCTAAGTCCTCTTTCGACCTGTGCTTTGTTGAGGTAACAGCCCTTGCAACAACATTGTCTTGGGTTTGAGGCTGTTGAGTGTTAGGTGTCTCGACTTGTTTCCCTTTGTTGCACCCCAAAATTTTCCCTCCCATATTCATCAAGATTTGTCAAAGTCAAGGTCACAAAATTCCCCAAGGGTTGTGCAGCTCAACTGTCTCCTATACAGTCAAAACTAGGGTTTGAGTCCTGATCAAGAAAATGAAGCTCTCAAGGGCCCAATCAAGCCTCATAGGCCTACAAAGATGGTCAAATACCCTCATGTCAAATTTCAAGGCATTCAGCTCAAAATTGCACAGTCAAAACCCTAGATTGCACTACAGTCAACTGTAGGGGCAAAATGGTCATTTGACAGTCAAAAGTTCAAATTTTTGGTCAATACATCATTTTGAAGCCACAAACATCATTTGATCAATGCTTGATCATGATTCTCAAAATTTGGCTCAGAAATCATCAAAGATGCAAAAGTTGCTATATTTGGACAGTTGAAAAAGTCAACTGAAATTGACCAGGGGCATAACTTTCACATGGATTATCAGAAAATTTCCATCCAAAGCTCATTTTGAAGAGAAAGACATTTCCTACAACTCATCTTCATATTCCAAGTCCAAGAAATGCTCTCACAAAAAGTTATCAATTTCAACATTATAGGTCATTTTCAAAAGTCAACAAAAAGTGACTTTAAGTCAAAGGCCATAACTTGAGATTGGTAAATCAAAATGACATGGGACAAAAGACATTGGTTAGAGGACTCAAAGACCTTTCCAAAATGTCCAAGAACATGTGAAAAGCTTAAAAATTGACCAAGTTATGTCTTGTGGAAGTTGGGAAATTTTTGGGAATTGTGAAAAGTCAACATTGATGCAAAAGGCCTAAAAATGCAAATGGGCCCATTTTTCTTCCAAGTTTCTTCATGCCAAGCCTATGCACGACCATTAGGCCCAAAGGGAAGTATTTTCATATTTTTTAATTATTTATTTGAATTTATATTAATTTATATTCATTTAAATCATTTTAATACATGAAAAATATAAACCTAACCTAAAAAAATCTTTTTATGCACATTCCAAGGTCAATATTTCGTGCACTTCTTAATTAAGCAAGTTTTGATGAGAATTGATCAGATTTGGTACAAAATACATGAGAAAAAAGATATGAAAAGATCATTGAAATCAAATCTTCAAAAAACATTATGGCCATGGATTTTATTCAATCTTTTTGACCTAAATCGTTCCATACAAATACTAGATCACAAACCTAATGCCTGGAGACTGAAAACTGCGCATAAACAAGCCATTGCAAATTGAAAATTTCTCATAAAACTCAAATACTGAAATCAGGGTTTTAGGTCGATTCAAGCTTCAATCTTCATCCCATTAGCATCCTGAGACATCATTGAACGTTTCTCAATCATTTACAACGACCAAAACGCCCTGAATCGGTACCCTTAAGTCAAACTGCACCTCAAAATTTCTGAATTCGCATAGCACGATCCAAGCATATTTGTGCATTTTTATTTATGTATTCATATCCATGATGATGTTTCTAAACTAACTGAAGCGTTTGATTGCATTTTTATGCCATATATATGAATCTGCCATGATCGTCCTCTAGGGTTTGCAGGTTTCAAATTTGGGGTTTTCTGCCCAAGGGAAAATTAGGCTTCCAGACCAGTGCCATTAGCTTAAGCAGGTTGAGACGAAGAAGATGGCACCCTCGCGCTCAATTTATGAGCGTCGAGGGGCTATTCGCTATTTTCTGATAGAGGCCCTAAGGAAACACACACAAAACCGTTGCCTCTGTGTTCTATTTTGCAGGGGTGGTGAAGAAGAAGAAGTCGTGGCAGCCAATGATTCGCCTATTTGAATTTGCGCGCGTTGTAGTCACTAGGCGTTGGTTTTGCTTTTTCATTATTTGTTTATTATAATATATCAATTAACGTTCATTGGCTCAGTGGTAACACGCTATGCATGTGACATCAAAGACCTGGGTTCAAGTCCCAGGTCTGGCAAAAATTCCATATTGTTTTTCAAACCAATTTCCTATGCAGCGCTCATAGTGATGTACACCATATTCCCTCACCATCAGGCAGCCACGCGTCCCATGAGATCAAGCCAAGGGCAAAGATTGGGGGAGCATCATGTACCATAGTCCAACGCGTTATATGTGATTCAAAAAGTCAACCAGTTTCCAACGTTAATGGGCCAGAATCTCCAGGCCTATACCTCCATCTGGGGCCTGAACCCCCCCCTGGTTTGCTTTTCTTTTCTTTTTATTATTTTAATTATTGTGTTATTTACTTTTATTGCTTTAATTAATTAGTTTTTCTTCTTTTTTTTACAAAATATAAAAACATCATAAAATTCAGAAAAGGCCAAAAATATAATTTTTATATTATAATTATTTTCACAAATTAATATGTAAATTATTTAATTAGGTTTCTAACTTTAATTCCTTTTAATAAAAATCAAAAAAATGTAGAATTAGGTTAATTAACAAGTTTGATTCCTTTTCATATTTTTCCTTTTTTTTTCACAATATTAATTATTTATTTTATTTTTTATCATTTAATGTATATAAATATCTTAGGTTTAAATTAGGTTAAAAATTCAATCTTTTTTCATAATAAACTAAAAAAAAAACAATAGAATTAGGTTTAATGTCTTATTTTAATTCCAAATTAATTCCTTTTCATATTAAATCATAAAAAAATACAAAATACTAAAAAACATTTTTCTTTTTAAACTTTAATTTTAATTCTCATTAATTTTAATCTTTTTGCAAAAGGGTCCAACGCCCATTGTTTTAATTATTATTTCGCGCATTTACTTTATGTCGTTCATTATAATTCTGTATCTCTCCCAAGGCCATGTACATTTATTTATCGCACTTTTATTTACTTCGCATTATTTACTTTTCTGCTAAATCGGGTTCGGTTTAATTTTGGCGATGTGGACCCGCGCCATTTGTAATAGCCTTAGATTTATTTTTCGCAAACTTTATAACTGTTAAATATGCATGCAAGAATGAATGGACATAATAAAATCAAGCGTAGAACACCAATGAACTTGACAAAAAGACAAATATCAATGAAACTGACACACAAATTCGCACACACCACCCCTAGGGTACGCCTCACTGTTGCCTTTCGAAAGGTGATCGTCGAGTAGAGGACGTCTTAGTAAGTCCTCATGATCCGGGAACCTGGCATGAGGGTAGCTTCTAAGGTGTCTTCCCATTGCTCTGGTGATCACCATGTCCCTACAAACTCGAATTGACCCGAACACCTCCAACGGTGGCGCTACCTACCTCTCAATGGTGGGATGGCACTACTTTAAAGGACATCTACACAGACGAATTCCTTAGGGTAGGTAGGTTCTCAAGGATACTTGCTCTAATTTCAAAACAAACAAAAATCTTTTCACCAACACTTTTCAAAAGCTTTCAAAGCAAACTTTTCAAACACTCTGACGTACGAGTCGATCTGAAATTTTTCAAAAGAAACTTTTAAACCCACATTGAAAAGCAAACAAACAATTTTGAAAACACATTGAGCAAGTATCTAAGAGCCCATGGATAACCATGGATAGAAAGGGTGCTAACACCTTCCCTTTCTATAACCTACCTCCCGAACCGAGAGCAATCTCTATAAGGAATTTTTCTGTGCTTTTGTCCTTTCCATTTGGAGAAAATAAAAGACGGTGGCGACTCTTGCTTCCGCGACATTTCGCGAACCAGCGTTAAACATGTCAGTTCTAGATCCACCGATCACAGAACTGGCGACTCTGCTGGGGATAATCTTAAAGTGAGGTGTACCTTAGGGCTAGCTTATAACTATGTTTTCAATTGTTTTCCTTGTGTGCTTTAAATTGTGGGTTGCTTGGGAGTTCTATAGATCCTAAACCCGGATCTGGGGATACCTTTCTTAGAAAGTAGCAACAAGGCTGTGAGGGAACTGTGCGGGGTATACCGACACGGTTGAAACAGTCTGCTACGTTGATGTGGCACTTTGGTGTGTACCGGTAACCCTTGAGTTCAGTCAAGGAGAGTACGGGGCCTCCGCGTGGTGTCATGAAGCATCAACTGACCTTAGGAACCTTAATTGAACTATCTTGGCCTCTTTAGGGTAGTGAGATAACTGACTTTGGTGCAGTCCGAGGTTGGTTGATACTCGATACTACGCTCAATTGAGGGTTGCTTTCCTGGAATATTTCGGTCGCCAGTTCAGTGGCTAAATCGAAACGATGAACAATGAAAGCAATCCCGTGATATTGGGAACCTTAGAACCCGGTTACTTTGATTAGGACAGGTATGAACCCACCAACTGCAAGAGGGTACTACCCAGACCCCATGCTGGCCTTAAACCTTAAGGGCTTGTCTTGTGTGCCTTGTGTGCCTTACATGTTTGTCTTTGTAAATATCTGTGGTGTGTTTAATCATAGCATCATGACATCATCCAGCATCATATGCATTGACTAACCATTTCCGGGGTTCGAATTTTCATCTTTGTTCTTGTTTTGTAGGACATGGAAACTGCTCGTAGAAAGACAATTCAGGTCAATCTTGTAAGGATCCCTCCTCAGCTTAAGGAGCTTATATCCAGGATTCCCGAGAACTCTTCATTCAGTGACAGGCATGGAAGCCTCGTCAGCTTGGTCAACACCAACATTGAGGAAGATATGATAAAGGTCCTGTTCCAGTTCTTTGATCCTCTACATCACTGCTTTACCTTCTTGGACTATCAGTTGGTACCTACATTGGAGGAGTTCTCCCGGCTCCTGAAGATCCCTATCCTTGATCAGCTACCCTTCAACGGTACAGAAAAGGAACCCAAGCTTGAAGAGATTGCTAAAGCCTTGCACCTACAGTCATCTGACCTCAAGGGACATTGGGAAGTCAGAAGTGGTATCAAAGGGTTCTTAGCCAGGTTTCTGTTTGAGAAAGCCCATGAATGTTGGAATTCCCTTGACCTACAAGCTTTTGAAGAAGTGGTAGCCCTCCTTGTTTATGGTTTGGTGTTGTTCCCTAACCCAGATCAGCTCATTGATATCAGTGCCGTTCAGATCTTTATGTCCAGGAATCCTATCCCTACGTTGTTGGGGGACATCCTTCACTCATGTTACACTCGAACCATGAGAAAAAGAGGTGTCCTTATGTGTTGCACTCCTCTCCTGGGAAGGTGGTTTATTTCGCACCTTCCACAATCAGTCCTGAAGAATGAGCGGGGTTTGAGATGGTCCCAACGGTTGATGACTCTTACACATGCAGATATACATTGGTGCCCTAGGTCCAGAGGAGATGTCACTATCATTGATCGTTGTGGGGAGTACCCTAATGTTCCTTTACTTGGAATCAGAGGAGGTATTACTTATAGCCCATGCCTGGCTTGGAGACAGTTTGGTTATGCTTGGAGGGACGGTCCTCATGACATGCTAATTCCCGACATAGTTTTTGACTTCGACAACGATACTCAAGGACTTCGTCAGAGATTTATCAGAGCCTGGAGGATGCCCAGTAGGATAGACAGCAAAACACTGGGGCATAGGAACTCCATCCCTTTGGAGCCTTATCTCAAATGGGTACGCGCCCGCTCCCAGAAGTTAGTGATGCCTTATCCTCACATGCTTCCAGTAATCAAAGAACCTGTCTTGGAAGGGGAAGTGTCTCATGTTATTCAGCACCCTGATATGCCCACATCCTGGGAAGAGATGCAGAAGAGCTGGATCCAGCTTAAGGAAGAAAGGAATTCTCTTGAGACTAGTCTGCATGCCAGTGAAAAGAAAGTCCTGGAGCTCACTCGTCTGTTGCATGAGGAGAGGAATCTCAACACCTACATAGCTCCGAAGAGGATGCGCAGTGTATTTTGGGATTGACTTGATTTTTGTACTTTTGCCCATGAGGCCTTGATGTATTAAAACAATGATTTCTTTAATGATAACGTGTGTTCTTTTCTTGTCTACAACGAATTTGAACTTTCGAACCCTTGAATGCATTGCATACGCATTTCATACATCATGTGCATAGCAGGTTTTTCCCCTTTTCAGGTTGCTTACAGTTCTTCGCTGTTTATTTCAGCATCATGAATCCCGGATCTGAATCAACAGAGACATCGATCAAGGCTCTCCAGGCGCAGAATGCGCAGTTCCAAGAGCTAATCATGGGTATAGCTAAAGGCCAAGAAGAACTGAAGACTATGCTCCTGAAGAAGGAGAAGAAGAAGAAGAGAAGAACTGTTCTGTTCAACTCGGGCCGAAGGTTGGGTAATACTCTGCAACATGAAGAGGCTGGTTCTTCTGTTGGCAGGAGTCCTTCTCAGGCAGAAGTCAAGGTTCCTACTCCAGTGGTCTCCGACAACGAGACGGATTTTGATGAAGAGCAGTACCCTCCTGAAGACAACAGATACAAACAACTGGAGGACAGGTTGAAGGCTATGGAGGTGCAACAGGCACCTGGGCTGGATTTCGGAGATCTGGGTTTGTCGACTGGTGTGATTATCCCACATAAATTCAAAGCACCCACCTTCTCCAAGTATGACGGGGCATCCTGTCCCAAGCTGCATTTGAGGTCCTATGTTCGAAAGATTCAGCCGTACTCTGCGGACAAGAATCTATGGATCCACTTCTTCCAGGAGAGTCTTTCAGGGACTCATCTCGAATGGTTCTATCAGCTGGATGGGACCAAAGTTCGTAACTGGGAGGAGTTGGCTACTGCTTTCTACAAGCAGTATCAGTATAATGCCGACCTTGCCCCCACACGTACCCAACTCCAGGGTATGGCGTTAGGTGCAAGCGAAGGTTTTAAGGAGTACGCTCAGAAGTGGAGAGACCTGGCTGGCAGGGTGCAGCCACCATTGACTGATCGGGAGTTGGTTGACATGTTCTTGGGGACCCTATCTGGGCCATTCTTTAACCATCTCATTGGGAATTCTTCTGCTGGTTTCACTGATTTAATCTTGACTGGAGAGAGGATCGAAGCTGGATTAAAGTCTGGGAAGATTGCAAAGGCTGCATCATCTAGTTCAGACAAGAAACCGTTCAAGAAGGAGTCTAGCGCCGTGTATGGTTCTAGGAGATCAGAGAGAAGTGAACACCGCCAATCTGTCAGTGCGGTCATGATCGCTAAGCCCGCTGCCGCTCCCCGGCCAAACAACACTCAGAAGGTGGAAAGACCCCGGAGGGAATTCACCCGCTTAGGCATGACCTTGTCGCAGATCCCGCCACAGTTGCTCGCAACTAATTTAGTAACTGTCAGGGAGGCTCCGAAGTTCCCGAATACTGCATCCCCCAAGTACAACCCGAATGCTCGTTGTGCTTACCACTCAGAAAGCCCGGGGCACTCTACTGATGACTGTTGGGCACTAAAGAACAAACTGCAGGACCTCATTGACGCTAAGGAGGTACAATTTGAGGCATCTGACAAGCCTAATGTGGTGACAGCTCCCCTGCCGGCTCACGGAGTTAATGCTATTGGTGACGAAGAGGAAGTTGACGAAACTGAGTTCGATAGCTGGATCTACCCGGCTGCTGATGGTGGACTTAACAATTGGAGCACCAAGGACAATCTCTCTGTTTCTTTTGACACTAAGTAATAAATTTCTTTGTTTTGATATTTTGTAATAAACATTGATAAACTCTATGGCCCGGTGTCTTACCCGAGGCACCGTGGTTCTATTTGTGAGGGCATACAAACTGTCATTTTATACATCATGAATGAAAATCTTGGACGTACTTTTCGCATTGCAAATATTGTGTTCCTTTTCTGTCTTTCCTTTCCTTTACATAAATTTTCAAAAACAGCTGTATTTACACACACACTCACTCATACAGGTTCCAATCCACTCTGGATCTTACTGACAACAACTCTGCTAATGCCAATTATGACGTCGAAAATCCGATCAACTTAGCCGAAGACGAAGGTGAAGATGATTGCGAAGTGCCTGGCGAACTTGCAAGACTGTTGCTTCAGGAAGAGAGGGCAATTCAACCCCATGAAGAGCCAGTGGAAACCATAAACCTGGGTACTGAGGCAGACAGAAAAGAGGTGAAGATTGGTGCCAACCTAGAGCTCAGCGTGAAGCAACGGTTAACCAAGATGTTACATGACTATATGGAGATCTTTGCCTGGTCCTACGAAGACATGCCAGGGTTGGATACCGATATTGTTGTCCATCATTTGCCGACTAGGGAAGACTGCCCTCCAGTTAAACAAAAGGTCCGTCGGATGCGTCCAGAGATGTCCGAGAAGATTAAGGCCGAGGTCATGAAACAGTTTGATGCCGGGTTCCTTGCAGTGACTTCTTACCCTCAGTGGGTTGCTAATGTGGTGCCGGTACCTAAAAAGGACG
Organism: Vicia faba; assembly: GCA_948472305.1. NCBI lineage: Eukaryota > Viridiplantae > Streptophyta > Magnoliopsida > Fabales > Fabaceae > Vicia > Vicia faba. The sequence continues at coordinate 1,630,439,430 of OX451737.1, read as the reverse complement.
GTAAGGTCAGAATGTGTGTTGATTATAGGGATCTGAACAGGGCCAGCCCCAAGGATGACTTCCCCTTACCTCACATTGATGTCCTTGTTGATAACACAGCTCAGCACAAGGTGTTCTCTTTCATGGATGGATTTTCAGGTTACAATCAGATCAAGATGGCACCTGAAGACATGGAAAAGACTACATTTGTTACTCAGTGGGGCACCTTCTGTTACAAGGTCATGCCGTTCGGATTAAAGAATGCTGGGGCAACCTACCAACGTGCCATGGTTGCCTTATTTCATGACATGATCCATCATGAGATCGAAGTGTATGTGGACGACATGATCGCTAGATCCCAAACTGAAGAAGAGCACCTAGATCATCTGCAGAAGTTGTTCGACCGATTGAAACTGTACAAGCTGAGATTGAACCCGAACAAGTGTACCTTCGGGGTAAGATCTGGGAAGTTGCTAGGCTTCGTGGTCAGTGATAAAGGTATTCAAGTGGACCCTGCTAAGGTCAAAGCTATTCAAGAGATGCCAGTTCCTAAGACAGAGAAGGAAGTCAGAGGCTTTTTAGGACGCCTGAACTACATCGCTCGATTCATCTCTCATTTGACTGCTACCTGTGAGCCAATCTTCAAGCTGCTGAAGAAAGATCAGGTAGTGCGTTGGAACGATGAATGTCAGGCTGCCTTCGACAGAATCAAAGAGTATCTCCAAGAACCACCTATCCTTATGCCACCGGTTGAAGGGAGACCTCTGATACTATACCTGACAGTGCTGGACAACTCAATGGGGTGTGTGCTGGGGCAGCATGGCGAGTCTGGCCGAAAAGAGCATGCCATTTATTACCTTAGCAAAAAGTTTACCGACTGTGAGACCCGATACTCACTGCTTGAGAAAACTTGCTGCGCTTTGGTATGGGCTGCTCGCCGGCTGAGACAGTATATGCTGACTCACACTACCTTATTGATCTCAAAGATGGATCCGATAAAATACATATTCGAAAAGCCTGCTCTGTCTGGGAGAATTGCAAGATGGAAAATGATCTTGACGGAATACGACATTCAGTACACGACCCAGAAAGCCATCAAGGGGAGTGTATTGGCAGACCACTTAGCTCATCAAGCTGTAGATGACTACCAATCAATGAACTTCGAGTTTCCGGATGAAAGCATCATGATTGTAACTGATTGCAAAGTACCTGGACCGGATGAAGGACCTGAACCAGGATCCCGATGGTCTATGCACTTTGACGGAGCTTCCAATGCTTTGGGAAATGGTATCGGCGCCATAATCATATCTCCTCAAGGTACTCATACTCCACTCACTGCCCGGCTATGTTTCAATTGTACCAACAACATGGCGGAGTATGAGGCGTGTATCATGGGTCTTCAAGCTGCGATCGACCTAAGGATCAAATTTCTAAGTGTCTTCGGAGATTCCGCTCTTGTGATCAATCAGATCAAAGGAGAGTGGGATACGAAACATCCAAACTTGATTCCTTACAGAGAATGTGTGTTGACCATGATCCCCCACTTCACGGAGATAACCTTTGAGCACTTTCCAAGAGAAGAGAATCAGTTAGCGGACGCGTTAGCTACGATGTCTTCAATGTTCAAAGTTAAATGGGATAATGAAGCTCCCCGGATCATCATCTGGAAACTGGACGAACCGGCACACTGTTGTGATCTCGAAACTGAATTGGTGACTGAGAAGCCTTGGTACCATGAAGTGAAGAGATATCTGGAAGCTCAGGAATACCCTGAAGGTGCCTCTATCAACGATAAGAAATTCCTGAGGAGGTTCGCAGCCAAGTTCTTCCTAAGTAACGGCATCTTGTACAAGCGAAACCATGATTCAACCTTACTGCGTTGCGTGGATAAGACTGAAGCGGAAAGAATCATGGAGGAGCTACATAAAGGGACCTTTGGTACACATTCCAGTGGACACACTATGGCTAAAAAGATCCTACGGGCAGGATATTACTGGTCCACAATGGAAACTGACTGTTACCAACACTCCAGGACATGCCACAAGTGCCAGATCTATGCGGATAAAGTGCATGTTCCTCCGGTTCCCCTGAATGTTCTGACTGCGCCTTGGCCGTTTGCGATGTGGGGCATAGACATGATCGGCGAGATAAAACCTACAGCATCCAATGGACATCGCTTCATCCTAGTAGCGATTGATTATTTTACGAAGTGGGTTGAAGCAGCATCCTATGCTACAGTAACCAAGACTGTTGTGGCACGGTTCATTCGGCACAACCTGATCTGTCGATATGGCGTCCCTGAGCGGATTATTACAGACAACGGTACCAATCTGAACAATAAGATGATCGCTGAGCTCTGCGAACAGTTCAAAATACAGCACCACAATTCTTCTCCTTACAGACCGAAGATGAATGGGGCTGTAGAAGCAGCAAATAAGAACATCAAGAAGATCGTGCAGAAAATGACAGTGACGTACAAAGATTGGCACGAGATGTTACCGTTCGCTCTGCATGGGTACCGTACTTCAGCTAGGACGTCAACCGGGGCAACTCCTTTCTCTCTGGTTTATGGCATGGAGGCAGTCTTGCCGATCGAAGTGCAAATTCCCTCTCTCCGGATAATGAAGGATGCAAATCTGAACGAAGATGATTGGATCCAGACACGACTTGACCAACTCAACCTCATTGACGAGAAGAGACTTGCTGCTATCTGTCATGGTCAGACGTATCAGAAACGAATGATCAGGGCATTTAACAAAAAGGTCAGACCACAGGAATATCAAGTTGGGGATCTGGTTATCAAGAGAATCATCCTTCCTCAGAGTGATCCAAGGGGCAAATGGACCCCTACGTATGAAGGGCCATTTGTGGTTAAACATGTGTTCTCAGGAGGAGCCATGATATTAACCAACATGGATGGTGACGACCTTCCTCACCCCGCCAATGCAGACATAGTTAAAAAATACTACGCATGAAAAAGACCCGCTAGGCTGACATGCCTAGGCAAAAGTTAGGGCTTCCCGTCGAACCAAAAGGGTTCGGGCAAAATGTAGGGATGAAAATGAAAAAAATCTGTACACCCGGCAAGTCGAAAACCTGAAAAGGCGGCTTAGGCAAAAATGGGTATCCCGGTGGACTGAAAACCCGAAAGGGCGGTCCAGGCAAAAATTAGGGATAAAGCGTAAAACTATGTCTCATTGATCACTTTGCATCCAGAATCCGGTATCTACATCAAGCTCAAACGGCATCGATCAGTCAGCTTCACCTTCAACCAAGGTCATCAAGTGATGAGACGCTCGGAGTTATAAAGGCAATAGCAGAGTTGAAACCCAGTGGATCATACATCTTTCACACAGCTGTTTTATTTTCTTTTGTACAAACTTGTATAAACTCTTTTGATCGGCGACATACCTCTTACTAGGACGTTAGCCTCTTGTATACAAAACGCCTATTCATGGGCCATTCAAAATCAATACAAATATATTTTTCAGTTAAACGTGCCAAGTGTTTTTCTTTTTTCTGTTTTGTTTTGCGAAGAACGTCCAAGGTTCAATTTGTGATGTATGCATTGACAATAATTTGCTAACTCATAAATATTTGCATACGAAACAAAGGAATTCGTTGCAGGTGACACTAGAAACAGGGGCAATAAAGAGTTGTCCAAGCGATCCAATTGCTCTATCCTCCAAGGTACCAAGGTAGGTTCAGCTAAAGAACACGGCCAAGTGTATCTTAGTTCCCCAGAGAGTGGTTCAACAAAACAGTACATTCCTCTCCAAGCAAAATTATCAAGGAAATTGAGTATCCTCCAGTCGATCTCAAGCATTCCCCAGCAGCAATACATATGTTCTTAACAAGCATCCCCGGCAGTCTTGGTCTAAAGATTGTTCCCCGGCGGTACATCAACATTCAAAGGAATCACTTCCCTGCAATTCAAACTTCCCCAGAATAGTCCAATCCAGCTTCACCAGTAAAGTTGGAAGTCATATCCCCAAGCAATAAGCTTATCCCCAGTAGATTCTGGAAGCTTATCCCTCGCAGAGCACGAACGCGTCGTCCGACTTTATTTAAAGAGTTATTTCCTCAATAGGATATAACTGGGTTATCCTCAGCCAAAAGCCATGGAAAGAGCGTCGTCGACAAAGTCTTCTTACCCCAGCGAAGTCCTTCAACACTTCCTATACAACAAGGGTATCCTCAGCAAACTATCAACATTCAGCAAAGCACCTCTACCCCACAGAGTATTGCTTCCCAGCATGGTCGTCAGAGTATCTTTTCTCCCCGCAGACTCTTCATTTGTCAAGTTTGTTCCTCAATGGAGTTATCTTCTCCTACCGGTATTCTTGCAGTTGTCATCCCCAGCGGAAGCAAAATTTATTCCTCAATATCAGCCCAGAATACAACTTCCCGGCACCCGTCAAGGATTCGCTTTCCTAGACGAAAACATACATAAAACTTCACATACATCATCATAGCATGCATAACGCACTGCATCATATCATACGAATCTCATTTATGTTGAGAACATCATTGTTTGATCCATATCATGCATTGCATATGACTGACTTTTACCTTTCAGGAAAGATGCAGTTTAAATTCTCAATCACATTTCAAGACTTTGTCCGGTTCAGTTAAATCGACCCTAAGATTTTCCTGATGCTTATCCAGTCAAAGGCCTTCTCTGGTTCAGTCAGATCGACCCTAAGATCTCCCTGATGCTTATCCAGTTGAAGATATTTCAAGACCTAGACCGGTTCAGTTAAATCGACCCTAAGATTTTCCTGATGCTTATCCAGTCAAAGGCCTTCTCTGGTTCAGTCAGATCGACCCTAAGATCTCCCTGATGCTTATCCAGTTGAAGATGTTTCAAGACCTAGACCGGTTCAGTTAAATCGACCCTAAGATTTTCCTGATTCTTACCCAGTCAAAGGCCTTCTCTGGTTCAGTCAGATTGACCCTAAGATCTCCCTGATGCTTATCCAGTTGAAGATATTTCAAGACCTAGACCGGTTCGGTTAAATCGACCCTAAGATTTTCCTGATACTTATCCAGTCAAAGGCCTTCTCTTGGTTCAGTCAGATCGACCCTAAGATCTCCCTGATACTTATCCAGTTGAAGATGTTTCAAGACCTAGACCGGTTCAGTTAAATCGACCCTAAGATTTTTCTGATTCTTACCCAGTCAAAGGCCTCTCTGGTTCAGTCAGATCGACCCTAAGATCTCCCTGATTCTTATTCCAGTAGAAGACACCCAAGATTTTTCTCAACAAGCGTTGTTGAAGTTAAAGTCACCCAAGGTTCTCTTACCGTTCATGCTAAGATAGTAACCATCCCTGGTTCATTCATCAGCGTTTGAAGCTCCAGATTCAGCTCCTGTAACCAGTCAGGACACATCTATACCAAGCATCTGAAAACCAGCTCCTGCAACGTGTCAGGTACTCATTCGTTCTTTTGCAGGTATGCAGGTTCTCGCTAAGGAACCTCCTACGCAATCAACATCCAGATGGCATCTATAAGCCCATCATCCTATCCAGCAATCTCCAAATGGCATCTATAAGCCCATTCCCCCCATCACTGCTACTATGTGAGCGCAAATTTCTGGGCACTCTAGTGTCCAATCATCTTCTACCCTCGGATTACGAAAGGCACGTCAGCCAATCTGCATCCTCAAGTCTAAGAAGATTGAACAGGGGCAACTGTTGCACCCCAAAATTTTCCCTCCCATATTCATCAAGATTTGTCAAAGTCAAGGTCACAAAATTCCCCAAGGGTTGTGCAGCTCAACTGTCTCCTATACAGTCAAAACTAGGGTTTGAGTCCTGATCAAGAAAATGAAGCTCTCAAGGGCCCAATCAAGCCTCATAGGCCTACAAAGATGGTCAAATACCCTCATGTCAAATTTCAAGGCATTCAGCTCAAAATTGCACAGTCAAAACCCTAGATTGCACTACAGTCAACTGTAGGGGCAAAATGGTCATTTGACAGTCAAAAGTTCAAATTTTTGGTCAATACATCATTTTGAAGCCACAAACATCATTTTATCAATGCTTGATCATGATTCTCAAAATTTGGCTCAGAAATCATCAAAGATGCAAAAGTTGCTATATTTGGACAGTTGAAAAAGTCAACTGAAATTGACCAGGGGCATAACTTTCACATGGATTATCAGAAAATTTCCATCCAAAGCTCATTTTGAAGAGAAAGACATTTCCTACAACTCATCTTCATATTCCAAGTCCAAGAAATGCTCTCACAAAAAGTTATCAATTTCAACATTATAGGTCATTTTCAAAAGTCAACAAAAAGTGACTTTAAGTCAAAGGCCATAACTTGAGATTGGTAAATCAAAATGACATGGGACCAAAGACATTGGTTAGAGGACTCAAAGACCTTTCCAAAATGTCCAAGAACATGTGAAAAGCTTAAAAATTGACCAAGTTATGTCTTGTGGAAGTTGGGAAATTTTTGGGAATTGTGAAAAGTCAACATTGATGCAAAAGGCCTAAAAATGCAAATGGGCCCATTTTTCTTCCAAGTTTCTTCATGCCAAGCCTATGCACGACCATTAGGCCCAAAGGGAAGTATTTTCATATTTTTTAATTATTTATTTGAATTTATATTAATTTATATTCATTTAAATCATTTTAATACATGAAAAATATAAACCTAACCTAAAAAAATCTTTTTATGCACATTCCAAGGTCAATATTTCGTGCACTTCTTAATTAAGCAAGTTTTGATGAGAATTGATCAGATTTGGTACAAAATACATGAGAAAAAAGATATGAAAAGATCATTGAAATCAAATCTTCAAAAAACATTATGGCCATGGATTTTATTCAATCTTTTTGACCTAAATCGTTCCATACAAATACTAGATCACAAACCTAATGCCTGGAGACTGAAAACTGCGCATAAACAAGCCATTGCAAATTGAAAATTTCTCATAAAACTCAAATACTGAAATCAGGGTTTTAGGTCGATTCAAGCTTCAATCTTCATCCCATTAGCATCCTGAGACATCATTGAACGTTTCTCAATCATTTACAACGACCAAAACGCCCTGAATCGGTACCCTTAAGTCAAACTGCACCTCAAAATTTCTGAATTCGCATAGCACGATCCAAGCATATTTGTGCATTTTTATTTATGTATTCATATCCATGATGATGTTTCTAAACTAACTGAAGCGTTTGATTGCATTTTTATGCCATATATATGAATCTGCCATGATCGTCCTCTAGGGTTTGCAGGTTTCAAATTTGGGGTTTTCTGCCCAAGGGAAAATTAGGCTTCCAGACCAGTGCCATTAGCTTAAGCAGGTTGAGACGAAGAAGATGGCACCCTCGCGCTCAATTTATGAGCGTCGAGGGGCTATTCGCTATTTTCTGATAGAGGCCCTAAGGAAACACACACAAAACCGTTGCCTCTGTGTTCTATTTTGCAGGGGTGGTGAAGAAGAAGAAGTCGTGGCAGCCAATGATTCGCCTATTTGAATTTGCGCGCGTTGTAGTCACTAGGCGTTGGTTTTGCTTTTTCATTATTTGTTTATTATAATATATCAATTAACGTTCATTGGCTCAGTGGTAACACGCTATGCATGTGACATCAAAGACCTGGGTTCAAGTCCCAGGTCTGGCAAAAATTCCATATTGTTTTTCAAACCAATTTCCTATGCAGCGCTCATAGTGATGTACACCATATTCCCTCACCATCAGGCAGCCACGCGTCCCATGAGATCAAGCCAAGGGCAAAGATTGGGGGAGCATCATGTACCATAGTCCAACGCGTTATATGTGATTCAAAAAGTCAACCAGTTTCCAACGTTAATGGGCCAGAATCTCCAGGCCTATACCTCCATCTGGGGCCTGAACCCCCCCCTGGTTTGCTTTTCTTTTCTTTTTATTATTTTAATTATTGTGTTATTTACTTTTATTGCTTTAATTAATTAGTTTTTCTTCTTTTTTTTACAAAATATAAAAACATCATAAAATTCAGAAAAGGCCAAAAATATAATTTTTATATTATAATTATTTTCACAAATTAATATGTAAATTATTTAATTAGGTTTCTAACTTTAATTCCTTTTAATAAAAATCAAAAAAATGTAGAATTAGGTTAATTAACAAGTTTGATTCCTTTTCATATTTTTCCTTTTTTTTTCACAATATTAATTATTTATTTTATTTTTTATCATTTAATGTATATAAATATCTTAGGTTTAAATTAGGTTAAAAATTCAATCTTTTTTCATAATAAACTAAAAAAAAAAACAATAGAATTAGGTTTAATGTCTTATTTTAATTCCAAATTAATTCCTTTTCATATTAAATCATAAAAAAATACAAAATACTAAAAAACATTTTTCTTTTTAAACTTTAATTTTAATTCTCATTAATTTTAATCTTTTTGCAAAAGGGTCCAACGCCCATTGTTTTAATTATTATTTCGCGCATTTACTTTATGTCGTTCATTATAATTCTGTATCTCTCCCAAGGCCATGTACATTTATTTATCGCACTTTTATTTACTTCGCATTATTTACTTTTCCGCTAAATCGGGTTCGGTTTAATTTTGGCGATGTGGACCCGCGCCATTTGTAATAGCCTTAGATTTATTTTTCGCAAACTTTATAACTGTTAAATATGCATGCAAGAATGAATGGACATAATAAAATCAAGCGTAGAACACCAATGAACTTGACAAAAAGACAAATATCAATGAAACTGACACACAAATTCGCACACACCACCCCTAGGGTACGCCTCACTGTTGCCTTTCGAAAGGTGATCGTCGAGTAGAGGACGTCTTAGTAAGTCCTCATGATCCGGGAACCTGGCATGAGGGTAGCTTCTAAGGTGTCTTCCCCTTGCTCTGGTGATCACCATGTCCCTACAAACTCGAATTGACCCGAACACCTCCAACGGTGGCGCTACCTACCTCTCAATGGTGGGATGGCACTACTTTAAAGGACATCTACACAGACGAATTCCTTAGGGTAGGTAGGTTCTCAAGGATACTTGCTCTAATTTCAAAACAAACAAAAATCTTTTCACCAACACTTTTCAAAAGCTTTCAAAGCAAACTTTTCAAACACTCTGACGTACGAGTCGATCTGAAATTTTTCAAAAGAAACTTTTAAACCCACATTGAAAAGCAAACAAACAATTTTGAAAACACATTGAGCAAGTATCTAAGAGCCCATGGATAACCATGGATAGAAAGGGTGCTAACACCTTCCCTTTCTATAACCTACCTCCCGAACCGAGAGCAATCTCTATAAGGAATTTTTCTGTGCTTTTGTCCTTTCCATTTGGAGAAAATAAAAGACGGTGGCGACTCTTGCTTCCGCGACATTTCGCGAACCAGCGTTAAACATGTCAGTTCCAGATCCACCGATCACACCCTTCGACTCGGACTGGGGCAGTACCAGCGTCATCTTGGTGCCCTTCGCCAGCGTCACCTTAGTGCCCTTCACCAGTGTCACCTTGGTTCTCTTTGCCAGCGGCACCTTGGTTTTCTTCGCCAGCATTGCCATGGTCCCCTTCGTCACGATTCTCTTCCGACAGATCCACCACCTGAACCCCTTCTGGCTGTTGTTCTTCCGTTTGAGTTTCTTCTGCTGGTTTTTCTACCGTCTCAGCATTGGCCTCATTTATTTCAGTATGGGCTTCGTCAGCTTCCAAGCCTTTTTCTTGTGGCCTGCTGAGTTCAGCAGACTCCAGTGTTTCAGAGGTCCTTGGCGGTGAGCTTTCAGTGGTGTCCTGAGAAAGGAAATAAGAAGAATCTTCAGAAATCGAAAGAGACATAGTCGAATGTAGGTATCTACACCTAAGTTACAAAAAGGATCTAAGAGATTACCTGTAAATTAGCTTCAGCCCCAGGGCTAGAATTGTCGCTTTCGACAGGCTTATTGAGAAGAACGTTTAGTTCCTCCTCCGTTGGCTCCTCAATGATCACTGGAGGTGGCCTGGGCTTTCTCCCAGCAACCTTTATTCTAATTGTTCGACCCTCAGGAGCAGGAGCAGGAACAGGAGCGTCCTTCGTCAGCTTTCTCCTTTTTAGAGGAGCAGGAGGAGAATCACCTTCTTCATCGCTCCCAGATTCGACCACCAGTGCTGGCCGTTTCTTGGGCGAAGGTGCCTAAAAACCAATGGGAATTCGACTTAGCAATTGCATCGAAAGTAAAAAATCGAAAGCCAGAAGAAAATAATGAAAGTCTGGTTACCGATACAGAAGGCTTCTTTGAAGGGCCTTCCCCCTGTTGGTTGGTTGTGGTCTTCGCCGGCGCTGTAGTCTTCGTCGGCGGTCGAGGTTTTGTTGAGGGGCCTCCCCCCTGTTGGCTCTCTGCAACCTTCTTGGCTACAGGCTTTCGAACAACTGAAATCAAATAAATAGTTAACAGGCTAGCAGTCGAAAGAGAAAGACAAAGTAATGTGAAAGGATGAACTTACATTTCTTTATTTTGTCCAACACAAGGAAAAAAGATTTCTGAAGCTCATCCACGAAGTCCTTCTCGTCGAAAAACTCCTCAGCGTAATAACTTTTCCACCACTCCTCGAAGGATGGTGAACAAAGAAAGTTGAGCTGGTAGTCAAACAACGAGAGAACTGTTCGACCAGCATATCTTCCGATATGTTTAGTGGCAGCTTCTTCGGTGTAATCATTACAGAAGTACAACATGGACTTCTCTCTTGGAAAAATTGGAGAAGGTAGGGTTTGAATAATACCAAACTGGCGAGATACCAGGTTTGGTTGGTATGCAATCAGACTCAAGTGAGTCTTAGAGCTCTTGAATCGAAGAGGCATGATCCTTGGTGTGAGGAACGCCTCCCACATTATTGTATGTTCATCAACTTGAGGACCACTCGACGTCCTTGGATGTGGCCTTGTGAACCATGTTGGGCCTACCTTCCGTCGAGCAAACGGAGCCATAGTCGAAGCAAACTCTTTTCTTCGAGCAAACATCAGAACGAAGTTGGTGAAAGTTTGTTGAAACTCCAGACCATCTTCCATAGGCGTCAACAGAGCCAGTCTGGTTCCTTCGACGCGTCTGTTCGCTATCTCTGGAGCCTGCTCGTTTATTTGAACCTTCTTAGGCAAGAAAGATTCGAAGGTGGCATTGAGCCACAGTTGGAGCAGCCAAAAAGGCCCAGCAAGTAGTAAACTGGCCCTGTTCTCGATAATTTTTAGAAGAGTCGCCCCATTACTAATCGAATCATAGAGGCTCGCCAAAATCAATTCCGCCAAACAGATATTTTGGCCATGATGGAGTTGAGTGGCGAGAGTGACCATTTTCTTGGTCACCTGTAAGGACTTCGAGCAAAATACAAAGCGAGTCAGCCATAAGGCTAGAAATGCTATGTGTTCGACATCCGACACAGCATCTGTCGACCTGTCGTGGTAGTGATTGATGAAGGTGGTATAGGTTGGTTTGGTGTCAGAGAATCCAATTTGATCCTCCGACATCTCCTCCGGATCGAAGTAGTCCCCGGTGGGTCGAAGGCCAGTGATAGCGGCCACATCGAAGAGTGTAGGAGTCAGCATCCCACAGGGAAGATGGAAAGTAAAGTGGGAGTAGTCCCAGAAAAGTAGAGAAGCTATCAGCATCTCCGGAGAATAGTTCAAACCTGTCTTCGACAGCATCACCAGGTCGAAAATCCCCATATCTTTCCAGATCGAAGCTTGGCGTTTCTCCATCTTTTCCAGCCAAGCAACGTAATCAGGAGTAAGGCTAGGGCCAGACCTGAAAGCCCTAACACCTTTGTTGAAGAAACGAAGGTCGATTTTCTCTTTAGCAGGCTCTTCAGTATCCTCTGCATCCTTCTTGGCGCATGCAACCGGTTTGAGTTTCTCAACTACCGGAAAATAACTCTTGATCTTCATGGCCTCAGCAATACTTGGATACAAGGGGCCAGACATAGCAAAGATCTGGTTGGAATATCCAACCGGGATCATAAGGTGGTGTGAGTAAGCATCACGTACGGCGATGTCCAAGGGTTCAGGGACCCTTCGTTGACCCGTAGAAGTTACTACTGGAGCGGTGACGAAAACCTTAGGTTTGACGTTTCCAGATGGTACGGTAGCGCTGGGAGCATTAGAACCAGATGCCATTGTTAATGATGAGGTTGAAGACGAAGTGAAGGAGGAAAGATTTTTGCAAAGATGACAAGTTTGTATGAAAATAGGGAAGTCTGAAAGCTAGATGGCGTAAAAAGTCCCACAATGGGGTACTTACTGCTATTTATAGTAGTGGGGGAAAATCCCCAAAACCGAGGACATTAAATGCCATTTAATGTTGCAGGAGATAGTGGGACGCGTGGCATCCCCCTGTTGTTTTAGCCGTTCTGCAGAAATAGAGGGACGCAGCGTGCGTCCTCGTTTTTGGGAATTGTCATAATGACAAATTCTGAAATGACGTTTGGTACTGCACGCCGTACTGAAGTGACGTCTTAGGTACGGATAAATGATGATTTTCTTGGGATTGCCAGTGGTTGGTAGAAGACAACAAAAGGTGCACAATTTAATTTGTGACTAAGCGTGAAAAGACAGGTGTCGAATAGCGTTTCAAAGAATGCCTTTTTCTTTCAGAGTCGAAATAAGGCATTCTTGGGGGGCAATTTGTTGGCTCTTAAATTCGACACCTTTGTTTTATTAATGTCAGCCATTAAAGCTGAAGGATGTTTTCGACTAGCTAGGTTCGTCGAAATGCCCATCGAAAGATGGCAAGGTACTTAAAAGATTCCTTCCAAGGGAGAAGTTGGTTGCCTTCGACGTCGAAGGAGTTTCTCGTCGAAGATGTTTCTCGACGAAGGTGTTCGATGGTTCAGAGTGGAGCAGTTTGAAATTCAAGCGTTTGGAGGGAAAACGGTTTCCAGCAGTTACCAAGTGCAACGTGCGAAGATCTGGAGCGTCAAACGTTGAGAACGTGCCAAGTGGAATCATCTCGAAGCAGTGTAACTGCCCGACGGTTACTTGGGATGTTTTAGTATAAATAGTAGTAGTCATGTAGTTTCTCGCGTGTGTTCACAATTCTATACAAAGTCACTCATATAGATTCGAGTACCCAGCGTGTGAGAAAGAATTGTTGAGAAATGTATGTGTGAAACACCAACTTTATTAATCAAAGTCATTTACTTTCCCATAAATTTATTTGCTTTCTTCTTTACTTCCCTGTCGAACCCTTTCATTTAAAGCTTTATTTATTTTACCAAGTCCTTTCTTCATGCAATTTACTTAAAGCCTCTTTATTTTATTGTCATTAAACCAATATCCAATTTAATCAAACTTCAAAATCAACCTATGTCCTAGGATCAATCTGATCGATCCTGCGAGTAACCAAATAAGTAACCATTTGGAGGATCAGCGGTTGTTTACCAAATACCAAGGTAAACAGTGAGATGACCGGCTTTGGTGCAGTCCGAAGTTGGTAGATACTCGATACTACACTCATTGAGGGTTGTTTTCTTGGAATATTTTGGTCGCTAGTTAAGTGGCTAAACCAAAACAATGAACGATGAAAACAATCCAGTGATATTGAGCTCCTTAGAACCCGGTTACTATTTATAGGACAGGTTTTTAAGCCAACTACACTCAAGAGGGTACTTACCTATGAAACCCCATGCAAGCCTGAAACTAGGGTTTGGTGTGAATTGCTTGTACATATGTTTTGTGTATACATCATAAACATCATAAAACATCATATGCATTCACTAACCATTTCAAGGGTTTGGATCTTCATCTTTGTTCTTGTTTTGTAGGTCATGGAAATTCCTCGCAGAAACACCATCCAAGTCAACCTTGTGAGAATCTCTCCTCAACTCAAGGAGCTCACCTCAAGAATTCCGGAAAACTCATCCTTCAGTGAAAGACATGGTAGACTGCTCAGCTTAGTCAACACCAACATTGAAGAAGACATGATGAAAGTGCTATTCCAGTTCTTTGACCCTCTTCACCACTGTTTCACTTTCCATGATTACCAGTTGGTACCCACTTTGGAGGAGTTTTCTCAACTCCTAAGAATCCCTATCCTTAATCAACTACCCTTCAACGGTACGGAAAAGGAACCAAAGCCGGAAGATGTTGCTCGAGCATTACATCTACAACCATCCGACATCAAGGGGCATTGGGAAACCAGAAGCGGCGTCAAGGGATTCTTAGCAAAATTCTTGTTTGAGAAGGCACAAGAATGTTGGAACTCATTGGACCTTCAAGCCTTTGAAGAGATTGTGGCACTCCTTATCTATGGGTTGGTCTTGTTCCCAAATCCTGACCAATTGGTAGATGTCAACGCCGTCAAAATCTTCTTGTCCAGAAATCCAATACCAAAATTGCTTGGGGACATTCTCCACTCATTTTACACACGAACAATGAGAAAGAGGGGTGTTCTCATGTGCTGTACTCCTCTCCTTGCAAGGTGGTTTATTTCGCACCTTCCACAATCTGTCTTGAAGAATGACCAAGGCTCAAGGTGGTCCCAACGGTTGATGACTCTTACTCACTCTGATGTACATTGGTGTTCTCGGTCCAGAGAAAATGTCATCATCGTCGATCGTTGCGGAGAATTTCCTAATGTTCCTTTACTTGGAATCAGAGGAGGTATCACCTACAACCCTTGCCTAGCTTTGAGGCAATTTGGATATGCACGGAGGGATGGCCCTCATGACATGTTGATTCCTGACCTAGTTTTTGACTTCGACAACGATGCGCAAGGACTTCGCCAAAGATTCATCAGAGCTTGGGGGAGGCCCAACAAGGTTGATAGCAAGACTCTGGGACACAAGAACTCCATCCCTCTTGAGCCTTATCTCAAGTGGGTACGAGCCCGAGCCCAAAGTCTGATGATGCCTTATCCTCATGTTCTCCCTGTGATTAAAGAGCCCGTCAAGGAAGGAGAGGTTCCCTACACCATCCTACATCCTGACATGCCTACATCGTGGGAGGAAATGCAGAAAAGTTGGATTCAGCTCAAGGAGGAACGGAACACTTTTGAAGCCAGCTTCTACGCTAGTGAGAAGAAGGTTTTAGAGCTTACCCGCCGACTCCATGAGCAAGAGGCCCTCAACACCTACATTGCGCCAAAGAGGATGCGCACTGTCTTTTTACCTTGAGAAGTTGTTTTTGTAATATTTGGCCCATGGGGCATTTATGTACTAACAAATTTCTTCTTATTAATATGACGTGCGTTCTTCTTTGTCTGCAACAATTTTGAATGTTCTAAATCCTTGAATGCATTGAATACATAAGCATATCATTCATCATGTGCATAAGTAGGTCTCACGCCAGGTTTCCTTATCTGTCTGCTGTTTATTTCAGTAGGATGGATCTCGAGCAAACAGTCAAAGACCTACAAGCTCAAAATGCACAGTTCCAGCAACTTCTGACGACCTTGGCTAAGGGTCAGGAGGATCTCAAGACCTTGCTGGGGAATAAAGACCCAGTGAAAAAGAAGAAAAAGAGACTCGGGGTGGCTACTTTGGGGAGAAGATTTGATGGAGAAGCTCGGCGAGTGCTTGAATTTCCTCCTACTTCTGATGAAGGAACCAGCAAAGGAGGTGGGGATGCGGTACCTTCCGAGTCCAATGTGGAAGAAGAAGAGGTCGAAGAGGATGAAGATTATTCTGATCAACAATACCCTCCAGCTGATGATAAATACAAGGGTTTAGAAGACAGGTTGGCCGCCATGGAGCTACAAAGAGTACCGGGTTTGGATTTTGAAGACTTGGGTTTGGTTGCCGGGATTGTGATCCCCCCAAAGTTCAAAGTGCCAGTGTTTGTGAGGTATGATGGGCTGTCCTGTCCAAAAATGCATCTCAGGTCCTACGTGAGAAAGATTCAACCCTATACGGCAGATAAAAACCTGTGGATTCATTTCTTTCAAGACAGCCTTTCTGGAGCTCAGTTGGAGTGGTTTTATCAGCTAGAGGGAACCAGCGTCCGAAATTGGGAAGACTTGGCCATCGCTTTTTACAAACAATACCAGTATAATTCTGACCTTGCTCCTACTCGTACCCAACTTCAGGGTATGTCATTAGGAACAGGCGAAGGATTCAAAGAATATGCACAAAAATGGAGGGATTTGGCTGGCAGGGTGCAACCTCCTTTAACCGACCGTGAACTTGTTGATATGTTTCTAGGGACCCTATCTGGGCCATTTTTCAACCATCTAATTGCTAACTCTTCCGCGGGGTTTACCGATTTGATCTTAACAGGCGAAAGAATAGAAGCTGGCATCAAGTCAGGAAAGATTCAGAAGGGTGTTGCTGTAAGTGTTGAGAAGAAACCTTTTAAGAAGGAAACGGCTGTAGTATATTCTCAGAGAAGAGCAGGGAAGACTGAGCGCCGGCCGACCGTGGGAGCCGTAATGATTCAAAACCCTTCAAGTGAACAGCCTCGCTATAACCAATCCAGACCAAATCAACAACGGGTGGAACGGCCACAACGACAGTTCACCCGTATTAACATGACTCCGGCGCAATTTCTTCCCCATCTGTTGAAGTTGAATCTCGCCACCATCAAGGAGGCACCAAAGAATGTGAATACGTCCTCTCCGCATTATCATCCTAATGCTAAATGCGCCTACCACTCTGACAGTGTCGGGCACGACACCAATGATTATTGGGCACTCAAGCATAAAATCCAAGACTTGATAGAGGCGAAGGAGGTGGAGTTTGACGCTCCGGAAAAGCCCAATGTGATATCTGCTCCCATGCCAAAGCACGGCCGAAATGTCAATGCCATTGAAGAATATTTGTATGTTGCTGATGTTAATGATCTGATAACTCCTTTGTTAACCATTAAGTTGAATCTGTTAAGGGCCGGGATCTTCCCGGGATGTAAAGAAGACTGCCATTGTTGTTACTCTCTGCCGTTTGATTGTCTGTTACTGAAGAAAGGCATCCAAGGCCTTATGGATAGTCGACAAATTTTGTTTGAAAAAGTTTCTGTTGTTCCAACCCATACTGAAGATGTCTCAATCATAACCATTCACGCCAATCTTTCCAAGGCCGTCAAAAAGCCTGTTAAGATTACACCAGCTACGAAATCTGTTCCTTTGAAGATAACAATGCCAGGGCCTGTCCCCTATGTTTCCGAGAAGTCAATACCATGGAACTATGGCGGTGACGTCTATTACCATGGTATTAAACAAATCGAAATAACTGAAGAAAGTTCGGATGATGAAGAAGCCAGCATTAGTAACATTGTAGGCACTAGCAAAATCACCAGGAGCGGGAGAATATTTTCTCTAGAGATTGCCCCTCCAAGAGCAATCTTTGGACCCTCATCTGCCGACAAGGTCATCCCTGCACCAATAAAACTCTCTGCTAGAACCCCTTTGATTGAAGATGTTATTGTTCCTAGTATTGTCCTTCCTACCGCTGTTGATAAAGGTAAAGGAATCCAAGATGAGCTCGTCAGGACGAGGGCTCAACCCTTGGTCATCCCGGAAACCTCCAAGAAGGAAATGGATGAGATCTTGAGGATAATCAAAAGGAGTGATTACGATGTGGTAGAACAGCTGGGGCAAACCCCCTCAAAGATCTCCATGCTGGCACTACTACTTTGCTCGGAAGCGCACGCTAAAGCCCTGATAAAATTCCTGAAGGCAGCCCGTGTGCCCCAGGAAACTTCTGCAGATCAATTTCAAAATTGCGTGGCTAGCCTGACTGCGGACAATGGATTAGGTTTCTCTGATGCCGACCTAACTCCTAAAGGTAGAAACCACAATGATGCTTTGCACATTTCAGTCGAGTGTCGAGGAACCACTCTCACACATGTCTTGGTCGATACTGGTTCGTCGCTGAATGTATTGCCTAAGAAGGCCTTGGACCGACTAGATTATGAAGGGTTGGAATTAAAGCCGAGTGATATTGTTGTCAGAGCTTTCGATGGTTCGAAGAGAATGGTCCATGGGGAGGTTGAAATTCCCATCAAGATAGGCACTGAGGTGTTTAAGTCTACTTTCTATGTGATGGACATTCGTCCGTCATACTCTTGCTTGTTGGGTAGGCCTTGGATACACCATGTTGGGGCAGTCACCTCCTCCTTACATCAGATGTTGAAGTATCCTGTCAAGGGAAAGATCATTACTGTCCATGGCGAAGAGGAGTACATGATTAGCCATTTGAACTCTTTCCGGTATGTGGAGGTAGAAGGGGAGTTCATTGAGACGCCTTTTCAGCATTTCGAAGAAGTCCTTCCTGAAATAGCAGTAGCTAAGTTGGCAGCTGAGACGCCGAGGCAGATGGCCAGGATGGCATCTCTGGAAGACGCAAGAGCCGCAATAAAGGAAGGGAAGAATTCAGCATGGGGGCAGTTACCTGACATTCCACATAAGACAGACAAATTTGGATTAGGGTTCACTACCGCAGGCCAGAAAGCGATGCACCGTTCGAAGATTGAAAGAGCGCCAGTCAAAATTTCTCCCTACGGAATCAATGCTTTGGAGGACGAAGACAAAGAGAGCAACATCGAAGAATGGATTTACCCAACTGTCAAAGGATGATTGAGCAACTGGGAGGCAAAATACTTTGTCCCCATCACTTTTATTCATCAGTAATTTATCTGTTAAACATTTCCTATTTGGTCTGTAATATTTACTTTCAAACAATCCGTACATTATCTTTTCACCTCATGCCTTGCCCGGGGCATGTAGGTCCATTTGTAAGGGTTTTGATTATTTTTCATATCCATATGCCATGTTTAATGATTCATTGGACGTTTTTCATTTGATAAACTGCTTGTGTTCATTTTCTTTCCTTTTGCATTTTTTGTTTAAAGATGGCTATCCCTTACACACACCCACACTCACAAAATGCAGGTACCCATCCACTCCGGATTCCATGGGTGACAATTCTGCTATATCCTTCAATAACACTGAAGATCTGGTCAATCAAGCCGAGTATGAAGATGAAGAAGGTTGTGAAGTACCAGGGGAACTAGCCAAACTTCTACAACAAGAGGAAAGGGCCATCTTACCGCACGAAGAGTCATTGGAAACTGTCAACTTAGGGACCGAGGAAGACCGGAAGGAGGTGCAAGTGGGTGCCAATCTGGAACCAAGTGTCAAGGAACGCCTGATACAGTTGTTGAATGAGTATGTTGAAATCTTCGCTTGGTCTTATGAAGACATTCCGGGTTTAGACACAGACATCGTGGTTCATCGTCTCCCCACAAGAGAGGATTGTCTGCCGATCAAGCAAAAGGTCCGCCGAATGAGGCCTGACATGTCTGAAAAGATCAAAGCAGAAGTGATGAAGCAATTCGACGCTGGCTTTCTGACTGTTACGTCCTATCCTCAATGGGTCGCTAACATCGTGCCAGTACCTAAGAAAAATGGCAAAGTCAGAATGTGTGTGGACTACCGGGATTTGAATAGGGCCATCCCCAAAGATGATTTTCCACTCCCACACATTGACATTTTAATCGACAATACAGCTCAGCACAAAGTGTTTTCCTTCATGGATGGATTCTCGGGCTACAATCAAATCAAAATGGCCCCCGAGGACATGGAGAAAACTACTTTTGTCACACAATGGGGCACTTTCTGTTACAAGGTGATGTCGTTCGGGCTGAAGAACGCAGGGGCAACTTATCAACGCGCCATGGTAGCTTTATTTCATGATATGATACATCATGAGATTGAAGTTTACGTAGACGATATGATAGCTCGGTCACAAACAGAGGAGGAGCACCTTGAACATCTAGAAAAGCTGTTTGCCAGATTGAAAGAATACAAACTCAGGCTGAATCCAAGCAAGTGCACTTTTGGAGTTAGGTCTGGTAAACTCCTGGGATTCATTGTAAGCAACAAAGGCATTGAAGTCGATCCAGCAAAAGTGAAAGCAATACAAGAAATGCCCGCTCCCCGTACTGAAAAGGAGGTTAGAGGGTTCTTGGGGCGCTTGAACTATATTGCCAGATTCATCTCCCATCTGACTTCTACCTGTGAGCCAATTTTCAAACTCTTGAAGAAAGATCAGGTAGTCGAATGGAACAACGATTGCCAAGCTGCTTTTGATAAGATCAAGGAGTATTTGCTAGAACCTCCTATTCTGATGCCACCCGTCGAAGGAAGACCACTGATCATGTATTCGACCGTCTTGGATAACTCAATGGGGTGTGTTTTGGGCCAGCATGACGAGTCTGGTCGAAAAGAGCATGCTATTTATTACCTTAGCAAAAAGTTTACCGACTGTGAGACTCGCTACCCACTGCTCGAGAAAACTTGCTGCGCTTTGGTATGGGCTGCTCGCCGACTAAGACAGTATATGTTGACCCATACTACCTTGTTGATTTCCAAAATGGATCCTATCAAGTATATCTTCGAAAAGCCTGCTTTATCTAGAAGGATAGCTAGATGGCAAATGATCCTAACTGAGTATGACATCCAGTACACCACCCAAAAAGCTATAAAAGGGAGTGTACTAGCTGACCATCTGGCTCATCAAGCTATCGAAGATTACCAACCCATGAGATTTGACTTCCCAGACGAGGACATCATGAATTTGGACAACATTGAAAGTGACGGACCGTATGACGGACCCGAAAAGGGATCCCGATGGACCTTGTACTTTGATGGTGCTTCAAATGCACTTGGAAATGGTATCAGCGCAGTACTCATTTCTCCGGAAGGCTGTACACACCTTTCACGGCCCGACTTTACTTCAGCTGCACAAACAACATGGCTGAGTACGAAGCTTGCATCTTTGGTCTCAAGGCTGCTATAGACTTGGGGATCAAATCTTTGATCGTATTTGGGGACTCGGCTTTAGTTATCAGTCAAATCAAAGGAGAGTGGGATACCAAGCACCCTAATCTTATCCCATACAAAGAACATGTCCTGACATTGTTGCCTCATTTCGAGCAAATTACCTTCGAGCATTTCCCGCGAGAAGAGAATCAGCTAGCAGATGCTCTAGCCACAATGTCCTCCATGTTTAAACTCAACTGGGATAACGAGGCTCCCAAAATCACCATCGAGCGAATGGATGAACATGCGCATTGTCACGAGATTAATACCGAAGAAGTAGTGGAACAACCCTGGTTCCATGAAATCAAAAGGTATCTCGAGACTAGAGATTATCCCGAAGGAGCTTCCGTAAATGACAAGAAGTTCTTAAGGAAATTTGCTGCCAAATTCTTCCTGAGCAACGACATCCTTTACAAACGAAGCCATGATTGTGTGTTACTCCAATGTGTAGACAAAGCTGAAGCAGAGTTGATCATGACTGATATACACAGCGGCACATTTGGCACTCACTTGAGCGGGCATACAATGGCTAAGAAGATCCTAAGGGTAGGCTATTATTGGTCTACCATGGAAGCTGACTGCCATCAACATTCCCGTACTTGCCACAAATGTCAAGTCTACGCTGACAAAGTTCATATCCCTCCGGTTCCTCTCAACGTTCTGACTGCTCCGTGGCCCTTTGCAATGTGGGGCATTGACATGATTGGAGAGATCAAGCCCACGGCTTCCAACGGACATCGCTTCATCCTAGTTGCCATTGACTATTTCACCAAATGGGTCGAAGCAGCTTCCTTCGCCTCTGTTACTAAAAATGTGGTTGCCCGCTTTATCAAGCAAAATCTCATATGCCGGTATGGTGTTCCAGACAGGATCATCACAGACAACGGTACAAATCTGAATAACACGATGATCACCGCATTGTGCGAACAGTTCAAGATTTATCATCACAATTAATCTCCCTATCGACCGAAGATGAACGGTGTTGTTAAAGCTGCGAACAAAAACATTAAGAAGATCATTCAGAAAATGACAGTCACTTACAAAGACTGGCATGAGATGTTACCGTTTGCTCTGCATGGATACCGTACGACGGCACGTACTTCAACCGGGGCAACCCCATTTTCATTGGTATATGGCATGGAAGCTGTCCTGCCTATGGAAGTTCAGATTCCTTCTCTAAGGATTATGAAGGACGCAGGTTTGAATGAAGATGATTGGATGCAGACCCGACTTGATCAACTCAATTTGATCGACGAAAAGCGACTCGCTGCTATATGCCATGGTCAGACGTATCAAAAACGGATGATCAAGGCCTTCAATAAGAAAGTCAGACGTCGGGTGTATCAAGTCGGAGATCTCGTAATCAATCGGATTATCTTGCCGCAAAGTGATCCCAGGGGCAAATGGACTCCTACATATGAAGGACCATTTGTGATCAAGAGCATATTTTCTGGTGGTGCAATGATTCTGACCACCATGGACGGCGACGATTTGCCGCACCCTGCGAACGCAGACATAGTCAAAAGATACTACGCATAAAATAACCCGACAAGTCGAAAACCCGAAAGGGCGGCTTGGGCAAAAATGGGCATCCCGGTGGACCGAAAACCCGAAAGGGCGGTTCAGGCAAAAGTTAGGGATAAAAATAAAAAAAATCTGTACATCCGGCAAGTTGAAAACCCGAAAGGGCAGCTTGGGCAAAAAGGGGTTTCCCGGTGGATCGAAAACTCGAAAGGGCGATTCAGGCAAAAGTTAGGGAATTAAGCGTATGACTATGTCTCGTCGGATCACTTCAAAGACAATCTCTTCATCAACCAGTTCCAGGCTCCTAATCAATCTAGTCATCGGCAAACGAAGCATTGAATGGACAGATATTCAGAGTTGTGAAGGCTATAGCGGAATGGAATCCCATGGAATTATTTCACATAGCCATCTTTATTTTGTATAAATCTTTCAAAATATTTACGACAAAATCCTCTTACTAGGATGATTGTCTCCTTTGTACAAGTATACTCAGAGAAAGTTAATACAAATACTTTTCCCGGAAACTTGTGTCATTTCCTTTCACTTTTTCTCTTGCACTATTTGTTTTGTTTTGAGAAACGTCCAATGTTTTGTTAAAAAGGCATATGCATTTGAACATAATCATTTCCTTATGAATCAAGAAAGAGGATTACTGATAGGTTGAAGATACAGTTGGATATCTTGATACCCTTTCAAAGGAAACCCCCAGGAGATTTAGAATCCATGTCCCCCAGCAAGTCTTGAGGCTTATCCCCAGTAGATTCTGGAAGCTTATCCCCTGCAGAGTACGGACGTCTCTCCCGAGTTTTATTCAAAGTTATTCCTCACAAGGGCTTATAACTGGGTTATCCTCAGCTTATTGCCACGGAAGATCGCACTCGCTAAATTCTTCCTACCTCCAGCGGAGTTCATCAGAGTTCCCCAGCGTAACTTATCAATACAATCCCCAGAGGAACCTATCTTTGTTATCCCCAACCAGAAAATCCTCCAGAACTCAATTCCCCTCAGAATTTAAGTTTCAGTATCCCCAGCCGAGCTAAAACTTCAAATTATCAATCCCCAGCGAAGCCAGACTAATGAACCTTCTCCCCACAAAATTTTGGGAGGGAAAATCTTGAGTTCCCCAGTGAAGTCGCCAGAGATACTTCCCACCAAACTGAAGATTCTCAGTCTTACATCCCCAGCATGAGTCTATTAGATTGGAACTCCCCAGTAGAAGTCATCAGGAATTCCCCAGAAGATTGGTATGCAACCCAAGCTCTTTATTCTCCAGCAACGACCAGGAATTATTCTTCCAGACAACAGTCAAAATACTTTTATCTTCAGCCATCTCGGATTCACCTATCCTTTGCAAGACAGCTCTCCAGCTTACATGCGCATCCATTTACATTCATATCACATAACATACATTATATCATGCATCATGACATTGCATATAACTGACTCTTTACCTTTTCAGGTAAGATCAGTCGAAAGACTAAAATCATTATCTTCCAAGATTCTTTCCAGGAATAGTTCAGATGTGACCCAGACACGGCAACATTCTAATGCTTATTCCAGATTTATCCAGATGCAGTTTTACACGAGCTCATCATCAGGGAACCCTACACCGGTTCTTCTTCCAAATTCAAGACTTCTGAAAATAGTTTACGGGTTCTCCAAGTAACGATGTTAACCTATCGCTTGTTCAGTTTCTTCTCAAGACATCTGAAAACAGTTTATGGATTCTTCCCAACAACGGATGTTAATCTATCACTTGTTCAGATGCAACCTTTGAAAACAGTTTACGGACGCTTCCCAACAACGGATGCTGCTCTATTGCTTATTCAACTTCAAGATTTCTGAAAACAGTTCACGGGTTCTCCAAGTAACGGATGTTAACCTATCGCTTGTTCAGATTCTTCTCCAGACTTCTGAAAACAGTTCATGGATTCTTCCCAACAACGGATGTTAATCTATCGCTTGTTCAGACTCTTCTCAACTTCTGAAAACAGTTTACGGGTTCTCCAAGTAACGGATGTTAACCTATCGCTTGTTCAGTTTCTTCTCAAGACTTCTGAAAACAGTTTATGGATTCTTCCCAACAACGGATGTTAATCTATCACTTGTTCAGATGCAAATTTTGAAAACAGTTTACGAACGCTTCCCAACAACGGATGCTGCTCTATTGCTTATTCAACTTCAAGATTTCTGAAAACAGTTCACGGGTTCTCCAAGTAACGGATGTTAACCTATCGCTTGTTCAGATTCTTCTCCAGACTTCTGAAAACAGTTCATGGATTCCTCCCAACAACGGATGTCAATCTATTGCTTATTCAGACCCCCAGTTCAGAGATGGTCCCAAGCATGGACACCTTCCTGATACTCATTCCATATGGCATCTTTAAGCCCATCCCCGACAAGTTTCTGTCATTCCTCCCGATGGCATCGTTAAGCCCATTTCCAGATGGCATCTTTAAGCCCATCCCCGACAAGTTTCTGTCATTCCTCCCGATGGCATCGTTAAGCCCATCTCCAAATTGCATCTCTAAGCCCATTCCCGCATCCCTTGCTTTGACAAGTGCAAATTTAAGGGCACTCTAGTGTCCAATCTCCTTTCACCCTTGAGTCACGAAAGGCAAACTTGCCAATCTAACTCTTCAGGTTCAAGAAGATTGAACAGGGGCAACTGTTGTACCCCAAAATTTGCCCTCCCATTTTCTCAAAATTTCTCATCACCAGACCCTTGGAGATCAAGATCCAGTTAGGGTTTCATCTGCTCAAGACTTCTCCTTGCACTGTTGACCCAAATTAGGGTTTGTGTTTGCACAAAGATGTTCTGACCTAAAATTCCTAAGATGACTTTCATGCTTCATATTGGACTCCCAAGTTTATCCACATCAAGTTTCAAGTCTTGATTCCAAGTTTTGCCCAGTCAATTGGACAGTTGACCTAAAAATCAACTGTATTGGGGAAAAAGTCAACTGTGGCCAATTGACAGTCAAACCTCATGAAAATTTACCCACATCAACATTATGAACTCACATGGACCATTTGATCAAGTTTGGATCACAATTCCACAAGAAATTTGATCAGATCACCAAAAGGGCAAAATGGTCATTTTTAGGGTTTTGACTGCACAAGGGCAATTTTTGACTGTTTGACCTAGCCAATGGCAAGCCAAGCTCACATATGGACTCAAAGACTCCATGGAATTATCTTGACATGCTCAACAAGTTCAAAAGATCCCAAGTACACAAGATTGACAGTTGAATTTCCCAATCAATTGATCAATTTTGACTGTATACTGAAAAGTCAAACTTTGACTTTTTGGTCAAAATCAAGAGTCAAGATTCATTTTTCATCAAAACATGCCAAATCATGAAACTTGTTCATCAAGAAATCCAAAATTGCAAATTAGGATTTGAAATGAGAATTTTTCATAACTTAGAATTTTTCTAAGTTATGAAAAACCCTAATTTTTTCCCAACTTTGCCCCACTTTCTCACCAAGATTCATTTGGATTCAAGCAAAAGTAAAAACATGAAAGTTGTAGCCTATTGCATGATCTACAACTTTTATTCACAAAGTTTTCCCAAAAGAGGCTTGTATCTCAAGTTACAATTTTTGGAACAAGGGTACTAAACCATTCTTAACTTAGTGAAAATTTTGACCTTTTTAGGCAAGGTTTTTACCTAACTTCAAGACCATTTTTCACATACTTCCACTTGGAATTTCAATTTTCATTTCAAAGATGGATTGTATTACACATTCCAAGCTTTCCAAAATGTCCAAGAACTCATCAAATAACCTCATGACTTGAGAGAATCGAATTTTGCAATATGGCAAAAACTCACTTTTGAATTGGCCAATTTCCATGTTCATAACTTGTGCAAATTTCTCAAATCAGCATGCAACTTGATTACAGGCCTCTAAACCATCCAACACTCAATAATTTAATGCAAACTCATTGTGCCAAGGCCTTGTTCTATGAGTTCAAACATTACATGCAAGTTTAATCCATTTATGGAAAAAGTGAAATAGCCATTTTTGAAAAGTTAAGCTTTATGTCAAATTGAAGATCCAAGAAGTACATTTGAAATCTCTTTGGCACAAGTTTATGAGTTAATCACTCTGATCAAGACAAGGTTTTGCAGCATGTTTAGGGGGCCTCTACCTGTCTAGAACACAACTTGGCCTTTGCTTGCTTAAGTGTTAAGAAACATAGCATATCACAACATAACTTTGATCTCAGCACTAGAACCCTTAAGCAAATATTTGGTACACATTCAAGACATCCTAACTGAGCTAGCACACGACCCCAACACCTCCAATACTTCCACAAACTCAAAATCACCATTGAACTGCACAAAAACAGGGCTTGCTGCAGTTTGAGAGCCAACTCTCATCCCTTTCATGCTTTCTTGCTAAAAGCTCATCAAACACATTCCCTAGCATCACTTGAAGCTAACCCAAACATAAAACACGATCTGTAACTCCTCTAGGCAGTTCCACCATTTTCACTTTCTTGTTTTGCAGTTGAAGGTCCATAGCTCGATTCAAGGTGTTTCAAAGCAAAGTAAGCATTGGAATAGCATCACTACACTTCAGGCAAGCTTTACAGATCATCATCTTGCCCTGAAAGCTTCCCCATTGCCAGATAGAACTTCAACTGAACAGGTATCTTCTTGAACTTCTAACTCTTAGTGTAGGCATCATTAGCTCTAAGTTTATGAATAAGAAGTGTTCTACTCATGCCCTTGAATCTGTACATGCTTTTACTTTTCATTTATTTTTCCTGAGCTATGAGAATTTAAGGTCTGAATATGGAAGAAAAGTTAGGTCAAGATTTGGGAATGTTAAAATTCTCTCTCATTTCTGAGAGTTAGGATGAGTTCTTTACATATTTAGAATCGTGATTCAATGCTTAACATTTCTTATGTTGAAAGTTTGTGCAAAAAGTCAAAGAATCCAGATGTTTGAACTTGAGTACAGGCGCGCGTTTTTGGACATCTTTCTGTCCAGAGGTTGAATAAGAAGCCACATGGGCTGGGCCTGCTTTTGTATTTCTTTTCACACCATATTTTTGCTTTCATACCCCCTGAGCCCATTTTGTTTATTTGCATGATTTTTTTACTTTTCTTTTTTTATCCTGATTTATTTATTTTTGCTAATAATATTAAAAACATAAAAAATATTTTTTACACCATTTTTATATTTTTTAGGTATTTATTTGTTTATATGGACATTTGTACATAAATATATATATATATATATATATATATATATATATATATATATATATATATATATATATATATATATATATATATATATATATATATATATATATATATATATATATACCATTATTTAGAAAAGCTAGAAAAAAAATGCAAATATATTTTATTTCTGATTTTTATTTCATTTTCTCTTTTGAAAACATTTTATATCAAAAAATATTTTTTTTATAAATATTAAATATTATTATTTTGTATATATAATATTTGTTTAGTAAATAATAAAGATATTTATATATATTAGTATATTTAGGTAAATAATACAAAAAAATATATACATTTTTTATTTTATTAATATTTGACCTCAAAAAATACTTTTTATAAATATACTTCATTTTATTTTATTTTTTGTATATAATAAATAAATACTTGCATAAATTAAATAATATATATATTTACTTAATAAAAATTAGGGTTTTACCCTTAAAACACAAAAACTCCAAAAAATGTTACTTTTTTTATTTTATTCATTTTTGTTTATTGGACATAAAAAATATCCTTTTTCCATACATATGAAAACCCCTTTTGCATTTTGCATCTTTATTTTATTTTCCATTTAATTTATGCAATTAATTATTTTGTAAATATTCCAAAATTGATGTAATAGCTAGGTTTAAATTCCTTGTCTAAATATCCCCCATTTGAACATTTGTACCCCCCTTCCCATATTGTGTTGTAATAGTTTAGGAAATTTAAATTTCGCACTTTATTGCTTTCTAAATATACCATGCTAGAACTAGGGTTTGTATGCAAATAAAACGAACAAAAATAGTTTGACCTAATTTCAAGATAAACAAGCATGAAAATGGACAACACATACCACACTTGCACCCCTAGGATATTCCACTTGTTGCCTTCAATAAATGGGCCATATTGTATGTTAGGTTTCTTTGGGTAAAACAAACAATCAAATGATCATAGTCCCTCAATGACGCTTTCGAAAAGTTGCCTAAAATGATCAAGTCCCTTTCAAAAGAAAAATTGCCCAAAGATACTTAACACTATTGCAATTATGGTCTAAACGATGACCCGCGCCCGTCCCTTTCACCTCCTAACACAAGATTGTCCACCAAATACAATGGTGGAACAAAATTGTTAAAAGGGTTAAAACATAACAAAAATCTTTGAGAACACTAGGGTAGATAGCTCTTAAGTACTTGTCAACTTGCAAAAGAAAACACTTGCCTATTTTCAAACCACACTTCACAAACACTTTCAAAACAAACTTTCAAAAAACCTTGAAACATCTTTTCAAAAAGACAAACACCTTTTGTAAAACATTCGAGTAAAGAATTGTTACAAGGGTAGCCTAGACAAGGCATCTTTTTTCAAAACATTTTTCAAAAGCCACACACAAAGCACCATTTCAAACAATTGAAAACCAAGGCAAGTTGATCTAAGCAAGTACCTAAGAGCCCATGGATAACTATGGATAGAAAGGGTGCTAATACCTTCCCTTTCTATAATCTACTCCCCGAACCCAAGAAAAAATCTCAAAGGTTTTTGCTGTGCTTTTTAAACCTTTCCTTAGGATAAAATAAAAAGTCGGTGGCGACTCTTGCTCAACCGAAATATTTGCGAAAATAAACGCAAAACAATAGTCAGTTCTCCCACCGTATCACACAGGTGACATCAGAAACAGGGGGCAATGTAGAGTTGTCCAGGCAGTCTAGTTGCTCTGTCCGTCAAGGTACCAAGGTAGGGTCAACCGAAGAATGTGACCGAGTTACCTCAACTCCCCACAGAGTAAGACTAGATTCAGCAATACTCTCCCCAGGAAGAGTTAGTCTATCATCAGCCCTGCAATAGGCACCATATTCCCCTAGCAAGTCAGCAATACTCTCCTCCAACAGAGTTAGTCTACGGCCAGCCTAAATGAAGTTGGGTATCCCCAGAAGATATCAACATTCCCCAGCGGAGTATAGGCATTCCTCAGCAAGCATCCCCGGCAGTCTTGATCTAAGATTGTTCCCCGGCGGAATACAGACACCCCAGTGGAACCATTTTCCAGTACAGTCCGAAAGTTTCCCCAGGAAAATTGGAATCCATATCCCCAGCAGGTCTTGGAGCTTATCCCCGGTAGACTCTGGAAGCTTATCCCCTGCAGAATACGAACGTCCCTCCCCGTTTTCATTCAAAAGTTATTCCTCACAAGGGGCTTATAACTGGGTTATCCTCGGCTAGTTACCACGGAAGATCGCCCTCGGCGAAGTTCTTCCTATCCCCAACAGAGTTCATCAAAGTTCCCCAACTTAACTTATCAACAGAATCCCCAGTGGAGTTTATCATTGTTATCCCCAGCGGAGTTTATCATTGTTATCCCCAGCGGAGTCCATCGTTAAAATCCTCAGCGGAGCTCTCGTCAAAACTTCAGCGAAGTATCTCTTCCCACAGAGTAATTCCCCTCAGAGTAATCTCTCCAACAAGTTTATTCCCCAACGGAGTCATCTTCTCCTACCGGTGTATTCTTGCAACCTTCATCCCTAGCGGAAACGAAGAACTCTACTTTTCAACGTCAGCCCAGGATTTAATTCCCCGGTTGGTCGTCAAGGATTTATTTTCCTAGACGAAAATACATTCATAAACACTTCACATTTCATATATCCTGCTTACATACATGATAAAGTGCATACAACACTATCTCATTTTGAGCATCATGACATCATGCATCTCATACATCATGACATTGCATACAACTAATGCTTTGCCTTTTCAGAAAAGATCAATCCAAAAGATGATTACTATCAAAAATCACAATTCTAGATTCGACACCTGTATCCAGCCAGGGCATATCTGTAGACCACAATTCCAGATTCGATACCTGTATCCAGCCAGGGCATATCTGTAGACGACAATTCCAGATTCGACACCTGTATCCAGCCAGGGCATATCTGTAGACGATAATTCCAGAGTCTATTCCTGTATCTAGCCAGGGCATATCTGAAGGGTTTGAAGATTCGATTCCTGTATCCAGCCAGGGCACATCTGAAGAGTTTGAAGATTCGATTCCTGTATCCAGCCAGGGCATATCTGTAGACGACAATTCCAGATTCAATACCTGCATCCAGCCAGGGCATATCTGTGAGCAACCGATTGTAGACTCGACACCTGTATCTAGCCAGGGCATATCTGCATGAAGAGATTGAAGATTAACACCTGTAACAAGCCAGGAAAATATCTGTCTTTCTCAAAGTGCGCAAGTTCTCGCTAAGGAATCTCTTATGCGATCAACACTTCCAAATGGCATCTATAAGCCCATTCCCGACAAGGTTCTGTCACGCCTTCAGATGGAATCTATAAGCCCATATCCCTATCCACCATCTCTCCAAATGGCATCTATAAGCCCATTCTCGACATCACATTGCAAATGCTCCAGCATGCGAGTGCAAATTTCAGGGCACTCTAGTGTCCAATCTCCTTTTACCCTCGAGTCACGAAAGGCAAACTTGCCAATCTAACTCTTCAGGTTCAAGAAGATTGAACAGGGGCAACTGTTGTACCCCAAAATTTGCCCTCCCATTTTCTCAACATTTTCTCATCACAAGGCCCTTGGAGCTCAAGATCCAGTTAAGGTTTCCTCTGCAAGACTTCTCCTAGCACTGTTGACCCAAATTAGGGTTTGTATTTGCACAAAGATATTTTGACCTAAAATGCCTAAGATGACTTTCATGCTTCATGTTGGACTCCCAAGTTTATCCATACCAAGTTTCAAGCCTTGATTCCAACCTTTGCCCAGTCAATTGGACAGTTGACCTAGAAATCAGCTGTATTGGGGAAAAAGTCAATTGTGGCCAATTGACAGTCAAACCTCATGAAAATTGACCCACATCAACATTATGAACTCATATGGACCATTTGATCAAGTTTGGATCACAATTCCACAAGAAATTTGATCAGATCACCAAAAGGGCAAAATGGTCATTTTTAGGGTTTTGACTGCACAAAGGCAGTTTTTGACTGTTTGACCTAGCCAATGGCAAACCAAGCTCACATATGGACTCAAGGACCCCATGGATTTGTTTTGACATACTCAACAAGTTCAAAAGATCCCAAATGCACAAGATTGACAGTTGAATTTTCCAGTCAATTGATCAATTTTTGACTGTATACTGAAAAGTCAAACTTTGACTTTTTGGTCAAAATCAAGTGTCAAGATTCATTTTTCATCAAAAACATGCCAAAACATGAAACTTGTTCATCAAGAAATCCAAAATCACAAATTAGGGTTGGAAATGAAGAATTTTCATAACTTAGAATTTTTCTAAGTTATGAAAAACCCTAATTTTTTCCTAACTTTGTCCCACTTTCTCATCAAGATTCATGTGGATTCAAACAAAAGTCAAAACATGAAAGTTGTAGTCCATTGAAAAATATACAACTTTGATTCACAAAGTTTCCTCAAAAGAAGCTTGTAGCTCAAGTTACAATTTTTGGAACAAGGGTACCAAACCATTCTTAACTTAGAGAAATTTTGACCTATTTTAGGCAGGATTTTTGCCTAACT
Organism: Vicia faba; assembly: GCA_948472305.1. NCBI lineage: Eukaryota > Viridiplantae > Streptophyta > Magnoliopsida > Fabales > Fabaceae > Vicia > Vicia faba. Next base: position 1,630,407,393 of record OX451737.1, on the reverse strand, counting down.
TCAAGACCACTTTCCACATTCTTCCACTTGGAATTTCAATTTTCATTACAAAGATGGATTGTAGTACACATTCCAAGCTTTCCAAAATGTCCAAGAACTCATCAAACAACCTCATGGTTAGGGAGAATCGAATTTGGCAAGTTGGGAAAAACTCACTTTGTTTATGGTCAATTTACATGTTCATACACTTAGGCAATTTTGAAATCAGCTTGCATAACTTGATTACAGGTCCTTTATCCCATTTGCACTCAATAATTTAATGCAAACCCCTTGTGTTCAAGCCTTGCATTATGTGTTTAAGCATTACATGAAGGTTTAGTCCTAAAATAGAAAAAGCATTATATCCATTTTTGAAAAGTGAAACTTTATGTCAATTTGCAAATCAAGAGGTACAAAGCAAATCTCTTTGGCACAAGTTATTGAGCTAATCCCACTGATCAAGGGCAAGCTTAGCAGCACATTAGAGGGGCCTCCATCAGTCTAGAAAACAACTTGACATTTTGTTGCTTAAGAGAGAAGAAAACTTGCAAACTAGACACCAACTCTCATTCCAGCAAGAACAAGCTTAAGCAAAGTGGTTGTACACATTCCAAACACCAATCCTGACCTGAAACACGAGCCAACCTCTTCCAATACCTTCTCAAACACAGAATCACCATTAAACTGCACAAAAACAGGGCATTCTGCACTTGGACTTGGCTAGCTCATTTCCATCGTGCGCTTTGGCCAAAACCACTTCAAACACATCCCACACCATCCCTTGAAACTGTTCCAAGCCCTAAACACGACCTGTAACACCCCTAACCAACATCACCATTTTCATATTTTCTGTTTTGCAGTTGAAGTGCCATAACACGATTCACTTGGTTTCAAAGCAAACTAAAGGTTGGAATAGCATCCCTGGACCTCAAGCAAGCTATACCAATCCTCACCTTGCACTGAAAGCACCTCCATTACCAGATACGATTCAAGCTGAACAGGTAAGTTCATGAACTCTTATCTCTCTATCCAGGCACATTTAGGTTTAGGTTTGTGAAGAAATTATGTCATATTCATGGCCCTGAATCTGCCCATATCATTACTTTTCATTTATGTTATGTGTACTTAGAGAATTTTGAGTCTGAACATTGAACAAAAACTAGGTCAGGAATTGGGGGAGAAGAAATTCTCTCTCATTTCTGAGAGTTAGATTGACTTCTTTATATGTCCAGAATCGTGGCTTTATGCTCTATATTTCTTGTGTTGTGAGTTTGTGCTAAAAATCAGGGAATCTGGAGATAGGAAAACGCGTGTTTGTTGCTGTTCAAACAAGTTCAGAGGTTGAAGACAAAGTCTTCTTGGGCTGGGCCTGAGTTGACTTCTTATTTGCACCATATTTTTACTTTTGAACCCCCTTGGCCCATTGTGCTTATTTGAAATATTTTTTTGACTTTTTTTGTTATTTCTGACTTATTTATTTTTTCTCATAATATTAAAAATATAAAAAATATTTTTCAAACCATTTTTGTATTTATTAAGCATTTATTTGTTTAAATTGATATTTGTACATATAAATAACACATAAATACTCTCTTATTTAAAATACTAAAATAATACAAATACTTTTTATTTTCTGACTTTTGTTTTATTTTACCTTTGAAAAACTTTTATAAAAAATACATTTTTTTGTAAATATTAAATATTATTATTTTTATACATATATTTAGTATTTAGTGAATATTATAAATATTTATGTATTTATTAATACATTTAGGTTAAAAACACAATAAAATAATACATTTTATTTTTACTAATATTTAACTTAAAAATTACCTTTTTTTTATATATACTTCTTTTTTTTATTTATTTTTGTATATAATTAATAAATATTACATATATTATATAATAAATACTTTTTATTTATAAAATTAGGGTTTTACCCTAGATACATAAAAACACCAAAAATTAATTAAATTTATTTTTTATTTATTTGATACATGATAAATACTTTTTACATACATATGAAAACCATTTTGGCATTTTGCATATTTATTTTTATTTTATTTAATACTTGTGTGTGATCGGTGGATCTGGAACTGACTATTTTAAAGCTGGTTCGTGAAATGTCGCGGAAGCAAGAGTCGCCACCGTCTTTTATTTTCTCCAACATGGAAAGGACAAAAGCACAGAAAAATTCCTTATTGAGATTAGCTCTCGGTTCGGGAGGTAGATTTATAGAAAGGGAAGGTGTTAGCACCCTTTCTATCCATGGTTATCCATGGGCTCTTAGATACTTGCTCATTTGTGTTTTCAAAAATGTTTGTTTTCTTTTCAAGGTGAGTGGGTTTGAAAAAAGTTTCTTTGAAAGTTTCAGATCGACTCTTGTATCAGTCCTCAAGAGTGTTTAAAAAGTTGTTTTTGAAAGCTTTTTGCAAAGTGTCGGTGTGAAAAGAAGTTTTTGATTTGTTTTGAATTAGAGCAAGTATCTACGAGTCATCTACCTACCCTAAGGAATTAGTCTGTGTAAATGTCCTTAAGGTAGTGCCATCCCACCATTGAGAGGTAGGTAGCACCACCATTGGAGGTGTTCGGGTCAATTCGAGGATTAGGGACAGTGTGGTCACCAGAGCAATAGGAGGACACCTTAGAAGCTACCCCCATGCCATGTTCATGGACATGAGGACTTACTAAAACGCCCTCTACTCGACGACCATGTTTCGAGGGGCAAGGCAACAGTGAGGCGTACCCTAGGAGTGGTGTGTGAATTGTGTGTCATTTTCAGTTATTATTTGTTTGACATGTATTGGGTGTTCTACGCTTGATTTTATTTGGGCATTCATTCTTTCATGTGATTATTAGCAGTTAAGGGTGCGGAATTTAAAGTGCGGAAAAATAAAGGTCCTACGCTATTACAAGGCGCGGGTCAACATCGCCAAATTAAACCAAGACCCGATTTTGAAAAGAAAAGTGTGGAAAGTAAATGTCCTAATTATCTATTACAAGGCTTTGGGGCAAATACATTACATTCATAAAAGAAATAAAAAATAAATGCGCGAAAAGAATTAAGAATCGAGTGCGAGGGCGTTGGACCCTTTAAAGAAATTAAATTGGAATTGAAAATTGATTTAATTATTAAATGAGAAAAAGAACTTATTTTTTATGTTTTTGGATTTATGAATTTAAAGAGAATTAATTGGAATTAAAAGTTAAATAAAACCCTAGTTCTAAATTGTTTTTAATTTATTAAAGAAAATTGTTTAAGTTTAACCTAATTTACATTAATTATTTAATTACAAGTTCATTTACAAAATAATTAAGAATTAATAATAATGAAAAAAGTTATTTATTATGAAAAAGAATAAAAGTATTAAAAAACCTAATTTCTACATGTTTAGTTTATTTAAGAAAATACATTAAAATTAAACCTAAAATTACAACTAAATTGATTATTAAGTTTATTTACAAAATTAATAGAAATTAATGTTAATGAAACATATTTTTATTGTTTTATGATTTTCTGGTTTTTTATGTTATAAAATTAATTTTATGAATTAAATAAAACAATTATCATAAATAAAATAAATAAAAGAAAAGAATAAAAAAAAGAGAGAGAAATGCAAACATATGGGGGTGTTGACCCCTTTGGAGGTGTTTTTGGAAGGATCTTGGCCCAATAACCCCAGGCCCTTTTGACTTTTCTGGCGTGTGTGTGGGATAGTTGACTAGCATCCATGGTAGTCAGCACATTCTGGCTTTTGGATGGATCTCTGGAGACATGTGGCATGCACAAGTGTTGGGCGTTTGATAGACCACTGAAGGTCACACTGCACAGGAATATGTTAGAGAAAAAATTATGAAATGTACAAGGGGACCTGGGAATCGAACCCAGGTCCCAACGTTTACCCAATACACGTCTAACCGTCTGAGCCATACATGCGCGTTGTGTTGGAATTAGCAAGCGAATAACATAACACAAACAAACATTCAGTGATGTCCACTGCACCAAAATTCAAACGTGCCACTCATCAGGGGACACGTCCTCCTTCTTCTTCATATTTCCTGCAAATAAAACATAGATAGCAGGGGTTTTAAACCCCCACTAAACTCAAACTGAAAAAATAGCGAATAGGCCATAGTGAAAAAGAAAAAGGGCGCGATATGATCAATTGCTTCGTCTGAATGTCCTGAGTCCAATGGTCCTGGTTTGAGTGGCCAATTGTTTCTTATTTATGAAACCTCAAATCAGAGCTTCAGAAACCCTAACAATCATTAATGGTGATTTTTGATACAGGCAACCATTCTTCAATTGAATGGTACCATTAGCTTTGGAATGATCATGTTAGCATAAATCACAGATTAAAAGGCATTAATATGGCATGAAAATGAAAACACGAATATGTAAAAAGTTATGAACAGGGCAACGTGTTTCTACCAATTCTGGATGTATGGGGATGTGATTTTGATTGGAGAAGATTCCTGGATGTGTAAGCAAGCTATTGGAATGCTTCTTAGGCCTTGAAACGTGCTCTATGTGTGTTTTCAGTTTTGAATTTTTTGAGAGAAAATGCAAAGTTGTTTCTTGGTCTGAGGCGTAGCTTGCTTGTTCTTGTGATTAGGTTTAGGTTTGTGCATATATGAGGAATGAATTAGGTTAGAAAACAAAGCCCAAAATCCATTCAATCAATGTTTTTAAATTTGTGATTTTCATGAATCTTTTTCAATCTTTTTGTCATGAAGAACATGCCTATTTGCATAGAATCTTTCCTTTTTTGATGTGCACGAAATCTTGAGTGAATAAGGAGTGGAAATGCTGCATAAAAAGATTTGAAAACATTTGTTTAGTATTTTTCTCATATTTAATTTTAATTAAATGAATTAATAGATTTAAAAATTCAATTAATAAATTAAAAATAAGAAAATAACTCCCCTTTGGGTCAATGGGTCGTGCCTAGCCTTTGGGTTATGATTCTTGGAAGAAATTGAGGCCCATTAGCAATTTTGAGGCATTTGAAGCAAAGTTGACTTTTCAAAATTCCTAAAATTTCCCAACTTCCACAAGGCATATCTTGCTCAATTTTTAAGCTTTGATTATGTTCTTGGGCATTTTGGAAAGGTCTTGAAGTCCTCTAACCAATGCCTTTGGTACCATGTTATTTTGAATTACCAATCTCAAATTATGGTCTTTGACTTAAAGTGCCTTTTTGTTGACTTTTGAAAATGACCTATAATGTTGAGATTGATAACTTTTTGTGAGAGCATTTCTTGGACTTGAAGTGTGATTATGAGTTGTAGGAAATGTCATTCTCTTCAAAATGAGCTTTGGATGGAATTTTTCTGATAAACCGTGTGGAAGTTATGCTTTGGTCAATTTGCAGTTGACTTTTTCAACTGTCCAAAATTAGAAACTTTTGCATCTTGAGACTTTTTGAGCCATGCCTTGAGAATCATGATCAAGAATTGATCAGATGATGTTTGTGGCTTCAAAATAATATGTTGACCAAAAATTTGGACTTTTGACTGTCAAATGACCATTTTGCCCCTACAGTTGACTGTTGAGCAATTAGGGTTTTTGACTGTGCAATTTTGTGCTGTAAGTCTTGAAACTTGGAATAAGGATGCTTTACAATGTTTATAGGCATGTGGGACTTGTTTGGGCCCTTAGAAACTTCAGTTTCTTTGCCAGAACCAAAACCCTAATTTTTGACTGTTAGGAGGCAATTGGACTATGCAACCCTTGGGAGATTTTGAAGCATACTCTTTGCAAATCTTGAAGAATATGGGAGGGCAAATTTTGGGGTACAACAGTTGCCCCTGTTCAATCTTCTTAGACCTGAGGATGTAGATTGGCTGGCGTGCCTTTCGTAATCCGAAGGTGGAAGATGATTGAACACTAGAGTGCCCAGAAATTTGCGCTCACATGTTAGCAGTGTGATGATGGGAATGGGCTTACAGATGCCATTTGGAGATTGATGGATAGGAAGATGGGCTTATAGATGCCATGTTGAGAGGTGATGGATAGGTGGATGGGCTTATAGATGCCATCTGGGTGTTGATCGCTTAAGAGATTTCTTAGCGAGAACTTGCGTACCTGAAAAAGAAAGATGATTACCTGACCTGTTACATGAGTTGGTCTTCAAATTCTTTGTGTAGATATACCCTGACTGGTTACAGGAATTGAATCCTTAAACCTCTTCAGACGTGCCCTGGCGAGATATAGGAGTCGAGTCTGGAGTTTCAAACGGTGATAAATGAATCAGGGATGGTTACTACCTCAACGGGAAGGTGAGAGAACCTTGGGTGATTACTACCTCAACAGTAACGATGAGAGAATCTGGGGCGATTACTACCTCAACAGTAACGATGAGAGAATCTGGGGCGATTACTACCTCAACAGTAACGGTGAGAGAATCTGGGGCGATTACTACCTCAACAGTAACGATGAGAGAATCTGGGGCGATTACTACCTCAACAGTAACGATGAGAGAATCTGGGGCGATTACTACCTCAACAGTAACGATGAGAGAACCTTGGGCGATTACTACCTCAACAGTAATGATGAGAGAATCTTGGATGTCTTCTACTGAGTCTTCATTAGGAAAATCTTTAGGAATCGAATTAACTGGACCAGAGAAGGCCTTTGACTGGATAAGAATCAGAAAAATCTTTAGGAGTCGATTTAACTGAACCAGGCAAGGTCTTGGAATCTTCAACTGGATAAGAATCAGGGAGATCTTAGGGTCGATCTGACTGAACCAGAGAAGGCCTTTGACTGGATAAGAATCGGAAAAATCTTTAGGAGTCGATTTAACTGAACCAGGCAAGGTCTTGGAATCTTTAACTGGATAAGAATCAGGGAGATCTTAGGGTCGATCTGACTGAACCAGAGAAGGCCTTTGACTGGATAAGAATCAGAAAAATCTTTAGGAGTCGATTTAACTGAACCAGGCAGGGTCTTGGAATCTTCAACTGGATAAGAATCAGGGAGATCTTAGGGTCGATCTGACTGAACCAGAGAAGGCCTTTGATTGGATAAGAATCGGAAAAATCTTTAGGAGTCGATTTAACTGAACCAGGCAAGGTCTTGGAATCTTCAACTGGATAAGAATCAGGGAGATCTTAGGGTCGATCTGACTGAACCAGAGAAGGCCTTTGACTGGATAAGAATCAGAAAAATCTTTAGGAGTCGATTTAACTGAACCAGGCAAGGTCTTGGAATCTTCAACTGGATAAGAATCAGGGAGATCTTAGGGTCGATCTGACTGAACCAGAGAAGGCCTTTGACTGGATAAGAATCAGAAAAATCTTTAGGAGTCGATTTAACTGAACCAGAGGAGGTCTTGGACATAACTGAGAACTTAACTGGGTCTTTCCTGAAAGGTAAAGGTCAGTCATATGCAATGCATGATATGGATTAAGCCATGATGTTCTCAACATAAATGAGATCGTATGTTCATGATGCATATATGCATGCTATAATGTATGGAAATGCGATGTTTATGAATGTATGTTTTTGTCTAGGAAAATAAATCCTTGACGGGTGCTGGGAAGTCACATCCTGGGCTGATGTTGGAGAATGGTGCTTTGTTGTTTCTGCTGGGGATGATAGTTGCAAGAATACCGGTGGGAGAAGATAACTCCGTTGGGGAATAAACTTGGCGAATGGATTACTCTGCGGGGAAAAACACTCTAGCGATCCTGCTGGGGAGCAATACTCTGTGGGAAGAGAGGTATTCTGCTGAGATGTTGATGGTAACTTCGCTGAGGATACCGTTTGTGATACGGTGGGAGAACTGACTATGGTTTTGCGTTTGTTTTCGCAAATGTTTCGGTTGAGCAAGAGTCGCCACCGACTTTTTATTTTATCCTAAGGAAAGGTTTAAAAAGCACAGCAAAAACCTTTGAGATATTTTCTTGGGTTCGGGGAGTAGATTATAGAAAGGGAAGGTATTAGCATCCTTTCTATCCATGGTTATCCATGGGCTCTTAGGTACTTGCTTAGATCAACTTGCCTTGGTTTTCAATTGTTTGAAATGGTGTTTTGGTTTTGAAAATGTTTTGAAAAAGATGCCTTGTCTAGGCTACCCTTGTAACAATTCTTTACTCGAATGTTTTACAAAAGGTGTTTTGTCTTTTTGAAAAGATATTTCAAGGTTTTTTTGAAAGTTTGTTTTGAAAGTGTTTGTGAAGTGTGGTTTGAAAAATAGGCAAGTGTTTCTTTGTTTTTTACAAGTTTGACAAGTACTTAAGAGCTATCTACCCTAAAGTTCTCAAAGATTTTTGTTATGTTTTAACCCTTTTAACAATTTTGTTCCACCATGGCATTTGGTGGACAATATTGTGTTAGGATGTGAAAGGGACGGGCGCGGGTCATCGTTTAGACCATAATTGCAATGGTGCTAAGTATCTTTGGGCAATTTTCTTTAAGGGACTTGATCATTTTTAGGCAACTTTCGAAAGCGTCATCGAGGGACTTATGATCATTTGATTGTTTGTTTTGTTTTTTCCCAAAGAGACCTAACATGCAATATGGCCCATTTATTGAAGGCAATAAGTGGAATACCCTAGGGGTGCAAGTGTGATATGTGTTGTCCATTTTCATGCTTGATTATCTTGAAATTAGGTCAAACTATTTTTGTTCTTTTTATTTGCATACAAACCCTAATTCTAACATGGTATAATTAGAAAGCATTAAAGTGCGAAAATTAAAGTTCTAAACTATTACAACACCATATGGGAAGGGGGGTACAAATGTTCAAATGGGGGGATTTGACAAGGAATTTAAACCTAGCTATTACATCAATTTAGAATTATTTACAGGATAATTGATTGCACAAATTAAATAGAAATAAAATAAATATGCAAGATGCAAAAGGTTTTTTTTTATATGTAAAAAAAAAGTATTTTTATATGTCAAATAAACAAAATACAAAGAGTATTATTTTTTGGAGTTTTTGTGTTTTAAGGGCAAAACCCTAATTTATTAAGTAAATATATTAATTGTTTAATATGTACAAATATTTATCAATTATATAAAATAAAAAAATAAAAATGTATTTATTTGTCAAAATGTATTTTTACTATCAAATATTAATAAAAAATAAAATGTATATATTTTTGTATTATTTACTAAATATTCTAATATATATATATATATATATATATATATATATATATATATATATATATATATATATATATATATATATATATATATATATATATATATATATATATATATATATATATATATATATATATATATATATATATATATATATATATATATATATATATATATATATATATATATATATATATATATATATATATATATATATATATATATATATATATATATATATATATATATATATATATATATATATATATATATATATATATATATATATATATATATATATATATATATATATATATATATATATATATATATATATATATATATATTAATTTCTAAATAAGTATTATATATATAAAAATAATAATATTTAATATTTATAAAAAAAAAGTATATATTATATAAAATATTTTCAGAAGATAAAATAAAATAAATATCAAAAAATGAATGTGTTTACAATATTTTTTCTAGTTATTCTAAATGATAATATTATGTATTTATTTACAAATATCAATATAAACAAACAAATGCCTAAAAAATATAAAAATGGTGTAAAAATGTTTTTTTATGTTTTTAATATTATGAGGAAAAATAAATAAGTCAGAATAAAAAAAGAAAAGTCAAAAAATCATTAAAATAAGCAAAATGGGCTCAGGGGGTGCAGAAGTAATAACATGGTGTGAAGAGAAAAAATAGAACAAGCCCAGCCCAATAGATCCTTCTTCAACCTCTGGCCAGAATTGTGACAAAAAACGTGCGCTTGTACCATAATTCAAACATCCTGATTCCTGGCTTTTTAATGGAAACTCACAACATCAAAAATGTTCAGCATCAAACAACGAATCCAAATATACCAAAAACTTGATTTAACTCTCAAAAATGAGAGAGAATTTCATCATTCCCAAATCTTAACCTAATTTTTTATCCATATTCAGACCTTAAATTCTCACAGCATATGCAAAATAAATGAAAAGTAAAGGTATGTACAGTTTCAGGGGCATGAGTAGAACACTTCTTATTCACAAACTTAGAGCTAATGATGTCTACATTGAGAGATAGAAGTTCAAGAATATACCTGTTCAGTTGAAGTTGTATCTGATGATGGAGGTACTTTCAGAGCAAGGTGATGATTGGTATAGCTTCCTTGATGTCCGGGGATGCTATTCCAAGCTTTACTTTGTCTTGAAACCTTTTGAATCGTGCTATGGAACTTCAGCTGCAAAACAAGAAAATGAAAATGGTGATCTTGCCTGGGAGTGTTACAGGTCGTGTTTGAGGTTTTGATTAGCTTCAAGGGATGTTATGGGATGTGTTTGACAAGTTTTTAGCAAGAATGCCTGGAAGGTTTGAGCTATGGAACTCAAACTGCAGCAGGCCCTGTTTTTGTGCTGTTCAATGGTGATTTTGTGAGTGAGAGTGTTTGGGACTTGGTTAGCTCGTGTTCTAGCTTAGGATGGATGTTTAGGAAGTGTACAAAGTATTTGCTTAAGCTTTTTTGTGCTGAGATGAAAGTTGTGTTGTGTTATGCTAGCTTTCTTCACACTTAAGCAAGCAAATGTCCACTTGAGTTTTAGACAGCTAGAGGCCCCCCTAATGTGCTGCAAACCTTGGCATTGATCAGTGTGATTAGTCCTAAACTTGTGCCAAAGAGATTTCCAATGTACTTGCTGATTTGCAACTTTGACATAAAGTTTAACTTTTCAAAAATGGATATTATGCTTTATCTAAAAATGGCTTAATCTTGCAAATAATGTTTGGACACACAAAATAAGGCTTTGGCACAATGAGTATGCATTAAATTATTGAGTGTAAATGGGATTAGAGGCCTGTAATGTAACATAAACTAAGCTGACTTGAAAATGGCAATGTGTATGAACATGTCTTGGTCAAGAACAAAAGTGACTTTTGCCCAACTTGCCAAATTCGATTCTCCCTAACCATGAGGTTGTTTGATGAGTTCTTGGACATTTTGGAAAGCTTGGAATGTGTACTACAATCCATCTTTGAAATTAAAATTGAAATTCCAAGTGGAAGTATGTAAAAAATGGTCTTGAAGTTAGGTAAAAACCTTGCCTAAAATAGGTCAAATTTTCACTAAGTTAAGAATGGTTTGGTACCCTTGTTCCAAAAATTGTAACTTGAGATACAAGCCTCTTTTGGGAAAACTTTGTGAATCAAAGTTATAGATTATGCAATAGGCTACAACTTTCATGTTTTGACTTTTGCTTGAATCCAAATGAATCTTGGTGAGAAAGTGGGACAAAGTTAGGAAAAAATTAGGGTTTTTCATAACTTAGAAAAATTCTAAGTTATGAAAAATCTTCATTTCAAACCCTAATTTGCATTTCTTGATTTCTTGATGAACAAGTTTCATTATTTGGCATGTTTTGATGGAAAATGAATCTTGACTCTTGATTTTGACCAAAAAGTCAAAGTTTGACTTTTCAGTATACAGTCAAAATTGATCAATTGACTGGGAAATTCAATTGTCAATCTTATGTATTTGGGATCTTTTGAACTTGTTGAGCATGTCAAGAATATTCCATGGGGTCCTTGAGTCCATATGTGAGCTTGGTTTGCCATTGGCTAGGTCAAACAGTCAAAAATTGCCTTTGTGCGGTCAAAACCCTAAAAATGACCATTTTGCCCTTTTGGTGATCTGATCAAATTTCTTGTGGAATTGTGATCCAAACTTGATCAAATGGTCCATGTGAGTTCATAATGTTGATGGGGGTCAATTTTCATGAGATTTGACTGTCAATTGGCCACAGTTGACTTTTCCCCCAATACAGTTGATTTCTAGGTCAAATGTCCAATTGACTGGGCAAAACTTGGAATCAAGGCTTGAAACTTGATGTGGATAAACTTGGGAGTCCAATATGAAGCATGAAAGTCATCTTAGGAATTTTAGGTCAAAACATCTTTGTGCAAACACAAACCCTAATTTGGGTCATCAGTGCAAGGAGAAGTCTTGAGCAGATGAAACCCTAACTGGATCTTGATCTCCAAGGGCTTTGTGATGAGAGATGTTGAGAAAATGGGAGGGAAAATTTTGGGGTACAACAGTTGCCCCTGTTCAATCTTCTTGAACCTGAAGAGTTAGATTGGCAAGTTTGCCTTTCGTGACTCGAGGGTAAAAGGAGATTGGACACTAGAGTGCCCTTAAATTTGCACTCGTCCAGGCAATGGATGCGGGAATGGGCTTAGAGATGCCATTTGGAGATGGGCTTAACGATGCCATCGGGAGGAGTGACAGAAACTTGTCGGGGATGGGCTTAAAGATGCCATCTGGAATGAGTATCAGGAAGGTGTCCATGCTTTGGACCATCTCTGAACTGGGGGTCTGAATAAGCAATAGATTGACATCCGTTGTTGGGAGGAATCTGTAAACTGTTTTCAAAAATTGTATCTGAACAAGTTGATAGATTAACATCCGTTGTTGGGAAGAATCCATAAACTGTTTTCAGAAGTCTTGAGAAGAAACTGAACAAGCGATAGGTTAACATCCGTTACTTGGAGAACCCGTAAACTGTTTTCAGAAGTTGAGAAGAGTCTGAACAAGCGATAGATTAACATCCGTTGTTGGGAAGAGTCTGTGAACTGTTTTCAGAAGTCTGGAGAAGAATCTGAACAAGTGATAGGTTAACATCCATTACTTGGAGAACCCGTGAACTGTTTTCAGAAATCTTGAAGTTGAATAAGCAATAGAGCAGCATCCGTTGTTGGGAAGCGTCCGTAAACTGTTTTCAAAAGTTTTGAAAAGAAACTGAACAAGTGATAGGTTAACATCCATTACTTGGAGAACCCGTAAACTGTTTTCAGAAATCTTGAAGTTGAATAAGCAATAGAGCAGCATCCGTTGTTGGGAAGTGTCCGTAAACTGTTTTCAAAGGTTGCATCTGAACAAGCGATAGATTAACATCCGTTGTTGGGAAGAATCCATAAACTGTTTTCAGAAGTCTTGAGAAGAAACTGAACAAGTGATAGGTCAACATCCGTTACTTGGAGAACCCGTGAACTGTTTTCAGAAATCTTGAAGTTGAATAAGCAATAGAGCAGCATCTGTTATTGGGAAGTGTCCGTAAACTGTTTTCAAAGGTTGCATCTGAACAAGTGATAGATTAACATCCGTTGTTGGGAAGAATCCATAAACTTTTTCAGAAGTTTTGAAAAGAAACTGAACAAGCGATAGGTTAACATCCGTTACTTGGAGAACCCGTAAACTGTTTTCAGAAATCTTGGAGTTAAATAAGCAATAGAGCAGCATCCGTTGTTGGGAAGTGTCCGTAAACTGTTTTCAAAGGTTGCATCTGAACAAGCGATAGATTAACATCCGTTGTTGGGAAGAATCCATAAACTGTTTTCAGAAGTTTTGAAAAGAAACTGAACAAGCGATGGGTTAACATCCGTTACTTGGAGAACCCGTAAACTATTTTCAGAAATCTTGGAGTTTTGAGGAGGAACCGGTGTAGGGTTTCCTGATGATGAGCTCGTGTAAAAACTGCATCTGGATGAATCTGAAAAGGTAAAGAGTTAGTTATATGCAATGTCATGATGCATGACACAATGTATGTTATATGATATGAATGTAAATGGATGCGCATGTAAGCTGGAGAGTTGTCTTGCAAAGGATGGATGAATCCGAGATGGCTGAAGATAAGAGTATCTTGACTGTTGTTGGGAAAAATAATTCCTGGTTGTTGCCGGAGAATAAGGAGCTTGGGTTGTATACCAATCTTCTGGGGAATTCCTGTCTTGAAGAGATCTTCACTGGAGAATCTTCGAATATACAATGAGGAACTGAGAACTGAGAGTCTTCAGATTTGCTTGGGGAATACCAGACCTTCAATCGTCGAAGGGCCTTAGAACCACTTGCGGGGACTTGGAATCTCCTTGGCGACTTGCAGGGTAAGAGAATTTCTGATGATGTCTACTGGGGATTTTAGAACCTGGTAGACTTAAGTTGGGGAGATAAGACTGAGAATCTCTAGTCTAGTGAGAAGCATTTCTATGGGGAAACGGTTCACTAGTCTGGCTCCGCTGGGGATTTATAGTTTGAAGTTTTAGCTCTGCTGGGGATACTGAAACTTAAACTCTGAGGGGAATTGAGTTCCGGAGGATTCTCTGGCTGGGGATAACAAAAACAAACTCCTCTGGGGATTGTATTGATAAGTTATGTTGGGGAACTCTGATGAACTCCGCTGGGGATAGGAAGAAATTTGCCGAGTGCGATCTTCCGTGGCAATAAACTGAGGATAACCCAGTTATAAGTCCTCACGAGGAATAACTTTGAATAAAGCTCGGGAGAGACGTCCGTACTCTGCAGGGGATAAGCTTCCAGAATCTACTGGGGATAAGCTTCAAGACTCGCTGGGGATATGTATTCCAAATCTCCTGGGGGTTTCCTTTGAACGGGCATCAAGATATCCAACTGCACCTTCAACCTATCAGTAATCCTCTTTCTTGATTCACAAGGAAATGATTATGTTCAAATGCATATGCCTATTTAACAAAACATTGGACGTTTCTCAAAATAAAACAATTAGTGCAGGAGAAAAAAGAAAAAGGAAATGAAACAAATTTCTGGGAAAAGTATTTGTATTAACTTTCTATGAGTATATTTGTACAAAGGAGACAATCATCCTAGTAAGAGGATTTTGTCGTAAATATTGAAAGATTTATACAAAATAAAGATGGCTATGTGAAACAATTCCATGGGATTCCATTCTGCTATAGCCTTCACAACTCTGAATATCTGTCCATCCAATGCTTCGTTTGCCGATGACTGGATTGAACAGAAGCCTGGAACTGGTTGATGAAGAGATTGTCTTTGAAGTGATCCGACGAGACATAGTCATACGCTTTAATTCCCTAACTTTTGCCTGAATCGCCCTTTCGGGTTTTCGATCCACCGGGAAACCCCTTTTTGCCCAAGCCGCCCTTTCGGGTTTTCAACTTGCCGGGTGTACAGATTTTTTGTTTTTATCCCTAATTTTTGCCTGAACCGCCCTTTCGGGTTTTCGGTTCACCGGGATGCCCATTTTTGCCCAAGCCGCCCTTTCGGGTTTTCGACTTTTCGGGTTATTTTATGCGTAGTATCTTTTGACTATGTCTGCGTTCACAGGGTGCGGTAAATCGTCGCCGTCCATGGTGGTCAGAATCATTGCACCACCAGAAAATATGCTCTTGACCATAAATGGTCCTTCATATGTAGGAGTCCATTTGCCCCTGGGATCACTTTGCGGCAATATAATCCGCTTGATTACGAGATCTCCGACTTGATACACCTGACGTCTGACTTTCTTATTAAAGGCCTTGATCATCCGCTTTTGATACGTCTGACCGTGGCATATAGCAGCGAGTCGTTTCTCGTCGATCAAATTGAGTTGATCAAGTCGGGTCCGCATCCAATCATCTTCATTCAAACCTGTATCCTTCATAATCCTTAGAGAAGGAATCTGAACTTCCATAGGCAGGACAACTTCCATGCCATATACCAACGAAAATTGGGTTGCCCCGGTTGAAGTACGTGCCGTCGTACGGTATCCATGTAGAGAAAACGGTAACATCTCATGCCAGTCTTTGTAAGTGACTGTCATTTTCTGAATGATCTTCTTAATGTTTTTGTTCGCAGCTTCAACAGCACCGTTCATCTTCGGCCGATAGGGAGATGAATTGTGATGATAAATCTTGAACTGTTCGCACAATGCGGTGATCATCGTGTTATTCAGATTTGTATCGTTGTCTGTGATGATCCTGTCTGGAACACCATACCGACATATGAGATTTTGCTTGATGAAGCGGGCAACCACATTTTTAGTAACAGAGGCGAAGGAAGCTGCTTCGACCCACTTGGTGAAATAGTCAATGGCAACTAGGATGAAGCGATGTTCGTTGGAAGCCGTGGGCTTGATCTCTCCAATCATGTCAATGCCCCACATTGCAAATGGCCAAGGAGCAGTCAGAACGTTGAGAGGAACCGGAGGGATATGAACTTTGTCAGCGTAGATTTTACATTTGTGACAAGTACGGGAATGTTGATGGCAGTCAGCTTCCATGGTAGACCAGTAATAGCCCGCCCTTAGGATCTTCTTAGACATTGTATGCCCGCTCAAGTGAGTGCCAAATGTGCCGCTGTGTATCTCAGTCATGATCAACTCTGCTTCAGCTTTGTCTACGCATCGGAGTAATACACAATCATGGCTTCGCTTGTAAAGGATGTCGTTGCTCAGGAAGAATTTGGCAGCAAATTTCCTTAAGAACTTCTTGTCATTTACGGAAGCTCCTTCGGGATAATCTCTAGTCTCGAGATACCTTTTGATTTCATGGAACCAAGGTTGTTCCACTACTTCTTCGGTATTAATCTCGTGACAATGTGTCGGTTCATCCATTCGCTCGATGGTGATTTGGGGAGCCTCGTTATCCCAGTTGAGTTTAAACATGGAGGACATTGTTGCTAGAGCGTCTGCTAGCTGATTCTCTTCTCGCGGGAAATGCTCGAAGGTAATCTGCTCGAAATGAGGCAACAATGTCAGGACATGTTCTTTGTATGGGATAAGATTAGGATGCTTGGTATCCCACTCTCCTTTGATTTGACTGATAACCAAAGCCGAGTCCCCCAATACGATCAAAGATTTGATCCCCAAATCTATAGCAGCCTTGAGACCAAAGATGCAAGCTTCATATTCAGCCATGTTGTTTGTGCAGCTGAAGCAAAGTCGGGCCGTGAAAGGTGTGTGACAGCCTTCCGGAGAAATGAGTACTGCGCCGATACCGTTTCCAAGTGCATTTGAAGCACCATCAAAGTACAGGGTCCATCGGGATCCCTTTTCGGGTCCGTCATACGGTCCGTTACTTTCAATGTTGTCCAAATTCATGATGTCCTCGTCTGGGAAGTCAAATCTCATGGGTTGATAATCTTTGATAGCTTGATGAGCCAGATGGTCAGCTAGTACACTCCCTTTTATAGCTTTTTGGGTGGTGTACTGGATGTCATACTCAGTTAGGATCATTTGCCATCTAGCTATCCTTCCGGATAAAGCGGGCTTTTCGAAGATATACTTGATAGGATCCATTTTGGAAATCAACAAGGTAGTATGAGTCAACATATACTGTCTTAGTCGGCGAGCAGCCCATACCAAAGCGCAGCAAGTTTTCTCGAGCAGTGAGTAGCGAGTCTCACAGTCGGTAAACTTTTTGCTAAGGTAATAAATAGCATGCTCTTTTCGACCAGACTCGTCATGCTGGCCCAAAACACATCCCATTGAGTTATCCAAGACGGTCAGATACATGATCAATGGTCTTCCTTCGACGGGTGGCATCAGAATAGGAGGTTCTAGCAAATACTCCTTGATCTTATCAAAAGCAGCTTGGCAATCGTTGTTCCATTCGACTACCTGATCTTTCTTCAAGAGTTTGAAAATGGGCTCACAGGTAGAAGTCAGATGAGAGATGAATCTGGCAATATAGTTCAAGCGCCCCAAGAACCCTCTAACCTCCTTTTCAGTACGGGGAGCAGGCATCTCTTGTATTGCTTTCACTTTTGCTGGATCGACTTCAATTCCTTTGTTGCTTACAATGAATCCTAGAAGTTTACCAGACCTAACTCCAAAAGTGAACTTACTTGGATTCAACCTGAGTTTGTATTCTTTCAACCTGGAAAACAGCTTTTCTAGATGTTCAAGGTGCTCTTCCTCTGTTTGTGACCGAGCTATCATATCATCTACGTAAACTTCAATCTTATGATGTATCATATCATGAAACAAAGCTACCATGGCGCGTTGATAAGTTGCCCCTGCGTTCTTCAGCCCGAACGGCATCACCTTGTAACAGAAAGTGCCCTATTGTGTGACAAAAGTTGTTTTCTCCATATCCTCGAGGGCCATTTTGATTTGATTGTAGCCCGAGAATCCATCCATGAAGGAAAACACTTTGTGTTGCGCTGTATTGTCGATCAAAATGTCAATGTGTGGAAGTGGGAAATTATCTTTGGGGCTGGCCCTATTCAAATCCCGGTAGTCCACACACATCCTGACTTTGCCATCTTTCTTAGGTACTGGCACGATGTTAGCGACCCATTAAGGATAGGACGTAACAGCCGGAAAGCCAGCGTCGAATTGCTTCATCACTTCTGCTTTGATCTTTTCAGACATGTCAGGCCTCATTCGGCGGACTTTTTGCTTGATCGGTGGACAATCCTCTCTTGTGGGGAGACGGTGAACCACGATGTCTGTGTCTAAACCCGGCATGTCTTCATAAGACCAAGCGAAGATTTCAACATACTCATTCAACAACTGTATCAGGCGTTCCTTGACACTTGGTTCCAGATTGGCACCCACTTGTACCTCCTTCCGGTCTTCCTCGGTCCCTAAGTTGACAGTTTCCAATGACTCTTAGTGCGGTAAGATGGCCCTTTCCTCTTGCTGTAGAAGTCTGGCTAGTTCCCCTGGTACTTCACAACCTTCGTCATCTTCATACTCGGCTTGATTGACCAGATCTTCAGAGTTATTGAAGGGTATAGCAGAATCGTCACCCATGGAATCCAGAGTGGATGGGTACCTTCATTTGTGAGTGTGGGTGTGTGTAAGGGATAGCTATCCTTAAACAAAAATGCAAAAGGAAAGAAAATGAACACAAGCAGTTTATCAAATGAAAACGTCCAATGAATCATTAAACATGGCATATGGATATGAAAAATAATCAAAACCCTTACAAATGGACCTACATGCCCCGGGCAAGGCATGAGGTGAAAAGATAGTGTACGGATTGTTTGAAAATAAATATTACAGACCAAATAGGAAATGTTTGACAGATAAATTACTGATGAATAAAAGTGATGGGGACAAAGTCCTTTGCCTCCCAGTTGCACAATCCTCCTTTGACAGTTGGGTAAATCCACTCTTCGATGTTGCTCTCTTTGTCTTCATCCTCCAAAGCGTTGATTCCGTAGGGAGAAATTTTGACTGGCGCTCTTTCAATCTTCGAACGGCGCATAGCTTTCTGGCCCGCGGCTGTGAACCCTAATCCAAATTTGTCTGTCTTATGTGGAATATCAGGCAACTGCCCCCATGCTGAATTCTTCCCTTCCTTTATTGCGGCCCTTGCGTCCTCCAGAGATGCCATCCTGGCCATCTGCCTCGGTGTCTCAGCTGCCAACTTTGCTACTGTTATTTCAGGAAGGACTTCTTCGAAATGCTGGAAAGGCGTCTCAATGAACTCCCCTTCTACCTCCACATACCGGAAGGAGTTCAAGTGGCTGATCATGTACTCCTCTTCGCCTTGGACGGTTATGATCTTCCCCTTGACAGGATACTTCAACATCTGATGCAAGGAGGAGGTGACTGCCCTAGTATGGTGTATCCAATGCCTACCCAGCAAGCAAGAGTATGACGGACGGATGTCCATCACATAGAAAGTAGATTTAAACACCTCAGTGCCTATCTTGATGGGAATTTCAACCTCCCCATGGACCATCCTCTTCGAACCATCGAAAGCTCTGACAACAATATCACTCGGCTTTAACTCCAACCCTTCACAATCTAGTCGGTCCAAAGCTTTCTTAGGCAGTACATTCAGCGACGAACCAGTGTCGACCAAGACATGTGCGAGAGTAGTTCCTCGGCACTCAACTGAAATGTGCAAAGCATCATTGTGGTTTCTACCTTTAGGAGTTAGGTCGGCATCAGAGAAACCTAATCCATTGTCCGCATTAAGGCTAGCCACGCAATTTTGAAATTGATCTGCAGAGGTTTCCTGAGGCACATGGGCTGCCTTCAGGAATTTTATCAGAGCTTTAGCGTGCGCTTCCGAGCAAAGTAGTAGTGCCAGCATGGAGATCTTTGAGGGGGTTTGCCCCAGCTGTTCTACCACATCGTAATCACTCCTTTTGATTATCTTCAAGATCTCATCCATTTCCTTCTTGGAGGTTTCCGGGATGACCAAGGGTTGAGCCCTCATCCTGACGAGCTCATCTTGGATTCCCTTACCTTTATCAGCAGCGGTAGGAGGGACAGTATTAGGAACAACAACATCTTCAATCAAAGGGGTTCTAGCAGAGAGTTTTATTGGTGCAGGGATAAACTTGTCAGCAGATGAGGGTCCAAAGATTGCTCTTGGAGGGGCAATCTCTGGAGAAAATATTCTCCCGCTCCGGGTGATTTTGCTCGTGCCTGCAATGTTACCAATGCTGGCTTCTTCATCATCCGAACTTTCTTCAGTTATTTGGATTTGTTTAATACCATGGTAGTAGACGTCGCCGCCGTAGTTCCATGGTATTGACTTCTCAGAAACATAGGGGACAGGCCCTGGCATTGTTATCTTCAAAGGAACAGATTTCGTAGCTGGTGTAATCTTAACAGGCTTTCTGACGGCCTTGGAAAGATTGGCGTGAATGGTTATGATTGAGACATCTTCAGTATGAGTTAGAATGGCAGAAACTTTTTCAAACAAAATTTGTCGACTGTCCATTAGGCCTTGGATGCCTTTCTTCAGTAACGGACAATCAAACGGCAGAGAGTAACAAAAAAAGCAGTCTTCCTTACATCCCGGGAAAATCCCGGACTTTAACAGATTCAACTTGATGGTTAACAATGGGGTTATCAGATCATTAACATCAGCAACATACAAATCTTCTTCAATGGCATTGACATTTCGGCCGTGCTTCGGTATGGGAGCAGATATCACATTAGGCTTCTCCGGAGCGTCGAACTCCACTTCCTTCGCCTCTATCAGGTCTTGGATTTTATGCTTGAGTGCCCAACAATCATTGGTGTCGTGCCCGACACTGTCAGAATGGTAGGCGCATTTAGCATTAGGATGATAATACGGAGAGGACGTGTTCACATTTTTTGGTGCCTCTTTGATAGTGGCGAGATTCAACTTTAACAGATGGGGAAGCACTTGTGCTGGAGTCATATTAATGCGGGTGAACTGCCGTTGAGGCCGTTCCACCCGTTGTTGATTTGGTCTGGACTGGTTATAGCGAGGCTGCTCACTTGAAGGATTTTGAATCATTACGGCCCCCACGGTTGGCCGACGCTCAGTCTTCCCTGCTCTTCTCTGGGAGTATACCACAGCCATTTCCTTCTTAAAAGGCTTCTTCTCAACACTTGCAGCAACACCCTTCTGAATTTTTCCTGACTTGATGCCAGCTTCTATTCTTTCGCCTGTTAAGATCAAATCGGTAAACCCCGCGGAAGAGTTATCAATCAGATGATTGAAAAAAGGCCCAGATAGGGTCCCTAGAAACATATCGACAAGTTCACGGTCGGTTAAAGGAGGCTGCACCCTGCCAGCCAAATCCCTCCATTTTTGTGCATATTCTTTGAATCCTTCGCCTGTTCCCAGTGACATACCCTGAAGTTGGGTACGTGTGGGAGCAAGGTCAGAATTATACTGATATTGTTTGTAAAAGGCGGTGGCCAAGTCTTCCCAGTTTCAGACGCTGGTTCCCTCTAGTTGATAGAACCACTCCAATTGAGCCCCAGAAAGGTTGTCTTGAAAGAAATGTATCCAAAGGTTCTTATCTGCCGTATAGGGTTGGATTTTTCTTACGTAGGACCTGAGATGCATTTTTGGACAGGACAGCCCATCATACCTCACAAAAACTGGCACTTTGAACTTTGGGGGAATCACAATCCCGGCAACCAAACCCAAGTCTTCAAAATCCAAACCCGGTACTCTTTGTAGCTCCATGGCGGCCAACTTGTCTTCTAAACCCTTGTACTTATCATCAGCTGGAGGGTATTGTTGATCAGAGTAGTCTTCATCCTCTTCAACCTCCTCTTCTTCCACATCGGACTCGGAAGGTACCGCAGCCCCACCTCCTTTACTGGTTCCTTCATCAGAAATAGGAGGAAATTCAAGCACTCTCCTGGCCTCTCCGTCAAATCTTCTCCCTAAAGTAGCCACCCCGAGTCTCTTTTTCTTCTTCTTCACTGGGTCTTTATTCCCCAGCAAGGTCTTAAGATCCTCCTGACCCTTAGCCAAGGTCGTCAGGAGTTGCTGGAACTGTGCATTTTGAGCTTGCAGGTCTTTGACTGTTTGCTCGAGATCCATCCTACTGAAATAAACAGCAGACAGATAAGAAAACCTGGAGTGAGACCTGCTTATGCACATGATGAATGATATGCTTATGTATGCAATGCATTCAAGGATTTAGAACATTCAAAATTGTTGTAGACAAAAAGGAACGCACGTCATATTAATAAGAAGAAATTTGTTAGTACATAAATGCCCCATGGGCCAAATATTACAAAAATAACTTCTCAAGGTAAAAAGACATTGCGCATCCTCTTTGGTGCGATGTAGGTGTTGAGGGCCTCTTGCTCATGGAGTCGGTGGGTAAGCTCTAGAACCTTCTTCTCACTGGCGTAGAAGCTAGCTTCAAAAGTGTTTTGTTCCTCCTTGAGCTGAATCCAACTCTTCTGCATTTCCTCCCACGATGTAGGCATGTCAGGATATAGGATGGTGTAGGGAACCTCTCCTTCCATGACGGGCTCTTTAATCACGGGGAGAACATGAGGATAAGGCATCATCAGACTCTGGGCTCGGGCTCGTACCCACTTGAGATAAGGCTCAAGAGGGATGGAGTTCTTGTGTCCCAGAGTCTTGCTATCAACCTTGTTGGGCCTCCCCCAATCTCTGATGAATCTTTGGCGAAGTCCTTGCGCATCGTTGTCGAAGTCAAAAACTAGGTCAAGAATCAACATGTCATGAGGGCCATCCCTCCGTGCATATCCAAATTGCCTCAAAGCTAGGTAAGGGTTGTAGGTGATACCTCCTCTGATTCCAAGTAAAGGAACATTAGGAAACTCTCCGCAACGATCGACGACGATGACATTTTCTCTGGACCGAGAACACCAATGTACATCAGAGTGAGTAAGAGTCATCAACCGTTGGGACCACCTGGGGCCTTGGTCATTCTTCAAGACAGATTGTGGAAGGTGTGAAATAAACCACCTTGCAAGGAGAGGAGTACAACACATGAGAACACCCCTCTTTCTCATTGTTCGTGTGTAAAATGAGTGAAGGATGTCCCCAAGCAATGTTGGTATTGGATTTCTGGACAAGGAGATTTTGACGGCGTTGACATCTACCAATTGGTCAGAATTTGGGAACAAGACCAACCCATAGATAAGGAGTGCCACAATTTCTTCGAAGGCTTGTAGGTCCAATGAATTCCAACATTCTTGTGCTTTCTCAAACAAGAATTTTACTAAGAATCCTTTGACGCCGCTTCTGGTTTCCCAATGCCCCTTGATGTCGGATGGTTGTAGATGTAATGCTCGAGCAACATCTTCCGGCTTTGGTTCCTTTTCTGTACCGTTGAAGGGTAGTTGATTAAGGATAGGAATTCTCAGGAGTTGAGAAAACTCCTCCAAAGTGGGCACCAACTGGTAGTCAGGGAAAGTGAAACAGTGGTGAAGAGGGTCAAAGAACTGGAATAGCACTTTTATCGTGTCTTCTTCAATGTTGGTGTTGACTAAGCTGAGCAGTCTACCATGTCTTTCACTGAAGGATGAGCTTTCCGGAATTCTTGAGGTGAGCTCCTTGAGTTGAGGAGAGATTCTCACAAGGTTGACTTGGATGGTTTTTCTGCGAGGAATTTCCATAACCTACAAAACAAGAACAAAGATGAAGATCTAAACCCTTGAAATGGTTAGTGAATGCATATGATGCTTTATGATGTTTATGATGTATGCACAAACATATGTACAAGCAAATCACACCAAACCCTAGTTTCAGGCTTGCATGGGGTTTCATAGGTAAGTACCCTCTTGAGTGTAGTTGGCTTAAAAACCTGTCCTATAAATAGTAACCGGGTTCTAAGGAGCTCAATATCACTGGATTGTTTTCATTGTTCATTGTTTCGGTTTAGCCACTTAACTAGCGACCAAAATATTCCAAGAAAACAACCCTCAATGAGTGTAGTATCGAGTATCTACCAACTTCGGATTGCACCAAAGCCGGTCATCTCACTACCCCTAATAAAAGGCCAAGATGGTCAAGTAAGGTTCTAGGTCATTAGTGCTTAGTGACATCACTCAGCGGCCTCGTACTCTCCTTGATTGAACTCAAGGGTTACCGGTACTCACAAATATGTCGCACTAATATAGTTATTGCTTCGACCGTGTCGGTATACCCCACACAGTTTCCACAACGTATTGCTATCTATGAATGTTTCCCAAAATCCGGGTGTAGGATTGCAAACCCAAACAAGAGAGCCAAGATATAAAAGCAAACAAATCAAACAATTAGTCATGCAAGAAGGTGATCTAAGCCCTAAGGTTACTCCACTTTTAAAATTATCCCCAGCAGAGTCGCCAGTTCTGTGATACGGTGGGAGAACTGACTATGGTTTTGCGTTTGTTTTCGCAAATGTTTCGGTTGAGCAAGAGTCGCCACCGACTTTTAATTTTATCCTAAGGAAAGGTTTAAAAAGCACAGCAAAAACCTTTGAGATATTTTCTTGGGTTCGGGGAGTAGATTATAGAAAGGGAAGGTATTAGCACCCTTTCTATCCATGGTTATCCATGGGCTCTTAGGTACTTTCTTAGATCAACTTGCCTTGGTTTTCAATTGTTTGAAATGGTGTTTTGGTTTTGAAAATGTTTTGAAAAAGATGCCTTGTCTAGGCTACCCTTGTAACAATTCTTTACTCGAATGTTTTACAAAAGGTGTTTTGTCTTTTTGAAAAGATATTT